>CM077007.1:23249673-23874673 GCA_039090855.1 Macrothele yani | reverse complement strand
AATTACGCAATGTCTGAAATCACGTGGTCAAAGGGCTGCATCCACTTTTGATAGTAGTAGTCATAATTCAGTGAACACTCGGTGTATGCTTTTGTCTAATTTTTTGCCTGAAATGTAAACCTTTCGTCTTCAAATGGTATCACCTTCGTACAAAAGTATCATGACTGTATCATTTAAAAGATTTGATTTTTTATTGTTTTTGAAGTAACATTTCCTGCATGATATTGATTTCCCTGAGTAACTATTAACAATTTTTCCTATGGATTTCTGAGAATGTTACCAAATCACAAAATCATCCCCAAAGAAATTGCAACACTTTTGAGTCCTTAACATTTTGGGACGTACTTCTTAAGTTTACTTAAGAAGTACGTCCCAAAATATTTATTTTTTATGAACTTTAGGGTTCATATATGTATGATACTTGAGGGATAATGACTGTGAAAAATTATAGTTTTTACTGAATTCAAAACGCCTTTTTAATTTTAAACGCACTGAAGACGACCAGTAGTGACCACCACGTGTCCAAGAGGTTCAGATAAAATCTTCTCATTCCGTCGGGCTGAGTTCTAACTGCAGTAACATTAATCCTGGAACCCGAGTTCCAGCCCAACTGACACTCATTCCGGGATCTTGAGTTCCTGGCCAAGTGACACATACTTCGGAGTTCCAGTTTCAGCAACATTTATCTGGAAACTTGAGTTCGAGTCCAAGTGGCCCTCATTCCGTAACATGTATCCGGAAATATGAGTTCCAACTCAAATGGCGCAGAGATTCCTGGGATCTGTGTTGCAAATCAATCTACACTCATTCTTGAGGACACGTGTGTTCCAGTCAAATTCTGGAGTTTGAGTTGTATTCTAAGTGACACACGTTGCTGTGAAATGAGTTGCTGCTCAATTAACATTCATCCGGTCGCCCGAGTTCTAGCCTGATGACACTCATTCCAGAGTCTTGAGTTCCAGTCCAAGTGACACTCATTCCGGAGACCTGAGTCCCAGCAATATTCATTCAAGAATCTGAGTTTCAACCCAAATAGCACATATTTCGGGGGCCTGATTTCTAGCTCAAGATCCACTCGTTTTTGAGGATGCCTGAGTTCCAGGAACATTTATCCGGAAATATGAGCTCCAGAATATTTATCTATAGGAATATGAGTTCTAGGTTAAATGACACAGATTCCTGTGGCCTGAGTTGCAAATCAAGTGACACTCATTCTAGAGGAGGGCTGAGTTCCACCACAACTGAGACTTATTCGGGAACCTGAGTTGTTATCCAAGCGACATTCATTTCGGTGGCCAGTTGAAGAAACATTCAGTAGGGAGCCTGAGTTCTAGCCCATATGACACCCATTCTGGAGGCCTTAATTCTTGCCCGTTCCATAGGCCCTAATTCCTGCCCGTTCTATAGGCCCTAATTCCAGCCCATATGATAATCATTCCGAGGCTTGAATTCCAGCTCAGTTGAAACTCTAGGTATATAAATGACGCCGTCTCTGCGCGATGCGAAGCATAGTCATGAATCAAGTGAACAGTGAAATACATTTTAATTTAACTATGAACTGATTTCGTAGTTAAATGAAAGTGTAAGCGTCTTTCACCGTTCACTTGATTTATGACTATGCTTTGCATCGTTCAGAGACGCGCGGCGTTATTTATATACCTAGTGATCTTAGCACGAATTATCACCAGTTGAGACTGATTCCGAAGGCCTAAGATCTAGCCTAAACTCTAAACATCCATCCAAGAGGCAGGGAAATGGACAATATTTGTCCCTACTGCATCACTTTTTGACAATATAAAGCCTTTACCCATAGAAGTGGACATCAATTCTAGTTTAGGATTTTGATTTCTTTCGTCGGTCTGCAAGGGAGGGGAAATGTTTAGATGCTACGCACCGGACAGGAGCCTTCTTTCCGACTAAAGTATATATTACGACGACCAATATTCAGGATGAGCACATTGTTAAGAGACTTACACACTTTGGTACCGCATCTTGGAACTGTTAAGGGTTTTTTGAGACCAATGATAACGTTTCGCGGAAAATGAAGCAAGAAACTAGAGGTATGGTTTTCGAAACATGATGGGAACTTAGATCCAGAAAAGTACACAGATAGAACAAAGATGGGCTAAGTACGGTGAAGTTACTTTGATCTTCAGAAACCTTGAAGTTAATACGCCTTAAAGTAATGATACAACATCGCTAGAATTTAAATCGTAGGTATGGTATGTTGGATTTGGAATTTAATGAACACCCTTCTCAGCTGCTACGTTTATTCTTTTTTAGTCGCCGACCCTAAATCATAAACTGGTGACTACTGCTTGTTTACCTTCGATTATCGAAGACCGCCCAGGTGGTGCGGTGATCTAAGCACTGGCTTGGAACCGCTCGTTCAGGATGGGTCTGGGTTCGAATCCTGGCGAGGCATGGATGTTGTGTTTGTCTTACGGTACTGGAACTCTCCCTTCCCTGGAACCAGTGGCCTTAAATTAGGGACGGGCATATGGTGGTCGTTAAACCTTCAACAACAAGAAAAAATTACCGGGAATCGTTAGCGTACAAAAAGAAAAAAGTGCTGATACTAAAAAATGGGAAGTTTATAAACACTCCAAGATTGTCAAAGGTACAACAAAATTTGCTTCAGGTCAAGATTTGAAACAATGATTCGGCATTATGCAAGTAATCAGTCGACCCCACTCGAAGACCCCACTCTAGTAATCAATCGACCCCACTCCAAATGCTGAATCAACGCTGAGTTAGTTTCAGTAAAACATTTCAGTTCCTGCTTCTCCAGCGGGCATGAGTCATAGATAATACGAAGCCATGCCCAGAAATGAAGCACAGTCAGCAGCAATTCGAATATAGAAATGTGTAATTTCTAATCTCAGTTATTTGTTTTACCTCCCCCCCCCCCCGCAAAAAAAATGATGCAGAAGGAACGTGGACTCGTCCGTCCATGAGACCTTTTGCCAGTTCTCAACGGTCTAGTGTCCATACTTAAGCACCCGTTGGAGGTGCACTTCTGTGCTATGCACTGAAAACAACCGCATTTGGCATGTTTGTAGCCCCTTCGCGTCATGGTCCGGTAGTTGGTACGTTAAAAGCAAAAGAAACAGTAATGTGTTCTGAAGAGATCTGTCGGGTTGGAGTATGTTTGTTCCCATGCATGATTGACGCCGGTCTCCTATGACAATCTGATCCACCAGCTGTTTTTATCAAAGGATTGCAGACTGCTGCAAGATATTTTTGTGTGCTTCGCACCATTCACGGTAAGCCCTTGCTACGATTGTGGTGAAACTCTCAGGCGGACGGGTATTCGGGGTGTGCTTGAACCTTTACACCAGGTGCCAACCATCACGCCACTTTCAAAGTCTCTCAGATGTTTTATCAAAGAATGGTGTCCATTCTGACCCTCAGTCAAACACTAAGTGACGCTCGACAAACTGGTCCCCTTGATTTATACTAGAGGTCTGCATGGGCCTTAATTTGGAAAGTCACTGATACATTCGAGGCCCGTATCGCTATTATCTGGCTTGACGGGGATTAATAAAGCAAATAACGGAGGAAAGAAACAGCAATCCTACCAATTAACCCGGATCGGACACCCGGCACACGAATAAGCCGAGAAGCTGCAAGACCCGACCGCAACCGACTGACTGGAAAACCCGCTCTCTACCAAAAGGACCAACTTGGTCCTTTATTCAATTTTAATACATATTTTAAGACTGCCAGGAAAATTTCAAGTAAAAATTAAAATACACATTCTCAAATTATCCACACAACGCTATTCCACAAGGTTAGGATGAATGCACATTATCATGGAATCACAATAAAAATATTTCTCAACAATTCACAAACTACTGCTACATTACTGCAAAGTTACAAATTCCGAAAAGGACGATTAATAAACACTACCAACTGCTTTCAAGTTATTCAGGAGAAAAACATGATTGATACCAAAACACTTAATTCATATTCAATAACAAACTAGACTGATGACTGCTCCGTCGAAACGCCGACTCTGCAGGGATAAACAGAACTCTCTCTAAAAAATGTTTAGTGAAGCCGGTGAGCGAGTAACCCTGCCAGGATCCAACAAGTCTTTCACCCGGACAGGATCGGTCGAGAGACCAGCTGGACTCTGCTCCCCTAGCTCCTGTGACCTGACCTTTGACCCCATTTTAATGATATTAAACAGAATTGGTTTAGTGTACCTCCAGAACAACATATTAAAGTTTTGTCGCAATAGCAGCATTTTAAGTCAAGTTATGAGGATAATGGCTGTGGTATAAATCTCGCTCCTGTGCCCTGACCATTGACCCCATTTTGGTGATATTAAACAGAACCGTTTCAGTATACCTCCGAAAAAACATAATAAAGTTTTGTCGCAATCGAAGCATTTTTACGTAAGTTATGACGCATAAGGGCGATGGAATTGATCCCGTTCTTATGTCCTAACCTTTGACTCCATTTCGCGCATTTTCAATAGGGTTCGTCCCCAGTTGTCTCCTACCACATACTGAAATTTCATTGAAATCGAACCATTTTTACGCGAGTTATCGTGCTGACAGACAGACAAAACTCGAGCATATAAGCTTCTTCAACCTACGGTTGGAAAGCGTAATAAAGCAAGCACCTTTTCAAACTACAATATGGTCATCAAAATAAACATCTAACATGCGAATTCAAAATCCCAAATTACAAACGAAAATTATTCATCAATAATCATTATTTTACATTTAGTACTACAAATTTCATTGAGACAATAGCAGAAGCAAGACATTCCAAATTCCACACTGACATTTTACAGCACATTATCAAAACGCATATGCATCAAAATAATACCTATAAGCGCATCTCTAAACTTTAATACACAACAAACTGTAATATTCAACTTTCCAAAATTCTACAGAAACATTCCACAATGAATTGACTAACAATCAGGGGCGACAACAGCCTGTAACCCAAATAAATACTTTCCCCAAACAAAAAATTGGAAAGCCGGACCCGAACTTTTTAAGGCCTGGACCGCTTTAGACTTTCATCAAGAGCTCTCCGCCATTTATTTCAAACAACGCAATCCTTCCTTTAGAGCAGGTGTCTTCAGTGCGTGGGCAGCGCAGCAGTTTTAGTCGCTCACGAGGAATTTCTGAAACGGAAGAATTTAAAACGTCTACGAAGGAAATTCTAAAATGGAAGAAAATACTTTGTAGAAGGAATGTCACGCCGAATTGTAGAGGAAGGGTCACGCAGAAAGTCGTGCAATTTAGCGCAGGAATTCCCCTCATGGTTGTGGATTTGGCCTTACTACAATACTTTTGTTGCAAATGCAAATGTCTTTCTTTTTTTACGCTTTCCAACCGCAAGTTGAAGAAGCGTATATGCTCCAGCTTTGTCCGTCTGTCTGAACGCACGATAACTCGCGTACAAATGGTTCGATTTCGATGAAATTTTAGTATGTGGTAGGGAACAACCTGGGGACGCACCCTATTGAAAATGGACGAAATGGGATCAAAGGTCAGGACATAGAAGCGGGATCCATTCCATTGCCCTTATGCATCATAACTTACGTAAAAATGTTTCTATTACGACAAAATTGTAGCATGTTGTTCCGGAGGTATACTGAACCGGTGTTCTGTTATATAACATCGAAAGAGGGTCAAAGGTCAGGACACAGGAGCGAGATTTATTCCACAGCCATTATCCTCATTACCTGAGTAATGATTTCTGGTATGTTGGAAAGCGTATCATAATCAATGCATGGCATGATTTTACTAACTTGTACTAATGCAAACAAGGTAGCCCTCGATCTCTAAATATGTAAACAAATATTTCGAACGTCTTCATCCCCACTGTAGTAACGAATGGCTCCAGAAGTTTGTTTTGGTTTTGGTTTCGGGAAACTGATGACTCTGTTCACGTAAAGATTTCTCAGAGTATTTTAGTCGCTGAAGCCAACGAAATGAAAACGGAATTTGATTTCAACTTAACCAACCCATTTCAGGCTCTCATCTTGTCAGTTTAAGCCGTGATTAAAAAATTCCTTAGGTGGCAGATTATTTTCACTCAGTTAACTTCGCCATCTGATTATTTAACATGTCACTCTTCGTTTTGTGAGACAAAAAGATTTTTTTTAATGTAGGAGAAAAATGCTAAACCTTCCAGTACAGACCTGGCCCGACCCGAGCCCGGAATGTTTTTACTCAATTCATGAAAAAAAAAGCGAGGCCCTTCCGGACCTCTAATTTATAAAACACACCGCGTTCACGAGACGTCTTACGCATTGGAATGAAACATTTATATGACGAGGGCAGATTAAGCTGGCATCTTAGTGTGCGTCTAGTTAGCTTTCATGGCATGAAGTGTAAAGGGAAAAATTCAAACTTAAAGATTAGTTGGTATACACACCAAACTAGCGGACGATTAATTAGGAGTAGTAGACCATTTTGGGGCAAACTGGCTGATACGTCATTCGTTGTGGTCACCTTACTACAGCTACATAAAATTAAGTGAGCGGGACACTCGCAGTAGTCGTTTGGAATAGGTTAGGGTGTGACGTATGACTCAAATGGACAACTAAGCAATGAAAAGCCTGTCTACTAGTTCAGTTGGGAGAAGAACTGCTCCGAAGTAGAACGATGTGGGTTCGAATCTCTCTGTAGACAAAAAAAAAAAGGAAAGAAAGAAAGAAAAGAGAGGAAGCGCCAAAAAGGGATTTCGTGGCCTTCAGGATTGAACCTTGATGGTTCTTCAGCACAACGCAAGATAAATGCTTCTACAATGAAATGGTGTCCGAGTGTTGCTGTCAGTTGACCAGAAACCTTCTGATCGATTTCGTGCCCCCATCTTTCTCAAGGGATGGAGAGAATGTACCGTATGAGTCCAATCTACAATGAAACAGCGCAATGTCTGCCGGCATAGTTAAATCAGGAGAATAGCCGCTCCGGAGAAGGAAGACGTATGTACGAATCCCGCTGTCATCAAAAGAAGGGTTCTAAGGAAAGTTTTAACGGGAATGACACGTGATCTAACGGACTTTGAGAGAGGGATTGTAGTGAGTCTTCGGAGGAGTGATGAGAGCACGAACAGAATCAGTATACTTGTTTGAGCTGCAGTAATATACTGCCGGACAATTGCTAAGGACGGATGACAATAGCAACGATAGCAAGCATAAAATGGAAGGCAGGAAAATGTGGAAATTAGCATAGGTGCGGGATACAGTAACACGTGTTGTGCGTATGCAAATTTTGGATTGCCGAACTTGTTCGTGACGTCATAGCGCTGATAAGAGATATAAAGGATTTGACGCGTATTGACCGTTGTTGTTCAAACGCAAAGTTGAAAGGGAAAGAATCAATTGACGAACTTGCAATTTTCAGTATGTATTCCCGACATGACCAAAATGATTTTACGCGTGGCCGTATTATTGGCAATATTGAAGAAGGGCGAAAAATAACAGATGTTGCCAGGAGTTCGACGGCAGCTACAGTGTTGTTTCAAGGCTTTGGAAATCATTTCAAACAAATGGAGAGTGTAGCAAATGCCACGGGGGAGGTCGTGTTCGCAGTACGACACCTGCAGAAGATCGGTACATAGTGCTATCAACAAAAAGACACCGGCGCAGCACAGCTAGTGAGGTAGCAAATCAGTTTATGGCTGCTACTGGCTAGCGGATCTCCCGAAAAACTGTCGCCAGACGTTTGCATGAAGGAGGACTATACGCCCGCCGTTCTGTTGTGTGCATCCCATTGTCCAGACGTCACCGTACCGCCCGTTTGCAATGGTGCCATCAACATCGCAATTGGACTGATAACGACTGGTCTGCTGTCCTCTTCTCAGATGAGAGTAGGTACAGTCTGTCGTCTGATTGTCGACGACAACTGATCTGGCGTGATAGTGGTACTGCATATTGTCCAGCAAACATAAAGGAAAGGCACCGATATCCGACATGTAGTGTCATGGTATGGGCTGGCATCATGATCAATGGCCGTACGTCCCTCTATGTGCTTCCAACTGGGACTATGACTGGCCAACGATACATTAATGATGTTCTGCTACCTCATGTTCGCATGTTCCGTGGTGCTGTCGGTGATAGATTCATTTTCATGGACGACAACGCAACATGCCATCGAACAGTCGCTGCCCAGGAGTGTCTTGAGAGCGAGGATATTCAACGCCTCGTATGGCCAGCACGTTCTCCAGATCTGAATCCCATTGAAAATGTGTGGGATGCTTTGGGGAGGAGTCTTGCTGGTCGCCAATGCCCTCCAATAAACAAGGACACCCTCATCCGTGCACTGACAGAGGAATGGGATAAATTACCCCAACAGCTGCTTGATAATGTTGTGCAAAGCATGACACGACGTGTGGAATCTTGCATCGCCCTCCATGGTGGCCATATCCCGTATTGACATCTTACGCCGGAACGCCTGCGGACGGTAATTGCATTTTTTACACCTTTACGTATTCTGCACAAAATGGCCCGTTTGTCCCTTGAACACGTTCCAAAGCCTTCTGAATTTCAGAGCACAATAAATTGTCTTTCTTGTAATGTCCTGGCATTCTGACATTATTTTATTTCACTTGGCATCCAACCACACTTACTTTCTTATGCGCTATATAGCCGTTTATGATCCGTCCTTAGCAATTGTCCAGCAGTGTATTAGCACACAGGGCAGCTTCGACGCAGCCCAAAACTGGCAGGGAGCACACGGCACACAATAGAGTGTCAAATAACCATCGATTAGCGCCAGGGAAAATTCTAAACGACATCACAGCACATGGACCCCGGTACATTGTACCTCTGCATCACAGACGATCTACAAGAAGCAAGACAGAACATCTGCAGGCGGCTAGGAGGTATTGAAGGAGGATCATAAATTATTGAAAAAGTGTCATGTGTTCTGACGAATTGTATTTTTAACTGCAGCAGGTCGGAAATTTGAAGGTAACAGCTAGAGAGCATAGAAATCCATGCTCTCTTGAAGGCAGTGATTTGGTGCAGGCGTATTTTTATGGGATACCTCACACTCTTTGATTCTGGTGTACCCACGCCTGAATGCTGAAGCTTCTTTAGGTATCGTAATTGATCAAGATCATCCACAGTGGTGAATTCCTGTATTTACAGTGATGCATACTTCAGGCATGTCAATGCTTCATACTTAGTGTCCTCACAGTCTCGAAGAGGTTTCGGGAACATGGAGACTTTTCCCTTCTGCATTAACCACCTCAGTTCCTAAGAATGTCAATGCTCATACGTAGTGCCCGCACTGTCTCGAAGAGTTTTTGGGCATATGGAGACGTTTCCCTGCTGCGTTGATCACCTCAGTCCCTAGGCCTCGATCCTGTGGGACATTTGTACAATAAGGTCGAACACGACATCAGACTTCAGGACACCAAACACTAACCATCGTCTTCCTGAGATGGGTGGATGAGCACCACCAATCACTGAACATGGTCTTCCTGGGATTGAGTACCGGCTTTGGGGTGCGTTTCGAGTCTTCACCGGGGTGGTGTCATTGCTCCAGACGTCAGCGATTTTCATACAGCATCCATTTTTCATCACACGTAATGAGACGCCTCAAAATGTTGTTCGTTTGTTTGAGGAGAAGCAGAAAAGAGCAGACACCAAAACGTTGTGTTTTGTGCTGTTTCTGATTTACTCATGTGAAACCCATTTATCCATAAAACGAAGGTGAGTTAGATAATCTCCATTAATCTTTATCCCTTTGTTTTCCCAGTTCAGTGATTGAAAGACATTTTCCAATGGAGCATTAAAAAGGTTGGGAGATACTCCCTTTCAAATTTTCATGTGTACTGTATTCTCAAACAGCAGAATCATTGCACTTGCATTTTCATAGATGTTATTAAAAATATTAATGTCTGCATCTTCAACACCGCAGGATTTCAAAGCCATTTTAACTGCTGATTATTTCACCGAATCAAAGGCCTTTTCATAATCGATAAAATCATGCATAACGGAAGTTCATATTCCCTCGCTCTTTCAACTAGTTCTCTCAGTACGTGGATATGACCTGTAGTGCTGTAGCCACTCCTGGATACAGCTTGTTCTCTCGGTTGAGCCATGTCCAGTGTTACCTTCAAGCGGTGTGAAAGAACTTTTGTGAAGATTTTATAAACCACTGTTAGGAGGCTGAAAGGTCTGTAGTTCCTGAGATCCTCAATGTCACCTTTTTATGTAGCAGGATCATTGTTGCGTTGTTCCAATCCTCAGGAATCTTTCCTTCGTTAAGGCATCTAGTGAAAACTTGAGCGAGTACTGTTTCAATTTCTCCACTTGCTTCTTGTATGATGTCTACAGTAATTCCTTCTTCTCCTGGAGCTTTTCCCCACTTCATGTTCTTGATTGCATGTGTAACTTCTGCTGGGAGGACTGGAAGAACTCTGGTACTGGTACCTCTCATGATGTCATATATATATATATATATATATATATATATATATATATATATATGACATCATGAGAGGTACCAGTACCAGAGTTCTTCCAGAGTTATGAAAGGTACCAGGAAGCCATACGGATCCACGACCCCGGAACAAGCTCCCTCAGTTCACGAAGATTTGATGGAAGGGGGGTCAGAGCCTCGAACATCTCTCTCGATGACATCCCAGATGTGCTCGATGGGATTGATGTCAGGGGACCTAGCTGGCCAAGGAAGCGAGGCAACGTCGGTGGAGTGTTAATTCAACCGTTCGTATCCGAATGGTTGAGATGAACAGCCCACGGTGCATTGTTTTGTTGCTGGATGAGGTCCCCAGTGGGATGTTGAAGACGCACAAACGGGAGCAAATGGTTGTCCAGGATATCCCGGTAACGTTGGCCTGTGAGGGACGATGTCACACGTACCAGGGGTCCCGTTTCAGTCCACGTAAGCAGTCCCCAAACGAGAATGCCACCCCCACCATCGCTTCATATGGTTTGAGCCGTACTCGTATCATGCCATCCGCATGTACCAACGTGAATCTCGACTCATCAGTCCAGGCAACATGATCCCACATGTCTAGGGTCCAGTGGCGATGTTCCAGCGCCCATGCTAATCTTTGCACCCGGTGATGTGCGGTCAGCAGCGGTACCCTCGTGGGAAGACGGGTTTGTACCCCATAGCGAGGAGATGGTTCTGGATGGTGTGGCTGCTTACACGTTTTTGTGCACCAGGGTTAAATTGCCGAGTGATTTCTTGCACTGTGGCCCGTGTATCCGCTGTTACAATGCGAAATAGCCGACGATGACCCCTCTCATCCACACGCTGTTGTCCACGGCAGTTGGCCCGTGCAGGGATGGTTTTACCGGGTTCGATGTGCTCACGGGGCACCCGTGACACAGTGGCTCGTGAAAATTAAAGTGCCTGCACGACTTCCGAGATGGAGTGACCCAATCGTCGGTGGGGGTGGCATTCTCATCTGGTAACTGTTTACGTGGAGTGAAATGGGACCCCTAGTACGTGTGACATCGTCTCTTGCAGGTCAACGTTCCCGGGATATCCTGGACGACCATTAGCTCCCGTTTGTGCGTCTTCAACATCCCACTGGGAACCTCATCGTGCAACAAGACAATGCATCGTGCCATCACTCTCGAATTGTATCCGAATGGTTGGATGAACACCCCACCGACGTGACCTTGCTTCCTTGGCCAGCTAGGTCACTTGACTCAATTCCATCGAGCACATCTGGGACGCAATCGAGAGAGATGTTCGAGGCTCTGACCCCCTCCATCAAATCTTCGTGAACTGTGGGAGCTTCTTTAGGTGTCGTGGATCCGTATGGCTTCCCAACGCTTCCGGTGTCTTGTCGAGTCCATGCCGAGACGAATCGCCGCCGTCATCAGGGCGAAAGGTGGTGCTACACGTTACTAGACAGGTATCTCTAATTCAGTCACTCTTCAGTGTATACTGTATATCATCATCATCAACTGTTAAAAATCCACTGCTGGATGAAGGTCTCCCCAAGTGTCTTCCACAATTGTCCGTCTTGAGCCTATCTCCTCCATGTCACTCCGATATGCTTTCGAATTTCATCTTTCCATCTCCCACGGGGTCTTCTTCTGAGTCTTTTTCTGTCCCTTGGAATCCAGTCTAAAATTTCAGTCGTCCATGGGTGGTCTGTTCTTCTGGCAACATGTCCAGCCCATTGCCATTTCAGTGATTTCACTTTAGTCATGATATCGTCCACTCTTGCCAGTTTGCTTATCCACAAGTTCCCTTCTTATCTTTGCTGGTTACACCAAGCATGCATATGCTTCTTTGGGTTGCCTGCAGTCTTTGTATATCTTTTTTAGTTAAGGTCCGCGTCTCTGCTCTATAAGTAAGCACTGGCAGGATGCATTGATTAAACACTTTTCTTAAGATATAATGGCATACTGCTCTTAAAAATTGTACGGTATCTTCCAAAAGCTCTCCATCCAAGTTTTATAAGCCGATCAATTTCTTCATCAATCTGACCCTCACTTGATATCTGCTGCCCAATATGTAGATATCGGTTGTTTCAACTTTTTTCTCAATCACTCAATAAATCTCCTTTTCTTTGTGACGTGCCTGCCCCGCAGGACGCACACGACATAAAGGCAGATAGCAGCAAGGCGAACGTCCGCGTAGCTCAGTTGGTAGAGAGACTTCTTCTGGAATAAGTGGACTCGGGTTCGATCCCCGGCGTGAACCAAAATGACGGACAAATTTGCTTCGTTATAATGGCGCCCGAACTTTCCGGATGACCCGGCCGTTCAAGATCTAGTAATTGTGTGATGTTCTTTCCACTTCGCGAGAGAGAAAGACTAAGAGAATCCCTTCTTCAGCGCTTCGAAAAATAAATGTGTGTGACGTTGCATTCCACACACCAGATTGACTGGGAGTTGTCAAGTGCACGTTCTACAACGGATGGCTGCCTGCAACGATTCATGGTCACGGCTGAACCGTGGGCCATGCTCCCGGCCATCTTTCGGGGAAGGGGGAAGTGTGACGTGCCCCGCAGGACGCACACGACATAAAGGCAGATAGCAGCGATTGCGATCGTCTGCGTCGCTCAGTTGGTAGAGCGACTTGTTTCGGAATAAGTGGACTCGGGTTCGATTCCCAACATGGACCAAAAATGAAATTTACTTCGTCATATCTGGTAAAAGCATTGTTTCGGGATGTAACGGCAGCCATGTCTGTTGCAGCATTGTCCACAATACAGGCCGAGACGTCGGTCCAGGATCCCTGGATCTGATGTTTCGCTCCACGGAATCCCAGACATCTTCAACAGGGTTTCAATCCGAGAACTTTGAGGGCCACTGGATGTCTCTGAACTCAGATGAGTGTTCCTCGAGCCATCCCTGGGTTGTTGCGGCTCGATTGGCGCGTTGTCCTTCTAAAGCAGATGTGCGAAGGCTGTAAAAGTGTAGGTGATAAGCCAGCGCATGCTGGTAGCGAGCAGCGGTAAAGGACCTTTACTGGCACGCTAAGGGGCTTAATCGGTCCCGAGAAAAGGCTCCCCAAACCATCACAGAGCCACCACCGCCTTGAACAGAGCCGACCTAGCACGACAGTCCTATGGCCTCTTGCTGTCGACACCCAACACGCACGCTGCCGTTAGCTTGGTACAGTTGAAATCGGAATTCATCTGACCACACGGCACAGCGCCACTCTACAGGTCTAATTTTGATGTTTCCCTTACCAGGGGAGCGTAATGTCCGATGAGGAACAGTCAACAGTGGTACATGAGTAAGGCGTCAGCTCCTGTAACCCTGGGACCGTTTGCTCGCTGACGCTACTACATTTAACGCTCCAACATTTAACCTCGATGTCATTTACGCGCCGTTGCCAAGCGGTAGGTCTGTACGAACTTGTATAGTCTAGGTCGATCCCTGTCATCAATGGCATGTGGTCGGCCATCGCTTGCTCTCTGGGCTCTGGTACGTCCATAGATGGCATACTCGCGGTACACCCTTGATACGGTTGCCCTCGGCAAGCCGAGGTTTCTTACCACTTGTGCGATAGAAGGACCCATCTGTCTTACGTTGACAATGCTTCCACGACCAAAGTCGCTCAGATCACCACGTTTACCCATGCTTGTCGATTGCGATACACTGTTGGGAAGCCCTGCCGCCCGCTTATTTATCGCCTGTGTTCGTTTGGGTCTGTTACACTCTGCGCGAGGATTGTCAATACCAACTTTCCATCACCCCTATCTCTGATGTTTTGTCTACCGTGTGTGTGCGCACGGCGGATATACAAGGGGCATCCTGAAAGCAATGCCTCCTCTTTAATAACTTTTGAAATTTTGAAGTGATTTTAATGGAACTGCACTGACATGTACTATGATATGTTACCAATGTGGGCACAAATTTTTTTCAGAATCGGAAATAAAGACCATGAATGACAGAGAAAAGCAGCTAGCCTTAATTGAATTCCTGGAAAAAGAGGGATGTGAGGCACCAGAAGTCCACAGAAGACTCCTGGCGTGTATTAGAGATGAGTTAGGGCTCAATTTTAGAAACCCGGCCCGCTTTCTTTGATTACATGTGTTTGCTGAGCCCAGGCCCGCCCGTGCCCGGATTCTTGGAAAAGTTTGCTTATCAAGGCTTGCATTTATGCGTTATACACTGGCCAAAGATATGGCCCAAGCAAGGATTAGTTTAAAAATCCATTAGTTTAAAAGGTTTAGTTCAGTTCAACCACTTCACAATATTAATATGATTTTTAGAAATTCTACGGATAATGCCAAATGCTCTAAAATGTGGATTTGAAAATAAATAAATAATCAACGTGCCCTTCGACCGTATCAAGGGAATCAGTAATTTTGGTAAAAGCTGAAGAAAAGAAAATCGTTTAGAAACAAAAAATTCCATTCTTTATTTCTTTTTGATTTCTAAATTTACTTTTATTTTGAATAAATTGCATTATAAAACGTACAACGCCGTACAGACAGTTGCAGGTGTTTGAAATTTTGACTCTAGAAAACTAATATTTGCAGTATAATTTACATATATGCTAATTGGTAAAGTTCGTTTAGGGTGATGTAGTAGAATATTAAAAAAAAAGCACGTAGGGAAATTTCCAAAATTAAAAAAGAAAAGAACGTAAAAGCATTCCAGACCAGATTATTCTGCATTTTGTAACATTAACAAAGCTTTGCGCTTAATAGTATAATAATAACAATATTATCATATGTGTGTGCAGTTTCCAGATCAAGCTCATCATGAAAAAAGAGAGAGAGAGAGAGAATTGCATCTAATTCCTCAGCGCTTCAACTTGATCTTTTTTTCTCTAAAACTCGACCTACTGCAGCAAAAACCGAACGTCACCCCAAAGATCGCGGAAATTAAAAAAAATAATAATAACAATACTTCTAACTGCACAATTTTGGAAATTAATACATCATTTTAAAGATAAGTTTCTTGATTTTTTAATAAAATACAAAAAATGTAAATGTGATTTTTTCCCAGTTTTTCGATACCAAACCTCCTTTTACTAATCCTTGCTTGGGCCATAGGTTTGGACAATGCATAATGCAAGTCTTGCTAAGCAAAATTTGTCTTGCAATGGCAGCTAGCTTAGGAAATTGAAAATCCTTCCAACATGGTAACAAATCCACAATGAAATTCAACACGTGTAATTCAACCGGGCTCGGAATTACACTTGTTGAATTAATCACAGTAATGAAATTCAAGACGTGTAGTTCCGAGCCCGGGCCCGGGTTTTTCGATAGTTATTGAATTCTGAGCCCGTCCGAGCCCGGGCCGGGCCCGAGCTCATCTCTAGCGTGTATGGAGCTGCCACAATCAATATCAGTAATGTATGAAGATGGACGAAGAGGTTTCGAGAATGAGAAAGTTCAGTGTTGGACAAGCAACGGAGTGGAAGACCCGCAACTGCAGTGACAGATGCCAACAGGCAACGAGTGAAAGACCTCATCACAGCTGATCGTCGTGTCACCATCCAGGAGTTGTGTGTGATGCAATTCATTGTGGTCATAGTGCTATGGAAACATTAATTAGGAATCTGGGTTACAGAAAAGAATTTTCAAAGTGGATATCAGGAAAACTAACCCCTGAACAATGTGAGAAAGGGGTGAACATGTGCCGGAAACATTTGGATTGCTATGAGAGGGAGGGTGAGGTGTTTTTATCTAATGTTGTGACAGGGGATGAAACCTGGGTGTTCTTTCATGACCCAGAAACAAAACATGCGTCAGTGGAATGGCACCGTACATCTTCACTTCGACAGTAGAAGGTGAAAACAACTCGTTTCGCAGGGAAAGTCATGGTGACAATTTTCTGGGACAAACGTGGTGTCATTTTGACTGATTTCCTTCAACGGGGTGCAACAATAAACAGTGCTCAATATGTGCTAAAACAGAAGCTAAAGGAAGCTATCAGAAGGAATAGACGTGACATTCCACTTCATGGTGTTGTTTTACACCATGATAATGCACTTCCCCACAATTCAATGGAGATTTTCCAGGCTATTTGCAAAATAAGGTGGACGGTCCCTAACCCCACTACATTCCTGATTTGGCTCCCTCAGACTTTTTTCTGTTTGTCCCTTTGAAAAACACCCTTCGTGGGGAACGTTTCGACGATGTGACAGACCTTAAACTGGCAGTGAACTCATGGGTGAAACGACAGCCTCAGGAATTTTTCCAGAATGGATTTTTACCAGTGGGTTCAAAGATGGCGGAAATGTATAGAAAGTGATTGAATAGGCTAGCATTATTAACAATATGTCCAAGTATTTTGCTAGCAAGTTTCACATTTTTGCTGTTACAAATAAAAATCTTACGAGGGACAAAGCATTATTTTCAGGATGCCCTTTATTTATTTATATGACAAGTACTTTCCAACTTCTCTTACCACCGACAAATGGGGTCATTTTCGCAAACACAAAATTGCAACCCGAAGTAATTAAAAACGAATGTATTTGTTATTTAATTTGACAAAAACGTATTTAACAAAGAACTTTGTTATGTATTGCATATCTTCTGAGTATTTGCTAGATTTATCACGAACGGTTTGTGTTTCAGCGCTAGAAGCAGCGCAGAATCGTGGGAAAGTAAAATGCAACAACCGCAATATTATTCAAATCGTTTTGCCGGTAAAAAAGACAAAAAAAGCAGTGCAAAAGAAAAAAAAAAGATTCTTTCAAGCAACCAAAAAAAAAATTAAAAGGAAAGAAAGAAAAAATGAACTTTTTATTGTACTGTCGCAGCTAAAAGACAACCTAAAAAAGACACATAAATTTTTCTCCTTTTAATGAATGAAATAATTAACTGCCGATACCATAAGAAAAATAAGTCTTTCACCTGATTTAAAACTCGTGAAACCACATTTTTTATTATCTGGAAGAAGCAGTTCGATACAGTCTCTGAGATATATAACAAGATTTCCAACAAGCATAATGTTGCATTAATATAATGCTGCGGGCGATGAAGCCAAGGATTACGGCTTACCATGAAAAAATAAAAAAATATATAAAAAAGGGAAAGGTGGGGGGGGCATAAAGGGAAAGGGAATAATTTACACGCTCTTGACACATCCTTTAAGGTCTTTTCGGTTTAATTTACAGCGAAACATCCGCGCGTGGGAATGTTCTTATCAAACCATTTATCTCAAATGTTTCGTATGAGCAGAGTCATTTGCCATGAATTAAGAATTTTTTTCATTATTCTTTCATCGTTTCAGTGTTTTTTTCATGCACTTAGATAACACATCGCGATAATATTTCATTATTACTGACACATCTCTTAACCGCTTAAAATTTTGTCACAGTTTTTATTTCAGCGTTTTCAAAATTCGGAAAGGGAAATTATTTTTCAGGTAAAAAATACAGCCACGTGGTGAAAGCTAAAATTATGAAGAAATACTAGAAAGGATTTGTGATAACACTCTAAAATAGGAGCAAAAACAAATAAATAAAGTAGGGAAAATATAAATGAAAAGCACTGGGGTTTTTTTTTCTTTTGTTGTTTTCTCTCTGCGTTTCCTCACTCTTAAACTAAATGATAAAAAAGAAAGGATGTTCGGAAAATTTAAGTGATTAACACAATTGTTTCGTTATGCTGAGGTTGAGATTAGCGTGAAACCAGTTTTAAAATAAAAAAAAACTATATACAGAGAACTTATTTTTGTTTGGTTTAAAATGTAGCGGTAGTAAAATGAAGAAACACGTTACTCATGCTGCAAATACAATGGAACTTCTATTTAATGTAGTCACATGGTGACGGCCAAAATATTCGTTTCACCGAAAATTCTCTGTACAGATTTGGTCCAATTTTAAATTATTACTGAGTGGACTTTTGCCATGATAACTAAAAAAGCTGCTAAATGTTACACCATTTTAAACTTGCTACGATTTTTATTACTATTAAAGTGAGTCTTAATTGAAGGCATTCATACCGCCCCGATGGCCAGTGGTCTATGCGGTATCTTCTGATCATTCGTCCGAGATGGGTCCAGGTTCGAATCCCGGTTTGTCTTACGGCGCCGGCTCTTTCTGGAACCAGTGGACCCAAATTAGGGACGGGCGACTGCTTATAGCCCATTGAATTGCTCACGGTGGTCGTTAAACCTCGAATAAAAAAAATAAAAAAAGGCGGCGTTATCTTTAACAGTAGTAAAGTTAATGCTACGCTAACATTTGTTGAAGTAATGCTATTATTGGCATATTTTCACTGTATTCCATGTAACCAATTCCTTCAGAACACTTAAAAATTTTCATCGTTCTGGAGCGGAAATCCAACCCGGACCTTCCGATTTCCGGTCGAGCATGCTAGTCATTACACTACTGAGGACAAGGAAATTTCAAGCAACTAAAAGTAGATATATTTGCGCTAGTCTATGAATTTTTAAGACTGGCGCTAGATTTCGGCCTACGCTGGCGCCACCAGTGTAATCGCGAATGCGTTATAAACCGTGACCATCTGCTTGCTTTCTGCCAAAAGTGCTGCGCAGTTGTTGAAGTAACTCAAACGAAACGGCCGTTCATTAGAGAAGTAAAATTTTGTTCATGTTGAATTATTAAGATGGAACAAAGGGCTGTTATTAAATTTAACGCAAAACTTTGGTAAAAATGCCTCGGAAACTTACCAAATGATGAAATAAGTTTACGGTGAGTTTTGTTTAAGTAGATCAAATGTTTTCCTGTGGCACAAAGGTTTTTTGGACGGAAGAGATACGCTAGAAGATGATAAGCATACCGGAAGACCAAGTCCATTTAGGATACCTAAGATTGTTGAAAAAGTGCGTGATTTCGTGGCAAACAATCGATGTGCGTCACTAAGAATGATGGAAAAGTCTTTAAACATCAGCAAAGAAACGACTCGAACCATCCTGCATGAAGATTTGGGCAAAACAAAAGTATGTGCTAAATTTGTTCCACACACGTTAACCAATGAACAAAAATCAAGGAGAAGTGCACATTGCAGAGACCTCATTTCAGCCGTTGAAAATGATCCAAACTTCTTAAAATCGATTGTTACAGATGATGAAAAATGGTGTTTTCAATATGATCCTAAAACAAAGCGACAAAGTGCGGAATGGAAGTAAAAAAACTCACCACAAGCCAAAAAAACCAGAAAAGTTCCATCGAAAATCAAAACAATGCTCATTACATTCTTCGATAGTAAGGTTATTATCCACAAAGAATTTGTTCCAAGTGGACGAACAATTACTGGTGAGTTTTATTTAAAGGTTTTGAGGCGTTTGATGGGCAGAATTCGTCGCATTGGTCCATAATATCGGGATGAAAACAGTTGGTGTTTGTTGCATGATAATGCAACCAGTCACACCTCACTTCTTGTTTGTAAATTTTTGGCGAAAAATAACGTCTGTGTGTTGAATTATCCACCGTATTCGTCTGATTTAGCACCCTGCGACTTTTCTTTATTCCCAAAACTTAAAATGACGTTAAAAGGGTGTTATTTTGATGAAATTTCGACCATACAAACAGCTTCGACGCGTGCTTTGGAGGCAATTCCGCAAAGTGAACTGGAACAGGCATTCGAATCATTATTAAATCGCTGTAAGAAGTGTGTTGAAGCCGGAGGGACTTATTTTGAATAACAAACCAAAACAAATTATAATTTCTTGTTTCTATTTCATTTTACAGACCCAGTCTTAAAAATTATTTGCCACACTGTATTGCCTTGCCCCATCGTATAGCGTCTCACGATCTTTTCTCACATCTAGGGTCGGACGTAGGTCACTAATTCCTGTGATGTGAAAGTACATCATATGCAATTTTCTAAAATTGAAACGACACTACCTTAAAAAATTTTGGGTCATCCTTCAAAGAAATAAGTGGTTTTTTTTTCTGAAATTTAGCCAAATTATGTTTCTTGATAGTAAGAGTCACCTTTAACCGGCTGATACAAATTAAATCGGGGTAAACAAAATGGGCTGAAATCAGCTCGAACGAATATATTCGCTGTCTAAGAACACGCGGGTTGAACGAGTGAGTCGCTTCGTCAGGAGGCGTTGCTTTCCCCTTAGATTTATTTTTCAAAGTGGTCGTTCAGGGTTATGACTAACACTAATCCTTACTGACGGATTACTTTCAAAACTTGCTACAGCAATGGCGATAAATCTAAGAAAGAAGTGAGAAGATATTTGAGTCACTTGTTTCTACCCAGTGGCGTGATGTCCATGTCAGGAGGACTAGCCCGTTTGTAACCTGGGTAATGGTGCAGAGAATGGAGAACTACAAGGGAATGCTTATCACTTGTGGCAGATTTACCAGCGGTACTAATGAGATGAGGAGTTATAAACTGTTTAATTGTAGATTTTGGCAAAACAAAACATTTGACGTGCCGTTCAGAAAGAAAAATCTGGCTACTATATGAACATTTCTGTTTGGGGAGGGCAGAAAATTTTGAGTACCATTTGGTTAAGATACATCGGCCGCTTAAAGGGTTAAAACAGAAAAAAACAAGTGGTGTACCGAGGATTTGTTTATTTGGGTGGCCCAAAATTTTGAAAATGTCAATAAAAATACTATCTCTCAGAGTATTGAAGCGATACTATCTCCGCCATGTGAAATGCGTTTCCAATTATTCGAAAAATATATATTTAAAAATATATAGTAATACATTTAAAAATAAGCATCTAATAATAAAGAACGAAGGACCAAGTAGCATCTCACGGGAATGGGTGTCCATACAGGATGGCAACGGGGAGAATTTGCCCTTCCTCTTGAAAACTGGACAATGTCCTTTCTGTTCTTGTAAAGTACTACAGAGATTTTTGCGAAAACACTAATTTTTATTTCTGATTTTTCTTTACCACCGGCATAGGGCAGTTGGTTAAGTCGCTATGCGATGTGTGGTAGGAGGAGGTTTCTGATGGTTGTTCAAATCCCGGTCCTGCCGGCCATCTATTCTGAGGTTTTCCGCAGGCTCCCTGTGATAGGGGACACGAATACGTAGATGGTTCCCTTTGAAGTTGGCCCCGGACGCACTTTGCCCCTTATCCGTATGCAGCAGAGGAATGGCAAGCCGGCTGCATTCATTTGCAACGGCTCATAATCGGCTTTGCTGAACTCAACCTGCCGTGGATGGACGAGCCAGATGGATGGATCGATGGATGGGTTTTTCTTTAGAAATTCTGGATACGCGTGTATACAGTATAAATAAGAAAAACGTTAGGGATCTCCAGTAGAAAAAGCGGAAATTTACAGTTGAAAGCAATAATGAAATTTCCCATTGCATGTTGGAGAACAGGGTCCATACCAGTGTTGCCATTCTACTGATCTTTCGGTAGATCTGCTTATTTTGACTCCCGTCTTCTGGTAGATTTTCGTAGTATCCTGACTTTTCTCTGTTTTTAAGGCCACCGCTTGAATTTTCTACTACATGTATTATGCCTAATTTTTTTTTGGCTTGAGACGATTTTTTTATTTTTTGATTGATGCCCCCGTTCCTCCCCCTTCAAATTGTAAAATAATTTGTACGATGCACCTCTCATACCAATATTATGTAATTTTTCAAGCAGCTGGTTCTGGTTTCCTTTATCGAATGCCTTAGAGAAGTTAAAAAGTCTTAGTTATTTCAGCGAAATTATATTTTTTTGTGAAAGTTGATTTAAAATGAACGATGAAGGACTGCTATTGGAGAGGAATTTGGGTAGACAGTGTCTGACCCTAGATCTTAAACAGCCGTAGAAGTACGTAGCTCGAAGATTCGGGCTAGGGTGCCCGATGGGAAGGTCACAAGAAATGGAAGTGCAGAAAGAAGGGACGTGTTTATCAATCAGTTCTGACTTCCCCCTAGATTTCGTAGGGTGTAAGAATCAGAGATGGAAACGGGTCACGGGTCAACGGGTCGAAAATTTCTTGCGGGTCCAACGGGTCGGTTCACAGTGTTCCTGACCCGATTTTGACCCGGGTTCTTTTCCCGTTTTATTTTTGAAAAGAGAAAAATATATTCCAAAGAAAAATGCGCGTGGTGTAATTCTGTAGTCGATACTGGTGTCCACGGAGTGAATAATGATTTGCCATGAAAAAAATTGTCGTCTCTTTCTTAAAGCAACGAAAATTTCCACCGACCGACGTCAGGCACACAACACCATATCGTAAAAAGATACTTCCTTTGCGTTCTTTTACAGTGCGGTTGTCCAGGGCAAGGTACAGGCAAAAGCCATTCGCCTGCTTCTCAGCCGATGCACTCTCTCCTTGTGAAATTCACTGTATGACTAAGGGTTACATTTCACATCGCATGTTTTACATTGAGCATTCAGAGCTTTTCGATTGTTGTGCTAACATCCCGTTCCCATGACATGTCATGTCGAAATTAACTCCTTATTTGTTAATATGGATGGATTTAATACACTGGTGTGCAGAAATTAAGAACGAAGAGGAGAAATTAGCATAACTGCGGAACGAGCAGGCAGAACGTGCCATAACACCACTCAGGAGATAGAATAGGGTCCGGAACGGTAGGGCATGCGCATATATGCAGCATGACAGGGGTGGGGTCGGAAGGGTATAAAGCACACGGGCGGTGTACGCTCAGCAATTCGGTGAAAGCTATTGCACGGTGTACATCGGTTTGAACGACGTCGAGTTGCTACCACCGTGTGATATGGCCAACAGGCAATACAGTAGACGACATCTGGATGACTTTAATCGAGGTCGCGTCATTGAGACGTTGGAAAAAGGTCGAAGTGTGACTAGTGTGGCCGAGGAGTTCGGGATCGCTCACAGCATCGTTTCACGAGCTTGGAGAGCATTTCAAACGACAGGAACAGCTGTCCGAGAGTTTAGCAGTGGTCGTCTACGAGCAACCACGGCGGCGGACGACCGGTATATTGTCCTACAGGCGAGAAGAGAAAGACGGTAGACAGCGGGAGAAATCGCAAGGCACATGCAACAGACAACTGGACGTCCGATTTCGCGTTTTACCGTGGCCAGGAGGCTGCACAGAGGTGGTCTATTTGCACGACGACCAGTACGGTGTGTGTCATTAACGCCTGCTCATCGAAGACGGCGGTTTCTGTGGTGCCAGGAACACAAGAACTGGGCACATCAGCAATGGGGTCGAGTTCTTTTTACGGATGAGAGCCGATTTAGTCTGACCAGCGATTCTGGACGTATACATATCTGAAGAGACCAGGGAATACGCAATTACACCTCCAACATCATCGAAAGGGACCGGTTTGGAGGTAGCGGAGTTCTCGTTTGGGGCGGTATCCTGCTTGGTAGCCGTACTGACCTCCACATCTTCCAAGGAGGTTCAGTCACTGGTGTCCGCTATTGTACCGAGGTTCTTCTGCCTCACGTGCGTCTGTTTAGAGGTGCTGTGGGTCCTGAGTTCCTCTTCATGGACGACAGCGCTACACCTCATCGTACAGTGGCTGTCGCAGAGCTGTTGGAGAGTGAAGATATTCAACGCATGGATTGGCCCGCAAGGTCCCCGGACCTAAATCCAATCGAACACGTGTGGGACCTTATCGGGAGACGCTTGGCAGCACGTCACCGGCCGCCAGCAACGATTCAGCAGCTGCGATTGGCGCTACAAGAGGAATGGGCCGCAATGCCTCAACAGCTCCTTGACAAACTCGTCCTCAGCATGGACAGACGTTGTAAATCCTGCAACGCAGTCAGGGGTATTCATATCTCCTACTAAAGACTAGATTTTTCGTGGCAGCCGCCTGTCACATGAACGTTTCTGTCTTCTGTCCAGTTGTGCTCGAAGCTACCTTTTCAATAAAGTGCCTTTGTATCCTTTGGATTCCTTGTTTGGACGGTTTTGCTCACTTGTCCCATATTCTTACATCTTGGGGATCTTATGGTATGATTTTTGAGTCGATGTGGAGCACTTCTGCACGACTTTACATTCGAAAAACCGTCTCGTCCTTAATTTTTGCACGCCAGTGTAGTAGTAGTTTGAAAAGTACTGATATTATTTAAACTACCAGTAGATTTAAGTGTTCCTTCGTATTAAAATTACATCCATTGCTACATTGCATTTGTCATGTGGTGCATGCTTCAAGCAAAAAAAGAAAAAAAAGCACAAAAAATTGATCTACTGAGTTCTACTAATTTTTTGAGCTCTGATTTCAGGTAAAAGTCTCTGGCAACACTGGTGCATAGGTACAGAATGAAAAAGTATGAAAAGCGAAGAAATAAAAAATATATCATCCTTTGCAGCAGCTATTCACTGCTGGACAAAGATCTCTCGAAATGCCAGAAATTTGTCGTGAGGGTACTTCTTCTTTCTTAATGACCAATTAAGTGATGTCTAAGGTTTTGTGACGCATCAGACATAAGTGCGCAAAATGATCAAAAGTACGACGAAGAAATTTCCTTATTATCCTCACATACTGTCTAATTTCATTTATCCATCCTTTTTATGTAGTTTTTGGGTCTTCTTATCTCCAATTAAATTAATGTGTTGAGTGTTGTAAAAAGGTTAGATAACAAGATGGTACAGTAGAAAATTGCATGCAGTGTTTGTTAATGATTTTCGTAGTTGCAATTTCGGTTTGCCCTCCTGAAAAATACGCTATGCTCATCGGGTGGACCCGGACCCCTGGCACCTTCTCCCCCTCTGAATGCGCTATTGGCGAAAACCCTCTTCTGGCGTAATTTCAATGAATTGATGCCCACTTCTAATCGTTAGCAATGCTGTAATCATATTGTCTTCAGTTAGTTTTGATTGGCATTCGCAGTCTTCATCTTCAGAGGCATGAGCAAGAGTGATAGTGAAAATCTTCCAGATAAGTGGAGACAATGTGAATAGACAAAGTCATCGCACATTCCACGTGTTTTTCTTTAATTAACACACAGCAACCGAGAAATTGTTATCCGGACACCGCCGGGATCGTACCCCAGATCTCTCGATAACTAGCCGAGTGCGTTCGCCTTACGCTATGGTGTCCAACAATCCACAGCGCTATGCGATGACTTTGTCTATTCACATTGTCTCCACGTATTTGGAAGATTTTCACTATCACTCTCACCCTTTGGACTTATTAGCTATAATTTAATAGCTTGTGCCGTTAATCCCCACCAGATGGTGACGTCTCAGTTGCTGAGCCCATCTCTACGGATTTGCGAAGTCAGATGCTGGCAGACAAACACACATAGCGCCGTGGATTGTTGGCAATCGTAGATTAAGGCGAACGCACTCGGCTAGTTATCGAGATATACGGGGTACGATCTCAGCGGTGTTCGGATAACAGTTTTTCGGTTGATGTGTGGTAATTAAAGAAAAACTTGGAAAGAGCCATGATTTTGTCTATTCGGCATGAGCAATCTTAAAACTTTTCTGAACACCCTGTAGAATATTCTCGTCAGTAAGATGTTCAGCAATAGGAACGTCCTTACAATTTCCTGTATAGCAAGCGTAAACAAATGAAAGGAATTTCTACAAAGGTGTTCGTTAAATAGAAAACCAGTTAGCTAAACGTAGGTATCTTTGAACACATTTTGTCTTAATTTTAATGCATAATATTCATAATTATATTCGTTGTACTATTAGTTAGACAAATTCGCTAAACAGAGGTTCGTTGAATAACGATTCCACTGTATACCGTTCTCATCAGCTGTAAAAATGATGTATATTTTATTGTCGCTGTCTTCGAAATCAAAGACAAAGCCAACAAGAAGAAATTTATGTGCATATTCGTTTTCGTAAATTCATTCCTAGTCGTGTTCAACAGAGGTATAGTTCCTTTCGCATTACTCACAAACACTTACACTAAAATGTCACTACAGGCATTTTCAAAAGTTGTTGGTACTAGGAGATTTCTACCGATTGCGTCGGCTACTGTCTGTATTACTCAACTTCCTGTCGGTGTTGCATCATCCTACAGCGGTAGCTGTTGATAGAGTTGGGGCATGCGTCAGTTTGCTTCTGGTTTTCATGCTGAGAAGTTTTTGTACGTATTTTTTAAATAGCAAAAAATGGGCAGAAAGGCGTTATTAAGTGTTACTCAGAGGGCACAAATAGTGACTTTATATCGTGAAGGGTACTCTGAACGTGACACAAGCACAAAGGCGAATATGAGCAAAACTGCTATTCATAATACGATCATGAAATATCGAGATATAAGTGAATTTAGCGACCGAAAGAGAAGTGGACGTCCAAGGAAAACAACCCCACGTTATGACAAACCATAAGGCGAATAGTTGTGCGTTCTCAGAGGAGTTCATGCAAGAAAATCTAGGCCTTTCTACATTCAAATGCGTCTGATATTAGTATCAGCACTGTTTCCCGACGTCTTAGCAAAGATTTTGGATTAAAGTCTTATAAACCTGCACATAAACCTAGACTAACCTCTGTCATGAAAAAGAAGACTCCAGTTTGCGAAACGTCATCAATCGGGGACTGCTGAAAATTGGATCCAAGTTCTTTTTCCGATGAGTCAACTGTGCGTCAATTTGAAACACTTGAAGCACATGTTCGACGACCAAAAGACAAAAGGTTTAATGAAAAATACACCGTTAGACCGTGAGACATCTGCCTAGTCAGATTATATGAGGTGCTATGTCTGCATCCGGTACTGCTTCATTATCCTTTTTACCGACAGGCACTACCATGACTAGTACTTTTTATGTGGAAATGTTACGTGAGAAGCTGTTAACTCATATGCAAGTGTACAGATGCACGATCTTTATGCATGATGGTGCTCCATGCCACAGATCAAATACAGTAAACGACTACCTGCAGAAGTAAAACATAACTGTGCTGGACTGGCCCCGTAAGAGTCCCGACCTTAACCCCATGGAAAATTTGTGGATCATTTTAAAAGACAAGGTAGCAGAAAAACATCCATTAAATTCCCAAGCTTTGATTGACGTGATTAAAGTACGTGTGGTGCAAAGACATTTCAAGTGACTACTGCAAATCCCTCGTTGAGAGTATGCCACATCGTATTCTCTCCGTTATAAAAAGCAAAAGTGGCTACGCAAAGTACTGATTTAAGTCTTTTTGTGTTCTAAAAAATTTAAGTATTCATCTGTGGTGTCATTTTTTCAAATATCTCTGACTAGTAGTAATTAGTTGTTTCTTTGAAAATCTTAATTTTCAATAAACTGGCATGTGGTCTTAAACTTTTGCAAATGACTATCATTCCATTAATAGAGGAACGGGTTGTTCGGATTATAGTGCATAATTATATATCAGGTAAATACAAAAGTATCTGCCGTTTTTCGAGAAAGCAAATGAAATGTCTTGTAATGAATGAATTTGCTGGGAGATAGCGTTTCGCCCGCTGTGTATCGTCAGCTGAAATCCCAAGAAACCCTGTGCATATGAATCAGATGAGTAAGCTGTCTTGTAGTGGAAAGACGTGCGATGACAATGGCAGTATCAGTAAAAATTATTCATGGGTGCTTGTTATACGAGTTTAAACTCAGTTCCTCTGTAGCAGAAACAACTCGTCGCATTCGGAGCAGATGTTGTGAAGAAAAGCACAACTCGAATTGGTTTTGAAAGTTCAGAGACGGAGATGAATCCCTTCAAGACAAGCCTCGGAGTGATCCACATGTCAGCTTCCCATAGAAACCCTGAAAATTGCTATTGAGGACAGTAGCCAAACATGACAGGAACTAGCCCAGGTATTTGGTGTTATACAGATGAAACAGTCCGAATACATCTGCATGTAGTAGGTAAGGCATACAAATTGTCTAAGTGGGTTCCCGACGAATTGTCTGCCGTGAACAAACAGCAACGTGTTTTAGATTGTCTTGGGCTTGCTGGTTTCGCTATGACAAGGAACCATTTTTAGATAGGGTACTCACATGTGATGAGAAGTGTGTCCAGTACAGCACCCCAAAAGGTTCCAGACATAGGTTGTCCAGCAGTGACTCAACTCCTCACACATCGAAGCCAGCACTACTTCCACGTAATGTTAGGCTGTGTGTATGGAGGACAGCACGTGGTGTTTTGTTGTTCATTATGAACTCAAGCAACGCGGCCAAACGATCAGCGCTTCAATGTACTGTGAACAGCTGAAACGTGTGCATAAGGACCAGAAAAATAAAAAACGGAAGCAACGCTAGTCAACAGAAATGGAGTTCTGCTCCTTCAAGGTAACGGTCGTACCCACTCCGCTTTATTGACCAGGAAATTTGACACGGAAGCGAGGTAGAGGAAGACGCAATAATTCACCCTAGTAATTAAAAAAGTAATGAAGTCTCATAGATCCGCAATTGGTTTAGTAATAAGATCTTTTTACTGTCGAAGCCAGCGGGAGAAATATTCGGGGAAAATACAAAATATACTGTACTAACGCCCGCTAGCGATGACATTGTGCAACATTTCAAATAGAAACTGTGCGTAAAAAGATCTTCGTGGTAAAAGGTATCGATAGTAAAAAGGATATTTTTAAGCAAGTGTGGAGTAAAATTTATTTTGAATATAATAACATGTGCAATTACGTCCCCTAGTGGCGAGGTTGTGCATCGGGAAAAGACGAAAAAGTATGAAACGTCCTTCCCATAATTTAGGTTAGAAAAGATTTTTTCAAATTGATTCTAATGGTTAAAGAGATATTATGTCCATAGACGAACAGACATAGTGATACTTATAAGCACGTACCTTTTTTTTTTCAAAGGACTTCCTACAACGAAGCTGAGAAAAGACAGTTTATACAAAATATTAGGTGTGCAACTTAATTCTCTGCCCCTCTAACCGCAGGCGATCATATAACGTTGGCAAATGCAAATAGCTGTGCGCGATAATGGCTGATTGCAGCGCCATTCAACAGCTTTCCAGGCAACCGTAAGCTGGAGTGACAGAAGGGACGAAAGTTGACGGCGAAAGCAATGTCGTTCGAGAAGCAACATTTGAGGCACTGCCTCCTTTTCAGCTGAAACAAGTGCCGCGGAAGCCCAGCAAATGATCTGTGCTGCTTTGGGTGAGGCTGTTGTGTCCTACAATACGTGTAAAAAGTGGTCCCAGCGGTTTAAGCGGGGAAATTTTAATCTCCGTGGTGCAGAATGTCCGGGACAGCCATAGAAAGTTGACGATGAGGAACTGGAACAACTGTTGGACGCGGATCCCTGTCGCACACAGTCAGAGCTTGCCCAGGAACTCGGTGTAACACGGCAAGCCATTGCAAAGCGGCTGCTCAAGCTTGGACGGATTCACAAGGAGGGCCGTTGGGTGCCCCAATTTGCAGCTGCGAACAAGTCTAGGCGCTACGATGTTGCTGTGTCCTTGCTCTCCGCATTCAAGAAGAAGAATTTCCTCCACAAGATTTTGGCATGTGATGAGAAATGGATCCTCTACGATAATCCTAAGCGGCTCAAATCGTGGGTTTATCCAGGTCACCCTACCACCAGTACCGCCAAACCGAATATCCATGCCAGGAAGTTGTTGCTATGCATATGGTGGGATCAGCGCGGTGTCGTACACTATGAGTTGCTCAAACCTGGTGAAACGATCAACACTGAGCGTTACTGTCAGCAACTCATTTGTGTGAGTGACGCAATGGAGGCGAAAAGGCCTTACACCGGCAAGGGCAGAAGGTCGGTCCTGTTGTTTCAGGATAACGCGCGTCCTCACACCACGGAAACGACTTTAAACACGATCACCGACCTGGGATGGGATATTTTAGGCCCACTTGGCGTATTCTCCAGATTTCGCCCAGTCGGATTATCACCTCTTTCGCTCACTGCAACATCACCTGAGTGGTACGCATTTCATTTCTGGCGGGGGAGGTCCACACAAGTATTGATGACTTTATCAACTCGTAACAGCCCTCTTTTTTCCGCAGTGGCATTCGGCAGCTCCCTGACCGATGGCTCAAATGTATCCAACACGACGGGGATTGTATTTCCTTGATTAGGTACGTATTCGCTTTGCTATCATTTGCTGTCAACGTGTCGTGCCTGTGTCCGAGAATTAAAAGTTGCACACCCAATATGTTGTGCGAGGCGAAATCAAAGGTTTCAGTGCTTTATTTGATTCAAATGAAATTGAATTTGTTACTTTACCAACACCTGTGTTAAATGTGTATTTAATATGATTGTTACCAGAATCAGGGCATGGGAAATAACTTTTGACGCTGTTTGCTAAAGTTTGTGAATGTTTAGTGAAAACGTCACGTCAGTGGCGCAACATTTTATGAAGCAAAGAAGGCATCTACTTCCGGACCCCCAAAACTCAGGAGCCCCTCTCATCTTTCGACTAAGTAGTAATTATGTATTAACTTTTAATGTTCTTAATTTTTAAATGTGACATGCCGATTTCTGAATAATAGGTACAGGGCAGTTTGAGCTTTTAAAGGACACCCACGCTATGAAAGAAACCTGAAACGTTACGAGCAGCAATTCAGAGTATTCATAGATCTGTAGACAGCTAACGGGTTCTATGAATACGAAAATATTGCTCATTTTGTATTCATAGATCTGTAGAAAGCTAACGGATTCTATAAATACTGAAAGATTGCCCGTTTTTCATTAGTAAATCTGTAGAAAGCTAACGGATTCTGTAAATATCAAAAGATTGCCAATTTTGTATTCACAGATCTGTAGAAAGCTAACGGGATTCCATAAAAAAGCTGGAAGGTTGCCCATTTTGTATTTGTAGATCTGTAGAAAGATAACAGATTATATGAATATAAAAAGATTGTAAATTTTTTATTCATAGTATCTGTAGAAAGCTAACGGATTATATGAATATCGAAAGATTTCCAATTTTGCATTCATAATCTGTAGAAAGCTAACGCATTCCATAAATATCAAAAGATTGCCCATTTTTCATTAGTAAATCTGTAGAAAGCTAACGGATTCTGTAAATATCAAAAGATTGCCAATTTTGTATTCACAGATCTGTTGAAAGCTAACGGAATTCTATAAAAACTGAAAGATTGTCCATTTTTTATTCGTAGTTCTGTGCAAAAGGTAACGGATTCTATGAATATAAAAAGTTTGCCCATTTGTATTCATAGATCTATAGGAAGCTATCGGATTCTACGAATACTAAAAGATTACCTATTTAGTATTCATACATCTGTAGAAAGCTAATACTGAAAGATTACCCATTTCGTATTAGTAGATTGTAGAAAGCTAACGGATTCTGTGAATGCTGAAAGATTTTGTATTTAGTATTTATAGATCTGTAGAAAGGAAACTGAGAAATATCCCTTTGCTGTGGAGCATTCTTCAAATTTGCTGTGGAGCATTCTTCAACGTCCCCCAATTCTATAAATATCAAAGATTGCATTCTTCAATCTTTTGATATTTATAGAATTGGGGGACGTTCTTCTTAAAAATCAGCTTTAGTGTTATTTCATATGACTCTTAAGACGACGCTATATATACATTTACACCTTCCACAGGCTCTGGATGTTTTATTAAATCCCGCAAATTTAAGAGAATATATATACATTGTACTCGGCGCCAGGGGTTTATCCATGACTTTCGAAATGGGGAAATGGGTACTGAAAATGTTTAGGGGGCGGGGGAGCTGTGAGAAAGCTCATTTTTCGAATGCAGGAAATTTTTATAGTGAAATACATCGGCTTTAACCCTAGGATTAAAAATAGAGAAAACTTAAAAAAAATGGAGAACTATTCAATTTTTTTACAGTTAAGAATGGTTAAAACCGGGATATTTTATCAAAACTACATCCGGTTATTTTATTTATGTGCTGTTTTTATCTCTCATGTCTAAATGCTTTCTCAAATAAAGCTAAAGAAAAGAAGCGTTATCAAAATGGTTGCCGGAACATTTTCGTAAATCTCGCATGCTGAAATAATTCAGGAATATACGTATCTGCAAAATCAATAGCTGACTGAAATGAAGCGGACCATAAATATGTTGATGGTCTCAATGACTTATTTTAAATATTCGTTAAACAAGAAAAACTAAAAAAGAAACATTAGGTTGCTATATACACAGTCGAGTCACATTAGTGTGACCACCTCCTACTTTTGACGTCAACAGCGCGTAGCCAATGAAAGAAGGCACGTGTCGTGAGCTGGCTTGGAAGGTGTGCTGTAGGCATTCTGAAAACATATCACTCGTTGCTGTCATGGATAAAAGGAGCTATTTATCAGATTTGCAAAAAGAGATGATTATCGGCTTTCGGGCAAAGGGTAGCAGTATTTCTGAAACATCGCAGTTTGTGAATTGTTCGCGTGCTGCTGTGGTTAAAGTGTATCGTGATTATAGAAATGGCACCATTGCGAATAAGCGACGTGGAAACTGCGGAGCACAACGTGCCATTGATGTGAAAGGTGAACGTTGGCTGCGAAGGTGCGTGAGGGCCGATCGACCCTGCTGCGTATGGGGCTCCGATGCAGACGGATGGTCACTGCACCTAGGCTAACGAAGGTGCATCGGCAGAAAAGGTTTACATTTGCACGGCAGTATCGGAATTGGACCTCCGCTGATTGGCAAAGGATTGCCTTCTCCGATGAGTCACGTTTTCTGCTTCATCGAACTGATGGACGTTGGCGTATAAGGCGAGAAATATCAGAGAACAAACACTCTTCAACCACTCCTGGAAGAACATAAGCTTGTGGGGACAGCGTTATGGTCTGGGGAATGTTTTCGTGGCATTCCCTGGGTCCACTCATACCTGTGGAAGGCACTATGGACCGAATTCGCTATGAATCCATCCTTGCAGACCACGTACGCCCATACATGCTGATTGTCTTCCCTGGGCGGATGGGGATCTTCGAGCACGACAATGCGACGTGTCACACAGCTAGAAATGTCCGAGAGTGGTTGGAAGAGCACGATGAAGACTTTAAAGTATTTTCCTGGTCCCCTAATTCCCCAGACTTAAACCCAATTGAGCATCTGTGGGACCTCCTCGATCGTTTTGCTCGCTCTATGGATACTTCACCACGCACCCTCCAGCAGCTATCAAATGCACTGCAGTCTGCATTCCTGTGAACACCTTCCAGCACCTTATTGAGTCACTCCCAGCCCGCCTAGTTGCTGTCCGCTCTGCACACCGCGGTTACTCTGGATATTAGCAGGTGGTCACGATAATGTTACTCGACCGTGTACATTGACCTAAAAAAACAAACAAAATATTGCGTTGTGGTAGAAGATACTTCACGGTAAAGCTGAGGAATTCATATAAATGCTAACTTCCATTGACAACAGTGCTACAAGTAGTTTAATGTACTAAGTACACGTGTTTTAATATTTAAGTAGCAGGGCCCAAATTTAAATTTATCGCCTCAAATTTGTCTTCCGTTCTGAATATATTTGCAGTTTCACCTTATTGGATTAAATCTAGCTCATTTGAATAAGTAAAAATGTCCGCGAATAAGCCAATATATCAAATCACGAAAAGTCATGAAACGCTTGTTCAGTTGAAATCCTGTAGCTCGTATTACGTCGCTCACCTAAACAGGTAAAAAAAGAAACATTAGTACGAGCCAGCCAACGTGCATTTACGTAAAATAGAAGCTGCTTTTGCTGATTTCCCGTCTCTTCACAAACTTCAAACTTATTAACATTTTTTTTAGCAAATTATAATTATTCTCCGTGTATTGGAACAGATAGAGCGAGGCACACATGGGTAACAACAATACATCCTGAGCTTTTTAAGTCAGAACGAGACATGCACGTCCTATGGCATTCAAAAATACAGATAATGAAGGGAAACACACGTTGTGAATATTCAGCTTGCGTAATTGGCAGTTCCGATTAACATCACACGCTGACCACTGACAATAGCTGTAGCCCTCGGGAAGAATAAGGTCATGACACTTTTTGTGACTTCATACTACATACTGTACATCCGATCCAGAAATTCTCAAAAAATTCTGGATCGGATGTATGTAGTATAAAACAAAAAGAATTCTTATTCAAATGAAATAACGGTTAGTTATTTCTTTTGAATAAAAAAATATATTTTGCCTGTTTTATTCTAGCTCGTTTATTCTTTGTTCTGAACTAAAAGAAATTAAAGAGAAATGGAAACGTTAATTTGATCTTTCTGATCTCTTTTAATTAAAAATAAGAATAAACCGAGCTAGATTTAAGACATTATACAGTAACCGCTATTTACTTTGAAAAAAAATAAAATGTAAAGGAAATTGTCTTTACGTCTAATGTGAAGATGGGCCGTGAGTGGCCTATTGGTAAGGGCAACTGCCCTCTTACCAGGAAGTCGTAGGATCTATCCCAGGTAAGCTGAGCTGCACTGAACACTCGCCGTGCAGTCGGCCCGGGGTATTGGAACCTCCCCCCCCTCTACAAATAAGATCATCTGTTCCTTCCCCCAGCCTTGTTCTCTCTCCCTGGAAGCGCTTGTTGTACTTCAACGTCATAATCTGGCACTTCCATTTATAACAACTTGCACTTATAATGTGACACTAGGGCCGCGGGTGGCCTAGTGGTCAACCTTCGTGACTGCCACGGAGTAAACCTCAGGTTCGATCCCAGGCAGGTACGAACGCTTCAACCACTAAATATTCGCCGTATGTCGGATGGGCACGTTAAGCCGTCGGACCCCGGGTACCCCCCCCGTAATAAATAAGGGCGTCTTCTTCCCACTTTCTACCTCGCTTCTGTGTCACTTTTCAATCGGGCGCTCTAGCCCAAATTTCCTAGTTTCCTATTTCTGAGGGTTGTTTAAGACCTGGGATCAGACACTCTCTTCCTAAGATATACCCTACATAGGATCTGATCTAATCTGACACTTCTACTTCTCTGGCCTGTCTACCCTCTGTCGTGCTTGAGCCTTTAGGTTTTATCTAATGTAACTTCGTTTCTGATTCGCAACACAAAAGTGCCATGCTGCCTCCTTGAAGGGCTAAACTCTATAAGAAATTGCGAGGGTGTAATTGTGTAACCCCCCCCCCTGTATAAACTCTACGAAAAATTGCTGCTTGTAATAAATATATAATGTAGAGATGGGCAAACCGTTTCTAAGAAGTCGCTTCAACTCACTAACACGATTCATTCTTTTACACTGTGGCGTGCCTGCCCAGCAGGACGCACACGACATAAAGGCAGATAGCAGTCAGAACGTACGTCCGCGTAGCTCAATTGGTAGAGTGACTTATTCCGGAATGAGGGGACCCGGGTTCGAGCCCCGGCGTGGACAAAGATGACGGAGAAATTTACTTCGTTATAACACTTACGATTTGCGCAGGAAATGACTCTCGAGAATCGATTCTCAGTCAGATCCGTTCGTTCGATGACACTTCCGATTTAGTGAACAATTCCCGCAGGGAGTGGGTGTCAGTAATCGATTCTGAGTGACGTCCTTGTGCAGGGGCGCCGCCAGAATTTTTTATAAGAGTGGGCACTGCCAGGGCGAATCTAAATAGCGCCATGGTCTGGGAGCCCCGGAAATTGTTTTCCGGGGTCGCCCTTATTCAAGCATGTGCCCTGCCGCCTTCTGCGGAGAATGGAAATTTGAAATCTGTGGGTTCTGAAATTCTCCCGTGGATTTCCGTTTTCGAAAAAGGCTTTCATGTTTTTGCAAAAAAACTGAAAAAGATATAGCTTAAGCTTAATCTTACGCCCGTAAAGTGATTTCCCGTTTCTGCCAAAAATATAAGTCTGTAAAAATAATTTTCCGTTTCTGCAAACTAGTGTTTTGAAAATAAACGTTCGCTACCGTTAAGGATATCTATCTAACTTTGCCTATAGGTAGCGCCTTCTGAGGATTTTTTTTTATTATGTTAAAGCACTTGTAAAACTTAAACTTGTAACGTTAATAAAAGCATTTGTAACAACTTAAACTTGTAACGTTTTACCTCACTCTCCTCTGCATGTATTTATTTTTATTATGATTTCCGTCCGACAAGTGTGGGCGAACCTCCTTGGGGGCGCCTGTGTCCTTTTGTTCGCTGTCACTTCAAATTTTGTGGGCGATTTTCAATTTAAAGTTATTTCTTATTCTTACAGAAAAAAAAAATCCCCTTAATTTACAAATAAGTTCGTTTCGAAACTTTCACCCAATTTATAGCTTTTTTTTCCCCTTTTAATAAGGTAAAGTTTCGTGACAGGGAAATGAACCTCACTGTGACAACATGTGAACTTTCGATTTCTAGTGAAAAGTAATTCTTTCTGATTCATTCAAGGAATCAATTCTTTCCAGGAAATATTCGTTCACGAATGACTCACGTTCCTGATTTGTTCTTTTCGAACGAATCGTTCGCGAACGACTCATCTCTGGTATAATGTGACCAGAAAAAGACTGCGTAGACGTGTACTTTCCGAGGGCTACCCAATATTGCACACTACAATTTAAAAACCTTTTTTTTAATATACAAGTATGACATCTATCCGGAAAGCGTAAGCTGAAGTAACATACATTTGTATATCTTTTCTTGTTACACATTATATTTCCAAGAAGTATTTCGACAGTCGAGATGTCTTACCGGAGTAAAACCATTCGAAATTAGATTCACTTTAAAATAAGATCCTAGCAAACAGAAATAGTTAAAACAATGCATTATCATAGACTGCAATAATTATAATATATGAGAATAGAGAAATCACCGTATAGTCACAATGATTTTCTCATTGTCGACGGTTGTATCGATGTGCCCAGCTTCATTAGAACGAAAATAAAATCATTGTGACTCAACGCTGATTTCTTAATTCCAGTACATTATAACTTCAAGAGAATTAAAAAAAATTATTAGTTCTTCGTCTTGGAGCAATGTACGCTTAAGATGATTAGAACAGATGGATTAGAAAAAAATAGGAAAAAAAATGAAAAAAATTACACTATTACTAAACTGGTGTTTAAAATTAAGGTGATAAATACAAATTCAGGAATATGACCAAAACGAAACGGCCAGCTGTAAAGATTTTTTAGAGACATATTCAACGGGGAACGCTAATTCGACGTACTCAAGCAACGTCTTACTAGCTCCAAGAGAAATATGCAAATGACGATCGTACGTCATCGAGCTGGCAGGCACACGACCTTGATAAACGTTGTTCTGAGTGGGTTGTGACAACTGAAGCATGAGTTGGACTGTTAGTGGAAGAATGGATCAGCACCATCACTTAGAAGACTCAGCGATCGGTAGATTGGAAGGCAAAGCAATCGTAAGCTGAAGTAGCAAAATGGCTGAATGTGTCGAGACAAGGGGTCTCCAATCTCTGGAGACAATTCCAGGAAACTAGAACAATAACCAGAAGTCCGAACACGGACGACCACGAACCACAAAAAATCAAGACTAACCGGTGTTTATCTCTAACAACTCGCCGCTATAGGGAGTAGACAGCCTGGCAAATCTGCTCTGCTACAGAAGCCGCGATGTCAAAGCAAACAGTTTACAGAAGACTCCACGGGAGAGGTCTGTATGCAAGAAGGCCAATCGTCTGTATCCCATTCGTCCCATTCCACAGAACGGTTCGTCTGAATTAGGCCCGAAAACATCGCACCTGTACCTCTGATCAATGGGTGTGTGTTAGCTTCTGTGACGAGTCGCGATACAGCTTAAACATGGATTTTCAACGTGTGTACATTTTGGAGAAAGGCGGGAAACCGAAATCTTTCTTCCAACATTGGAGGAAATTGCTACGACTGTGGTTTAGGATTCCTGGTTTTAGGCTGGCATCATATTCGATGGATCGATGGATGCAGGCAGCTGCACATGTTTTCAGGAGGCACCTTGATTGCTACAATCTACAGGGATGATATCATAGAGTTGTAATGACTTTTCAGGGCAGCTGTTGGCACCCGGTAACTAATTTTTTAAGGACTATAACTCTAATCCCCATAGTGCTCGGCTAGTCGACCAATACCTGAAGAGCACGGACATTCACAGGATGGAGTGCTTCGCAAAGATCTTTGGACCTGAACCCTCATCATATTGGATGGACGATTTTTTAGGTCATTCCTGGGATTCCCTGAAAAAAACAATTGCAAGCCAGCAGCCTCTTTCCTAGAATCCTCCCGAAACTCCGACGCGCCTTAGTGGAGGAGTGCCACTTATATCCCAAAACTCTCATTCACAGACTTGTGAACAGCATGAGGGCTGGTTGTGAGAGCTGCATTGTTCTTCGGGGTAATTGCGCTCCCTATTAACCCCTCAAAATCCGCGATACTTGCTGCATCATATTTGGACTGCCATGGTGTCACGCGCATGTTCCCTCTTCATGCGGTGATGACATTCCTTTTCGTTTGTGTATTAGGGCGGTTCAAAGTCATCTGCAAAAAGCTAAACTTTCACAAATTGTTTATGCTCATGGATTTTATTGTTCCTTTCGATGAGTAAGCAACTCACAAAAAAATACAAACCAATCGGATTATATTTAGGACTGCCTCATCAAGGTTGAAGTTTTACCATATACATTATATTGACAAAAGTCACCGGACACCTAGAAGAGAAACACAACATAGCTTTTATTGACATACATTAGTACGGTGTCGGTCCACGTTTGGCCTAAATGCATGCACTATGCACTGACCCTTCGAGATATGCTTTCGACAAGGTTTTGAAACACAGCGATAGGTATGCGCTTCCATTCAGTACATAATGCTGCCGCTAACTGTTGCTCAGTAGTAGGCCTTGGTTCCAAACTTCTTATGCGGAGCAATAATTCATCCCATAGGTGCCCTACGGGACTAAGATCAGGGCTATGTGCTGGCCAGTCCACACACGATACGAAATTATCGTCAAACCACGCCGTAACTGTCATTTCTTTATGGCTCGGTGCATTATCCTGCTGGTACCAACAAGACTAGGTTCCATAGTATATTGCCACAGAGTTTGTACGGCATAATTGCCCAGAATATCGAGGTAGACGTGCTAGCTAACAAGTTTGTCCCCGATAACCAATGGGACAGGACCATACTACGAAAAACACCCTCACACGAGTGCACTGCCAACTCAAAACTTGATCGTAGGAACAGTACACTGTGGTAAATAGCGTTCCCGAGCTGCTGCCATACCCACACACGGCCATCAGACTGATGGATCGTGTATTTGGATTCATCAGTCCATAGGACCCGTTTCCATTGATCTACGGTCCACGATAAATGTTATTTACACCATGTTAAACGACGAGTAGCATTCTGAGTGGAGATAAAAGGTTTGTGAGCTGCCGCACGAACACGGTAACCCATGGAATGAAGTTCTCTGTGAATGGTACGTATACATACCGAGGTTCCAGCATTTTTACTCACTTGTACACTGAGGTCTTGTGCTGTAAGTATCCCGTCGATTAGCTGTAACGACTTTCCTGAGGCTTCGACATCCTCTATCACTGATTTTCTTTGGTCTGCCGGTACGTTTTGCTGCTTCGGGCATGCCATGTGTCTTCCACTTGTTCAATACATCCAAAACAGATTACTTGAGTATGTTTGAACGCCTCTCGGTTTCTTTCATGGACAACCCACTAATATAACACCCAACAATCTTTCCTTTCTCAAAGTCAGTTCTTCCCCGCTGCGACATTTTCACTCGACCTCACAATGCGATAAGATCGCGGTCAGCTGCAGGCTTGTTTTTATACCGTTTGCAGCTGTACCGCGGATCTTAACAACGCAGCGGATCTATTCATTTGCTTTTGAAGGGGTGCCCGGTGACTTTTGTCAATATAGAGTAGATTATATGGCAAAATGCTTTCTAACTTCATTGGATCTGCTTCCCATTTCTTCTTTGAAGTTTTGCAGTTGAATAGCCTTTTCTTGGCTAAGAACGTGGATTCGTTAGAAGACATTAACCCTTAACTGCCCAGGTCTTACGTTTGTAACATATCAACCCACGTCCGGTCTCTCAGAAAACCACGTTTTTATTGTTTAATTCATGTAAACGTTTTATTTTTTTGGAAAGGGGGAGAACTACATATGCTTGTGAGCTCAAACCTTTCGTGGAAGTAGGCTAGAAGAAAATACTTATCAATACCTAAAACCTTTATATAACAACCATGTTTACAATGTATGCAATTCTATCGGGTTCATTGATAAAATTCAAGCTATTCAGGATTTCAACTTTACTATGTTTAGCCTTGCTGTAATAGCACTTTACCCAAATACCCCCACAGATGAAGCAATTCATTTAATTAATCAGCAGTTGTCAACAGAGGAAATTGAAGACAAAGAAATGAACAGCATTATCTCGTCTTTGAAATATATTACTAACAACAATTATTTTTCATATGATGAGATAATTTATAAACAAACATTTGGAGCTCCCATGGGATCCCCACTCTTCTGCTTGTTGGCAGAAGTAGTATTACAGCATATTGAAAAAACAATCTTCCAACAATCTAACCTGGACTCACCTAGTTTATACCTAAGCCACGTAGATGATGTTCTTCTCTTCTGGCAGCATTCTAGAGAGAAACTTGATAAGTTCATAAATGCATTTAACAGCATTTATCCTACTACATGTATTAGGACCACATTATAAGAAGAAATTGGTAACAAACTAAATTTTTTGGATTTGAGTTTATTCCGCTGCGATGATTCTATTGAATATAGTGTTTTTAGAAAGCCAACTTATGTTCCAGCATTGTTCCCATGCGATTCTTGGCATTCCTGGAAGTACATAACAGCTGCTTTTTTTTACTATATCAAAAGAGCAATTACACATTCTTTTTCCTCACAGTCTGAACAGGCTGAATTGCAGTGGATCAGGAATACTGCAGAAGCATTTGGTTATAGTGGTAGATTGATTACTTCCATTTACAACAATATCAAAAATAGCGTTCAAAGTTTGCATAATAAAAAAAGTGAATATAAAGCTTACTTATCAATTCCTTTTTTACCACCTATTACCAATTTGTTAAAGAGAGAATGTGCAGAGCATCAAATATTTTTGGCTGAAACTATCACCGATAATGGTGCGTTATTGACTTACAATGACAACAAGTCAATCTTCGATAAATCGGGTGTATATTGTATCCCGATAATAACGAATCCCAATCACAAAGATTCTATGTACATAGGTAGTACTAAGAGACGCCTTATTATTCGATTAAAAGAACATGTATACGATTGGGAAAAGAAAAGACCCAAAACAGCACTCATTCAATATTGCATCGAACACAATGCTGTACCCGATTGAGAAAATGTCAAAATTCTAACATCACTTCGATCTCATAAACAAATTCTCACTTCCGAGGCTCTAATTATTGAAAAAATATAAAGGAAAATGTTGTAACAGTAATTCATCTAACGATACTCCACATGCATGGAGATACCTATTACATTCTGAAAATCAACGTAACATTAAACGGAAGTCAGATAAACTCTGCTTGCTTGGCTTGGTCGATCAGCAGAACGAATACGCCGGCGAAATCCCCACAGATGGCGCTACACAAGAACCGCGCGATAGGTTATAGGTGTTCATAGCTTATGCGACGAAGTTAACATACTGTCTTTTCATTCAGGCATGTCATATTACATCTGTGTCGATTGCGGAGGACTAGGCGCTTGTGAACTCTTCCACTGATGAAGGCATAATATTTGCCGAAACATGTTTGGATGCTGGTAGTATGGGTAGAATGTAGATAGGTTCCGTGGTTTTGTCATTTTCAACATTTAACTTTGTTGCTTTTACTTTTCAATCGATTTTAATGTTCTCATTTCATTTGAATTTCACCATTTCGTACTCGGTTTAGTGCCGTTTCATTCTCGTTTTACTCAATTTGTCGTTTTTACCATTCGTTGTGATACGTCTTTTCAACTGCTGATATACGTTCACTGGTTTTTACTGTTCGTTGGGATATGTCATTTCGACTGCTGATATACGTTCATTAGCAGAAGAGGCCTGACGACAATCGATGTAGGCCTACTTTTCAAAGTTGGGGTAAGTCTTTTTGATTGTGCTGCTTATAGTTTGCTTTTAGTTAATATTACCAGGAACCTGTTGACTTCTGCTTAAAATTGCTAGTATAAACACGTGAAGAACAGTATTTTGCTACTGTAAATAGTAGTTATAGATTCATTTCCTTAGCCACGTATTATTCACTATGTGCATTTATGCACTTAGAATTTTCTAGAAAATAATTCGTTTCCAATGTGGTCCATTAGACCGGACCTGGGTTGTTAAGGGTTAATTCTTTCCAGGAAGCAAAGAAGGCAGTAATAGCTCTTAAAGTTGTCAACGACAGTGCTAAAAGGGGACTCGCTCTTGCTACTACAGTTTTTCTCTCACTTAGCTCGAAGATCAAAAACAATTCCTCTTTCAAGTTGTGAAAGGCCACAAGAAACGCTTTTCGGATACCAAGAAAAGCACACTTTTCGCAGATACTTGAGAAACAAGCCGACTGAGAAAAGAGCTGTGGGATTTTCTGTAAAACGTTGCATAGTATAATCACTATAATGAACCGTATGTGAGCCTACTTAGGAAATAAATTTGAGATTTATCTTGTTCAGTTGAAGTATTGTAGTGTCAATGTGTTGTGTTTATTATTTTCTTTATAACAGACGTAATTTTATAGTAGTAAAAGTTCAACCACCTTGAAGATGATGCAGTTCTAAATGCTATCGGATTTCCTTGAAATTTTGTGTGAGACATTTTCACATTAAAAAGAATTGAAAAAATCCATGAGCAGCAAAACATTTCGATGTTCGAATTTTTGCAGCCACCCTGCAATGTGTGTAGCTGTGTTATCGATATATGTATGTCCGCACCAAGCTGCCAGCTGTCATTAAACTCTGGTGTGTTGATTTTGTGTTATTCGTGATTTTGTTTGTCACATTAACTTTGGACACCGGTGTATATATTAATGTGCAAAATTTCGTTACTTTTGAACAATCAAACGAAGAACTGATTCGTTTTTTTCAACAGCCTAATCCATTATTTCTCGCACAAGAGTCGTGTCGTCTCGCCTTCGAAAATATAAATACGAAAAGTAACCTTAGTTTCTTTACCACACGGAGAAGAATGCTGATGTAAAACAAACTTTAGATTGTGCAGTTATTAAAGCGAATTTCTAAACTTAAGTCATCTTCACTACCTGCAATACGAAAACAACCGAAACAAGGTACGGCCTACGAATCGACGCCTTTGAGGAACATGTAGTAAAAACAAAGCAAGTAAGACGTTTAAAGATAACATCCGGAGGAAAGAAAATTAAATAAAAGGAAATGAAAGACCTGATCCATCTGGTGCTAAATTTGACTGGCATGCCAACGTCTTGAGCAGATTATCACAACTGTTCTTCACAACTTATAAAAAAAATATGAAATAACAGCGGAACGGGGAAAAAAAGCCGATTGAGTGTGTGCAAATGACCGTGCCCAAGTTGATATCAAGAAGGCAGCTATGCCGTCTGACAAGTATGAGATTCAAAGCTTTTTGGGCACATCCATATTTAGCAGGACAGAAGCCTCTTTGTAAATGCCGAAAAAAAGGAAGCACCAAACCCATGACTGATGAATAAATTTATTGACGGACGCTAACAAAAAGTAACAAGAATAATATAAAAAAAATGAAAAAAAGTTCAGATTCCGAGAAGTAACTGGTTCTTGTTTCTTCTGCATAAGGAAACAAATTTTTAAATGCTCAATGCGAATTCAAGAATTCCTTGTCTAAAATTTTATTCACAACACGTCACATAAACTTCATTGTTAATAGACTACAGTTAAAGAAATGAGAGATTTGACTTCCCTCAGTTTCATTTACATCAAATTGTGTTTCACTATAGACACTTGTGTAGTTGAATGCATTAAAGCATCTCTCCTCGGTTACGTAACATTTGTCAAAGGTTCTGGACGCCAGCATATTGTAGAAACGTTACACTTCTTAATAATACACCGGGTTTGAATCTGAAAAGATTTTACTTCTGAATTAGGTAGTAAATCAGTAAGTCGTTTCCCGGCTGCTGAATATGTTTTCCACTGAAATTAACATTAACACGGAGTAGTGGTACACTCAGTGTATATGGCTCAGGGGCCCAAGCCCCCCCCATGAGATATCACTACGTTTTTTGGTTTAGCTGCTTATTTTTAAATATTTGCCCACGTTTTTAAATACACATTTTACGAATAATTGGAAACCATCTTTAATATGGCGGAGGTATTTTTATGCTTTCCAACATTTTGGCAGATATTTTCGCCGGAGAGTTTTTATGCTTCCCAATATTTTGGGAGGTGTTTTCTCTAGGGCATTTTTATTTGCATATTCAATATTTTTGCACCACCCCCATAAAAGAAATTCTAGGTGACTGACACGGAGGACATTTTTATGCATACTTTATTTACGAAGCCTCCTTGCAGGAGTGGCTGTCTTACTTCTATGTGAGCATAATTATCTTCCATTCCTCTGGGCTGATAAGACAAATTGTCAAAACATATAGAAAGTTGCACTTCTGAACATTTTTGACAAATAGTCGAATTAACAAACAAAATCTCACCTCTGAGCCAAAATACACGAATGGAAATATTATTTTATACCCCCAGGTAGCAATATGCAAAGCAGAATTATATCGCCTCTCCAGTCACGTGGAACGCTGGAACTGACAATATCTACAAACACAGCAGGTCTCTGCGCAAACTAAAAGTGTTCCAGGTATTTTTTTATTATTGGAGGTTTAACGACCACCGTGAGCAACTCAATGGGCTATAAGCAGTCGCCCGTCCCTAATTTAGGGTCACTGGTTCCAGGGAAGAGAGAGAGCCAGTGCCGTAAGACAAAACACAACATCCATGCCTGACCGGGATTCGAACCCCGACCCCTTACGGACGAATAATCATAGGCCAGCGCCTTAGACCACTGCGCCACCGGGGCGGCTCCAGGTAATTACAGTCCCGCACGTGGATTTCTTTTCACGCTCCACTCTTCTCGCCCCCTGGGTGAGAAGAGTGGAGCGACTGGCCCCCAGTCTCTTAAAAGAGACTGGGGGCCAGTCTCTTTTAAGCTGATTACGTTGGTCCGGGGGAGGGGGTCCAGTCTCTTTTAAGCTGATTGTGGCTTTAAGGGACCCTATCTTCTTAAGCTTTAACGCGCATTCTGACAATTCCACTTGGCTCCCCTCTGGTACGCATCTTTTCTTTTCAGCTGACATTACCGGAATTCTACTGGCATTGCAAAGGGCAGCTGTGTAAGCGTAAGTTACCCAAGGCAAAAGCAATGACAGTCAAATTATAGTATTTACTTGCTTTGCAAAGCGCAGCTCTCAATCGTAAGATACCCAAAGCAAAAGCAGTGCCAGTCAAGTCTCATGGAGGATTTTACTTGTTTTGCAAAGGGCAGCTCTTAAGCATAAGATACCCATTGCTAACAAAGTTTCATCTTGGATTTTACTTGCTAAGAGCAGCTCTGAAGCATAAGATATCCAATTCAATAGCAGTGCATCTATTCTTACAGAGAGAACACAGACTTCTTTTTAAATAATCCAACTCAATTAAACTAAGTTTTGAACTCTTCTGATACAATGAGAAAAGAACAATGATTAAGAGCATGACGCAGTAATAAGTGTGATACCCTAAGCATATGCAATTATATATATTTTAAGAAAGCCTCCTCCCGCGCCGATGGATTAATGATTTAATGCCAGCCTGACATAAATTAAACTAAATTAATTTATCAGAAGTTTAGATGTACAGTTTATGAGACGTAGCTTTTCACCATACTTAGCATTTAGCCTAAGGCAATGCATGTTCTCTATAACGCTATATTTTTCACTACTTTGACTTTCGTATATGAACAACTGTTCATTCTTCAAGGCGGCTGGACCTTCGGCGTCAGGTCTTTTCTCCCCTGCCAAGATTCTATTAAATTGCATACTGGCGACTAAACCTTATGAGGGAACCAGTAATCGAAGACTGCTATCAAAGTTATCTGTCAAACGAAACCAGTCACGGAAAAGTAAACATGGGGGAAGGCAGTGACGTGAGTGAGTTTGACTGTGGCCAGAAAGGATCTGAACTGTATGGATTTGTACGTCAGATCGTCGTACGTGTTTATCAAGACTACGTGAAATACGGTAAAACTTGAAATGGATGCTAGAAATGTGGCCGTAAACGTGCACGTTTCCTCTCGATGTGAGTACAAACTGTCCCGCATCGTTAAAAGGAATCGCACAGCTACAGCGGAACAGATAACGTTGGAATTTAACGAGGAACAGTTCACAAGCTTATACACAAAGACTATCTGTCGTATCATGGAAAAAATTGGCTATGACAGTCGACGTCCACATCGTGCCTCCTTGTTAACTGCAAGGCACCGAAAGATTAGGCTGCAGTTTGCAAAGGCCTGTCGCAACTGTAGTGTGGATTACTGGAAACACGTCATCTGTTCTGACGAATCAAAGTTTCAACTCGATCATGCGGATGTGAGGGTGCGTTTGCGTGGCGTAAACCACACGAAGCGATGTGCTAATTTGGGGTCATATAGGCAAGTGGAGGAGGTGTAACAGTTTGAGGTTTCGACGTCACATCGTATCCACTTGTCAACTGAGGGGCGTTCGCATAGGTTTCCTTGGGGCCACTCGTACGGTCGAGACCTCTGACACAAGACATGCGAACTTCCTCGTAGACCATCTATACCTTTTCGTAACGATTATTTTCCAGAACCATGATGCCGTCTTTCAACACGGCAACGCCATACCGGATACTTCCCAAGTGAAGATCAGTTTTCCTCAGACACGTTCAATTAAGTTTACCACTCTCGAACTGCGCTCTCGATCCCCGGATCTGAACCCTACTGAGAATTTGTGGGACCAATAGGAAAGATCTGTTCGAGCCCACCAACTCCCACAGGCAACTGTGAATGCTCTACGGCAAGCGATCCTCGCATCATGGGCGCAATATCCCCTTCGTGTTTTCAACACCTCACTGAGTCTTTACCAAGACGTCTGGTTGCTGTTGTGAGGGCAGATGGTAGAACAACACGTTACAACGTAGGGTCATATATTGAGTTCCCCATTGAGTTTATGAAATGGCTGCTCAAAGTCTCTTAGATAAAGAGCCCAAATACATTGCTACAAAAAATCTCTCCTCTGAGCCTCTTAGATACAGTGAAAACGCGTAATTAAAATTGCTGGGTGTAATAATAAAAAAAATGAGCTTGTCATATCGTTCCCTACACGCACCAAAGCCCGTCAGCTTGCAGGAGGTACTGTAGAAAATGCAAACACTCGGAGTTGCTTGGGGTGTTTGTAGAGGTTTAACGACAACCGTGAGCAACTTAGTGGGCTATAAGCAGTCGTTCGCCCTTAATTTAGGGCCACTGGTTCCAGGGAGGGAGAGGGCCAGCGTCGTAGCACAAACACAAAATCCATGTTTGACTGGGATTCGAACCCATCTCGGACGAATGATCTGAAGCCATCGTTTAGACCACTGCACCACCAGGGCGGCAGACCCATCTAGGACGAATGATCAGAAGCCATCGCTTAGACCACTGCGCCACCAGGGCGACAGACCCATCTAGGACGAATGATCAGAAGCCATCGCTTAGACCACTGCGCCACCAGGGCGACAGACCCATCTAGGACGAATGATCAGAAGCCATCGCTTAGACCACTGCGCCACAAGGGCGGCAGACCCATCTGGGACGAATGATCAGAAGCCATCGCTTAGACCACTGCGCCACCAGGGCGGCAGACCCATCTAGGACGAATGATCAGAAGCCATCGCTTAGACCACTGCGCCACCAGGGCGGCAGTCCCATCTAGGACGAATGATCAGAAGCCATCACTTAGACCACTGCGCCACCAGGGCGGCAGACCCATCTAGGACGAATGATCAGAAGCCATCGCTTAGACCACTGCGCCACCAGGGCGGCAGACCCATCTAGGACGAATGATCAGAAGCCATCGCTTAGACCACTGCGCCACAAAGGCGGCAGACCCATCTGGGACGAATGATCAGAAGCCATCTCTTAGACCACTGCGCCTCCAGGGAGGCAGACCCTTCTAGGACGAATGATCAGAAGCCATCTAGGACGAATGATCAGAAGCCATCGCTTAGACCACTGCGCCACCAGGGCGGTGGACCCATCTAGGACAAATGATCAGAAGCCATCGCTTAGACCACTGCGCCACCAGGGCGGCAGACCCATATAGGACGAATGATCAGAAGCCATCGCTTAGACCACTGCGCCACCAGTCAGTCGTGGAGGTTGATGGGCGACCTGCACCCTCTTCATGCTTTACGCTTGTCCGGCCATTTTTAAACTTCTCAATCCACTCATACACACTTCGGCGTGGTAGAGCGCTGTCCCCGTATTGTGCTGCAAGCCTACGATGAATTTCAGCCCCTGACACACCTTCGGACCAGAGAAATGGGATCACTGCTCTCTGTTCTTTCTTGGTGCACATTGCCAGCTGAGCGGCCATCTTTACTCTGTAACAGAACAAAGAAAAATGTAGCAATTAAGATCAAACTTCAGTAACATAACCACAGGAATACCACAGGAATCGGATCACTGCTCTCTGTTCTTCCTTGATGCGGGGCTGCCATGTTTACTCTGTAACAAAACAAAGAAAAATGTAGCAATCAAGATCAAACTTCAGTAACATAACCACAAGAATACCACAGGAATCGGATCACTGCTCTCTGTTCTTCCTTGGTGCTGGGCGGCCATCTTTACTCTGTAACAAAACAAAGAAAAATGTAGCAATTAAGATCAAACTTCAGTAACATAACCACAAGAATACCACGGGAATCGGATCACTGCTCTCTGTTCTTCCTTGGTGCGGGGCGGCCATGTTAACTCTGTAACAAAACAAAGAAAAATGTAGCAATTAAGATCAAACTTCAGTAACATAACCACAATAATACCACAGGAATCGGATCACTGCTCTCTGTTCTTCCTTGGTGCGGGGCGGCCATGTTTACTCTGTAACAAAACAAAGAAAAATGTATCAATTAAGATCAAACTTCAGTAACATAACCACAAGAATACCACAGGAATCGGATCACTGCTCTCTGTTCTTCCTTGATGCGGGGCGGCCATGTTTACTCTGTAACAAAACAAAGAAAAATGTAGCAATTAAGATCAAACTTCAGTAACACAACCACAAGAATACCACAGGAATCGGATCACTGCTCTCTGTTCTTCCTTGGTGCGGGGCGGCCATGTTTACTCTGTAACAAAACAAAGAAAAATGTAGCAATTAAGATCAAACTTCAGTAGCATTACCACAAGAATACCACAGGAATCGGATCACTGCTCCCTGTTCTTCCTTGGTGCGGGGCGGCCATGTTTACTCTGTAACAAAACAAAGAAAAATGTAGCAATCAAGATCAAATTCCAGTAACATAACCACAAGAATACCACAGGAATCGGATCACTGCTCTCTGTTCTTCCTTAGTGCACACTGCCAGCGGGGCGGCCATGTTTACTCTGTAACAGAACAAAGAAAAAATGTGGCAATTAAGATCAAACTTCAGTATCGTAACCACAAGAATACCACAGGAATCGGATCACTGCTCTCTGTTCTTCCTTGGTGCACACCGCCAGCGGGGCGGCCATGTTTACTCTGTTACAGAACAAAGAAAAATGTAGCAATTAAGATCAAACTTCAGTAACATAACCACAAGAATACCACAGGAATCGGATCACTGCTCTCTGTTCTTCCTTGGTGCGGGGCGGCCATGTTTACTCCGTAACAAAACAAAGAAAAATGTAGCAATTAAGATCAAACTTCAGTAACATAACCACAAGAATACCACAGGAATCGGATCACTGCTCTCTGTTCTTCCTTGGTGCGGGGCGGCCATGTTTACTCTGTAACAAAACAAAGAAAAATGTGGCAATTAAGATCAAACTTCAGTATTATAACCACAAGAATACCACAGGAATCGGATCACTGCTCTCTGTTCTTCCTTGGTGCAGACCGCCAGCGGGGCGGCCATGTTTACTCTGTAACAGAACAAAGAAAAATGTGGCAATTAAGATCAAACTTCAGTAACATAACCACAAGACTACCACATTATAGCATGCGCGCGCAGGAGGCAGTGCGGCCAACCTAAAAAAAAAAAATTATGGCGCAAGTGCGGATAATATTTGATTTACCCTCGTAGTTATAACCTTTCTATGAATAAAGTATATTGAAGAAACATTTACAACCGCTACTCGTAACAAATTCGTCTTCACATTCACTTTCACGCTCTGCATGTACAGCTTTTAAATCACTGAAAAAGGCTTCGAGCTTCTTCTTGTGCTAAAATAAGGCTAATAGGTGTATTACGTTGATTTTGAACCTTTAACCAATTATTATCAGCCTTTCCATTTCCACTGCGTTGCGTAGTGATTGTTGTAGATTTCATCGCGACAGAATCCTTTTACATGCTCAGTTATTTTCGCTTTGTCCTTTAAAATTGTCCGTATCGTTGACCGACTCTAGCGTAATGCTTTTCCAATGTTCTTTGGCTTGTCACATTTTTCTGACAACTTTATTGTTCCCAATTTGGTTACAATCGTTTTCTTTTCTTTGACGTATCACCATCATTCGCATCACATTCATGCTTTGGTGCCATGGTTGCGAGGGTAAAAAAAAAAAAAAAAAATTTAATCCAAATACAGTAACACACACGAGACACTATTAACAGTAATCAGAGTCACCCTTAGGGTTGTGCGACAGATGCGGTCGCACAGAACCCTGCGTTCACACCCTAAGAAAAAAGGAGGAAAAGAAAGAAAATGAAAGAGAGAGAGAGAAAGCGAGGGAACGAATTTCGTATTTTCAATTATTCTAATTTTATTTTATAAACTCCGTGTCTTTCGTAATTGGTTAATTTTGAAACGTCTTGACGTTTCATTAAATCTGTACAGATAACTGTAAAAACTATGTTTTAAGTCTAGTGTATGTTTTATGTATAGTGTAGGGGGGGGTGTTAAAGCAAGGGGCCCCGAGTCTAGGTTTGCTCCTGGCCCCGCGGATGCTAAGGGCGGCTCTGACAGTAGCATGGTCTGACTGAATAGAACGAAGTGTCTCTACTACGTTGGGCCTACGATCCGACGACCTCTATAGACACGTAATGTTTTGATGCTCGTCGCAAAGTAGTCCCTGTTTGTTATTACGAACCATTCATTGTATATAACTCGAATTTTTAATATAATAGGCTTTACGGGGGCTGGTTTGAAATTACGGGTTGTACGTTAAGTCGGAAGTTCGTAACCCATAGATTGCCTGTACATATTTTACGAATCATTGAAAACGCACTTCAATATGGCGGACATATTTTGGGAGATGCTTTCTCTAGGTGTTATTTATTTTCATATTTTAATATTTAAGCCATCCCCGATAAGGAAATCCTGGGTACTCGACAGCCCATATGTACCAGCTATGGATTGTGGCGTACCCAGGATTTCTCCGGATCTTCATCGTATTTTCTATATCTCCGGGTGTTAATTCCATTGAGCATTTCTGGAAAGCTCTGGACAGATCCATTTTTTTCTCGTCAGCCACCTCCTGGAAACTTTCCAGAACTGCGATCTGCGCTAATTTAATAGTAGCTGACGTTTATCGGTCATATTAGTCATGTTGTCGCCAGCATACATGATAGTTGTGCCATAAGCTTGGCAATCAGGGGCGATCACACTCTTTACTTGTCACCGGAACAACGCATTTCTGCTACCGATATTGAAGGACATTTTTTGATGCATTAGCATTATTCTTGGCCCATTTCTATACATCTAATGTTTAAACAAGTTCTTTGTCATGATCTGAGGTATTTCTCACTATTTCACTAAAGTGTGCCTAGTCGTTTTGTTGTATGTAAGTTTTTGTCTTTGTAATCTAACTCATGCCCGCCAGCGTATCACACTTATCCTTCACTCGCAGAAGAGGGGTCAATCAGATGAATTCTCCTTTTTAAGTTTTAAGAACAAAGAACGAGGTCCCTGGTGTTCGGATCAATTAAACATCAGTACTAATGAAACATGATTGAAAGATTTGTGAGTTCGGAAACTGAGCCCGTATAGCTGCTGTCAGCTCTCTTAATTTGCCGGTCTTTTTCTTTCTTTCCTTGCTCTTTCTTTCTCTTCTTTTATTTTATTTTTTCTAAGCTTGGCCCTCATATGTCTGTAGTACTTTAGATGATAATTTGTTCTGAGGAAAAAACTATTTGCGTGATCTTATCAGTGAACCTATTTTTCATGGGCCCTAGTATTTTGATTCCGTTTCCTTGCAACCAAAATGCTGAATCGAAGATGCAGATTCAGGCGGATATTTATGACTCCTCTGCACTTACATGTGGGTCGATTTTCGGGAGCTATTATCGAAAAGCCTGAATGCTGTTCTGCACCCTCTTCAGGTGCAAACAATTTTTTGCTCGTTTTTCACTAGATCGGCAGTAGCCTTCAGAGGAAAAGAAAAGAAAAAATGTTTCAAAGATTACCTCTGGCAGAAAAATGTTTGCCTGACTGTAAATGTCATTGGTATAAAGTGGTCTATTACGGGTACTTATTCTGTGACGATTAGCAATTACCTTTATTTCGTTCGGCTTGCGAGACGCATTGACTTTCATCTCCTCCTCTTTGAGGATCCCCCTTCCTCATTCCCATTTCCCGAGATATCTGTGGTGTGATCCACTTACAGATCTGATTCTACTTCTGTTTTGGATCCCCCGCAAGCGTCGAACCCTTAACCTCAAAGAGAACCCCCTCCCCAATCCCCTGTGCACAATAACACGAAAGTCTCTTTTCTAGAAAGACAGTTATTAATGAGCCGTGCCCCGAGAAAAGCGTTTTCGCTCGAGAACTGGAGGTTGTTTTTGTTTTACGAATTCGCACCCCCACTGCGCCGTGGGCAAACGGGTGTGGAATTTTGAGGATGATTTCGCGTAATAGGGGCTTGGACGTGACTTGTGAAAATGCTATTGCTTATGAATACGACTTCTTAATGCGATTTGTTTCTCTTTTTCTTACACTCAAATTACCCAGAGCATCAGAAAAGGCACCCGAATCTATCTCACACCCTGTTGGGAAAGGACCCAAGAACAATTTCTGGGCAATTTTAATGGCTCACACAGTGATACTGCAGCTTAGTCACTGCACGTGCCGACACTAACCGAGGAACGTTTTAAAGGAAAATTATAGGGAACTTTGGGAGCATGGCGATTTTATGTAAAATAATTACTGGGAATATAAACGGATACGAAAAGCAGTTTCGCTTTGAGGTCTCACGAACTACGCAGACATCTGTCAAAATATCACCTGCAAAAAAAATGCCGGAATACCGGTGACAGAACAGTTTTGTAAATGGCAGTACGGGCGTTGGGTTTTTAACAGAATTTAATAGGAACTTTTATTTTTCTCACAGATTCTATTGAGATCGCAGTTGTACCGCGCAAAGCGCATGTAATGCAGGCAACTGTTCCACTTTCTACCTGCTTGAATGTGGGTTCGTTTCTTCTGCTGAGCCAGCTTAAAAGCATCGAGAGAGGTAGTCTTTATAGAGAATTTATGCTATGCATCTTTGCATGCGAAGGTTTCTGTGATTATCAAATAAAATGAGTGATTCGAGAGTATACATTTATTTGCCTACAACACATTCCATTTATTCACGTCACACTCACATGACCACACCGGGCCACAGTCCGGTACATACAAAGTAGAATTAAATCATAACAACAAACAATAAGGTTTACTAATTCCTGACATTGAGTGGTAGATGGATCAATGAATGTTATTGTTTTTTAAAACCAATGAAAGAAGAAATATGAGTCATAAAAGTAAATATTTACTAAACTATGGCAGCAACAATAGTTAGTATTTCGACAGTTTAGTTTTTCAAAATCAATATTATTATTATTGTAAAAAATGATTCCACCTCTTCCTTCCGGTACGGGTACGACACACCAAGTCTGGGAAGTGGTATTTCTTTCTCTTAGTTGACCAGGAACTTCCTTGTTATTCTACAAGTGTTCAGGATAGCTGCCTTCTGTAGTTCCATGTAGGTGTTAGGTTGAAGGTCTAGTGTCTGTATAGAGCTGTGAATGGTCATGGGTAGAACTCCTGTGGCTGATATTACTATGGAGACGGTGGGGACGTTCTCCATATGCCACATTTCCTTGACTTCGTATCGTAGGTCGTTATACTTTGACAGCTTCTCTCCGTGCGTCTTCTGGATGTTGCACGTGTTGGGCACGGCTATGTCAATGAGGTATGTTGACTTCTCTTCCTTGTCGACCAGGACGATGTCGGGCAAATTGTGGGGGATGGTCTTATCTGTTCTGATCGATCTGTCCTAGTACATCTTGTGGGTGCTGTTCTCTAGAAGCGTTGTTGGTTCATACTTGTAGTAGGGGACAGGCTCAGTTGCAATGAAGTGGTGCTTTCTTGCCAATTTCTGATGGAGGATCTTAGAGACTTGACTGTGCCTGTTCGTGGACTCTGTTTGTGTGAGGACTCTGCACCCTGCTGTGATATGTTGGATGGTCTCTGGCCCTTGATGGCATTGCCGACATGTGCCGCTTTCCACTGACGTGTCCTTCAGGATATGCTTCCGGTAGTTTCTGGTGTTTACAACTTGATCTTGTATAGCCATCAGGAACCCTTCGGTCTCGGGAAAGAGGGATCCGTTTGTTAGCCATGCATTGGAGGCAGTCTTATCCACATGGTCCGATTGAAGATCGTTGTAGTGCCTTCCGTGAGGAATTTTCTTGCCCCAAACTTCTTCTTTTGGCTCCCTCGTTCCAATCTATTATTATTATTGAGATTTAGACGAACGTAAGAAACGACCCTGACACCGATGAAATGTGATATAGCTACGAAAATACATCGGCGCGTGAGGAAGCTAAAATCCAACCTCAAAATAGAAAGAAAAGCTGAAACGCAATGGTATTAGTGAGAGGGCATGTGCGTACTGATAGCCACAGCAAGCCCCACAGTGCGAGGGGGAGGGGCTCACGGCTATGAGGGCCTCTGGACTCAGCAGAAGAATTTTTCAAAACATTTCCGGAAACATCATGTAAAACTGGTTAAAGAAATAGCCAGGAATTTTTGACGGCAGCATTAAATGAAATATTAAAAAGAAAAGCATTTTTTTCAGTAAAAATAAGTAATATTTTCAAGAAATTATTTTCGCGTTAGTTTATAAAACTGGGTGATGGAAAAGCAGCTATTTCAGGGGAACTTGAAGCCCCTTTTCACAGCCATATCAATCGTCCCCATGCATGTATATTAACAAGAGAATGTGAATGAAATATCAGTTGAATAAATGACATTTTTATATCAATGAGGATAAGGCGTTATACATTACACTTGTTTGCACATAACTACGCATCCTTCAGAATATGAGCCAGCAGGTGTTTTTCGCGGAAACGAAAATACAGAGACCTTGTCATTTTTTTTATAACAGAGTCAAAAGAAAAGATTTATGGACAAAACATTGTGGCATTATTTTAAGTGTATTTTTTTATATCCAAGAGTAAATAATTTAAGTAATTTTACTCTTAATATTTAATTTTAGCAATTTAATAAAATACAATAGAAAGACAAAATAATACAAAATGGCACATCACGGGCTGGGCCTAAATAATACGAGTAGCTGCAATTGACAGAAGGGGCTGAGTGTCTAATTTCTGAAACTGGCCTGGCCGGGCTCAATAAATAAGTCCCGTTCAAACCTCTACTTATAATTGCTCTTCCCAGGGGATCCCAGGCATGCTCAGTCGGGTTCAGGTAGATAGAGCATTTGTGGTGATCTTATAGATGACGACAAATGAGATTTGAGAGACAGTAGCCGCACATGCTGAAAACGAATCGACGAAGTGCACTCTTATAGAAGCAAAATTTAGTTAAATGTAATTCTGAGAGCAAAACGAGTGTAACGCAGAATAAATATGCATAGAAGCATAGAAAGGTATTTAAAAAGTTGTGATACTAATTTCTGAAATAAACTGGTATTCGCAATGATCGTACTTAAAAAAACATCTAATGTCAATCTTCGTGAATCTCGCATACATCATGCTGTGAAGATTACACACAAATGTTTGATTATTTCAAGAATACTAAACATTTCAGAGATTAGTAAATAGGGCAGTCTTCTTTTAGGTAGTCCTGTTTCAAGTTAAATTTAACGCAATTCCAATTTAGTTCTTAAATCTCGTCCCAAGAAAAGTTACTTACTGGTGAATAGTAATGGCATTTTATGAATATCAAAATGTGGGAAATATTACTACAATTCACAAAATGGATGCCGTTTACTGCTTTGACGGTATTATTTAATATCATGTTTGACCGAAAATTATAATGCATGTGCTTCTGAAAAATAGCTGTCTTTAGTGATGTATAGCGCATTCATTATCCTAATGCAAATTAACGGAATATCAAATAGTTCAATAATTGGCAATAAATGATTTTTCTCATAAGCCTACTTTTTCTTCTCTATATATTGCCTCTTGTTTAGGTCAGTATGCTGTTCACGTAATTTACAGCCGTTGTAATTGCAGTTGCATGTCACGTCACAATTTGACTACTGATTTAGGTACTCAGCATATAAATTTCAATTTTTCATGGTCATGTGGTTATCCCTCAACAGTGCTTACGAAACCCATCAGTCTACGCTGAGATCCGCGGGCATTCTACGCTTCGTTATAGCCAAGCTTCGCCTCAGAAGTTAGGCAACTGTTTTCATTTTCAGTCCACATACTGAAGATTTCCGTGGGTATCTTCACTACTCTCTCTCTCTCTCTCTCTTAATCACTCCTTTCCGACCTTCCTTTCTTTTCTTTCATTTTTTTTTTTTTTTTGTCACTAAATTTGCTTTTGGCGAAAATAAAAGTTAGCAAATACGCATTATTTTTCTTACACTATCTGAATCGTGTTTGATGTTGATGCGTAGAAATACATACCTTTTTCACCTGAGTTTGAAATAGCTAGCTAGCTGTCTCAGAAATAACCACGATGAAGAAAACATGATGAAAACCTTGAAATTTTTAAATTCATACCACTTCTGAAACATGTAACAGTAATGTACTATATCGACTATTCATCTTAAAAATTGTTTTAAATACTGCAGTTTCGGTAAAATTTCCAAAACCGAATGGTTCTTTTCTTCACATTACTTCCTTTCACATACGATATGCAAAGGCCGAACGCAACGCAATGTAACAGGAAGACATAATATAAAAATATCAATATCTCTATTGAGCTCCAGTATGTAGGGAAAATGTTAACTTTCTTGAATTATTCGTTGGGCACCCTACAAATATACCAAAGAGATAAAACATTCCAAGAAATTCAAATAACCCACTGAATTATCTACAGCAATTTCAGTAATTTCCGGACTACACAAACTCAGCGGGCATCGCAGAATAAAGATTTTTTTTTATTACCTTACGTCAAATTTTTCTCGCTCAGCATTCCTCGACATTTCGAAAAAAAAAGTTTCAACTCTGATATACTGAATTTAAAAATCTAATTTACTTCCCACTCGAACGCGTTAATCTTTATTATTCTCACAACTTTTTTAAATATTTATCAAAAGTACGATGTGCGCACCTCATTAATAATGGTAACACTCTCCTTAGCTGTACCCACGTTTCTCACAATGAGAAAAAATTAATACCACCTGAGAGAAGACTCCGCTAGTGAAAACAAACTTAAGTTTCAGACTGTCCTTTAGTTATTTTACAACCGTCTGCTACACTATCTATCAATAAATAATTGGACACCCCTGCAATCGACGATATCTGCGGTCCTGATACACGTCACGGCCGCCGCCGTTAAATATCGTGTGGGAAACAGCAAGGCAACCAGTCGCATGCAAGAAGCCTCGCAGTTCGAAGCTCTCTGATTTCGAGAAAAGGTGTAATCGTCGGGTATCACAGAAATGGCCGATCCATACGTGACATATCCAGCAAGTACCCAAAATCGACAGTGACCTACGTGATTGGCAAGTGGAAGATGAGAGCTGACTGTCGGAATGTGCCCCGACCCGTCAGACCCACCAAATTGTGAGTTAGAGACCGACGGGTGCTGGCCAGAGAAGTTCGGAAGAACCGCACCAAATCGATGGGCCACATCCGCGAGGAGTTTCAACAGGCATCCGGGAGTGTTCTTTCGATGAATACCATCCGTAAGGAAGCCCATCTGCTCCGTTATCATGGACGCGCTGCCGCCCACAAGCCTTTGATCACCAAGTCCAATAGCGCTGCTCGGCTAACGCGATGCAAAGAACGTCGACAGTGGACCATTGAACAGTGGAAACAGGTTCTCTGGAGCGACGAATCAAGGTTTACCCTCTACCGTTCGGATGGCAGGGTCTGGGTTTGGCGTCTGCCTGGAGAACGCCGTCTGCCGGAATGTATTGTGCCAACTGTGAAGTTTGGCGGCGGTGGAATTACGCTATGGGGGTGTTTCTCCTGGTATGGCACGGGACCCTTGGTCGCGATTCCTGGTAGACTCAACGCCGAGACCCTACTGCACCATTTTGATGACCATGCGCTTCCTATGTGTGGCAGTTTTACGGGGTGGACCCATGTTACTTTCAGGATGACAATGCCACCTGTCATGTTGCGAGGTCCACCATGGCTTGGTATGGTGACAATGGGGTTAATCGAACGGACTGGCCTGCACAGAGCCCGGACCTTAACCCTATCGAGCACCTCTGGGACGAGTTGGAGCGTCCACTTAAGGGGGCCCCCACAGTCCGAAATCGGTGAAGGAACTGACCTGTCTTCTCCGAGCCGAGTGGAAGAAAATACCGCTAGCCGTCGCACAACGCCTGGTTGAGATTATGTCCCGGAGGGTCGCAGCTGTAATCGCCGCTCGTGGAAGCTCCACCAACTATTGAAGGTGAATAAACTTCGTTTTCCTTTGCTATCACAGGTGTCCAATTACTTGTACGTAGATAGTGTATATCATCCATATTCACCATACGTTTAGTGACTTTAGGGCATTCTAGTTTTTTTTGTTTTTTTTTACTCTCGAAACATTAACAAAGCGAAGTGCAAAGTTGTGGGAAAAGTTTCATAGCCTTTAAAAATTGTTGGTATAAATAAAAAATAAAAAACGACAGGAAAAATGACATCGAATTCTTGGGTGCAATAAGAGCATCTTTTGAATTCTTCCCAACCAGAGGCGTAACTGCACTTTAAAACAAATTCTGAAATTCACGGGCAAGTTTCCGTCATTTCTTTCGTGAATTAACGAAGCATATTCCTGAAACAACATTTTCAGTGAAATGACGGAAAGAAACATGAGTTTAACGGATTTTTGGTACCACTGGAAAATTCTGAGTTTTCAGAAACCTTTCCGCAGTTTCTTTCTTATATTGACGGTAAATTACCGTTTTAGAGATGTGTTAACGGAAAATTCTGAAATTTCAGAAACATTTCCGCAATTCCTTTCGTAAATTAACGGATAATCTCCGTTTTCACTTTTTCTGTATCCGTATGATGAGAAATTGCCGGTAATAGGAGCGATTGGTCAGAATATTTGAGGTTTGATTAACTTTTAAATTTCAATCGTCTGTCGAATTTTGAAGTTCCGTTGCGAGATCGGATATTGTGGATAGCATATCGCATGGATTTTGTTTATTGTGGCACAGGATATTTCTTTCCCCTATTTAGTGCACCAGCTACTTATTATTTATTGTGTTACTGTAAGAAACCGGGTACTTAGATAATTATACGATGTTTGTGCATCAGTCTTTGGACAACTTAAGACAGAAGCTATTATAGCTATCAAGAGTAAATTTTGAATTTAGTTTTTTTTTGTTTTTTTTTTGTGAAACAATACTATAAAAAGATAACTGAAAGTCACTGTCAGTTTAAAAAATCATGTTGCAAAGCATTTTGTTGCTTTGAAAAACCACAATGAAAAGTGAAAAATGCTTAATTTGTGAAAAGTCCTCCTACAGAATGAAAACATATTACAAACCTATTCAGAAAAATAATAAGCACCAACAGAAAATGAAATGACTAAATCACTCACATTAATGAAAAAGAAAACAAATTTCATTGTCGCGGAATTCGTTTTACGATGTACGTGAATCCGATTGCCGAGCGTATGTGGATCAGTTGTTAAAGGTGAGAGTTAAGTGTTGAACCAGCTGTAACGATGGGGGTTCGATCCTGACCTCAGAGGAAGGATTATCCGAGGTAAATGCTGTACAGGGTCATCGATTTTGCGAAATTTCAATTTGAAAACAGAAAAACCTGAAATGGACTTTTCTGAAATAAACGGAATTTCCGTCTACGGAAAATCTCTGAAAATACGGGTTAAAATAAACGGGCACTTTTAAAAACGGAAATTTCTGAAAAACACGGATATCTACCGGCAACTTTGTTGCACGTTATTTTCAGAAATTTTCCGTGAATTCACACCACTTATTTCTTACACTGTGGACATTTCTCCTCCCGGGGCAAACCACAAAATATAGCGCTCCCATCTGTCTTTTGTTTTCGTTTGTTTTGCTTTTGTTTCCGGTTTTAACGACCATTGTGCGCAACTCTAAGGACCGTAAGCAGTCTCGTGTCCTTAATTTAGGGATCCTGGCTCCAGGACCATAGATTAGGGGACGTTTACCTCTCTCATGCGTCCGAGGTGGGTTCGGGCTCGAATCCCGGATGAGGCATGAATTGTTATTTTTGTCCTACGGCACTGGCTCTCTCCCATCACTGAAACAAGTGGCCTTAAATTAGAGACAGGCGACTGCTTATAGTCCGTCGTGTGAGTTGCTCACGGTGGTCGTTAAACTCCTAGGGGGGGGGGGGAGAACAAAAAAATCAAACTTTTACTGTTTGTGCAGTTTTCCCAACTAGTTCGGACCTTCGGTTATCACGACAAACGGACCGAATGCAGCTTGTCGTGATTCGCAGCAGCAGTATTGATACAATAGCCTCCCAGGAAATCTTCAGCAACGTGAACGATATCCCTTACCTTGCGATGTAAGTACAAGAGCGCGCCTTCTTTACTGAATGCGAACAACTAACAAACCTGCACATTTAGAGGAATAAATGTGAATTTTAAGCTGCCAAGACTACCTAAACTGGCAAAACAAATTACGCACTTTCTGTAAATGTGGAGATGATGAAGTACGGCGCGAAGAAACTAGAGCAAAAGTTTCAATTCCAATTTTAATCAGATCGTAAACAGTGTGTTTTGCGTCCTCTCTTGAGCTGCTCCCGAGGAAGCCGCCCGGTCTGCCTCTTCCTGGTTAAGCCTCTATTCCCGACACACACAAAAATTTTCAAAGGGCCTTTTGAATTATTCCAAACACGCAAAGTGTTTTTCAAGGCCAGTAGTCTACTGTGGGCGTCCGCAATCCTCAAAATTGTTGATATTTAAAAGCAAACAAACATGAGAAATGGCACGTAATGAGAGTACGTATCGAATTCCTTCCGAAACAAAAAGAAATTTTCAAGGCATCTTTTGAATTTTTTCTGCCACAAAGAGAATTTTTCACGGTGAATGGTGTAGCGTAGTTCCTCGGAGTCCCCAAAATTGTTGATATTTAAAAGAAAGGGAGAAATGGCATCAAATTCTCAGGTGCAATGAGAGAATCTTTTGAATTCTTTCCGACCCAAAAAGAATTTTTCACGGCGAATGGTGTAGCGTTATCCCTCAGAGTCCCCAAAATGGTTGATATTTAAAAGAAAGAGAGAAATGGCATCAAATTCATAGGTGCAGTGAGAGCGTCTTTTGAATTCTTTCCGACACAAAATGAATTTTCACGGCGAATGGAGCAGCTTAGTCCCTCGGAGTCCCCAAAATTGTTGATATTTAAAAGAAAGAGAGAAATGGCATCAAATTCTCCGGTGCAATGAGAGAATCTTTTGAATTCTTTCCGACACAAAAAGAATTTTTCACGGCAAATGGTGTAGCGTTATCCCTCAGAGTCCCCAAAATGGTTGATATTTAAAAGAAAGAGAGAAATGGCATCAAATTCTCAGGTGCAATGAGAGAATTATTTGAATTCTTTCCGACCCAAAAAGAATTTTTCACGGCGAATGGTGTAGCGTTATCCCTCAGAGTCCCCAAAATGGTTGATATTTAAAAGAAAGAGAGAAATGGCATCAAATTCATAGGTGCAGTGAGAGCGTCTTTTGAATTCTTTCCGACACAAAATGAATTTTTACGGCGAATGGTGTAGCGTTATCCCTTAGAGTCCCCAAAATGGTTGATATTTAAAAGAAGGACAGAAATGGCATCAAATTCTCAGGTGCAGTGAGAGCGCCTTTTGAATTATTCCCGACACAAAAAGAATTTTTCAAGGCCAGTTGTGTGGCCCTGAAAAATTCGTTTTGTGGGTCTTTAACTCCTCCCACGAAATAGATTTCCTTTAAGTTATTTTATAATCGTTTGTTAGTTTACAATGTTTCTCAGGAAAAACCTGAAAGGAGAAAACTAAATATTAAAGTGTTCAAAGCCAGTAATCGAGAAATATGTGTAGAAATCAGTTAGTGAAATACTGAGAATGCAACAAATGGTTGGTTGATATTTGTTTATTGGCGCAAGAGCCTTAATCGGCCAAAGAGCGCTAAGTCTAACGGTTTACACATGAAAGAAAAGTAAATGCAGCAAGTGAACGCACATTTTGTAAAACAAGGACCCCATAATTTAGCGTGTCAGATAAGCATAGAGAATGCTGACATGCTGAGAAAGCTTTTTGTTCTAAATCCTTGAACAGAAGCAACTGAAGTTTAAAGAAACTGCTAATTTATCTTATAATGTTTCCATTTAAACCTGCCTGACTAACAGACCAGGGCATGAAGAGTTTCCTTTCTACCAATAGCCAGATTTCTGCATTAATACGAACCAGATTTCTGCATCAAAAGCCAGATTTCTGTATTGTCCGAAGGGACTCAAGAACTGGCAGCTTTGTCTTCGCAGAAATTTTTGTCAGTAAATATCCGTTCTGAAATCGATATGTGTCGCCTCCTTTGACGCATTGGTCTCAGCGCTGGATTCTGATGATTTCGAAGCCCGGAGAGGCATTGATGTTGTATTTTTCTTAAAGAACTGGCTCTATCCCTTTTTTGGAAACAGCATCCCTAAATTAGGGACGGGAGACTGTTTTATCGCTCACTGAGTTACGTTGTTCGGTAAACCCCCCAAACTTAAAAAAAAAAAGAAATCTATGTGTTTACTATTTGTTTAATGCTTTCTTATATCAGCTTCTTTTACAACAGATAGTGGTATACATTTCGTGTAGATGATGTCGAAAGTTTGTTGTTTTATGAAATTTGATTTGAATTTTTTTTATTTGTGATTTTGTCCAAACAATTTCCCATTCCCTTTCGAATTTTTGTATTTGACGATCTGCTCAAGTAGAACTTCAAGGCCGTTTAAAAAAAAACAGTGATCTAGAAGAAATATCGTAAGCGAACAAGAAGAAAAACAAACTTTTAATAAAGAAAAATCGAATGTTGCGAAAACGACTTTTTTTTTTTGCACTTGTATTTTGTTTCTAACGCGTTCTAAAAGATAGAAAAAAGAATTCTCGTCAGAACTATACATCATTAGATGATGAGTAATTTCACTCAATACCTATCTTCCAATCATGAAAAAGTGGAAAAAAAGCAAAAGAAAAAGCCCAAAACGCGCGTAGCCTAATGTTCTCGCGAGGGGAGGGTGGGACAAATCTCTTCCCATCTGTGCCCTTAATGAAGTGCTGTCTCCTCCAACCAATTTTCAACTTTCGGACGGAGAAAGGATCTTGATAGATTGAACAAGTTCAGGCTCAATGAAGTCAGCTAATGAAAACCTTTCCAAGCTGTCACTCAAATCCGAAGATGACAGAAATCGCTGGGGCAATGGAGAACTGCAACACACGAGAAAACGGGAAGAAGAATTTTAAAAAAAGAAAAAAGAAAAAAACTGCGAAAACAGAGAAAAATGCAACTGTTTTCTACTACTTGTCAAGGTTAGAATACCCTTCAGGTGCACTAATGTGAGAAATAGTTGGGGTATGCAAGGCGGGTAAACGTCTCTCTTTCTCTTTTTTTTTATTCTAGCTGTCTCTACCCCTCCTACCTCCATTCTCCTCCTCAATCACCCTCTGCAACTGCGAGAAAAATCGATGCTGGCAATGTGAAAGATGCAAAAAAAAAAAAAAAAAAACAAGAAAAGATATATAACATTGATCTAAACAAGTTACTAATACTTTCCAGGGAAAAAGCTCTTGTTACGTAGTTTGTCTTTATTTCTCTGTAAGAGGTGGTTGTAAATTATCCTTTAAAAATAATACTGCGCCAGCTTGATCTTAGTTTAAATGCTACAGAAGTTTACAGACTTTAATGATCCTTTAATCAAATTTCAGTATGACTTCATCGTGAATTACATTTACTTACTCAAATGATGTCTTGTAGGTTACAATTTGTTATCAACAGCACATTTTTTCTGCAGACTTCTTGTGGAAATTAAAAAAAAAAAAAAAATTCTACGCGCAGACCCACGCGCGCGCGCACACACACACACACACACACACACACACACACACGCGTGTATGTGTATCCAGGAATTTTAAATTGGCCAGGTCGGAGGCTGAGTGGTACGAAGCTCTGGTCTCTAATCTTTGGTCCGGGCTCGAAACCCGGTGCGGTATGGATGGTGTGTTTGCCTTTTGGTGCTGGTTCTCTCCCTTCCCTGGAACCAGTGGTCCTAAATTTGAGAAGGGCGACTGCTGAAAACCTATTGAGAAGCTCACGGTGGTTGTTAAACCTCCAAACGGAAAAAAAAGAGAATTTCAAATTGGAAGGTGTTTAATAAAAGCAAATTTTATGAAAGCTAAACATTTTTAAGTTTCACACGTGTGATTAAAAGTAAGAAAAACTTCAAAAAATAGAGAACTGTTGAATTTTTTATACACTGGTGTGCAAAACTTAAGGAAGAGTCAGGTCTTGAATTGTAGCATTGTAATGGGGCTGTCTGGTTATGTGAAATTCAAACCATAGGAACTCCATTACTTTCCGAAGTTATGACAGAAACAACACTGACACAGCTGCAGATACTAAAGGATATATTGAACTTTATTCAGGACTGACTACATAGCGCCATGATACAGATGCATCACTTCCAAAGACCGTACGAAGGGAAGAGGAGGTCCTCAGTAGGAGATATGATAACCCTTAACATCGATGCATGATTTGAACTGTCTGTCTATACTTCGCACTAGTTGAGTTCTTGCTGTAACATTGCCCATTCTTCCAACAGCGCCGTCTTTAGCTCTGGAACATATTCCGATTTCTTTTCAGTTTTTCCCGTTTTCGGTGTGTGCTGACGTGCCACAACGCTTCTCCCCAGACTGTCCCACACGTGTTCTATAGGATTTCGGTCTGGTAAACGTGGTGGCCATTCCATCTGTTGAATATCTTCACTTCCCAGCAGGTCATCAACAGCCACCGTAAGATGGGATGTGGCGCAATAGTCCATCAACACAAACTATGGGCCAATGGCACCTCGGAACAGACGAAAATGAGAAAGGATTACCTCATTGCAGTAACCCACACCGATTTTCGTATATCCTTCCAGTACCTAGAGCTCCGTACGTACATCGATCAGAATGCCTCCCCACACGAGAACACCGCGGCTGCCATATCTATCTCTTTCATTGATGTTTTCGGGGCGATACCTCACGCCAGATTAGCTGACGTCCACAATAGCTAGAGAGACTAAATCTGCTTTCATCAGTAAAGAGTACTGTCCTACTGTTCTGCTGTCTAGTCCTTATGTTCTCTGGACCACTATAAATGGTACCTATGGTAAGCATTTGTCAATGGAACGCAGTCGTCGGGTAAACAGTCCACCTTTGTGTAGTCGCCTGGCAACTGTAAACCACAATATTGTGTATCTTGTGCTCATATTTAGTTGTTTTGCTAGGCTACTTGATGTCTATCCCTCTTAGCTTATAGGAGCACATAGTGGTTATCATTGGGGGTGGTGTTTGGCAAACGACCACCACCGGTCTTTCACACACCTGTACCTGTAATCCAGAAGAACGACCACACACGTGATACGATGATATGGGAGAAACCGGACTCTTGGGCCACACTCATCACAGTTCTTCCCTCCTCAAGATTTCCAATTATTCGACCACGAGTAAAATCACCAAGTTGTTATCGACGGGCCATTTCGTCGTCTCCAGCATACAAACAAGAAAAATGACACCGAATTTTCGGGTGTAATAAGCACGTCTCTTGAATCCGTTCTGACGCAAATTAAATTTATCAAAGCTTTTCAAAGTCAATGGAACCGGTATGGAAAACAATAGTATCTGACGGAAGAAAGAAGTTTTTCAATCGGGTTTCTAATCCCTCAGATATTGCTGTAAACGGAATCGTGAGCTTACGCCCTCTGGTTGCAGACTTGTGCGTTAAGAAAAACATGAATTTATATGAGAAACATTTCGCATCGGAAACGCTCTCCAATATCGAAAAAATTTTTCAAATTGGACTCTTAGAAACAGAGATATCGACAAAAATAAGATGTGACTTTACGTCCCCTGGTGGGAAAACCATGCATTATTTTAGGAAGAAAACATTCTCAAAAGGTTTTTCCGTGTGAGCAGTATCGGTTCAAGAAAAAAATAATTTTTAGTCGAGTTTTCAGGATCCCAGATTTTGCTGCAAATACATCAGAAGCAGAAATTAACACTTATGTACCCTGGTGGCCAAACCATTATTTACCAAACATTAGAAATTATGTAAAAAATATTTTCCATCAGGTCTTGTATGCGATACAGGAAGAATTTTTCAAATCGGAGTTTTAGAAGCAGAAATAACGCAGAAAACGCAATTTACCGTTGTGCCCCCTAGCGGAAAGTCTATGATTTACTTGAAAATTTTGAATTCATAGGGAAAACATTTCGCATCAGAAACGTTATCCAACAAAGAAGGAATTTTTCAAATCGGACTACTAGAAGTAGAGATATTGACAAAAATAAGATATACATCTACGCCCCTGGCGTGAAAACCATGTATTATTTCAAGAAGAAAATGTCCCTAAAAGGTTTGTCGACATGAGTAGCAACAAAAGACTTTTTTTTTTTCAATCGAGATTTTAGAAGCTCATATTTTGCTGCAAATACATCAGAAGCGGAAATTAAGATTTACGCCCCCTGGTGGCCAAACCATTTTTTACAAAAATTAGAAATTATGTGCAAACGATTTCCCATCAGGAGCTGTATCCGGTGCAGAAAGAATTTTTGAAATCGGGGATTTAGAAGCAGAGATATAGGGGGAACGAAATTTACCTCTACGCCCCCGAGCTGAAAGTCTATGAATTACTTTAAAATTTTGAAATTATATGAAAAACATGTCACACTGGAAACACTATCCAACAAAGAAGGAATTTTTTTAAATCGGACTCCTAGAAGTAAAGATATTGACAAAAATATGTTATATATCTACGCCCCCTGGCGGAGAAACTCTGGAATATTTTAAGAAGAAAATATTCCGAAAAGGTTTATCGATGGGAGTGGCATCAGTCCACGAAATAATTTTTTCAATCGATATTTTGGAAGCTCAAATTTTATGGCAAATACATCAGAAGCAAAAATTAACACTTACGCCCCCTGGTGGATAAAGTATTATTTACCAAAAATTTGAAATTATATGCAAAAGATCTTCCATCAGGAGGTGTATCCGCTGAAGAAAAAATGTTTGAAATCGGAGTTTTAGAAGAAGAGTTATCGGGGAAAATGTAATTTAATTTTACGCCCCTAGCAGAAAATCTATGCGTAATTTGAAAAAGTAACTATATCTAAAATATTCTTCGACATAAATGGAATCGAAAGATAAAATAATTTTTTCAATCGGATGTTTAGAAGCAAATATGTGGAATAAAATGTATTTTTGAATTCGACATTATCTGCGTTTACGCCGTCTAGCGGCAAAATTGTACATCGTGAAAAAAAAACGAAATAAAGGATCATCTTTCGCATATTTCAGGTTTCCCAATGCAAAACGAATTTTTCAAATCGGACTAATAGTTGCAGAGATAGCGTGGGTACAGACGGAGGGACGGACAAACCGGTAACATAAGCACGGCACGATCTTTTTTTTACAAAAGACGTGCTAAAAACACAATCGAACGTCTGTAACACTTACGCACAGTGTCCGGTGACTTCCTTTCAATTAATGCTATTGGACTGCGTGAGCGCATTTTGTTCTCACTTCACGCAAACCACACGTCATGCTCCATTATTACGCATGTGCTATTGCTCCTGTTCCCAGGCACAGTTCTGAGTTAATTTGTGTTTGGGTGTTGCGCTGTCTTTACCAAAAGAATTTCATTACCTGATCCGGATAATCGGCGCTCTGTTCTGTGTGACCAAGGGAAGTATTGGGTTGGTGCGAATGCGATGTCCGGCAAAGAACCAGCGCTCGTGGATTGCGAAAACGGAAAAGTAGGACAACTTACCTAGGCAAAATAATCCCCTCGGCATCGACACATAGTTGCCATCTGTCCAGCAAGGCCATGATCCCGGATCGAAAAAGTCTTGTGGCTGGGACCCGAAAAAGTCATCAACCACACGTTGAACCACGTTGTCTGTCGTGAACTCTTTCCCTGACAGGAAGTGATCCAGGCGACGAAACAGATGATAGTCTGTCGGAGACAAGTCCGGGTAATAGGCAGGATAAGGCAGAGCTTCATGGTCCAAGGCACTTAGTGTAAGCATCGTTCGGACGGGAGTTGTCCTGGAACAGAAGAACACCATGTCCGTTGACCAAAGCCGGTTGTTTCTGCAGAAATTTCCTGTGCATCTGGTGTAATTCAGCACAATGACCTTCTGCAGTGATGGTTTGGCCTCTTGCGAAGAAACTCCGATCAATTATTCCAGCTGTGGACCATCAGACAAGGAGCATCATCTTCTTGGTGTGTAGGGGTATCTTAGGATGTCGTCCATCAGGCTGTGCCTTGCTTAACCATTGTGCAGATCGTTTCCGTTTATCATAAAGGACCCACTTCTCGTCGCAGGTGATGATTCGATGCAGTAGAGGTTCCTGTTTATTCCTGGCAAGCAGTGAAGTGCAGACTTCCACATGTCCAGCTTTCTGACCTTACCCAGCGCAGCCTGATGCCGAACAACTGTCGTGTGGTAGACACCTACCCCTGCCGCTATCTCACGACACGTTTCTCGGGGGTCCGCTTCAACCACACGTAACAGAACATCGTCAGAAACAGTAACAAGTGAGCCGCAGATGGCTTAGTGGTTAGCGAGTCAGACCACCGATGGAGGGTCCCCATGTTCAAGCCTGGGATGATCTTCCAGAGGTGGTGTGATTTGCTAACAATCGCTAAATATCCGCCGTGCATCGGACGAGTACGTTAAATGATGCCCCTCCCCTGGTTGGACCCCTGGTTGGACCCCGGTTACGTTGGGTATCCATTCCTATTCCCCCTTGACTCTCTCTAACCCGTCTATGAGCAACATCGTACTTGTACGGTGGCCCCATCTACCGTGGTCTCTCTCACTTACAAACTGTTCTATCAAAGTCGCTAGACTTGCTCTCACTCCTTCCCTTTTCTGTGGCCTATCCAAAAAGGGGATTCGCTGTAGGTGGTTTGGGCCTAAACCTTCTCTGTGGACGAAGGTCCTATATGAAAATGCCTAGCTGAAGGAAACAGCAACAAGTCGGTGACCACGTTCTTCGTTTTAAAGGTCCGCATCTCCGCTTCGAAACTTTACAAACCATCGCCGAATGGTTCGTTCGTTGGCTGTCTTCTCCCCAAACACTTTGTTAACATTTCGAGCTGCAATTCCTGCAGAATGGTCCAGTTTAAATTCATACAGGAAGATGACTCTCAGATCCGGCGTCATGCATGTTTCCTTTGCAAGCCACGTTACGTCCTAACAAACCACGCCTGAACCTTGTTCTTCACACACGTGCTATCTATGCATTTACAGTAACTCGTGCTATCTATTTATAGTAACTCATTCCGCAGATGTGGGGGCCTGTCTCCACTGCTCGTTCGCGCCGGACATTTCATTCGCACTAAACCAATGTTTGCAAGGACCATCTAATGCGAGAATCGATTAAGGGAACATTTTCGCTTTGAAACGACTCACGGGCGTGAAACTGTCAATTGTTAACAATACATCGCGTTTTTAGTCACCGCTCAATCAAGTGCGACTCAGGCGTTAGAGATGTTATCGAACGGGATCGGATAACTGGATATTACTGATCATCTAAATACAGGAAAACTTTGGTTATACGTTTTTCTACAGTACGGCCTTAAAAAACATATGAATGTATGTAAAACAAGTATGAAAGAAATTTCAAAATGTTAAGTACAATCGTAAAAATTATGGATGATCCAAAAAGATAAAAAAAAGGGAATGGGGACTAGTAATTTTAGATTACGTTAATTTATACAATATCTACCAACAAGTAATTGGACACCTGTGATAGTAAAGGAAAACGAAGCCTCCGGGGCATACTTTCAACCAGGCGTTGTACGACGGCTAGCGGTATTTTCTTCCACTCTGCTTGGAGAAGACAGGTCAGTTCCTTCACCGATTTCGGACGGTGGGGGCACCCCCTTAAGACGACGCTCCAACTCGTCCCAGAGGTGCTCGATAAGGTTAAGGTCCGGGCTCTGCGCAGGCCAGTCCATTCGATTAACCCCATTGTCACCATAGCAAGCCATGGTGGACCTCGCAACATGACAGGTGGCATTGTCATCCTGAAAGTAACATCGGTCCACCCCGTAAAACTGCCACACATAGGAAGCGCATGGTCATCACAATGGTGCAGTAGGGTCTCAGCGTTGAGTCTACCAGGAATCGCGACCAAGGGTCCCGTGCCATACCAGGAGAAACACCCCCATAGCGTAATTCCACCGCCGCCAAACTTCACAGTTGGCACAATGCATTCCGGCAGACGGCGTTCTCCAGGCAGACGCCAAACCCAGACCCTGCCATCCGAACGGTAGAGGGTAAACCTTGATTCGTCGCTCCACAAAACCGGTTTCCACTGTTCAACGGTCCACTGTCGACGTTCTTTGCACCACGTTAGCCGAGCAGCGCTATTTGACTTGGTGATCAAAGGCTTGTGGGCAGCAGCACGTCCATGATAACCGAGCAGATGGGCTTCCTTACGGATGGTATTAATCGAAAGAACACTCCCGGATGCCAGTTGAAACTCCTCACGGATGTGGCCCATCGATTTGGTGCGGTTCTTCCGAATTTCTCTGGCCAGCATCCGTCGGTCTCTAACTCCCAGTTTTGTGGGTCTGCCGGGTCGGGGCACATTCCGACAGTCACCTCTTATCTTCCACTTGCCAATCACGTAGGCCACTGTCGATTTTGCGTACTTCGACTCGCTGGATATGTCACGTATGGATCGGCCATTTCTGTGATACCCGACGATTACACCTTTCTCGAAATCAGAGAGCTCCGAACTGCGTGGCATCTTGCATGCGACTGGTTGCGTTGTTGTTTCCCACAGGATATTTAACGGCGGCGGCCGTGACGTGTATCAGGACCGCAGATATCGTCGATCGCATGGGTGTCCAATTACTTGTTGGTAGATAGTGTAATTCAAGATAGTTTACATACATGCATGAATACTATTTGCTACCTTAAGCCTATGTCTATTTTGGCTTTTGTATTATTATTTATTTATTTGTATTTTAATTTCATTATAAAAATTAGGTTAAGAAACTCAATACGATTTAATATTTCCAATAAATAATAGAAAAAAGCCCTTATCTTTGAGACACAGGTAATGAAACCGAATACGATTTTGCTTTATATTCAGTATCCCTATTACACATCCTTTACTTGTAAGTATTGTTCTTTTTAAAACAGTTTGTCAACTAGTTGATTTAGAATTAGTGCCGAGTAAAATATTCGCTGATCTTTGTTTGCTTCAAATTTTTGGAATTCATAGATAAAAAAAGAACTATGAACGTTATTTAATACATTTTTAGTTGCATTATCTAACTCAAGGCTCCAAAAAACAAAAACAAAAAAAAGAAGAAGCTATCTCTATTCTTTTAAAGTTCTAACATACCGGGGTTACGCATAAAAGAATCAAAGAACCGTGCATTTTTAGCAATCCAAAATTAAAAATTTAACGTATAATAGCAAAAAGCGTGTAAATGAATTACGTATAACCGGATTGAAAAAGCGATAAAAACTACACTAAAATATCGGGACTAGCGTAGTATTACGCATAAAGGTGAAAAATGTACAACCCGAAAACAGATAACTGAGGTTCCACTGTACGCCCCGATTAGCTGAATGTTTTGGCGTTTGAACCACACGGGGTCTGTTCGTGAACCACATAATAGTTAATACATGGATGACTTCACAGCATAGAAGATTCTTGTTTCTTTATTTTGTCTCATTCCGGACTTTAATGAAAGCCGACAATGAGGGATTCATAAAGAAGTGTTAAGGATTTATTTTCCTGAATCACATTTAAACACAACTGTTATTCACTTTCATACCATTTATTTAATCTAAGGATTTATCTAAAAATGCGGAATTTATTTAAGCTACTATTTTGCAGAATAGATAGGTAAGGAGCACTATAAACGAATCCCTGGGTTAAAAAACCAAAGAACACCAAGTTAAAATATTTCTCAGAGATATACTATTCAGACTAAATTTCTTGTGGATCCAAGAGACAAAATTTCACAATTCACACAGATCTTTCAAAACACCTTTGTGGGAGGTTGCTGCCCGGGAAAAACCACCCGAAGCAGGTTTAATACAATTTATTTAGAATCCCCCCATCAGGGTGCACTATATATATATATAAAAAAAACATGAAAGTACGAAAACAATATAGCCACAGGAAGAGAAACAGTTTCCAACAAATGAAAAATGAAAACTTGACTCTGGAACCTGCTATGAATTTGTAACTTATTAAATATTATTTTATTCCAATATTTTAAGAATATCATTAGCTTTTCTATAAACTATTGTTTTTAATGCTTTCCACTTTTCAAAAGTTTTATTGACACCATATTGACACCATATTTCAAATTTTAGAACTGTTCGAAAATCGCATTTCATTGCTAATTTTATCTGCTCCGAATTTCGGTATTTCTGATTAAATGACATTAAATTTCTATTGTTCACAGATTTTATTTTGTAATTTCTATTAGATAACGAATTGTTTTCTATGTCCTGCATGTGTGTAACATTTGGCTTATTAGGCTTAGTATCCATAAAATCACGTAGTGGTTAAATACGGTTTCATAGCAAAGGTCTTCTGAAACATGCAGCTTTAATACGACGTAAATGTACTTCCTGTTTTTAAGGGGTTCGTAGAAATCGGAAATGAACCCGTTTGCAGGGTTTAATACGGCAGAGACAGAGGGCGTTCCTCACGCCATTAAACCTCGCCTGTGAAATGCGACACAGCAATAATTTAATTGTTGACAAAAAATGGAGGATGATACTTGTCGGAAACTCTCACGTTGTAGAAGACGCACGGAAGCATGCGAGAGATTGGCTAGCGCTTACAACGCACCAGTAGCGATAATATGTCCACTGGACGTAGATTCTGACTACCCTCATTAACGATGACCTTTGAACTCAATGAGCCTTTCCAACGCGTGAACAGATTCTTGGTGATTATGGGATTAACCGCAACAACGGTTGCCAGAACCGTCTCGTAGAAAGTAGGTCTAGAAAAAAATGTTCCGTTCCCAAGCTCAGCCCACGTACGCAGCAGAAGAGTGTAGCGAACGATCTCAACCAAATGTAGCTTGCGGTAAGTCTACGATGCAGCCTGCAATTACCTGGAAAAAACAACAACAAATTATTGTGTGCAATGGGCACTTCTTTCGATAGAACTCTCAAAATCCATTACACTAAAATGATGTCAATGTATTTATTTATTTTTTTAACTATGCTATCAAAAGTATTATTTTAAAAATTTCATTTTTAGGCGACCTTCCTGGAGGATTTTGCATTATAAAAGCTGGAAAATTATTAAGAAATTCTAATGCTGGCAATAGAATAAAATGCCAGAAGAATTTTTTTAAATGGGACTCTTTTTTGAAGTGCAGGGATATCCCAGGCGATGTTAAAGGTTTTCTCTCTATTCCGCTTTAGAAACGAAGATTGTTGAACTAAGAATCTAAATGCACACCACCTAATCGTAATATTTTAGGTCAAAATAGGAAATAACCTTTTTTTTTTTTTTTTTTTTTTGGTAACAGCTATCAGATGCGAAAAGAACTTTTCTAAAATCCATCTTAGAAACGGAAATACAGTGCCGCAATAGCAGATATACATTTACGCAGGCTCACAGAAATATGTACGAGTATATATACACTGCTGGCCACCCAAAATGCAACACAAAGAAGGAAGCATCCGATTAACCTGAAATTCGCAGCATGCGTCGCCTGCGAGTGGACATGCAAACAATTAGCATTGCAGGGCATAGGCAAATAATGTGTGCCCGGCACGCCACCGAGAAGCACTATAAGAAGGCGGGGTGTAAGTAGTGGAAGTGTGTTGCGCTGCCGGACCTGTGCGTGGGAAGTTTCCTGATGCCTCGTCGCAGAATACGGCAGTCATTCTAGCACGTTTCGGAGTACGACAGAGGACGAATAGTGGCTTATCGTGACAGCGGTTTATCGTACCGAGACATCGTCCGCCCGTGTGGGACGATATCCAGCCACAGTGAGGCGAGTGTAGATTCTGTGGGTGCAGAAGGGACGGACGGACCAACGTGAGTGATTGCCGCAGCCGCGGTACACCACCGAACGAGAGGACCGGCATGTTGTGCGGCGGGCATTGGCAGCTCGCACCGCCACATCACGAACGTTAGCGCAGAAATTAGGGTGTGTTGCGCAACAACCTGTGTCAGCACGTACCATTCGACGTCGTCTGCAGGAGCGGGGACTTGTCGCACGGTGCCCATTGCTCCGATTACCATTCATTAACGTTAAACAACCGGCGAGTGCGGCGGCAGTGGGCCGTTGAACGCCGCACCTGGACAACGGAATGGTACGACATTGCCTTTTCCGACGAATCCCGCTTCTGCCTGCAACAGCACGATGATCGGATCCGCGTGTGGCGGCACCGTGGCGAGAGACTGTATGACGCCTGCATTATGAATCGCCATACCGGTCCGTCGCTTGGCGTTATGGTTTGGAGCGCAATTGGATATGACACTCCCACCCCTCTGGTACGCATCGCCGGTACACTCAACAGCCACCGCACCATCTGCAACGTTTTGGAGCCTGTAGTCTTACCTTACCTGCAGGACCTGCCAGCGGCCACGTTTCAACAGGACAATGCGCGCTCGCACGTGGCTCGCATCGTGAAACAATTCTTCACGGTCCACGAGGTGTCACTGCTGCCGTGGCACGCCTGTTCTCCCGATATGTCACCCATCGTACACGTCTGGTCGCTAATCGGCAACCGAATGGCCCGGCAAGCACCACCCGCGGCTACGATTGATGAACTGTGGCAACGTGTGGAAGCAGCCTGGACCGACATACCCCACGCCCACATCCAAAGCCTCTTTCGTTTGATGCCGCGGCGTGCAACGGCCATTATTGCCAGCCATGGGGGCCACACGAACTATTGATGTCTGCGTGTTCCGCAAGTCGCACTGGCCTATAAGCTCAATCGTTTCATCTTTGTACCAGTTGTTATGTGTCCAGTAAATCTGGCTTTGCTATCTCGTGTCCTTCTTAGTGTTGCATTTTGGGTGGCCAGCAGTGTATATATATTCGCCATATAACGCTCACCGTGCATCGTACAACGCTGAAAAGGAAAACATCGGAAGTTTTGCCCGCAACTGCAACTATCGAATGAAAAAAGTTTTCAACCATGAGTTTCAGAAATATTAATATCGTGTAAAACTTAGAAAAACACTTACCCTAACTTCCATGATGTACAGTTTTAAAACTATACATCATAGAAGTTTGATAGAACATTAATAATTCTTCTCAAGGTTATAGCTAAAGTCCGATGCAAAAAGTATTTTTTGAATCGGACTCGGAAGTGCGGAGATATCGTATCCACACGTGGACGCACAAAGAGATACTATAAGTACTTACTTATTTTTAAAAGACAGTAAAAATCAAGTAATCTAGTATATCAGCTATCTGTCGTGTAGTGTTTTCCAATACGGGGACCTGTAAACGAAAAGTAAATTCAGGCAGGGTTACCGAGCTTAACCTGCATGCTAAAACAGAAAAATTAATAGGAAGGTAAGAATTCTGGTTTGATCTACGGTTAAAAAGAAATAGGTTTGATCCAGGTTTGATACCAGGTTTGATCTACAGTTGAAAAAAATTAATACCAGGGTACGAATTCTAAAATAATGCCAGGTTTGACGTACAGTTAAAATATCTGCAGCCAGTTTTCTTGTTTCTTTCGTTTGGAGGTTTAACGACCTCCATGAGCAACTCGAGAGGGCTATAAGCACTCGCCTGTCCCTAATTTAGGGTCACTGGTTCCATGGAATGGAGCGAGCCAGTGCCATAAAACCAACACGATATTCATGCCTCACCGGGATTTGAACCCAGACCCTTCTCGGACGAATGGTCACTTTGACCATTGCGCAACTGGGCTGGCCAGCCAGTTTTGACCTGCAGTTAAAAAAACTACAGCCATGGTGCGAATTCTAAAGTTCACTCACAACGGGCATTCAAACGACTCTGAGATAAGCAGAGTGATCATAAGTGTTATTTCCTATTACAAATATTTATTGAGAGAAGCCTTATGAATACGAAACTAACACTTAGAGGAAGCGTAATTTAGTTTTTTTTATTTTCGCCCTAAATAAGTTCAACATGCTCACCTTTTGTAGCAGACGTGGAAGCGATATTAGATCTTATCGCAAACCTTCTTCACTAGGTCCAAATAAATTGCAACACTTGCTTTCGTTATGCGAACCTTCAAGTCAACAATCGTAGTAGGCAATGGAGAGGCATAAATTTATCTTCAGTGAAGTCTGTGACATGCTAAACTCAGAAGTGACGCACATGTCAAGATGGCAAAGTTGCAGCGACAAACTCCGTCGGTGTAGCTTAAGTAGGAAAGCTTTCGGTTCCGAAGAAGAGGGATGCAAGTTTGATAGCTACCGGCAAAAATGTGTTACTCTATATGGGCGCCTGAACGTAAAATGAATCACCTGGTCGTTGGGATCTTCGAAAAATGTGTGATGTTCGTTCTGCGCATCGTCTGAAATTAGTCAGAATTCCTTCTTCTACAGTGAGCTGAGCTCTCCTTCAAGCGTGGTTTGTCGGCTGACCCGGAAACCTACAATTCCGTCCTAGCTCTTTCTCAAGGGGAGGGGGGGATATACACTATATTGACAAAAGTCACCGGACACCTAGAATAGAACACAACATAACATTTATTGACATACATTAGTACGGTATTGGTCCACCTTCGGCTGGCCTTAATACATGCACTGACCCTTCGAGTTGAAACACAGCGATAGGTATGCGCTTCCATTCAGTACGTAATGCTGCCGCTAACTTTTGCTTAGTAGTAAGCCTTGGTTCCGAACTTCTTATACGGCACTCTAATTGAATTGATCCCATAGGTGCTCTATGGGATTAAGATCAGGGCTCTGTGCTGGCACGTCCACACGCGATACGGAATTATCGTCAAATCACGCCGTAACAGTCCTTGCTTTATGGCTCGCTGCATTCTTCTGTTGGTACCAACAAGGCACGGTTCCATAATATTGCCGCAGAGTTGGTAGGGCATAATTGTCCAGAATATCGAGGTAGACGTACTGGTTAAAAGATTTGTTTACGATAACCAATGGGCCGGGACCCTACCACGAAAACCACCCCCACACGAGTGCACTGCCAGCTCCAAACTTGACCGTAGGAACAGTACACTGTGGTAAATATCGTTACCCCGACTGCCATCATTCGCACACACGACCATCAGACTGATGGATCGTGTATCTGGATTCAACAGTCCATAAGACCAGTTTCCATTGATAAATATTCTTTACACCATGCTAAACGAGGAGTAGCATTCTGTGTGGAGATGAAAGGTTTATGAGCCGCCGCACGACCACGGTAACCCATGGAATGAAGTTCTCTGCGAATGGTATATGTACATACCGAGGTTCCAGCATTTTTACTCACCTATACACGGAGGTCCTGTGCAGTACTCCGCCGATTAGCTGTAACGACTCTCCTGAGGCTTCGACGTCCTCTATCACTGATTTTCTTTGGTCTTCCGGTACGTTTTGCTGCTTCAGGCGCGCCATGTTTCTTCCACTTGTTCATTACATCCAAAACAGTTGACTTGAGTATGTTTAAACGCCTCTCCTTTTCTCTTATGGACAACCCACTAATATAACACCCAACTATCTTTCCTTTCTCAAAGTGATTTCTCTCCCGCCGCGATATTTTCACTCAACCTCATAGCGCGATATGATCGCGATCAGCAACAGGCTTGTTTTTATACCGTTTGCAGCTGTACCGCGCATTTTAACAACGCAGCGAATCCATTCATTTGCTTTTGAAGGGGTGTCCGATGGCTTTTTTCAATATAGTGTATGTGGCGTACGTACCTCAGAGGTAAAGCATATGTCAAGACGGCAAAGTTACAACAATAAACTTCGTCGGTGTAGCTTAATTGGGAAAGCATTCGGCTCCGTCGCAGGGATACGAGTTCGATTCCCGCCACCGACGAATGGGTGTTACGCTATAAGTCCCACATGGTGGAGAATTTTCGGTAAACTAAAAGTTGAAAATTGTCGCCTTACTGATGCATTCGAGTAGAATTTCATCACGTAGAATGCCTTTTCCCGTTGGCTCGACATTTTCCTTGTGCTGAAAGATAGTGCCATCTACCGGATCTACATATTGTAACAGTGCTGCAAAATATTAAAAAAAAAACTGTTAGTGTTGCTTTTTCACATAGTGTGGGCAACTCGGTTGAGCACCTAATTGCCTCTTCAATTTTATCGTTTCTTATCAGAAAGAAAATTTGCAATTACCCAATTTTGCTTTTTATTTGGAATTATATTTCCAAAGTCCCATTTTATAATTTTTCTTTTTTTTTTTTTTTTTGGATCCTTGGGCTGTTATCAAGAGCAAGGTTTTCTACGCATTTTGTAATTCTTCAAATACAAAACTTACTCTCTGGGAAGCGTAAAATTTGATTTCTTTTTTATAATGCCACCAGAGCCCATTTAAAAGGGGAACTAGGGGGAGCTGCAGCCCCGGGGCCCACATTTTGAAGGGGCCTCAGGATTACGTAGGATGGTTGAAGAATTGCAGAGTTCTACAGTTTCTTTCCTTTTTTTTTTTCAGGTAGCACAGAGGAAACTATAAGAAACTACCTTGTAAAAAGTTTCCTGTTTCTTTCCCCTTTCTCAGGAACCCGCAAAAAGTATGGTGCCCCCCCCCAGTCCATCCTCAAATCTTTGGAAAGCATTATACAGTTATTTTCTGTACACATCTCTGATTGGCGGAAATTTTCGTACATTAAGAATTCATTTTATCATGATATTTGTATCATATTATTTTGTCCACTACTTTGACATAAGTTTAACCAGCTGAACTCAACTGGTGTCCATTTTTCAACCATGCATTTTCACATTTTCTTGCTAAAGCTGATTCGTCCATGAATCATGGACTTATAACACTTTAATGTGGTAGGGATATTTTTATGGCTTCCTCATCACATTTTGGCAATGTTTTCTCCAGGGTATTTTAATTCGGTCACCCATAGTGAAACTCCCAATACTGGAACCCCAAAATACTTCCTAGCTACCGGTCCCCTTAAATGAGCTCTGAATATCACTAATCTCAGACAGTTTAAAATTAAAAAGTAAGTCTTTGAAATATCTTGAGCGATGTAAGTTTGAAATTCTTGTCAAATGGCGTGCTCATTACATCATGGAATTCAGCGTTATCTTTGGCACTGCTTTTTTGTGCTGGATTTTTAGATCATGATTCACAGATCTATATGAAATATGGGTGGATTACTTGATCGGCGGCACTCTTTATTCTGTTGTTATCTCAGTTCGCGTAATGCAAAACATTATCAAGGGCAGCTCTGAAATGACGTTATTACGATGTTCTTCAGACAGTGTTGCTTGACAAACAGACACAGCAATCTCACAAGGTGGTTTGGCGTGATTAGTTCTTTACGTCCTAAATGTTTTTCTTTTAAGCTTTGTTAATACACACGCACATATGTATGTATATATTCCTTTTCTTTATTTTCGAAACCTCACGTGGGGAAAATGTATAAAATTCCAACTGATGTAATGCATTTATCTGGGGCTGCACGCTGCAAAACTAGGTAAGTTATGGGCTTTATGGCGCTATGAAAAGAGATCATTCCGTTGATTTTAATATTTCCAAGCATCCTTCTCCAGGAATAGGGGAAAGATAATGAATTTCAGTTTTTAGTAGATTCCACCGTACTCCCTTTCCTCCAATCTTAAAACGCTCTTTCAACCTGAACGGAGCAGAAAGGATATATGGATCCAAAACGCGGGTTTATTGCCTTGCAGCCAGTAATTCTTATACTTTGTGCCATAAAACTTGGGGTTGATTTAATATTTCGCTGTTTCCTTAAAAAGAAAAAAAAAAAAAGAGCGAGGTCACTGACTGCTTTGATAAAGAAACATGCTTCCCTCCCTGCGGATTTTATATGCACATTTTATTCTTTTTCATTATATTTCGTTAGAATTTATTTCCGGAATTACGTTTAATGCTGTTGTAAAATTCAGCTGTTTTCTCATAAAACTGGTAGATCGGCAAGGAAAATGCTGTCTCGGGTTCTGGAACGACAGGAGCCGTAGGGTTTAATGAGGTTCCTCATCTTTGTGCGTCTCACTATACCGCGGTCAACCCTTTCCAGACAACTCGAGCAGGCGGAATGCATCTCCTATGACGACAAACCACAAACTAATCTTGACTGTCGTATATATTTTCATTTCTATGTACAAAGACAAAGCACGGCTAGACACGGAACGAAAAAATAGGGAAGTTATATATATATATATATATATACTTAAGAGCAAAACTGAAGACTAAGGAAAAAATTTTAGAATTTAAAACGAAGGGTGCAAAATAACCTGAAAATCAAAACGCGCAACGCAGCAGTTTTGAAAATTCAGAATTCACATTCTATAAAGAAGATACCTAAGCAAAAAAATACATATACAATTTTGACTCACACCTAGCACAACATAGAAAAGGTTATGTATCTACCTGTGTGAGTAAAAGGAGAAAAGATAAAAAAATAAAATAAAACAACTGAATGTAGAAGGTGTCGAGAATACTGAGCCTTGGCTTTATCAAGGACCAGCAAAAACTCTGCATTTTCTCACTTCCACAAAGACCTAGTTGGAAATGGGTTTCTGCAAGGCCATAGATGCAAGTAACATTCCCACCTAAAATAGTTTAAAAAATATATATATAATTCATGTCCTCTTAAGAGTAGCATGACCTAGCACTAGTTAACAATTTCGCTTGCATCCATAAACCTTCCTGGCCCGACCCATGCTCTTCATCTGTTACTATTAAACAGAGAGAAGAAGATTAAAGAGAACTCAAGCTGTGAGAGTGACATAATAATTAGAAATGATTTTCAGCTATAACGAAATTCCAAGTTCGTTTGAGAGAGAATTTAAACCTGAAAAACAATGCAAAAGAAATCCAAATTTTACATTGCAATTAAAAAAGGAAATGTTAATTTATAAAGAACAGATTTTTGAAAGAAAACTTGAGTCTAAAACCCCTACTCTACAACTTATGACAGCACGAAAACGAGAATAAGTTAAAGATAATAATTAACTAAAGAAAACTTTGTGAAAGTTATATACCTTAAACAGTTAGTTGCAATATGTACAAAGTATTTCAGCAGTGCTTTAAGTGCATAATTAATTAGTTATTAAGAACTTAACTACATTGAAAAAACAGCGCATAGACAGCGCATAGAAAAGGAACAAGCTTAGCCATCTTCTGGTCCTAGGTACCCCAAAAGACGCTCAAAGTTACAAAGAAAAGTAAGAGTTAAAACCCGCAAAAATGTTAACAGACAAACCAATGCTTAAAAGCTGAAAAGCTAAAAAACGACAGAGAAAAGGTACATGAAGTACAAACATTGAACTTATAAAACCTAGCACCCAAAAACAAGGAAGAGAGCTTACCTCTTGTGTGACAAAAACTTTTCTCCTCACAAGAGAAGAACATGGCTGACCTCTTCCGCCACTCCCTAGACGCTGGGGGGCAGTGAGGGTGGGGCTGATGGCCTCCTCATACAGCAAGAAACCAACGCGCGGAGATTTTAACCAGAGAAAAAAATATATAAACTTAAGACTGTGGATCTGTATGATCAGAAAGAGCAGAATTAACTCTCCAGAATATATGAGAAATATTATAAAATACACGAGCAGTTTATTTAATAATCTTTGCATGTATTAAATCACCTTAGTGAGCTTCTATAGATTAATCAGAATCTTATTAATTTTATATATATATATATATATATATATATCAGTTTACGGATGCTTGGAATCTGCAATTTTTTATCAGATGCACGATTTTCTAAAAAGATATATTAGCGTCACCGTTGAAGTTGCAAAAATCATAGGTGATAAGCGATCTGTTGAAAGCACATTCCAGGGTCACAGTATTCACAATGATTTCGTGAACGGAGATAACTATTACAATTCATTTTTCTAAATAAAGTTGTATCGTGTCTTTTTTGTTTTTTACGAATATGGTATTACGTGGTTGATGTTAACTTTTTAAGTCTTGTGTGGTTGAAAGAAAATAATTAGTTATATCTAATAAATTTTGCGATCCTTTTATATCTCTTAGAAACATTTATTCTTTTCTTTCCTTAATCGGAGAAAGGTTGTCCGTCAGTTCTGTAATTATTCCTCGCTGTTCCTCTGAAACTCTAATTTCCCTTCACTAAATCTCTCTCCCGTCACTATTTCCTGCTGCGGAGAATCCCTGCAATCGCCCCGGTCAGCTTTAGACCTCTCCCTAACACCTCAGGCCTTTCCTGACTTTCGTGTTCCTGCGACCGCTCGCTTTCCTATCCAAAAAAAACTGTCTCCCCCCCCCCCTGCTTCCACCTCCTTACCCAGTTGTCTCCACAAAACCCCATCGGCTCCCAAGTTCCTGTGAGAAACACGCCGGCATCGGCTAATACAAAGCATTAAGGTAAAATTTGTGCTTTCAGTCGGCTGCTTTGAAATACATAATGTAAATGATCAAATGAGCACGACAATACAAAATCCCTTGCAACATACAAAGGTGCATACTCTAAAATGAGACAAACTGGCGTCTCTAAATGAACCGTGCTTCCGACGTTTAATGGAGGAGTGACACAGCAAAATTTATCTCACGCTTCGTGGAAACAAAGGAAAAGGAGCACGAAACGAAATAAAAGTAAAGAAATGAGATCTTTTAATATCTTTACCTAAATTCTAGAATTAAATCTCCGTAGCAATGGGGTGAGATCTTTCAGCACAACAAATTTAAGCCTTTGTGGAACAGAATAGTACAGTTTATTTCCGATTAAATATTTTCGCAAGTTGGATGGGTGTAAAAAAAAAAAAGTTCGTGTTCTAATCTGCATTGATGAACATGAGTATGCAATGTTCTTTCTGTAGGTGGTACAGAACCCCGGTTATATGTTTTTCACTTTTATATGCAATTCTGCGCCAGTCCCGATGTTATACTGTAGTTTCTATCGCTTTTTTCGATTCGGCTGTATGTAATTCATTTATACGCTTTTCGCGATTATAAATTAAATTTTGAATTTCAGTTAATTAAAAATACACGATTTTCCGATTCTGTTATACTTAACGCGGTATGTTTGAGAGAATTGTGACAGCCCATTTTTTTGCAGCCATGAAATACATGATGCCGGTAAAAATTTACTTAAATAATGCTCACACTTCTGTATTTTCTCTGAATTTAAGAAATTGGAAACAAGCAAAGATTGGTGAATATTTTACTCGGCACTAATGCTAAATCATCTAGTGGACAAACTGCTTTGAAAATAGCGATTCTTGTAAGTGAAGGGGTGAAGGGTGCGTAATACGGGTATTGAATATAAAACAAAATAGTATTCGGACTTACAACCTATACTTCAAAGGTAAGGTTCTTTTTTTTTTTTTCATATATTGAAAATATGAAATCGTACAGAATTTCTTAACCTAGTTTCAGTAATGAAATCTGAATAAAAAAATTAATACAAAAGTCAAAATAGACATGGCTTCAGGTAGCAAACAAAGTGTACATGTATGTACGAATATGTATGCCTTACATTAAAAAGTAGCGTGATCTGAAATGACTAACCCCCCCCCCCCCCTCTCCTTTTTTTTTTTTTTTTGGAGGCATTTGAATTTTTACGAAATTATTTAACATCTAGAAATATCATTTATATGTTTTTTAAGGCCATCTCCTAGAAAAACGTATTATATGTTTTTTAAGGTGGACTTCTCGTGGTTTTGCTCTGTATACTTCCACTGCAAAATATTTCGACCCTATTTTCTCAGCGAAGAAAGATTTCCCATTCATCAAAATTGGCCCACTGATAAAGAACATCCTAACTACTTAGTTTGTACAATGGGTGGGGTGTTCTTTGCAAAAAACTTTCCTGACCTGTATTAAAAATTAATAACTTCACTTCGGTGCAGTGGTAAGAAAGAGTGACGCCACCTGTAAGCAAGTATCATAACTACATCGAAGTAAAATTATTGATTTTTAATATAGTTCAGAAAATGTTTTTGCAAAAAACACCTCACCCATTGTACAAACTAAGTAGTTAGGATGTTCTTCATCAATGGGCCAATTTTGACATATGTCAAATCTTTTTTCGCTGAGGAAATACGGTCGAGATATTTTCCATTGGGAGTGTAGGGAACAAAACCACTGGACGTCCATCTCAAGGATGTCTAGAAAAAAAAAAGATTCCACTGTATTCTATAACCTTTCTTTTCCCCCACAGTGCGATTCAAATCCACATCTTTCAACTCCTCCCTCGCCCTTCTTTCGAGCGGCTGTTCTTCCAATTCAACTACGCCGGCAGGTTTGTCGCTGCTTCATTGTCCATTTCACTCATACGTCACACCATTCCCCCCACCTCCACCCCGTTTTTGATAATGGCGGAGGCATGTAATAGCTCAGCAGATTCCGGGTCAAGAGACAGCAACACTCGGCGACCATCTCATTGCAGAAGTACTTATTTGTTATCTACGTACGTTGTGCGGAACAACCATCATACAATTTTCTTTTGACAATCTCCACTGCCAGGAAAACTTTTTTCCATTCGGGCGCCAATATAACCTTTCTTTTTGCCGTCAGCGGAATTCGAGGCCACATCTTAGTACTCCGGAGCTGCTGTTCTCCCAGCTGGACTACGCTGGGATGCCTATTGCAGCTCCATTTTCCATTCGATTCACACGTCACAATTTTTATGTCACTGCACCAATTTCTGATGTTATAGATCAATTTTTCTTTTTTTTTTTTTTTTTATATGATTTTGCGCACTAAACCATGCATACGCTCTACGAAACGGAGTAAATAGAACTACGGGTGGTCATTAAATATCAATCTTCGAAAGGCATGTCTCCATAGGAGGCTCATGATGATTTGATTCAGACACTGGGGAGGAGGATAAGGCTCCTGTATATTCTACAGTTTTCAAGTGGCACAAACAGTTTCGTTGGCCAAAGCAGGGGCGGTGCGTCGAGGATGCAAAACCATTAATGAAGCCCCTTCCCCACACCAGAATAAAAAAAATGAAATCTTTAAGCACAGTTCATGTAGATACAAATATTTACACCTACAATCCTAAGTTGTACATTTATCATGCTTATCAGCTAATTGAACAGGCAATATAATCAACTAATATTTTACAAATGCACAACTTTTGTTTCGTTTTGTAGATCACATAATTTTCATTATGGACCAAAAATTAATGCAACACTACCTTAACCAGTTGATTGCTTATCAGTCATCACGTGGAAGTTTTGAAGTCATTTAAATGGCAGAGTACTAATAATAATTAAGAATACTTTGTCCGTTGGTGAGTTATTTTCGACTTCATTGAAATTCCACCGTAAGCAAATCGTAGTTGTTCGCACTGGAAGTCAGGTCACACATACCTCAAAAATAGAAATAGATAAATATAACTGTGATTGTTAAAAAATATATGAAAATAGAAATAGATAATATAAGTGTGATTGTTTGAAAAATACGAAACAAAAGTGACGATCGATTTTGAAATTAATTTTTACTGCAAATTCGTCTCAAAAAATGTTTTTCTTTGTTGTGCATATCCACTTCTTGATTACGGAATCAAAATCCAACTTCATTGCCTTCCCAATTGTATGCTTAATGTCGCTAGAGATGACAAGACATCTCTTTCCTCAGCGAAGAAAGATTGTTCTCTAATATGTTTTAATGATATTTTTGTTTACTGAATGATCTTTCGGAACTTGTGACAGTTACTGTATTGTCAAAAATAGTAGTAAAGCGATCATCAAGTTTAGCAAAATGGCGCTTCAATTGCAACCTACTATGTGTTGAAGCTAATTAAACCCTTGATTTTTTTTCTTGTTGTTGTTGTTGTTGTTGTCCTCCAAAAGACTTTTATAATTTGTAATTCATCTAAAGAATCATCTGATATATCGGCACTAAATTTAATGAATTCTTTAGCTGGTGTTAATGTGTCTTCAGTAAGATCGTAGCATATTTGGATATAGTAAAATATATATATCTACTGTGCACTGATTTAAACAACTGAAATATGTTATCTAACCGAGTATTAATAGGGGATTAGAATCCAAAAGCGCTGTCCGGAAAATGTTCACGTCAAGTTTGATTTTCATTTAGATACTAACTCGTAACAACTAAATGTTTACAGTTTTGGTCAATCAACGTGTGTCTTTTCCTCTTTTTTTAGTAAACAATTTTCCATAGATAGTTTTGATAATACTTTAGGAACATTTCGCGGCTTCCTTAGTAGCGAGGCCCCCAATTCATTGTACCCTGTGCATCCCCTTCCACCACTTCTTTGCCAGAGAGTCTTGCGATGATGCAGTTCGTTCTCAATACCGGATCCAGAACCGTGCAGAACGTGCAGCGCACAGAGGCCCACGCCACTTGCTCAGTGAGGAAATGAAATCTCAGAAGCACTTTTCCCTTTCCGAAATGAAAAATACTCCCATTGTTAGGTTGGAAATATTGCATGCTAAAGGCTTAAATGATATTTATCCGAATTTCTGCAGTTTTAAAAATTTCATTGACTCTGCGGAAAGCAGTTTCTTGGTCCCAGCAAAACTTTTCAAAACTGAAACTGTTTAAAAAAGAAACTATCTTCCGTCTACGATGAGGCAAGGGAGACCTTCGGGATTAGCTGTTTAGTCAATCGAATATGATATTTCCAATTCTTTGAATATTAATGAAATTTCTGAAGAGTTTTCTGCGGAAAAAAGATTGGAAGACAAGTGCGGAGCTGAATCTTGCTAACTTTCCAGTTAATTATAAAAGCTAGTTAAAATTGTTGTTATTTTAACATTTTTGAGATTTCATTTAACACATATTCTCAGAAAGATTTAATTTTGATATGTCCACGGCTGAAGCTTTGAAGCGCCCTCAGAAGCCAAGTATGTTTCTCTAGGCAGCATAAAATAAAGAATGTTTAAGAACAAAGTTAGGAATATGCCTTAATACATAAAATTAATCACACTTTCAAATCACGGGGATCACATTCTTCTATCTAGCAAAATGTCCTGCCCATTTTCACTTGAGGGTTTTTACGTTGATCATGATGTTATCAACTCCTGCCATTTCCCTGATCCATCAGTTCCTTTTCCTGTCTTTTTTTATTACTCCAAGCATACATCTCTTCATGTTTCCTTGAGTTATCTGTAACACCTGGATGCTTTTTTTTTTCTTTGGTTTTAAGGTCCATGTCCCTGATGCATAAGCAAAAAGTGGAAGGATGCATTGATTAAACACTGTCCTTTTTAAGACTTAAAAGTAAACTGCTCATAAAAAAAAATTGTGATTTTTTTCCAAATGCTCTTCAGCCAAGAATTATACTTCGATGTTGCGCTGCTATGTAACGTAATTGTTGGCTTCGGCTGTTTCTAGATTTGCCCTATCAACCTTCGAATCTTCAGTTCTTTCCAAAGCATTGTGCATCAATTTGTTTTCTGTGAGTTCATTTTTAAACCCATATCTTTACTGTTGTGAGCAAGTTCCAAAAAATATATACTACAGCTTTCAAAAAATTATTATATTGTCAGCAAAAGGAAGGCAGGTTAATTAATCCCCATTAATCTCTTTCAATAATACGAGGGTTGTACCCAAAGTAATGCAAAAGTGGGCATAACTTTTTTATTAACTGACAGAGGTCGTTCAAATTGCACATGTTGGTAGAGTAACTCTTCCTCTATGCGAAGGTACTACTCAACATAGTCTCCATCACAAGCGATGCATTTGCGCCATCGTTGAACCCAAATTTCGAATCCTCTTTGAAAAAAAAATCAGGTGTGGGTAGTTGTACAAACTTCTTCACAGCCACTTTCACCTCGTCTGTGTCATCAAATGGTTGTCCCCAGAGACTGTTCTTCATTGTACCAAACAGGTGGAAGTCCGTATGCGCCAGATCCGGGCTGTACGGTGGATTTGGGGGACCACCAACCAGCCTAATTTGCTGATTGCCCGATTTGTTGCCAGAGATGTGTGTGGTCGCGCATTGTCATGGTGAATGTGGATCCTTTTCAGATTCTTGTTCGGTCTCTTCCTCCTTATGGCTTCGCTAAGCTTCTTGAGTGTCTCAATGTACTGCGTGCTGGTCACGGTACTGCCACGTTCCAGAAAAACAAAGAGAATGACACACCTGTCATCATAAAAAACAGTAACAATGACTTTCTGTGCTGATCGCTGGCTCTTGAACTTCTTAGACCTTGGTGAAGAGGTGTGACGCCATTCAATGGATTGATTTTTCGTTTCCGGATCGTAAAGGTACGCTCACATTTCATCCTATGCCACTAGATTGAAAAAAAAGCATGTCTTTGTTGGCTTCAAACGCTTCTGGTAAATCAGAGCAGACTTCCACGTTTCTCTCCTTCAAATCGGGTGTCAACTGCAGAGGTGCCCACTTTGCCTTTGCACACAATTTCCGATACCCTTAATCTTCCACCATCTTCTCTATTGTATTTTGACCATAGTCCAGTTATGCAAGAAGCTCACGGGTTGTGACTCGTCTCTCCGCGTGAATCAATTCATCCACTCGCTGACGATTCGTGTCAATGGTCGCAGATCCACTCCGTCGTTTTTCTTCAGTGCTGGTTTCCCCTTCTTTAAACTTCTTCATCCATCTGTGCACATTGCTCTTGTCAATGGTGTCATCTCCGTAAGCATTCGGTAGCCTTCTGTGGATGTCGGACAGCCTGCACCCTTCCTTCGTCAAGAACTCAATGACGGCACGTTGCATCTGCTTGGAATCCATTATTTACCTGCAATGAAGAAGAAAGGTTACTATAGAGGAAGAGTTACTCTATCAATATGTGTAATTTGAACGACCTGTCTCAGTTAATAAAAAAGTTATGCCCACTTTTGCATTACTTTCGGTACATTCCTCGTATACGTATACAAGGTGTTTGCAAATGGTGGGAACACTTTCAGTGTTTTATTGCACAAAGACTATATAGAAGGCATGTATAAATACGTATAACACTGATATCTCATTCTTCTAGATAGAACAATGAGATATCAGTGTTATATACATACATGCCCTGTGAAAGAAAAAATGTCCAAATTCTTTTTTTTTACATCACATCACCCCACAGCGATTCAGTGTGGGAATCACGTGTGATTCGGTAAATATCCACACGATAATCGAACTGTTGCTTTACCCTGTCCAGCATATCCTGTATGACCAGGGTGGTAGCTTCTTCAATTCTCTGTTTTTTATTCATGGACATCACATGGTAAAGGTGGTACGTAAACACGATCCTTTATGTATTCCCACAAAATGAAATCACACGGAGTAAAGTCCGACGATCTCGGCGGACATTTGAAGAAACTTTCGTCTCTTAGTCCAGCACGTCCGATTCGGCGCATGCATAACTCTTTGTTAAGCAGCCCCGAACGTCATTATGGGAGCTGAAAGGGACCCTGTCTTGCTGGTAAATAAAGTCACTACCTTTCTGAACTTAAGGTATCAATCATTGCTGCACTATATCGAGGTATTCCAGTTACAATGCCCATTGCCATCGTCAAAGAAAAAAAGGTCCGTACAGTTTTCGTCGTGAAAGACGCAGAAAACATTCACCTTCGGGGAATCACGCTCATATTCAGTTATATCTTCAGGTTTTTGGGTTCCCCATATTCGACAATTGTATCGGTTGACCTTCCCATCGGTGCGAAATGTGGCCTCGTCGGTAAACACTAAGCGATTAAAGAAGTCGTTTTGTTCTTCTGTCAGTGCTTGCAGTTCACAACAAAATTAGAAACGCTTCTATTTGTCATCTTCCTTTAATATCTGCACCAATTGCAATTTATACGGCTTCATAGAAAATTTATTACGGATAATCTTCCACACTACCGTGACTAGCATTTGCAGATCACGTGATGCACACCGCAATGATTTATTGGGGCCCCTTGTAAAAGCCTCTCTCACTCGTTCCACATTATTAACAGTAACACTAGGTTTGCCACTGCTCTTTCCCGAGTACAAACAACCCGTGTTTACAAATTGCTCACGCCCCTTGTAAATGTTTCTTTCATTCCACATATCAACGATAACAATAGCCTTGCCACTGCTCTTTCCTGAGTACAAACAACCTGTATTTACAAATTGCTCATGCCCCTTGTAAATGTCTCTCTCATTCATTCCACATCACAACAATAACAATAGCCTTGCCACTGCTCTTTCCCGAGTACAAACAACCCGTATTTACAAATTGCTCATGCCCCTTGTAAATGTCGCTCTCATTCATTCCACATCATCAACAATAACAATAGCCTTGCCACTGCTCTTTCCCGAGTACAAACAACCCGTATTTACAAATTGCTCATGCCTCTTGTAAATGTCTCTCTCATACATTCCACATCATCAACAATAACAATAGCCTTGCCACTGCTCTTTCCCGAGTACAAACAACCCGTATTTACAAATTGCTCATGCCCCTTGAAAATGTCTCTTTCATTCCACATCATCAACAATAACAATAGCCTTGCCACTGCTCTTTCCCGAGTACAAATAACCCGTATTTACAAATTGCTCATGCCCCTTGTAAATGCCTCTCTCATACATTCCACATCATCAACAATAACAATAGCCTTGCCACTGCTCTTTCCCGAGTACAAATAACCCGTATTTACAAATTGCTCATGCCCCTTGTAAATGCCTCTCTCATTCATTCCACATCATCAACAATAACAATAGCCTTGCCACTGCTCTTTCCCGAGTACAAACAACCCGTATTTACAAATTGCTCATGCCCCTTGTAAATGTCTCTTTCATTCCACATCATCAACAATAACAATAGCCTTGCCACGGCTGTTTCCCGAGTACAAACAACCCGTATTTACAAATTGCTCATGCCTCTTGTAAATGTCTCTCTCATACATTCCACATCATCAACAATAACAATAGCCTTGCCACTGCTCTTTCCCGAGTACAAAAAACCCGTATTTACAAATTGCTCATGCCCCTTGTAAATGTCTCTCTCATTCATTCCACATCATCAACAATAACAATAGCCTTGCCACTGCTCTTTCCCGAGTACAAATAACCCGTATTTACAAATTGCTCATGCCCCTTGTAAATGTCTCTCTCATACATTCCACATCATCAACAATAACAATAGCCTTGCTACTGCTCTTTCCCGAGTACAAATAACCCGTATTTACAAATTGCTCATGCCCCTTGTAAATGTCGCTCTCATTCATTCCACATCATCAACAATAACAATTGCCTTGCCACTGCTCTTTCCCGAGTACAAACAACCCGTATTTACAAATTGCTCATGCCCCTTGTAAATGTCGCTCTCATTCATTCCACATCATCAACAATAACAATAGCCTTGCCACGGCTGTTTCCCGAGTACAAATAACCCGTATTTACAAATTGCTCATGCCCCTTGTAAATGTCTCTCTCATTCATTCCACATCATCAACAATAACAATAGCCTTGCCACTGCTCTTTCCCGAGTACAAACAACCCGTATTTACAAATTGCTCATGCCCTTGTAAATGTCTCTCTCATTCATTCCACATCATCAACAATAACAATAGCCTTGCCACTGCTCTTTCCCGAGTACAAACAACCCGCATTTACAAATTGCTCATGCCCTTGTAAATGTCTCTCTCATTCATTCCACATCATCAACAATAACAATAGCCTTGCCACTGCTCTTTCCCGAGTACAAACAACCCACATTTACAAATTGCTCATGCCCTTGTAAATGTCTCTCTCATTCATTCCACATCATCAACAATAACAATAGCCTTGCCACTGCTCTTTCCGATTTAAAAACAAGATATAAAAACAAGCCTGCAGCTGTTGTGAACTGCAAATTGCTCATGCCCCTTGTAAATGTCTCTTTCATTCCGCACTTCAAAATTTCCTTTGAAAGTCTGTTGCACACTTGTTCTTATCAAACAGCAGCATACAAAGTGCTTTCTCGGGGCCTGAAGCAATCACCGTTCAACAACGTTACACGTGTGATAGGGACACGACAGGTAACGCCAACTGGCAGTGAATGATGAAAATTCACGCCTCGGCAGTCACAACAGGGAAACTTTCGTGTTTCTTTCACATGTTATAGATAGGTAAATGGTATCTCTCTTACTCCATGTGCAATAAATTTTGAAATTGCTCCCACCATATATAAATACGTTGTATATACACTACATTGCCAAAAATCACCGCACACCTAGAAGAGAAACTCAACATAGCATTTATTGACATATATTAGTATGGTGTCGGTTGACCTTTAGCCTTAATGTACGCACTAATTCCTCGACACATGCTTTCGACAAGGTTTTGGAACACAGCAATAGGTATGCGCTTCCATTCAGTACATAATGCTGCCGCTAACTGTTGCTGAGTAGTAGGCTTTGGGTCCAAACTTCTTATGCGGCGCTCTAATACATCCCATAGGTGCTCTACGGGATTCAGATTAGAACTCTGTGCTAGCCAGTTCACACACGATACTAAATTATCATCAAATCACGCCGTAACAGCCCTTGCTTTATGGCTCGGTGCATTCTCCTGCTGGTACCAACAAGGCTGGGTTCCATAGTATTGCTACAGAGTTGGTAGGGCATAATTGTCCAGAATATTGAGGTAGACGTGCTGGTTAACAGGTTTGTCTACGATAACCAATGGGCCGGGACCATACCATGAAAAACACCCCCACACGAGTACACTGCCAGCTCCAAATTGACCGTAGAAACAGTACACTGTGGTGAATAGGGTTTCCCAGCTGCCACCATGCCCACAGACGACCATCAGACTGATGGATCGTGTATCTGTATTCATCAGTGCATAGGACCCATTTCCAATGATCTACGGTACACCACAAATGTTCTTTACACCATGCTAAACGACGAGTAGCATTCCGAGTACAGTTGAAAGGCTTATGAGCACCCGCACGACCACGGTAACCCATGGAATGAAGTTCTCTGCGAATGGTACGTGTACATACCGAGGTTCCAGCATTATTACTCACCTGTACACTGAGGTTTTGTGCAATACCCCGTCGATTAGCTGTAACGACTCTCCTGATGCTTCGACGTCGTCTGTCACTGATTTTCTTTGGTCTTCCGGTGCGTTTTGCTGCTTCAGGCACTCCATGTGTCCTCCACATATTTAGTATATCTAAAACAGTTGTCTTGGGTATGTTTAAACGCCTCTCAGTTTCTCTTATGGACAACCCATTAATATAACACCCAACAATCTTTTCTTTCTCTAAGTCAGTTCTCTCCCGCCGCGACATTTTCACTCAACTTCCCAGTGCGATATGATCGCGGTCAGTTGCAGGCTTGTTTTTATATCGTTTACAGCTGTACCGCGCATCTTAACAACGCAACGGATCTGTTCATTTGCTTTTGAAGGAGTGTCCGGGGACTTTTGTCAATATAGTGTATATGTACAGAAGAATTTTAGTAAAGAGAGCCTGTATTTACCTTATTTATACGAGCAAAACAGGAACTTTTGTCTGGTACAATGTTAACTAAAGTCTGGCTTGATCGTTTTTAGCTAACAAAATTTAATGAAATTCCCGGTTTTAACAAAGGAGAAGAAGAAAAAACTAAGATGATCACTTTTAACAAACTATTAGCGAGATTTAATGGAATTCCATATTTAACGAGCCAGAAAAATCTGCTGCGCACTGTCTTGGAATGGAGGAATAAAGGTGGAAAACAGGAAGAAATTGCAACAATGCGGGGGAATCCTTTTGTGCTAATGGAAGAATGTTGTTAGAAAAGCGGTGGAGAGGTAGTACATTAAATGCTCACCAAGCGAGTTGTGTAAAAGACTCTCTCCGCCACCCATTCCAAAGAGATATGCCTGAAGTGTATTGCGTCAGCATATTTGAAAACAGGCCACGCACTCCTAGGTAAAGAGGGAATGGGTGGGGCTCACGCACATACAAGTGGACTTCTGGGCGACGATTGCAGAGAGGGATAGGGGAGAAATGGAATGGGTATGTCGCTGAAGGGAAATCAGGAGATCACAATTCCAGATATTGTGACCATTGCATCTTTTACCTTCCAAGTGAACGTTGCATTGGAAGAAATTGGCTGCTTTTGCTTCGTGTGTGTTGTGTAGTTAACTAGCGGAAGTCTCACGTGGACGTCAAGTTGAATATACTTCAAAGATTTAATTAATTAACTAAAGTACTAATGTAGTGTATAACAGCTTTGAAGTATATCCAATTTTTATGGATATATAATATAAACGTATATGCTTATTATCACTCATGCATATTTTCGCCCCAAAGTGAGGGACTGAATTTAACGAGCGTCCCCAACATGTATTTAATAGACAAGTCCCCCACATGGGCAGCATGTGCAGTCCGTGGCTCGGACTGCACATGTGGGAGGATTTGTCTATGCATAATGATAGAGTTAACTTATAGCGTGATGAAAAGTTGTAGGAAGTGAATCACAAGTCGATAGCTCTTGAACAATAATTACTGGAGAAATGACAGCTTAAGAATGAACAATGCGTTATATTTATCAACCGCCATCGTAGAAAGTCGGAAGGAAAAAAACTAGGCCTAAAAAAACTGACCGCTCCTCCACACCCACCAAATGGTTCGAATTAGACATATTAAGTCTAGCAGTACATATGGATATGGGGCATACGTATCTTATGACCGGTTTCACGGACCGGGTTAATGTCAGCTCGCCTTGACCTCCACATAACTCGGAGTTACTCGATGGGCGGGCCGCTCACACCCCCTCTCCTCCCTTGTCACCGGCAGTCTTCTTGTTCTTCTTCTTCCTCTAGCACTGAGACAGTTTACTCCGGTACTCGCCCCTTGTTGACGTCGAAATTACAATAATTAATGCCGCCTCCAGCTTGTCTTCAGTTTAGAGGGTCTTCAAAAGACTGCCTCTGCCGTCATCTTTTATCGGAAGCGGTTCTCAATTTTTTTCTTTATTCCCGTTTTTAACAGTGTTCTTACTTGGGGCTCCCCCTTGCCTGCATGTCAACTCGGCTCACTCGTCTTGTTTTTTCTCCATTACAGTTGCTTTGTTGCAGATGAATTTTAGTAACTTCTTGCTTCTGGTCAGCTTTCTGCTCATTTCTTTTTCTTTTATACTTCGGGTTAAGTGGCAGCAGTCTGAAACATTGGAGAGAAGTCATCTTTTTATTGTTCTTTTGGACAGGAAAGATAATGAAAGCGAACAACACGTTCTGCGAAATGCCATATCAGGATAGATGCAATGCATTGAGTTTAAAACCTTCTGCTGTATCGAACTCAGCATCACTTACTATACGTGTTCTACATAGACACAGAACTTTTCCATTTAATAGATTAAAGTAGGAAAAACACTCGAAAACAGATTAGTTAAAAACACTCAGCTGGGATTTTTTCTCGTATTAATTGTCATTACATCTCTGAGAAAAACGCTGCTACACACACTGCATTAGATATATTAGAACTTGAATGCCCAATATCACGAGCGCCGTCCCTCTGGCCGGGTGGTCAGAGGCACGGGGCTCTGGCTAGTAGCCGCCAGTTCGAATACCGGATGCGTCCTGAGTGGCTTTTTTTTCGTGTTTAATAGCTCCTTGTGAGAATCTAACTCTGTAAGGAGGCTGTCGTCTCTAATTTAGGACATCTGGTTCCAGAGTGGAGGCAGAGCCAGCGGCGTACATGGACACTCATCGGAGACTCCAACTGAGCAGCGACTCGGACGATTAACCAGAAGCCCGCGCATCTGCCCACTAGATCACCGACCTGCAAGGCGGTGTGTTTCTGTGACACTATGGCCCTAAATGAGGGATTCGTGACTCCTTATAACTTCTAAAGGGTCGTTTAGATCCGGGAATAAGAACCATAACAGAAAGCAAATCTTATCAGAAGAGTCCTGGCTTTGGTCACGTGATCTAGTCCCTTCTTAGTATTTCTTTCAAAAACAAAAGTACGTGCTTAAAGTATCACTTTGTCCCTCTACATGCACGATATCTCAGAATATGTTAGTAGAATTCGAAAAAAGTTTTTGATCCTGAATATACCTAACCATGACGATAAGGATTAATGCACTTCCTAATTTCTGTGATATTCATGTTTCTAGTGGAGCAAAAGTTATTCTTACCTTTCGCACGATGTTTACACGCCTAAAAAGTATAGCGCAAAAATTATTATCATGAATCCCCTCCCAGCTTCCATCGCATAATGACTGATCCTGCATTTTAGTCACTTGGGTCAGTGAGGTACATTTGTCTCAGTCAGGAAAAGACAAAATATATATCGAGAAAACGCCTTCGTTTAACCGAGAAGTACTAAGAAGTGCTTATTTTACCCTTTAACCAGCTGGAACGAATTTAACTCGGGTTTAGCAAAATTGGCTGAAATCAGCTTGAACGAATATATTCGCTGTCGAAGAAGTGTGCCAAACACTGCCGGGGACGAGTAATCCTACGTGTCAGAAAAGCGTTGCCTTCCTTTTCAGTCATCCTCCTAAATGATTAAATTGAATAGCTTTTGCTATTCAAGTTAGTCATTTAAGAAGATGACTGACACTAATCCTTTTCGACTGATTACCTACTAAATAACAATGGCAGCAAACCTAAAAAAGGAGATGAGAATATGCTTGAGTAACTTATTTCTACCCAGTGACATGATGCTCGTGTCAGGGGAACTAGAGCTTCCCCATCTTGCGTTGGGTCATGGAGTAGAGAATAAAGGAATAGAAGCGAGCGCTTATTGCCGGTTTATGGTCAGTGCTGCTGAAATGAGAGGAAGAAAGTAATTGTTTTTTTTGTTTTTGTTTTTTAGCTTCCCTAAAACCAGGCCACTGTATGAGCATTTCTGCTTAGGAACAGCAAAACATTTTGGACACTATTTAGTTCAGATACATCGGCCCCTTATATAGTGTTAAACTGTATTTTAAAGCCCATTGAGTTTCTTTTCCACCTTAACTTCGAGTTTATAGGGAGCTGAATGATTTTTTATTCGCTGGTGTCTCTCAATTGCAATACGGATTCCCAGCACCAATCCTTGAAGGTTTCAGACACGTGACAGTCCTACGCAGGAAAAGCCAACTTGAAGCTCCCTGCTTCCGATGTCCACTACATCATGCCTTGGGACTAGTGAATGAGTTCAGCCCAGGCAAGGCAGAGAGACAGTTGCATCCTTCACACCAAGTCCACCGAGTAACTGTGGTGAGTACTGTTTCTCCGATGACAGTGGGGCCAGTGTACCAATCAAAACTGAGAACTGCATAGAGTTGCTGAGCCGGTTTCGTCCCTGGTTTGCTAACAGTGTTTTTTTACAGGTCCAGATTTTCGGTTTACGGGACTCTTTCTCAGTTCAGAGGTGTGAATGAAACACGACTCTTGCTCCGACTACGAGGTATAATGAGTTTTCCTATCCTTCTATTTCTGAAAGAGATTAAAATGCTCCTTCCACCTTGTTTTCGGCTGAGAGCTTGGCAACTGGATGCCTGACTGCTATGAAACTGTCGATGTCGTACTAGTATACGCATTTTTTTTGGCGGTTGGATGCATAGTGACAGAAGTTGAAACAGCGGCTTTTACTTCGGGTGTCAATCTGCTGGCTGCTGTTCTGTTGACGGCGTTGCAATTGTGCTTGGGTTGTTTCACCAACACTGAACCTAGGAAGAGCTGATCTGAATAACGTCTGCGATTCATTTCTTCACCTTCGGTTTACTGTCAACACAAAAGCACTTTTCAAATCCTCGCCACGTTATCGGTTCTTGATCTGCCAGGCTTTGATTGTCTCTAAACGTGGTTTGATGTTCATAGACAGGTCTGCCAATCAATGGGAGTAACTGACGTTAGTCTGAGAAGCATGCCACTAAGTGGCACGGTTGAATTCGCGGGCTTTTCTTCTCTCATTTTCTTGTCAGTCATCACTAGCTGCTTGCATTCGAGTAATGCTGTATTCTTCAATAATAAGGAATTTTATTGGGTCCAATTTGTTCTGGAGATTTCTGGCACCAGCTCCAGTGATGTAATTCTAAATAAGAAAGTGCTCTAGGGGAGAACGGATTTGGAAAAGGAAACCCAGGAAGAATACCCTCAGAATTTTAAACAGCCATGTGAAATCTGATTTGTTGCTATTACTTGATATTTTTAGGTGTTCGCTAAACACTGTTTTAGTAAAATTACAGCAAAAACCGTAAGTCTGAAAAATCTTTTACTTTCCTGTAACGGAGCCATGAGAAAGTAAGATTGCGTAATATTTCCGTGGAAATGAGAATTTTTGAATTGAAATAGGCGTAATTTCAAGCCTCTACTCCAAATATGAAAGCTTGCTGTGACCCTGATGGTAAAATGTCATATTTCAAATTTTAGAGATCATTTCCTTCAGTGTAGTTTTTATTTTATTTCGGTGAAGCTTTAAAACAAAGTTTCTACTCACGCTTTCTCCTGTATCGATGAATGAATTTGCTGAATTTCAACCGAAGAGAAACAGATGACAGACGGAAAACTTCAGTGATGAAAGTTGCATTCCCTTAATAAAAATGGAAAAGGAAATGGCGTTCTCCAGAATAATGTAGTTTTGAATAAAAAAAAAATGAGTGAAAAATAAATGTGTCTCTGGATTATATCAAAGAATTAAATTTCATCTCTCTGATTTTGCTATATTCTGAACTTTTAGCTCACGTAATAAAATGTGTATGTCATTGCAACAGGGGGCTGGCATTTTATTGTTTTGTTGTAGATTCGTACCGTATCAGTCAGTAGTGACTCTTGAAAAGTTGGCAGTGTGGCTAACTCCAACAGAGCAACAAATTAAAACTGGAAATTAGTACCAAGGTTATCTAACAGACTTTATTTTAAAAAAGAAAGAAAGAAAAAAAAATTCAAGAAAATGCAGCAAATGGAAGCACGATTTTTTTTTATGGAACTTTATCGTTTTGTGTTCGCCACTATGCACACGTTCAAGGACACTCATCCGTTCCCCAACAACAATATACATTCGATTTCTTTTTTGTCTTCCAATTTCCTTGTTTTAGAGATTTTATGACCATATGTCTCTTTTTCTGAAACCGGGTAGGCTCATAAATTAGAGGAATGGAAATAAGCCAGATATAAGAACACAACACCTGCATTTCTTCAGGTACGCAAACGTAGTTCCTTGGAGCGATAAGCTCCCATTCTAAGCATTTAATCACACACACTTATGATGGATCATCACAGCTGTAGTCTATATTCACCTTCATAACTGAGGTTGAATACAAACTACAAGAGTGGAGTCTGAGTTTTACAATATTTTATGTTTTGTTTAATTAATGACGATTTCTTCCTGGGTGATGGATTACATGATGTTAAGTTCTGGAGCGTTAGCCTATATTGAATACATTGATGATAACACGAAAGACCAAATTGTAGTGTTGGCTGCGCGCTCTCAAGAATATCCATAGGAATAATCTATTTCCCTTCCTTCATAGCATGATATATATCCATACTGCCCCCGAAATTCCTATAAGCATTTTTAAATCCAGTGCCAGATAAGAGTGGCTGCTAAGTCCATGGCTTTTCATAGGAGCAATGGCGTCAGAGGAATGGTTTTAATGCATTATTCTACATATTTGTCTCCGAGGTCAACACATTTCTGACACCGAGGCTCTGACTTCTTTAAGCCTTCCAGATAAAAATCTTAGGTTTCGCTTCAAACGCCGTGTCAACAGCAGAGTTAGAAACGGGTCAAAAATTTTGTACCCGGACGTCACATAATTTGACCCGAACCTGAAGGAATGATCTGCTTTGAACTAATACAGATACAGACATTTTACGTGGACCAGAAACATCAGACAAAGATATTCGCTCTTTCCACGTTTATAAGTGAGTCACGGAAAAATTCTCATTGGCCGCCACTGGGAGGCGAACCCAGGGTCTTCCAGTTACGCGCCAGATATGCTTCCGCTAAAAAACAAGGTACTCTAAACTCATTTACAATTATACATAATCATTCATATATATACTGAAGTGCCATAAAAACTGGTACAGACGAGCTTGTGCAAAATGCATAGCAACGTCACCTATGTGCGTCCTCGGTTGCGTCCTCCAGTGCGTATATAAAGCAATAGACATCCTTGCCAGCTGTCAGAGCTGTTTTCGGCATGAGAATGACAAGTAATAACGATTTAAGCGATTTTCAACGCGGTGTCATAGTTGGCGCTCGTGAGTTGGGCCGTAGCATTTCGGAGGTAGAAACGAAGTTCGGATTTTCACGGACGACTATTGCAAGTGCGTACCGTCACTACAAGAATTCCGGCAAAACCTCCAACCTACGATACCAGTGTGGCGGTAAAAAGACATTGGGTGAACGTGACCAGCGTCGGCTGTCATGAATCGTTTCACGCGATTGGCGTGCAACGCTCTCGCTGGTATAATCGGAATTCAATGCTGGAGCCCCAACAAGCATCAGCGTCCGGACTGTGCAACATACCATGCACGATATGGGCTTTGGGAGCCGACGCCCAACTCGAGTCCCCTTGACGGGTGCACGATACAGAGCTATGCGCCTCGCTTGGGCACGGCAACACCGCCACTGGACACTTGATGACTGGAAAAAAAGTAGCCTGGTCCGACGAGTCGCATTTCCAACTGTATTAGGCATATGGAAGGATTCGTGTGTGGCGCAAACCCCATGAAGCCATGGATCCCTCCTGTCAACAGGGAACTGTACCGGCTGGTGGGGGGAGGGGTCTGTAATAGTATGAGGTGTATTTAGCTGGACTTCGCTGGGACTCCTGGTACGTCTACAAACGTCTCTGACCGGCGAACGCTATGTGCGCATCCTTTCTGACGAGGTACACCCGTCCATGTCCTGCATTCATGCTGATGGGTTGGGGGCTGTTCCAACAGGACAATGCACCTCCACGCAAGTGTCGGGACACCACATTATGGTTAGAGGAGCATTCATCTGAGTTTTAAGTGTTGCCATTCCCACTCGCCCCAGATCTGAACGTGATAGAACACATTTGGGATGCCATGCAGCGCGCTTTCTAACACAGGAATCCAAGACCTCGGAATACACCCGAATTGTGGAACTCTCTGCAGGAAGTATTGTATACATTGCCTACAGCATATTTCCAGAAGCTAGTGGAGTGCATGCCCTGTCGTATTTATGCAGTCCTGCGCTCCCGAGGGGGACCTACCAAGTACTAGGCTGGTGTACCAGTTTTTCTGGCACCAGTGTATATATATATATATTTCTTCACTTACTTACAGAAAGTGTTGAAATTATTGTCCTTCACATAACCTAAATGTTTTACACATGTTTTCAAACACATCTGCTAGAGTGAAAAAGTCCCTCCGCAGTAATTTTAAGGCTGTCCCATTTGATGTTGATGTTGCTACAGTCAACATTTTTGAATTAAGTAACTTGCATGTTTAATTTCAGTTTTTGCTGTTTCCTTGATAACATATCAAGCTTCAGAAGGTCTCACAGCAACGTCAATTCTCACCAGCTTCTGATGAACTGAAAGTTTCCAAAATGTAAATGTTGATTTCATCATTGCCCCTCAGAAGGAAGAAACACTCAAGAGACGGCAATATTTTTGTATGAAAAATCATTTTCCACTACGCTGGCACCAGTATCGAGCACAGAATCCCACAGTACGCATTTTTCTTTGATTTTTTTCTTTTCCTTCTCAAAAAATGAAACGGGAATAAAACTGGATCGAAATCAGGTCAGGAACACCTTGACCCGACCGATTTGACCCCCAAGAAATTGTCGACCCGTGGAAATAAAAACCGGTAGCGCAGTGGTCTAAGCGATGGCCTCTGATAATTCGTCCGAAAGGGGTCCGGGTTCGAATCCCAGTGAGGGATGGATGTTGTGTTTGTCTTACGGCCCTGGCTTTCTCCCTTCCCTGGAACCAGTGACCCTAAATTAGGGAAGGGCGACTGCTTATAGCCTATTAAGTTGCTCATGGTGGTCGTTAAACCTCCAATAAAAAACAAACAAACAAAAAACTGAATGCTCAATGCGAAAGTTGACCCGCTGATCCGTTCTTCCCTATCTCCGGTCAACAGCAGATGTGGCGTCGTAAATGGACTGGAATTTGATTTCCGTCAAAGGTTTCTGCAGTTTTGAGAACAAGTGATACAATTATATATATATATATAATTATACTCTGTCAAATCCTGTGAGCAAGCAAGCTATTTCAACAGTTCAAAGTGAATTTTACGAAATTTGACCTATGTGATGCCAGCCGTGTGGGCCTGAGAATTTTCCTGCAAAAACAGAACCCCTTTTTACTCTTGCGTTTCGATTTCAGTTCCTGCTTCAATTTGTCCAGAAGGACTGTATAATAATACTTTACTGTGGGGGTGGCATCCTTTTACAGGTAAGCCACTTGAACTACCCGTTCTTTTCCCAGAACACAGACGCAATCCCTTTTGCCGCAGACTTCTGTGCTTGAAACAGTTTTGGGACAGGGAGAACCGCTGTGTCTCCACTCTAAATTATCTAGATCCTACAGACGTACCGACGTTTCATTGACGGTTACGAATCGATCCAAGAAACTGTCCGCATCCTGCTGTAAACGTTGCAACATGGCCTTAGCTGCCGTAGTCCGATGAGTCTTCTGATCCACAGACAAACATTTTGGCATCCATTTAGCAGAGAGCTTCCACATGACTATCACTTGGGTGATGATGAAACCACTACGATTACGGAACATCCCCAAGATCTACACTTTCTCTTTCACGGGGATTCTTCGGTCTTCCGAAATCGTGTTGTGGATAGCATCAACACTTTGTGGAACGGTGATCATAAGAGTCCTTTTGAAAGACGTTCTTCTTTTTGTTAGTGCTAAAATGCCCTGTCTAAAATTTCACAACATAGTTTTTCACTGCGGAATAGGAAGGATACTGATTACATGGCGAGTCCGACACTCCACTATGGATCTCTTTCGCTGTCTTCCCTTTCTGGACCAGGAACTTAGTTACCGCTCTGTTGTCCTTTGCTGTGAACTCTACTTGACATGACATCATCTTTACTTCAAATCTGAAAATGAAACGGTTATTTATGTCCAATGAGATCGAAAAGTGATCAAAAAAGTATTACAAGGTAGATATACTATCATGTGACATTTATACCTAATTTTTCAGGAATAAAAGAAAGGTGTGAAAGCTAAAGACTTATCTGCATCTCCTCGTACATGTGTTAACGCTAAAAACACAAAGTCTTATTTAAGAACTGTAATCAAATAACGTTTCTTGTTGAGCAAACAAATTGTTGACTAAGTTAATCAAATGGGCAATCTTGCTTACCCGTCAGCAACGGGATCCAGTTAAAGCTACTTTCTACGCACGGCACGCCTCGTTTTCTCGTAGGCATTTATCCCAATGTTAGGTTCAGACATGCAAAACCTATGGTCAGGTATCAGACAGGAGGTGATGGAGAGAAGAATATGAGCATCCTGATAGGAAAGTAATGAGACAGGTGAAACAGGTAGAGAGCAAGAGAGGAAGTGATGATCGTAATTTTAACGGGGGTCCTTGTACATAGGCATGTCGGCTTAACGCGCTCTCCGAGGCACGGTATATATTCAGGGCTCACTTTAGCAGGACATTTCGCTCTCAACTGAACCACCAATCCCCTATACATATCTCCCTTCAACCGACGCCTTCCTCCTCGTTACGCCATCATTGTGTGTGAGTGGTTGTAATTCACGGAATACTCAATTATATGACCTAGATTTGTATATATAAAGGAAAAAAAGAACGGCACCTTTCGATTGACTAGTGTCATGTTAACTGAGGGATGGGTTAGAGGTCAATATAAAAAGGATCGAGTTTGATTATAGAGAGCCAAGAGCGCAGCAGATTAGGAAGACTAACAGATGAAGTCATAGGAATAACACTCTCTAATGAACCTGCGGACCAGTTGATATCATGAGAAAGTGAATAGGCGTTATCAGGAAAGAGATGACCAAGAATAAATCAGGTGGTGGTAAGGTGGGGGGGGGTGTTAATCGCACTCCTTAATCTCTACGTCTTATCATAGGGAAAAACTGCTCCCACAACAGAAGTAACTTTAGGAGTCAACTGCCGTCGCCCATTTCTTACTTGCAAGAGGAAGAGTTCAAGGAAACAGATGCAAAATGTAAGAAGAGGAGGAGCAGAAAATGTTTTCAAGAATAATAAATGTGACCACAACTGGACATGAGCTTTTCATAAAACGTAGAAAAAATAGCAAACATGAAATTAAAATGATAAAAAAGCAAAGGAAAACTTTTATAAAGCTCAAAAATAAATATGAAAATTTAAAAACAAGAAAGATATATCACGTGATAACGCTAATCGCGTTCACATATGATATTTACTTAGATACGCAATTAACAATTGGAGGTAGAAATTAATAGGCGTATAAAATTTGGCTGGATCGCAGTTGGAAGAAATAGTGCAGTTTTAAAGAGCAATTTTCCCATTTTGTCTTAAAAGTTTTTAATCAATGCATGCTTCCAGTTCTTACTTATGGGACAGAGACATACATCATAACAAAAAATAACATACTGAGGCTGACAAATCAAAGAAGCAAGGAGAAATGCGTATAACCAAGAAATATATGAGAAGGTCTCTTGAATCAAGAAAATAACAAGAGTTGATGACCTCATGATCAAACACTTTCAAGTGGCAAGTGACCAACCTTGTATAACTGAAAAACATTAGACCGGGTTCCAAGGGATAGGGAAAGGCACAAAAGAAGACCGCGTGGGAGATGGTAGGTGAAATTAGAAAGTATGCCGGAGTGACATGGAAGACGATTGCGCAAAACAGAGTTATTGAAGAGACTTGGAGAGTGTTTCGTCCAGCAGTGCAATGGAAATTCTGGACGATGATGATAAGCACACGCACGGTTAATGATTCTATCTATGCAATTGCCACGGAACAGGAAAAGGGTTGAAGAGAAGAATCTGTGAGTTTTACGGACAGAAACCTATAAAATCAAGTTTTGTGTCAGAATTTCGCTTAAAACTGATATTAGGTCTGCCATTTCAATGTAATGTCCTGTGTTCTGCCACTTTCTGCCTTGCTTTCATTCTCTTACCAACAGCGATTAAACGAATACTGTTAAGCATATGTCAACGTAAACGATGGTCATTGGTGTTGAAGCTAAGCACAACATCCTGAAAATTTTTTAGGCTGTGGCTACAAATTTAACTGAAAATCATAAAAATGCCTCGAAGTTCCTTCGCTGTTCCTTACTGTGAAGCTTTGTCGTTTACACGAAACTAGGAAACACGATGAATAAAAGCAATTGTAGGGAGCAGGTGCTGAGTAGTTTTTATATGACATAATGTATTAACCTACGACAAACAGGGTTGCAATTTCAAAATGCACACGTTCATTACCCTTTTAGCTTGGGCGTGGATCTCGTTCGATCATGCATCATTATTTTGTCATTAGCATCAGCAGTTGAAAAGTGCTAGAAACTGCAAATGATATATATTTATGTACTCGTATATATAAGGGTTGTTCAATAAGTGTGACAGAATCAAACATGACATACCTAAAGATAATCGCCGCCAGCATTTAGACAGCGGTTCCTTCGTTGCACAAGTCCCTGTATTTCTGCGGCATAGAAGGAGGCAGACTGTTGCTGCACCCTGCCTCCTTCCATGCCACACCTGATCATCCGAAGTGAAACGTTTGCCTTTCAGAAATTTTTCATACGCCCAAAGATGTAAAAATCGCCGGGCGGTAAGCCAAGACTATACGCTGGATGTTGAAGAACTTCCCAGCGAAAGCGCTGCAATGTCCTTTGCGTGGTAACTGCCGTATGCTGCCCACCCTTATCATGCAGAAACACAATACCCTGAATAAGGTTGCCAGGTCTCTTGTTTTTGATGGCTTGCCGAAGCTTCATTAAAGCTTGACAATATCGTTCGGTATTGATGGTTGATCCTGTTGGTAGCCACTCCAGAAGCAATAATCTTCGATGGTTAAAGAACAGGGTTAGCATCACTTTGCCTGCCGAAATGGTGGACCGTGATTTCCTCGGAGGTAGCGATGATGTATGTTTCCACCGCATGCTCTGGCATTTCGACTCTGGGATCGAAATGATGACACCAGCTTTCGTCCCCAGCAATAATGCGTAGCAAGAAACCTTCACTTTCTTCATGGTAGTGGAACAGATGCTGTAACGGTATTCGCATTCTTTTACTCATTAGTTCGTTGGACAGATGTTTCAGTACCCACGTGGCGCATACCTTACGATATTCAAGACGCTAATGCATGATCGTATGGACACTACCGATGCTCACACTAGCACTGTTCGCCGATTCTCGGATCCTGATTATTCGGTTGGCTTTTACTGCAGCATCCACACGTGCAATTGTCGTCATTAAAACAGCACGTCGTGGTACTCCTGGTCTTGGCTGGTATGCAGTGCTTGTTCGTCCACCGCTAAACAGCTGGCACCACCGCATTAGGCTGTTGCGTGGAAGACAAGCAGGCCCAAGCACTGCTTTCATTCATCAATTAATATCGCTTGGGCACATTTTCTCCGCTTTCAAAAACTGAATTATAGCACGTTGAGCAACTTTGAACGTATCCAAATCTTACGAGAGAGCAATGAAATTAGTCCAGCATGTTACATGGCTTACGTAATAAATAAGCTGCCATGCAGTTGCATAGCCTTCACATCGCCTGTACAGTAGCGCCACTCATTGACAAAATTAGGAAGCGCAAACGCACTCCAGCCAAAGTGTCTCACTACTTATTGAACAACCCTTATGTATACATATATACACAAAACATATCTAACTTAATTACACTGCAGATGAAAGCATCACTTGAATAAAATATGTTGGTAACTTTGCGTATACAGCCTCAACTGCACTTTCATAATTACATGTTTTTGTCTCCACAATTTGTCAGTCCCCCCCCTCTTTCTCTCTCTCTCTCTCTCTGTCTCTCTCCTCACTCTCCCTCTCTCTCTGTCTCTCTCCTCACTCTCACTCTCATTCTCTCTCTATGTCTCTTTCTCCTCACTCTCCCTCTCTCTCTCTATGTCTCTCTCCTCTCCCTCCCTCTCTCTCTCTCTCTCTCTCTCTTTTTCTCTCTCCTCTCCCCCCCTCCTATCTCTCTCTTGCGCACCCACACACACACACACACACACACAATCTATTAGTTGTCCACTAGTTGACTGGGATGTGGCATTCCCACGGTATGAGCTGCTACAAGTTTTCCAAATACATATTTCTGTTGTCTCTATAGAAAAACTTTGCCATTACTCTGTAAAATACCCAAAGCATGCCAACCATCTTTTTCCTTCGCTTTATTCCTCTTTAGTGGCATATTTCCAGGAAGCCCAGCTCAGGGCCGAGCGACGCTAGATGCCCCCAAAATAAAGATTTTTACATTTTTTTTAAATTGTTTTTTTCATTTTGCTTTTAAGAAAAAAGAAGAAGAAAGAAAAGTCAGACTGAGGGATAAATTCGCTAACCTGGGTTTTGGGAGCATGATTCCACCCGAAATTGAAGTATGGCATCTACAAGTATTACATTACAAGCTAACAAATAGGCTGACTAAATATAATTTTTAGAGTAATATTACAATATTACGTAATACTACACTACAAATGAGATCAGAAATTGGAGTGTTATTTCGGGAAGATTTGCTCAGAATGTAATGAACGTTTTGCTCTTTAATTCGGAATATAATATGACTGCCCATCTTTTTCTTAAAATTTATTTTTCTTCATTCAGTCCACTTTAAGATAAAATTTCAAGACTGTTACTGTACGAGTGAAAAGCCGTTAGAAAGGCTAGTTTCACAAGATATTGTCAATCGACTTTATCCATGTTCTGGCGGTTTTGTGGAACTGTCAGTGAGGTGAAATCTGATTATAAGTGAAAGCAGATCTCTACTGCATGTAACATACATCTAATATTAGTCAATTAAAACAGTACCATTAACTAATCGTATGTAACACGCTAAATGCAAGTACTGTGCTTCACTCGCCATCCTTATAAAAGTTTCGACTTTTCTTATGTAACAAAGGCTGTTCTACTTGGTAATTCCTGCTGCTTCCTTACCATAAGAGAATCACGATCCCACTAAATTTCAGATTTCGTCTTATTTAGCTATAATAGTTGTAGAGTTATAGCGGCAGCAACCCACAGACACACACACATACACCGCCGTGAAAATAGTAAAATATTGTTCAGAGAACCGAGATGTATATTTACATTGAAATCTCATAGTTCAGTTTTTTTTCCGATAACAAAATTTTCTTGTTCTAATGTATGAGAAAGTAAACATGGGATGGAGGGTATGTGGCAACAAAACACCTTATATAAGATAGTATAACTATACTAGTGATCCGAATTTATATTTCATTATTTATATTTCGCCTTATATTTCAAGAATGGTGGTCTAAGTGAAGGGGGCCCATAAAACCGATGCCGTGGAGGGCCCCTTTAATCCTAAATACGCCACTGTTCCTCTACTCCATTATTTCTCTGCTTTTCTTTACTTCCCCTTCCCTCTCTCTCTTTTGCTCTCTATCTCTGTTTTCTTTATACTTCTGTTCGCAGTTCGACTAGCATAGTGCTCTCTCAAAAAGCTTTTCAAAAATAGTTTCACGACTTAAAAGTTTTGATTTGCTTTTTTGTTCCTTGTACTAATGAATTGTTCGTGAACACCATAACGATCTTGAGATTCAGTATTGAATAAAAGAGCTCTTTGAAACAATTTCATAATGAAAAATTAATCACCATACTCAGCGTCATATGATCTGTTTGTCGTGACCGAATGTCCATTAAAGAAAAGAAATTTAACTTATTTAAGCATCATTATTGTACCAGTCTAATCAAAGCAAAGAATTCGTGTGGAATATTAACAACCAATCATTTTTATAAATGCTGATCGTCGAAGCATTAATCAATCTAATAGTAAACTGTAGAACTTTTCAGACACTTAATGTATGGTCAAGACTCCGGGAGATACTATTTTCTTCCCTTGTGCATTCTACTCATTAAACATTTGTAGACAGTGAAGTTAATTCTGCAACTTTCGGTTGCGGTTAATCAGCTTGTAAGACAAAGAAATTTGTTAGTATTTTGGCGGATCCGCCTAAAATCCTTGCCTTGTATTTCCAAACTTCTGTAGATATTTTCTTCACACTTAATGCGTTCCCAAGGATGAAAATTTGAACATCGATAAAAATAACTGTGCGTTATAGCCTAGTATGCTTAATAGTTTCTAAAATTTTACCATAATTAAGCAATCCAACATTTTTTTGTCTACCAACGTCATCAATGTACAAGTCGCGCCATCTATTTTTTGGTCTTAACACACTAAAGGAAAAGTTATTGATTTTTAATACAATTATGGTTAAGTTTTAGAAAATATTAAGTATGCTAGGCTATAATATGAAGTTATTTTTATCGATGCCTAAATTTTTATCCTTTGGAACGCATTAATTGTGAAGAAAATGGCTGCAAAAGTTTGCCCATTGGAAATACAAGGCAAAGATTTTAGGTGGATCCACCTTAAAACTGTATCAAACGAATGGGTTTTAAACTTGTGACATCATGCTGCTACTTTTAACTTCAAATAATACATATTTTTCGAAATTTATTTCAATTTGTTTACTACCAGGATTTTGACTTCGTCAGCACAGCGGAAGCTTTTTTTTTTTAAAAAAACTGAATCCTACTGTATTTGCTTTTTAATTTTTTTTACAGATTTTATTCGGGAACTGAAAGGACAAACTGAGATAATTTTGTAAATTCTTTTTTGGGTTGCACTCTGTAGTGCCGGAACTTTTGTTGGACAACGGGAGCAAGATATAATACATATTTTTATGGTCAGACTATAAAACTCATTGTGCTGTTTAAAAACTGCATGTGATGAACTTGTTAGAAAATGCTAATGATAAAACAATTTTATCGATAAAATCTACATTAATATAAAACTTGAGTTTTATACTTGTATGTATATTATAGAGTTTCAGATATAAAACATTTTACTCATAAACGATATTGAACTGTATTGATTTCGCCACCTCCACATTAGCATGAATTCCACAAAGATAGTAGGGCTTACGTTATGTATCAAGCAACATTCGCATAAAAATAGATCTAATTCCATTTCTCTCGCTTCTCCATTTTTGTTTCTTGAAATAAAAACTGATTTTATTTCACTTAAATGAAATAGAAAATGTTCCTGCTCTTATAAAAACACAATACTGTTCAGGAAAACTGCTGTTTAATAAGTCTGGTACTTTTTAATTAGGCTCTGTGTGTGTGTGTGTGTGTGTGTGTGTGTGTGTGTGTGTGTGTGTGTGTGTGTGTGTGTGATACTGACAACTATAAGGCTCTTAGTTCAAAAAAATTTTGTTTTTCTTTTCTCATATTGGACGTCCTTGGAGTGGATCAACCCTTGTCTTTGGAATGGCATTAAAAAATTCAGAGTTCTAGATAGTTAATAATTAAAGCAGAAAAGAATTCATTGTATCCTTGGTTTCTTTTCTAAGGGATTGTCCTAAAAGAACGTATAAAAAGATTTAAAAGATTTAATCATTATAACATTTTGAATGCCTCCGAAAAGGAAGGAAAATAAACCCAGTATGACTTTAGATTAGGCTATTTTGTAATGTAAGACATACAGTATATGTATATCATCATCATCATCATCATTGTCAACCATTATCAATCCACTGCTGGACGAAGGTCTCTCCAAGTTTCCTCCATAACGGTCTGTCTTGTGCCAGTCTCCTCCATGTTACTCCCACATACTTTCGAATTTCATCCACCCATCTCCCATGTGGTCTTCTTCTGGGTCTTTTCCTGTCCCTTGGAATCCAATCTAAAATTTCGGCTGTCCATCGATGGTCTGTCCTTCTGGCAGTATGTCCAGCCCATTGCCATTTCAGGGATTTAACTCTGATCATGATGTCTTCCACTCTTGTCATTTTTCTGATCCACGAGTTCTTCTTCTTATCTCTCCTGGTTACACCAAGCATGCACCTCTCCATGCTTTTTTGAGTTGACTGCAGCCTTTGTATGTCTCTTTTAGTTAAGATCCACGTTTCTGCACCATACGTAAGCACTGGAAGGATGCATTGATCAAACACTTTTCTTTTAAGACATAATGGCATATTGCTCTTGAAAATTATGCTGTTTCTTCCAAAAGCTCTCCAGGCAAGTTTTGTACGCCGACTAATTTCTTCATCAATGTGACCCTCACTTGATATCTGCTGTCCGAGATAAACGTACGTGTCTGTTATCCCCAGCTTTTCTCCATCAATCGATAAATCTTCATTTCTTGTAAAAGCATACGAGTATATATATGCACTCGTCGTCAAAAAAAACAAAAAAATAGTTGCACCCAAAAGGAAGCAATAGACAGGAATGAAACTTGGTGGGTACGTTTGACATCGTGAGACATGCAAATGATTCAAGTATCACGCTCGGCCGCACCTGTGACGCAAGGAAAGACAGATCGTAGCGCTGTGTCTGACCGGCTCTCTAAGGTCGTCCTGTTGCGCTTGCTTGCCATTCTGACTCGTGCTGCTGTGTTGGTTGCATCCTTTGTAAATGAAGTATGCCTCGGAGAAAAGTACGGATGCAAATCGAGCAGTCGGAGTAGTTCGAGATGGGCCACGTAGCGTCGTCAGGCTCCGGGGAGCGGGATGGTCTTATCGCCACATTGCGCGCCATACCGGTCGTCCGGATATCACCATAACACGCTGTTGGCGGCAGTGGATAGAACAAGGCACGCAGCAGCGACAGGAAGGGTCTGAAAGACCTAGACGAAACACGGAGAGAAAGAACCGACGGGTCGTCCGACATGCGCGGAGTGACCCAACAGCCACAATTGTGGATATTAAGCGAGCAGTAGTGCCCTCCATGCATCGTCTTATCAGCGCCAGCATAATTGGCAGGACTACACGCACGCAGACCGTTGCGACGACTGCCCTTAACACCATCGCATCGTTTCCAAAGACTACAATGGTGTTGTGCCAGACTGTCAAGGAGCCACTCAGAATGTCAGCGGGTGATCTTCAGTGACGAGTCCCGCTTTTGTCTTGGAGGAGGAGACGACCACCGAATTCGTGTGTGGAGCCACCGTGGTCAGCGCCAAGATGAACGGCTTGTTGTCGAGCGTCACACTTCCAGAAAGCCTAGTGTCATGGAGTGGGGTGCAATCGCCTATGATGCCAGATCACCTTTGGTGTTCATTACAGGCACTTTGACAACCCAACGTAACATTAATGAGGTCCTGCAACCAGTGGACCTTTGTTTTCTGAACGCTCACTCCGGTGCGATTTTCGAACGGGACGACGCTCGTCTGCCTACTGCTGCTGTCTCGAGAGTTTGCCTTCAAGGCATTGACACTCTCCCATGGCCAGCTGCATCGCCAGACCTATCACCGATTGAAAATGTGTGGGATGCTATTGGACGCGCTATCCACACTCCACCCTTAGCGCACAATCTACGGGAACTGCGTGAGAACATTCACGCTGCATGGGATGGCTTATCGCTGGACACCATTAGGAACTTGTACAACTCCATGCCGAGACATGCTGTGAGAGCAAACATGGCGCTCCAACGCCATATTGAGAGACACTACTTATTGGCGTGTAGCTCAATAAGTATTGCCCATATCAATCTCAATGTTTAATCATTTATTGTTTCTGGATTGCAATTCGACACGTCCTTCTGGGTGCAACTATTTTTATGACGATGTGTGTATATATCATATTAAAAGAAAAATACTCCAATACCAATACAATCAACATTGCCTACACACAAGAACTGTGCGCAATGCTACGAAAGCCAGTTGTATGTTATACATCGGAAATAGAAAAGCAAGGAGCAACCAAATCAAAGTACCATGAAACACCCAAATCATGCAAAACTGGAATTTTCAACTTAATGAACTTATCATGCGAACTTAACCAATGAAATCATTGCATTGCTTACACACAAGAAAAAATGCTCCAACACCAGTGGAATCATTGATTAAGTTTGCTTGATAAGTTCATTAAGTTGAAAATTAGCCAGTATTGCATGATTTGGGTGTTTTATGATACTTTGATTTGGTTGCTTTAGATATATATGTATAAACAGTAGCCAAAATTTAACAAGGTAGTAAAATCATGCAATGTATTGAATACGACACGCGTTCCAACATACCAGAAATCATTACTCAAGTTATGAGGATAATGGCTGTGAAATAAATCTCGCTCCTGTGCCCTGACCTTTGACCCTATTTCTATTATATTAAACAGAATTTGTTCAGTATACCGCCGGAACAACATACTAAAGTTTTATCGCAATCGAAGCATTTTTAGTCAAGTTATGACGCATAAAAGCGATGGAATGGGTCACGCTACTGTGTCCTGATCTTCGACTCCATTTCACGTATTTTCAATAGTGTTCGTCCCCAGATTGTTCCCTACCACATACCAAAATTTCATCGAAATCGAACCATTTTTACGCGAGTTATCGTGCGGACAGACAGACAGACACGAACAAAGCTGGAGCATACACGCTTCTTCAACTTGCAGTTGGAAAGCGTAAAATAAACAAGATTAAAATGAGATATAAAACCTGAAAACCCAAAGTCACATCTGCACACTGATACATTAAAAACTTTTGAGTGTATAATTCCAATGTACATACAATAAACAAAACAAAAAAAAGTAATGGTGCAAATGTGATGTTGAACGTTACGGAAAGGAACAACGTGTCGTGAGTGCTATTTGCACTTCAGCATTGAAACTCACCGAAGGTGCAAATAATAAAATTTTGAAAACATAATAGTAAACACAGGCGACCTGCATTGACAATATAACTAGGTTTTCATTTCAAGCGAGGGAGGGGGGGGAGGACCAGGATCCAATGTCGCACACTCTTATTGTTTATATGTATGTATGTGTGTAAATATTACATATACATATTTCAAATAATTTAAGTTTAATTAAAATATATATATTTGAGTTCAATTATAATGCAATAGAACCCGCATATAACCAGCAGCTCGGGACCCACAAAAATTCTTGTTAAATCCGGGTGTTCGCTTAATCCGTTTAGGAATGAAAATTCCCACCATGTAAATATATTCATACATGACAACATGCTTGTACGTTTATCTTATATATCCATATACATCATAACAGATGACGACATTTTTTAACCATTTTCTAGCTTTCTAATTATGACTAACTCTTTTTTTCTCTTAGACATTTTGTTACTTATAAAAGTTTAGGATTTCCTACATAAGGGCTTCGTGAGATTGATCGCTGTTTAAAGAGACACCCGAAGCAAAAGCAGCAGCGGGGCAGCGGATGGCTTAGTGGTCAACGTTCGCGACTGCCACGGAGAAACCACAGGTTGGATCCCAGGCATGTACGAACGCTCGAACCACTAAATATCCGCCGTGCGTCGGATGGACACGTTAAGCTGTAGAACACCGGGTACTGGCCTACCGGTAATAAATAAGGGGGTCTTCCTCCCCTTTCTACCTCGCTTCCGTGTGACTTTCCTATCGGGCACTCTAGCCCAAATCTCCTAGCTTCCTATTTCTAAGGGTTGTTTAAGATCTGGGGTTTGACCCTCCCTTCCTAAAATACTCTACATATGATCTGAGCTGAAAAGCCGCACCGATCTTACAAATGCAACGCTCACTTGGAGGGTGAAAGGAGCAGTGGAAGTAATTCCGAGAATTGTTATATTCTGTTTCAGCCTCGAGCCACATCTTCTCTCTGCAAACGTCGCCTAGAAATCCACTCCATACATATGCATGAACTCAACCTTTTTTTGCCGGGGAATAAGGCACCTGTTTTCAACTCTATGATGCAATAATCCACGGCACAGCCCCTTGGAGTGGATTGCAGAAATCAATGGCATACCGAAAAAATTTGGGTCCCCCACCGCAAAAAATATCTTCGAGGCCCTTTTACTAAAATTTATTACATTTCAATTATACTGAAATTTTTAAATTTGTAATTAATAACTAGGTTTTATCAGAGTTTTAACCATTCAAATTCTTTGGAACCTACAGGTACTTTTCGTAAAACCAAAATAATTCAACTTTATTGCATGTAACACAAATGTTCCCGTTGTTATTAAAATGGCTGCCCTATTTTTATACCATTACAACGTAATACAAAACACTTACGTCAAAGTTAATCATATCACGCAAATTGTATTCTTTTAAAGAGCAAAAGACAACCCCTTTGAAATACCTCACGATCATACGCACAAAACCCCTAACTGCCGTGTGACAGTATCTGACGGCCTTTTCCGATTTATACAGAATGCTAAGTAAACAAGTAAATAATAACAATAAACAGTTACGGCGTACAAAAAGTAAAACTACTTAATATTTAAAAACACTTAACATAATGCCACATGTTCATAGTAAAAATTTTTTCTGTTGACAGTGTTATAAAAAATGACACAGGTCTTTGTTTCTTCGACCCCCTAAGAACACCTCTCAGTTCATTATATTCTGTATAGGATGAAAAGTTATGTGTAAACAGCTGTAATAAATATCCCCTAATCTTCATTGGTATAAAAATTCCATTTATCCAACTGATATTTCTTTCACGTTCTCTTGTTAATATACGTCTGTAAGGACTATTTATTGTATGGCTGTGAAAAGGGGCCTCAAGTCGTTTCGAGTAGCTGCTTTTCCGCCATCCAATTTTTACAAACTGGAGCCGCAAAAATGGTTTTTCAAATAGTTTAGTTATTTATTGAATAAAATACCAAACATTCCTTCTTTTTTTTTTTTTTTTGATACTTCATTGCTGCCGTCAGAAATCCTCGGCTATTTCTTAGTACGACACAACTTCAAGTGAAGTTTCCACAAAAAAAAACAAAAAAAACTGCAGTTCAGGTGAAGTTTTTCAAGACGGTTAATATTTTGTCAAATCATAAGGGACTATTCATTTAACTTTATGAAATTTGCAAATTGAACTTGCCGCGGAATTTCTTGCTTGAATTTGATGAATATATATAGTTGTGTTTAAACATATAGTGAATGTACATATGCCTGTAAATCATCCGCAGCGATAATTTTTGTAACGTGTTTCATTGACAATAACAACGGATAGATCATACATTTTTTAACTATATAATAAACGTCAGTAAAATATATATTCGTTGTCATCCATTAGACTTACTATACTTCAATGACGTCTATGTCCTTAGCTACTCAAGAGCAACGTGTGAAGAGTTTTTCTATAAGCATGCACACTTTTTATTAAGGTGTATGATATTATTACATAAAGAGAATAGGAATTCCTTTGTCAAGACGGCAGTTTTTAATATGAAGAAAATTACGAAGAAAATTAATACAGAAGAAATTTATACGAAGAAAATTAATACAGAAGAATTTCTTACGAAGAAATTTCTACGAAGAAATTTCTACGAAGAAAATTAATACAGAAGAATTTTCTACGAAGAAAATTAATACAGAAGAATTTTCTACGAAGAAATTTCTACGAAGAAAATTAATACAGAAGGAATTTTCTATGAAGAAATTTCTACGAAGAAAATTAATACAGAAGAATTTTCTACGAAGAAAATGAATACAGAAGAATTTTCTACGAAGAAATTTCTACGAAGAAAATTAATACAGAAGAAATTTCTATGAAAAAAATTAATACAGAAGAATTTTCTACGAAGAAATTTCTACGAAGAAAATTAATACAGAAGAATTTTCTACGAAGAAAATTAATACAGAAGAATTTCCTACGAAGAAAATTAATACAGAAGAATTAAACAGGCACGTAGGCTGAGTACAAAATGATTTACAGTTGATGAGGCGATTTCTACTAAATTTAAACCGGGTTCAACAAAACAATCCTCATAGCCCATTCTGTGATTCCTTATGGGTAATATAGGAAGATGCCTCGGTGGCATAATGATCAGAGGCGCTGGCTTCTGGAAAATATCTCGCGCCGGGCCCGAGCTTGAGTCCCATATGAAGTATGGGCAGTGCGCCCGCCCCATAGCGCTTACCTCCTTTCCTCTCCAGAATCAATTGCCCCAAATAAGGGATGGAGGACTGCCTATGGGACTAGATGCTCACTAAGGCTTATAACCCTAAACAAACATACAAAGCGAAAAATATCTGGCACTCCATAATCTTAGCACAAGCAGCGTTAAGTCACATGCATTCAGTGTGACTTATTCGTATTATTCACACTGAATATCTGGAATCTTTTAGCATGGTAGAATAATATTTAAAGGAAAACTTCATGTTCTCTACATCTTACTCCCGCGTAATATTCTCTAAAATTTTCCAAATTATGTAACTCTGATGAAAAAGAAAAACGTAATTGTAATAAAAAGTGTTATATGCTGAATGCAACAAATGAAATTTTAAATTGTTTTCAAAAATTTTGAGGGTCTTCTTTAAGGTTTGTTTTTACCACTATGGCCCACTTTTTCTCTTACTGGCTGTCTGTACTCTATATTTTAGCTGAACTTACCCAGATGTAACTGAAATTCTATAGGTTTATTGTGTATACCATATAAAGTAACAATGTTTTTTTTTGTTTTGTTTTTTATTGAAGGTTTAACGACCATCGCGAGCAACTCAATGGGCTAAAAGCAGTCGCCCGTTCCTAATTTAGGGTCACTGGTTCCAGGGAAGGGAGAGAGCGCGTGCCGTAAGGCAAACACAACATCCATGCCTCACCGGGATTCGAACCGGATCCCTTCACGGACGAATGATCATAAGCCAACGCTTAGACCACTGCACCACTTTATGTTTGATTGTGTAACTGTTATTTGGTAACCTTTCACAATTATAAAAGTATTTTATCGAAGAGCAGAAGAGAAACACCTGGAGTAGGGAGGCACCGCATCTAAGATTTCATCTGAAGTAAGAGGAAAACATTTGTATGCACTGGAAGAAGAGTCATACCATTTAGGCATTGTTCAGTTTTGTTCCTTAGAACCGATTTAACTCTTTTCATCATCGAAAAGAACCGTTTATTTGCCGTTGACATTGGGAACTAACCCAGAGCTTTTAATTGCTTAGGAATACTGAGGTGAAATTTCTGTTCACCTGCAGCAAGAGCTCCGACGTCGGAATGGTAGTAAGTTTTCCGGTGTTTTTGCTTTCCATTTTTCACAACACGTAAGATATTCTCACTTTACTGTTGTTATGAACACCAGAGATCTTCAAAATAAGGTTCTGACGTGCCTGCCAGCAGGACGCACACGACATAAAGGCAGATAGCAGTCAGAACGAACGTCTGCGTAGCTCAATTGGTAGAGCGACTTATTCCGAAATGAGGGGTTCTGGGTTCGAGCCCCGGCGTGGACAAAAATGACGGAGAAATTTACTTCGTTCTAAATGATGCAATAAATTAACTGTGTCCAGAGGTGCTTAACGGTCTGTGCTGCACAGACACCGGGGTGATGTACGAGTAGCAAGAGGGAGAGAGAGAGAGAGAGAGAGAGAGAGAAAGAAACAAGATAATATGATACACCTGAAAAGGTGTAATAATCAGATAAAAAATGTTGAACGTGTAATATTGTATATTCAAATTCAGTTGTAATAACTACAGATTAATCTTACAAACTTACGTACAAACTATATACGTACCTTATAAAAAAAGTACGTATTTTGATATATGACTGTATGAAAATAGTAAAAAAATACTTCAGCTGAAAAAATTTGGAATGCGTCCGGATCCCTAGGACTCTCCTCTTGGTCACGTCTCTGGCCACCTGGAATATGGGAAATAGTTGCATTTTGCGAAATAACAGGCATAAAATCCAGTACGCATATAGGTGTAAATCATAGAGCAAAACGTGCTGTAGGAGAGGTTTCGGGAGACAAGAAAAATATCAAAGATTCGTAAAAACAACACTGTCCATAGTATTAAACCGCCTCTTAATTTCTTAGAAAGCACAGTGCGATATAAATATCGTATATGATTCATTGCAGCACGGCGCACAAGTTTCTGCTTCTTTTTTTCTTTCTTTCTTTTTCATTTTTATTTTTTCATTCAACGTTTTTGAACAGTAGTAGCTCTCACTGACTTTTTGTGCAGTTGGCAAATATGTTTTCTTTCCAACAGAATTCAAGCGATTTAGCAGACCGTCACCTTGACCTTGAACCCAAAGAAGGCATTCAATGTCTATTGTGATCAAATGTTTCCTTTTAAGATCAGTCCTCCCTCCCTCCCCGTTTCTCTCCCCTCCACCCAACTGAACACCAACTCCATCCTTATCCTTCCCCCTTGCAACATCCCGTTGGAGATCGTTAGCCTCCGGCAATTCTTTTCTTAGAGATTTTGAATTCCAGTCAAAAATCAGGGAAAGCAGACAGGCCTGGTTCCCATTGTTACAAAGGAGGAAAATGTCAGGCAGTGGCCCAAGCGCCTTCAACCTCTCTGATTGGTTCTGCTTCACGCAGACGAAATCATCTGCTAATGCCCTCAAAGATCTTGGGCATATGTACGGTTGTTCAAGAGCAACAGACTTGAAACAAAAGGTTTCCAATTCATAAAAATACGCAAACCATTTCCCATTGAATACAGATAATTTTACCTTTCCCTGTCATACACTTATCTGTAGCTCTCGCACAGGTATGCACGATTTAGTGAACTCTGTACCCTCATCACGCGTCATACGTTACCCGCACCCGTATTCAGAAAATACGTAGGACGTGTGGTACAACAGAGACATATTTAGGGGTTATGTGTGTTATACAAACAAAAAGTATCTCTTATTTATCATTAGCAAGGGGTTTTTCTTTCGTAGGAATATGATGTTCCCCAAAAATATAAACTGTGTGGAACAGTCTTTCGTCTCAAATTGTGGGTTACTGGCTCCAGGAAGCTCAAACTAGAACGATGTCTCACTTTAGATTTCACGAAAGATGATAACTTGTCGTTGTGAAGTAAGTGTCTACTTCGGGTGACGGACATTTTCCCACCCGGACACTTGTCCACCGGACAGTTGCCCACCCGGACACTTGCCCACTGGACACGAGCACACTGAACTTGAGCATACTTAGCTCAGTAACTTTAGGAGTAATCGCTACCATATTTTCGAAATTTAAGCACCATGACCTGCTTTGATTTTGGGAGATGGTGTACACTCTCCATGCATAATACTATACAATGACCGGCACCTGAGTACTGTGACGTGCATGCACCGCAGGACGCACGTGAGATAAAGGCAGATAGCAGCGATAACATACGTCTGCGTAGCTCAGTTGGTAGAGCGACTTATTCCGGAATAAGGGGACTCGGGTACGATGCCCGGCGTGGACAAAAATGACGGAGAAATTTACTTCGTTATAGTGCAGAAATCACCGCCAGCAACTATGGAAGCCCGTAGAATAGACTTGTTTCACCTGTTCGATGGCAGCCAGTAGAATAGACTTGTTTCACCTGTTCGATGGCAGCCAGTAGAATAGACTTGTTTCACCTGTTCGATGGCAGCCCATGATTTAAGTTTGAGCTTTTTAGAGCCTATGAAATGATTATATATGTTAGTTTACATTTGGGGTGTTCACACCCCTAAATTTAGACTTTTCAAAATTTTCAAGTGCGTTGTTCGTCTATCGATAGCGTAGTCTAATGATTTAAGTTTGAGCTTTTTGAACCCATAATAAAGGTGATATGTATTGGTTTAGGTTTGGGGTTAACCCCTTTAAATTTCAACACTTCTAAAACAAAGTGCGATTTTTATACGGTCCACAAATATTTATGTGATCAGTTTTCCTACGTTAGATTGGAAACGTCCTCCAACGTTGCGCATTATCTACAAATCATACATACTGGGCAAGTGTCCGGTGGGCTTTAGTCCGGACCCCGTCTACTTCATGTGATGCATCTTGGAAGGTACCAAAATGAGAGGTGACGCAAATGTCAAGACGGCAAAGTTGTAGCAATGAGCCTTGTCGGTGTAGTTCTATTGGTAGAACAGTCGTCTCCGGAGAAGGCTGGTGTTCGAATTCCATCACCGGCAAAAAAGGCTTATCTTCATATTGGCGCCCTAACGTAGGAATGAATTCCCTGGCCGTGACGTTGGAGAAAAATGTTCCTTCTACAGATCGTCTGGAATTAATGAAAATTCCTTATTCTACAAAGAGTCCCATAAAGTATGGTAAGTAGGTTGACCCGAAACAACCTGCGATTTTGTGCACCCACCTTTCTCAAGAGGGGAATACATGTGACATACCTACCTCAGAGGTGGCTCACATGTCAAGACAGCAAGTTGCAGCGATAAGCTTTCGTTGGTGTAGTTCGAGCGGTAGAATAGCCGACTCCGGAGAAGAAAGATGTGGTTTCTAATTTCATCGCCTGCAAATTTACACAATTTGCGTTATAATCTAGTAGTTTTTCATTACTGTTCGCACTGCGAAGTTACAAAATTGTCAGGTTTCAATTTAGTACTGCACCATATCAAGCTGAACATCTTTTGTTAAGCATGCATACTACCAGTGGCGTACCGGAAAAATCCGAGCCCCCCCCCCCCACAAAAATATTTTCGAGGCCGTTTTGTGAAAATCCATTAGCTTTCAATTACTCAAAATTTTGACTTCCATATTATTAACTAGGCTTTGCGGTGTTTTACTAAATCAAATTCTTTGGAACCTACGAGTATTTTTCGTAAAATTAAAATTATTTCACTTTATTGCGTGAAACACAAATGCGTACATTATAATTAAAATGATTGGCCTGCTTACCGATATAATTACTACACAAAATACTTACGTCAAAGTTCATCATATCACGCAAAATGTATTATTTTAAAGAAATGACCATAAAGATCATTTTGAAATTTGAAATGAGCTCGGCCGCATTGCAATTAAATTTTAACAATTTGGTAACCGGCCGCCTACCGCGCTATGGTATTGGTATCTCCTTCTTGAGCAGACGCCTTTTTCTTTAAGTCTATCTATTATTTTGATAAATGAACCAAATAATAGTAAATCGTTGTTTCTTTTAATATAAATGTGGGTACGACACGTATTTCGGAATATGTGAAAGAGAATCGTTTTGTGCTCTGTGTCCGTCTGTGGATATGGTGGTGGGGGTGATGGGCCATCAGAATAGGTACTAGTGTCTCCCTCATTATTACAAAAAGAGGGTAGGACTAGGGCTGTAGCTACCAGAAGAGCAGGGAGGGCGGCATGCTAGGGGGCATAAATTTATGACCTGAGGGGCGTAAAAAAAAATAGAAATGGACAACGTATGAATAAACTTACGAAAAATGCTTACGGAAAGAGAGTTATATACTGTCTTCGGTAATTTTTTTTTTTAACACTAGTTTGTCGGATATAGTATTCCACGTAGCTAACCAGCACAGAGTAACGTATACTGTTAAGCGTGAAACTCTCATATGCATAAAAAAAATTGTCTGAAACAGCAGATGGAGGTGTGTAAAACAATTGGCGGACATTTTTAACCTCCGTGACCTTTCATTTATTTATTTGAACTCTTTTGCTGTACAATATCACAATACAACACCCAAAAGAACGAGCAATATGTCACATAATCCAAGGTAAATAATAACAAGAATATATAATACACCAATGAAACCAATATAAGTAGGAGAATTTTCCAGTTTTTACCAATATAATTCCCATGTTACGAAGATAAATACTTTACAACATCAAATACAGGAACAAATTCACACTCAGATGTTGTCAATATGACTAAAACACCTTCAATATCAATTTAAAATGTACAGCAAACACCCTGTAGGAATGAGGAACTAATTAATGGTCTGCACTAGGTCGCAGAAAGCTCCTCTGAGAGTTTAACCTCGAAAGAAATTTTTCCAAGACTTACCCCGAAATAATCTTCCTGTTGTTACTCTCACTATTTATTTACGCTTTCCAGCCGTAAGGTTGAAGAAGCGTATATGCTCCAGCTTTTTCCGTCCGTCTGTCCGTCCGTCCGTCCGTCCGTCTGTCGGCACGATAACTCACGTAAAAATGCTTCGATTTTGATGAAATTTTAATATGTAGTAGGGGACCACAAGGGGACAAACCCTATTGAAAATGGGTGAAGTGGGGTCAAAGGTCACGCCATAAGACCGGGATCCATTCAATTGCCCTTATGCGTCATAACTTGCGTAAATATGGTTCGATTTCATTGAGATTTTAGTATGTGGTAGGGGACCACCTGGTGAGGAATCCTATTGAAAATGGGACAAATGGAGGCAAAGGTCAGGACATAGGATCGGGATCCATTCCATCGCCCTTATCCCACACTATTAAGGTGGACGTCAAGTAATTTTGCTTCCTATATTTCCAATGGAAAATCTTTTGTACACATTTCCTTCACAATTAGTGTGTTCCCAAGGATGGAATTTTGAACATCGATTAAAATAACTTCATACTATAACTTGGGATACTTAACATTTTGTAAAACATAAGCATAATTATATTAAAAAACAATAACTTTTCCTTTGGTGGTGTTGAAACCAGAAAAAAGATGGCGCGACCTGTACTTTGATGACGTCAGTAGACAAATAAAAGTTGGATTGCATAATTACGGTTATGTTTTAGAAAATATTAAGTATTCCAAGTTATGAAATGAAGCTATTTTAATCGATGTTCAAATTTTCATCCTTGGGAACGCATTAATTGTGTAGAATATGTGTACAGAAGTTTTTCCATTGGAAGTACAGGAAGCAAAATTACTTGACATCCACCTTAAAGTAGCAATTCTTGTATGTATGTATGTACATTTTATTTTGAAAACGCCTCTAAGAATTTTGATGAAAGTCGTTAACCTACAGTTTTCTGGTACGAGAAATCGGTTTAGCTTGATTTCGACTTCAGGAGAATTTGTTTAGTGGGTTAAATAACCACCTCGAATCATAACGCTTTTAGTGTCATGGCGTCGTTTCATTAATGTTACCAATGCTTAGAAATCTTATGACGTCACAATCTCGCGTTTGAGAATGTTGGCGCGTGGTCACGCCATCTGTCTCTTTAAGTCACGCGTTGTGTGTGGATCCTATTAGTTTTATGACGTCACACTCTTGCGAGCATATGATCCCGATTCCTGTCTGCCTCATTACGTCACGCGTTGTGTACGTATGTCCGTCCGCAGGATAACTCGTGTAACAATCGTTCGATTTCGATGAAATTTTAGTAACTGGTAGGGGATCACCTGGGAAGGAACCCTATTTAAAGTGAACGAAATGGGGTCAAAGGTCAGACATAGGAGCGGAATCCATTCCACTGCTGTTATGCGTCATAACTAACGTAAAAAATGTTCGATTTCGGTGAAATTTTAGTATGTGATAGAAAACCACCTGGCGACAAATCCTATTGAAAATGGGCTAAATGGGGTCAAAGGTCAGGACATAGGAACGGAATCACTTCCACCGCAATTATGCGTCATAACTTACGTAAAAATGCTTCGATTTGGATGAAATGTTAGTATGTTCTAGGAGCCTGCCTGGGGATGAATTCTATTGAAAATGGACGAAATTGGGTCAAAGGTTAGGGCACAGGAGCGGGATCTATTCCATAGGCCTTATGCATCATAACTTACGTAAAAATGCTTCGATTGCGACAAAACTTTATCATGTTATTTCGGAGGTATATTGAACCGGTTCTGTTGAATATCATCGAAACGGGATCAAAGGTCAGGGCACAGGACCGAGATTTATTCCACAGCCATTATTCTCATAACTTGAGTGATAACTTGAGTAATGATTTCTGGTATGTTGGAAAGCGTATCATAATCAATGTATTGCATACTAACTTTCTTAATATGCATTCGTTCTGTGCTGATTTGTTTTTCATTCTGCATTTCTGATACAGGACTGTGTTGTCGGAGTTCACAGGTCATACTTGGTATTTACAACCTTTGGCGCTTGTGGGTATTTACCTAGTTTTTATATTTTTAGTAATCTTATGCTAAAAACTGGATGCTAGTTTTTTGAAGGATTATAATACTTTCTTATAATGGAGGTTTGATAAAATAAAAACTGCGTGCTATTTCAATCGGAGTAGGGAACTTTTCAACTCAAAGGGGCGTAACTTGAAATCTGGCCCTCCCAGATAAAATAAACTTGGTGCGGCCCTGGGTAGGACCTAATTATATCCCTGGGCTCAAAGTCCAATAACCTACGTCTAACGCAATGTTAGTGCCTTGGATTAGTTTTAGTTAGATTTAGCCTCAATAATTTATAACAGCTTGCTTTGTCTGGCTGCACTTCTCTCATTTTAGTGCACAGCATTTGGTATGCCATTTCATAGCACACTCCCAACATACAAATAAAGGGAAGGGTTTTTTTTATTTTAAGGAATGAATTTCCAGACAGATTTCAAGCTCAAATGAAGTTAACGATTATTATTCATAAGCACCAAACTAATTATTCATATGTTCCAGAAACTTCAGGTAAAAAGAATAAGAGAAACTGGGCCATTTGTCGAGTGGTCTAAGGAAACGTCCCGATGCGCCAACCGCTCTTAATCTGTACGAATTCATTACCTATGCGACTATGGCGGGACAATATTCTTTTAAATTTTTATCCAGAAACAGGACAAAATCTCTGTCCTATAGAAATCAATTTATAAAGTTTTACCCAAAATCAGAACAAAAACCCTATTCTGTGGAAATAAGTTTCAAAAGTTTGCCCCGGAGATCCCTATTTTGAATAAATTAATTTCAAGTGTTTGACCAGGAGTTAAGAGTTATCCCGTGGAAATTTATCTTAAATATTTTGAGGAGAATAAGGTAAAATCCATGTGCTGAAGAAATTTGTTTCAATGTTTTAAGATCAGAGCCTATCCTGTAGAAATTAGTTTCCAAAAAAATTCCCAGAATCAAGGCAAAGATCCTATCCTACAGAAATTATTTCAAATGTCTTGCAGGGAATCTAGAAAAAAAATCTTATTTTGTAGAAATTAGTCTGAAAACGTTTACCTATAAACAAGAAAAAATTCTTATCCTTTGTGGAAATAAATTTTATGAGTTTTTCCCAGAATCAGGACGAAACACATATCTTGTAATTGGTTTCAAAAGTCATTACTGCGTAGATATTTGTTTCAAAAATTTTACCCAGCATGTGGGTTAATTGTAGAAATGAGTTTAAAAAAGTTTGCCCCGAATTTGGAAAACAATTCTATCTTGTAGAGATCTGCCTGAATAGTTTTACCAGAAAGAAGACAAAAATTCTTACCCTAAAATTTATTTCAGAAGTTTTACTCAGAAAAATGGTGAAATCTCTATTCTGTCGAAATCAGTTTCAAAAGTTTTGCTAAGAATTAGACCAAAATTCGTACCTTGTAGAGATTTGTTTCAAAAGTTTTATGCAGAATCAAAGCCAGTCCTGTAGAAACAAGTTTTAAAAGTTTTGTCCAGAATCCTTGCCCCATAGAAATGAATATCAAAAGTTTTACCAGTATCAAGGCAAAAACTTCCTGCACTGTAAAAATTGTTTCGAAAGTTTTACCCCAAAACAAGATTACATCCATATTCTGTAGAAATCAGCTTTTCAAGTTTTGTCCAGAATTTGGCCCAAGTCATATTTAGAGATTTGTTTTAAATGTTTTAATCAGATTCAGAACCATTATAATTGTACAACCATAATTTGTACAATAAATCAGAATTGTGATCAGTAAAATAGTTGAATACATTATATGTATATAGGTACAAATATCACAATCATCTCTGTTGTGATTCATCTTTTCTTTCTACGGGTTTATCACATTTAGTGATAGGTGCAGGCCCGTAGTCAAATAGAGAAGTTGGGAGAGGCGGCTGATGATTGAGGTCGGGCAAAGGATATGAAGGAGGTTGAGTCGCTATGGTGGACAAAAAGAAATTAAATTGAATTTTCTTGCCTAACGAAGAATAATTCAATTTAATTTACGTAGTGTAAAGTATAATTTCATTATTACTTTCGCTGTATTTTTATGTCACAAAATTTTGTATTTCGGCTTTGGAACTTATACCAGAAACCAACCTGCAGATGACGTTTCATTTTTTTTTTTTTTTTTTTTTGCTCTTGACATAGATATGTTCTCCAGTGTTACTAGGTGAACAATTCTATCACTGATAATCGTTTTGGTAAAATGATTTCGATTCAGCTGTGATTCCTAGATAGAATGTGTCATGCAATTAATGTGTAAAAGTAATTACCACTTTTTTGTGTTTTTTATGAACGTTATCCTGGTAAGTCTCAGGAGGCCAAAAATCCTGAAACAGAAATTTGAATCATTTGAGTTCCATGACAGAATGAACTGCTGAAGACAGGGACGTATTTAGAAGGGGGGGGGCTAGGTAGCCTTGGACCCCGAAAGGGTTCCTTTTTCCTTATGTTTTTGGTGAAAATGCGACGCACATTTGAAGAAATGCCTTAATTTAATAAAAAGGCATCCACTTACATAAAAAAATGCTTTAGTTTTTTTCTTCTATTTTTCATTAACTTTTATTTTGTTCTGGTGGATTTCAAAAACTTCCATTTTTCGTGCCCCCCCCCCCTGAAAAAAAATCCTATATACGCCCCTGGCTGAAGACGAAATGTACGACTACAATCACGAGACAGTCTTCTTTTTTTTATTGTTTTATTTTTGTATTAGGTTCTACCTCTTCTCTCTTTCTCAGAAGGAAGGAAAAAAATTCTAATCAAACCTCATCCGCTCCGGATTTCCAGAAATTTTATTCTGGGCTTAGCTGATTGTTAACGTTGCTTCTTCCGATTCCTGAACTAAGAGAGAAAGTGAAATGGAGAAACAAAGACAAACAGATTGTTAGCCAATTATTCTAGATTTGGAGATTTGAAGATAGAAATTCAGCCTTCACTGAGATATAAAAAAATCAGGATTAGGTTTCATGTATATGATCAAAGAGGAAATGTTTCGATAAATTTTCGAAAGAAAATGATTTTCAGTTCTTTAATAATACCGATTTCACTTGTAAAACATGCACAAGAAAAAAAAATGTTCTTCTAAAATTAAGTATTTAATCGATTCATTTTAATCCTAGTGGTGGGTATGACTTTTAAAATCAAGCGTGTGATTTTTTTTTTAAGAAGAACTGATCAAGAAAACGTAAAATTTTTCTCGAATAGTTTTTTTCATGGTCATTTCTTATTTTCCAAGTAAATCCCATTTTATTGTTTGTATATAAAAAAAATCCCTTTTCTACCTTTCTAACGAAAAAATTCTGTGCTTGGAATTTCAGGAACATTACTCTTACATTGTTTCATTTTTTGCGTTATTGTTTCAGAGGTTTCTCACTGGAATGTTCACCTAGTAACACTGGAGAACATATCTATGTCAACAGCAAAAAAAAAAAAAAAAATGGAACATCATCTGCAGGTTGGTTTCTGGTATAAGTTCCATAAATGTGTTGTAAATGAATTCAGTCGGGAAAATTTTTTAGGAGCAATTTAAGGGTGAAATGATTTTAAAAATCCAATCATGGTTGAATGTAGCATATCAAACCATGCTCAAAACGGGATATTGTACCAGAGCATTATATTTATTTGATCACTGATCGTCTACTGCGCAACGGTATTCGTACCACCTCCTAGAAAAGACGCCCTTTTTAAGTCTACGCATTATTTTGACTCATGATCTACCATTTTGATCCATGAACCAGTACCTGTAAATCGTTGGAGTTTTTTTTAAGATAAATGTGGATGGGGCACGGGTTTCGTGCCGGAGAATCGCTTTGTGCTCTGTCTGTTCATTCATAATGGAGTGGGCTGATTTACCATCGAAATTGTTACTAGTGCCACCTTCAAGATTATAAAAACAGGGTACGGCCTACCAATGCCACTTTGGCTCTGAGTCCAACGAACTACACTTAACCGTAGTTAGCTTAATTTATTTATAACAGCGTGCTTGGTCCGGCAGCAAAGATTTCACTGAAGTGGAGAGAATTTTGCTTTGTCATTTTTAAGCAAACACCAAACGTATACATAGATAGAAGGAAACGCTATTTTTTAAGACAATAAAGTTCTAGACAGGTAATGTATAGCTCAAATGAAGTTAATGATTCTTTTTCACAAGTAACAAAATAATTATTCGTTCTTTCCAAACAATCCAGTCCATAAGTACAAACAACCCAGTCCATAAGTACAAACAACCCAGTCGATAAGTACAAACAATCCAGTTCATAAGTACCAAAATTCGTTCTTTCCAAACAATCTAGTTCATAAGTACCAAAACTCGTTCTTTCCAAACAATCCAGTTCATAAGTACCAAAATTCGTTCTTTCCGAATAATCCCGTTCATAAGTACCAAAATTCGTTCTTTCCAAACAATCCAGTTCATAAGTACCAAAATTCGTTCTTTCCAAATAACCCAGTTCATAAGTATCAAAATTCGTTCTTTCCAAACAATCCAGTTCATATGTACCAAAATTCGTTCTTTCCAAACAATCTAATTCATAAGTACCAAAATTCGTTCTTTCCAAACAATCCAATTCATAAGTATAGAAATTCATTCTTACTAAAAAATCCAGTTCATAAGTACCAAAATTCGTTCTTTCCAAACAATCCAGTTCATAAGTACCAAAATTCGTTCTTTCCGAACAATCCAGTTCAAAAGTACCAAAATTCGTTCTTTCAAACAATCCAGTTCAAAAGTACCAAAATTCGTTCTTTCCGAACAATCCAGTTCATTAGTACCAAAATTCGTTCTTTCCCAACAATCCAGTTCATATGTACCAAAATTCGTTCTTTCCGAACAATCCAGTTCATAAGTACCAAAATTCGTTCTTTCTAAACAATCCAAACAAAAAGGTTGTGAGAAAGTGGGCCATTTTTCGTGTGGTCCACAGAGAAATATGCCGGTGTCCTGGTGAGCCAACCCGCTCCTGGTTCTTAGAGAGCAACACACCGTTGGGTCGCCGCTCTCTTGTTATTTTAGCAAAGACATGCTGTAACCCTAAACACAAAGAGGGGAAAGAGAGAGAGACAGCTATTGTGATTCTCTGCAGTTCTTTTTTTTTTTTTTTTTTTTTTTTTTTTTTTCTGCAGCGCGGACAAATTCTGTAGTGCTTACATTTCGAATGCAACACCTCATTGTAGGAGACGCAAGCGCATGCACGCAGGAAGAGGGAGCGTTAGATTGCTTTTAGACTGTCCTGTTTCTTTGAAAACGACTTCTTACGAACCACACATCCATTGCGATTGCCCGCAGTCTTTTTGTTAGTGCTTGTAAGTCGTTAGAATACTTACATTGTTAGTGGAATAAATGACGAGTAGAGCAACTACACCAATGAGCCATTACATTATGACCACCACCAGCCTAGAGAAATCAGCGCGCCTGGAGACCGAACGGTAGCACAGGTGAAGTTCACAGAGAAGTATATATACAACCCGAGGACCGACTTTCGGTTAGTAGAGTGTTCGGAGTCAGAATGAAAAAAGCTGCCGATTTATCGGAGCTTGATAAAGGACAAATTGTGATAACACGGCACCTCGGAACTACTACCTTGGAAACGGCGCGGCTTGTTCACGTGCCGCTGTAGTGAGTACGTATCAAAAGTGGTGCATAGATGGCCAAAAGACGAACTGTCGTCCAGTCGTGTGTCGTCCGCAACTCATTGATGCCAGAGGAGAGCAAAGACTGTCGCGCATTGTTCACAGCGACCGCAGGGCCACAGTGCGGGAAATCACCCCCAGCTGCAACAGTGATGATCAAGGCAATGTGTCACAGCACACAGTTCATCGCAGCATTCTGCGCATGGGCCTGCGTAGCCAAAGACCCTGTCGGGTCCCTATGCTCAGTGCACGTCATCGCCAACAAAGCATGAAATGGGCCCAAGATCATTGAGATTGGACAGTGTGATTGGAAGAAAGTGGCCTGGTCTGACGAATCCAGATTCCTGGTGCATCACGTAGACGGCCGAGCTTGGATTCGCCGACTGCCAACGGAGGCTATGGCACCTAGATGCACCGTTGGGTGGAAACAGGCCGGCGGCGGCGGCGGTGTCATGTTGTGGGAGATGTTTTCTTGGGACACGTTAGCCCCATTATCCCAACAGCAGAATCCTTGACAGCTGTCATTAACCTGATCATCGTTGCAGACCAGTTTCATCCATTCATGGCAACTGTATTTCCTGCTGGTGATGGCCATTACCAACAGGATAATGCGCCATGCCACCCTACCAGAATCGTCAAGGACTGGTTCGAGGAACATGCTGGTGATTTTCTCTTAATTCCGTGGCCTCCAAATTCACCTGACATGAACCCAATCGAACATTTGTAGTTCAACTTGGAAAAACGGGTTCGCGCTAAATTACCACCACCCCGAAATGTACGGGAACTGGAAGACCTGCTGTTGACATTATGGTAGAAGATACCCTACGATACCTATTGCTACCTCATCGAATCGATACCTTACCGAGTGGCCGCTGTTTTGGGGACTGAAGGGGGTCGTACAGCTTATTAGGTAGGTGGTCATAATGTAATGGCTTATCGGTGGTGTTTTGAATGGTCGCTCGAGCAAAACCTCTGGACTTCTAGGGCAAGTTTAACACTGCTGTCAGCTGGGTGCCCTGTTCCCACTTTCCCACGGCTTGTAGCGGAGAGATCCCAGGTTCAGTTCACACCTATTGATCCAACTCCGGCAAATCAGTAGAGTGAGATGCCTCAGTAGGACGTGGGTCTAGCAAAATTGAACAAAGGACCGAATTTAATCACAAAATGGTGGAAGTGCTGCTAGTCGTGGTTCGACTACTTTACAAATGCATTAACTACCGGTGATGACGTAGTCGGGATTTCATTTTAAGAGGGATGCGAGGGTTTTTTTACTTCCGTACAGGTGATTAATTAATGCAAACTGGTGTCCAAAAGTTAACGTGTCAAATACAAGTTCGAGAATATGTCCAAAACGAGAAGACCGATCGTGATGATTTTTCAGAGACATGTGAAAAGAGAAATGCTGAGTCGACGTACTTAAGCAACAATCTGCTAGCTCCAATGAAAATATGCGAATGACGACCGTTCGTCATCGACTTAGCAGGCACATCGCCTTGACGTTGCTCTGAGCCGAGTGCTGCAATTGAAGCTTGAGTTGGACTGTTAGGGGAAGAGTGGCTCGCAGCATCTCTTATATGAAAAGCTATCGGCCGAATGGAAGTAGAGTAATCGCATACTGAAGTAGCAAGACGGCTAAACGTGTCGAGGCAATTGTTCTCTAATTTCTGAAGACAGTTCCAGGAAACCGGAATGCTCCGAGTTATTTATTTTCTTTTGAGGGGGGGAGGACTTTAACGACCACCATAAGTAATTCTAAAAGCTATAAGCAGTCGCCCGTCCCTATTGTATGGCCGCTGCTTCCAGGGAGGGCACAGTAAATCAAACGCTATAGGCATGCTTAATCCGGGACTCGAACCGAGAAACAATTCGAACGACTAAACAGAAACTTAAGACGCTGATCAATCTGCCACCCCGGTGAAAGAGTTGTTAACTGACTATAAAAAAAAATAAGGTTTTGAAAGGTTAGGATCCCCAGCCGTCTTCCCGTAAATACGTCTTTTACCACAAGTGCCAGTTACATTTTTGATCAATTTTTTATCGTAAAGGTCAAGGTTTGGGTTTACATCTAAAATTTTAGTTTTTGCTCGACTGTTCCATTATAATTCTTTCCCTCGAGTCAAGAATCCGAAATTAGGAATGGGCAACTTTTTATTAAGAATAGTTCAACGAACGCCTCCACCTATCGAAGATATAGATTTGCTGAGAGAGAACATGCGAGTCGCACGAAAGACAAAAGATGTCTTGCTCTTGTTGAATGCAAATTCCATCGCGAAATGGAATTTTATCAGCAGGAGTAACCGGGCGAAGAAGGAGGTGATTCCTCCCATGTTTGGGGGATGGAAAAGAGCACAAAAGGAAGTAATAAAGCATTTTTGACATTAATATGTTTGCCCTTGACATTAGTTAATTTCAGCAGATGTTCGATCACTCTGATGTAGCTTTCAATTGCTGTCAACCACGAGTGACAGCGTTTCGACATGGAATAAATCTTCGTTTTCCACAAATTACGTCGTAGCCTCCTGTGAGATAGCGTAGCTTTTAAATCAGCGTAGACTTGTGTGTGTCTTCGCATTGGTAATTTTGTATTAGTCCGCCGAATAACAAAACTGTATCTGTGGTCCATTGACGTCATTTCGATATAACATTGCCATCTGTTCGAGTAAAATGTTAAACGACTTCTGGTTGGCTACAAATAGAACGTAGTTTTTTTTTCTGGCGTTTGGCTTCATTTTCTTATCATTTTATGGAAAAGTGCAGTGTATAGAAGCAATTTTTTTTTTTTTTTTTTTTTTGCGTTAAGAAAACGTCTTTTGACAAGAGCGAAGAAGTGAGATTAAAGATGAACTTACAGAACCCAAACTGATACAACTTAGTAAAGAGGCTGATTTTAAAAAATTGAAAAGCAGGAAAGCTTGCGTGAATATATTTTATATTTAATATATATTATTCGAAGTACATTCCTCCTGTGTTAATACAAGAAGAGACACTATCACCCTACGAAAGGAAGGACTTGCAGAGGTCATCTTTTGGTATGGAATGAAGAGCTGATGTCTTGAATGTCTTGAAAAACTTTTCCTTTTAAAGGCAGCTTTGATTTAGGGAATAAAAGGTAGTCACACTGTAACAGATCTGGAGAATAGGGGGATGGTTGAGTAACCACACTTGTTTTCGTGCCAGACTGACTGATCTGTGTATGGGTGCATTCTCTTGAAGAAGGAACCATTTCCCGTTTCTGTACTCAGGCCTGACACGAACAATATTCTTCCACAATCATTCCAAAATGGATGTGCAAGCGTTGCCAGTGACAATTTAAACCTTCAGGAATGAACTCGTGACGCAGAATTTCCTGGCTGTGGCTGTCGTTAAAGCACATAAGCATTGTCTTGATTTTGGACTTATGTAACCTGAGATTCTTTCCTTTTTGGTGGCTGTGACGACTTCCACTGAGCACTGTGACGCTTCGTTTCAGGATCAAACGAAAACACCATGTCTCGTCACCTGCCATAATGCTTTGGAAAAAATTTGCATTGCTTGTGCAGTCTCCAGGATGCCTTTTGCGTGCTCCACTCGTGCATGTTTCTGCATGGTTGTCTGACAAAACTTGTGGAACAAAACGAGCCAACCCCCCCATCTTTAAAATTGGACGAATCTTTTTATTAACACCAAAGTCACATTCCAGCATCCTCAAGGTCACACAACGATCACTTTCTATCCTTTCACGAACTACTTTCTCAATGAGATCAGGCGTGCGCACTGAAATCGGGCCTTCAGGCCTTTCGTCATTTTCCAAATCTTCCATCCCATCCTTGAAACGTTCATAAAATTGGTATTTTTTCATTCTTGCTATGTGGCCAGCCCATTCTCATTTTAAATTGAGTAACTTTTCACCTATGTGTAAAACTTTTGTTCTGGATCGTATATCTGTATTGTTTACTTTATCTTGAAGTCTTATACTTAGTAGGGATCTTTCTATTTTACGTTGTATTTGCTCCAATTTGTCTAAGATGTCTTTCTTAATAGGCCAGGTTTCAGCACCATATGTTATAATGGGTATTATGCATTGATTAAAACGTTTTGCTCTGGTTTCCGGCTTTATTTAACTACATAGAATCTTCTTTAACCTTCCCAAAGCTATCCAGCCCGTTTCTATTCTTCTGCCAATTTCTTCCATAATAAATAAATAAATAAATAAATAAATAAAACATCAGCGGGAGATTGATCTGCTTATATTTTTACAGTAGCCAGTCACTGAAAGTACAGTGTAAAGACTTTTCTGAAATTCACGAGCCACTTTCCGTGATTTCTTTCGTGACTTAACGAAGCATATTTCTGATGTAACCTTTTGCATGATATGATGGAAAGAAACCGGAATTTCCCAGGGTTTTTTCGTACGACAGGAAAATTCTGAATTTTCAAAAACTTTGCGCAATTTCTTTCTTAACTTGACGGTAAACCACCGCTTTTAAGATGTATTAACGGAAGATTCTGAATTTTCAGAAACCTTTCCGCAATTATTTTCGCACATTAACAGGAAAACTCAGTTCTCACTCTCTCCGTATACCTGTGGAAAATATATTCCGGTAATAGGAGCGATCTGAGATCATACTTGAGGTTTGATTCACTGTTAAATTTCAATCTTTTGTCGAAGGATCTAATTTGAAAGTTCTGTAGCCAGATCGGATATTGTGGACAGCATATCGCATGAATAAACTAATCAATAACGAGGAGCAATACACCAACTATGTAGAAAATAGAATAACTGCACCAGTAATCCGAATTTATTGGCGTAGTATAAAAATCTGTTCCCAAGCTTTCGCACATCAACCAGATGGCTTTTTCAAGGTAGGTAGACAGAAACTGTCTACCTTCTTTGTTTACCTTCCTTGAAAAAGCCATCTGGTTGATGTGATAAAATGTGGAAAACTGATTTTTATACTACGCCAATAAATTCGGATTACTAGTATAGGTATACTATCTTCTATATTGCATGAAATTTTGGTTATTGTGGCACCGGATATTCCTTCCCTTATCCTCCATTTTGTTCTCCAGCTATTGTATGTTGTGTTACCGTAAGAAACTGGGTACTCTTAAATAAAAGTTAAGGTTAAGGGGAAATAAGGACATTCGGACAAAATATCATCCCCTCCTTAACTCTCTTCCTTCAAGCCAGCAACTTTGTGTTGCACTTATCTCTTCTAAAACAATCATCAGCCACGCCCTGTACCCTCATTATCTCGGGGCAGGCTTAAGGGGGCTGATTCAGACCCCTCTTTCAATATTAGACTCCCCTACTTAGTAGCACAAACAATCAGAAGAGCAATTGGTAATGGCCTCCCTCACTGAATTCTCTTCTACCGTCCTCATTAGCCCCTAACCATGCGAACATGATAAAAAAAGCTTGAACTAAGGATTTGGAAGAGTGGAGAACAATTGAATTTTCATGGCCCTACGGATCTTTTCTACGGAGAAGTAAACAACGCCCTTACAGGGAAAAGTACGTAGGGCTACACGGCAAGATACAGGAGAATATTTATTACTTTACAAAGTTCAGGTTATGTTTCAAGGTTAAACAATTGAAAAATGGCACATTTTGAACTGGGTGGGTTGCAGGGTGTGGAAAAAAATGTAGGATGTCTACTATCAGTCTGTGGACTCTTTAGGACAAAAGCTGTTGCAGCTATCAAGAATAAATTTTATGTTTAGAAATTTTGTGAACTAATACCACTAGAAAACAGTACATTTCACATTTTCTTAATGATAATTGAAAGTCATTGTCAGTTTTAAAAGACCTCAAGTTCCAAAGCATTCTGTTGCTTCGAAAATGATGAAAAAAAAAACTTAATTTGCGATAAGTCCTCCTATATAAAAAAAATTATCACAAACCTAACAAAATAAAAATAATAAGTTGCAACCGAAAATAAACTGATTAATTCACTGGCATTAAGGACAAAAAAAATGTTCATCATCGCGCAATTGGAGTTTTATCTTAAACGTGTGTGTGACTCTCGAGCCTTTCTAACTCAGTAGTTAAGACACGTGGTTTCTGTTAAGCCAACCTAAAGGACATCGGATCGAATCCCACCGGTACGAAAGGATTCTCTGGTGTAAGGGGATGAGAAATTCATGGTCCTTGATTTTGCGAAATTTCTAAATAAGGAAGAAACCTGAAACGGACTTTTCTGAAAAAAAAATGGAATCACTGACTACGGAAGTTAAAAAATACGGGAACTTTTAAAAACGAAAATTTCGTTGAAGACCAGAAACTTTGCTGCACGTTATTTTCAAGTATTTTCCGTGAATTTACACCACTTATTTTTTACATTGTAGGAAAGAAATCTCGATGACCCAATTTTCTGAAACACTAACATCCTTCCCAGCAATAAGAAATTAGTTTTTGGGACGACAGTCCAAAGTATCGTTTTTTATGGTGAAGAAACCTAGGCAATTGATAAAGAGCATCGGTATGAGCTCCTATTTACCGAGTTAGATACATAGAGACGCTCAGGAAGGAAATCTGGAAGACAGACAGTACGAAATTAAGTGATCTGCAAAATTATGGATGTGAAGATGTTATTGAGGAATGGTTTTCAAGTTATTGAGGAAGCTGAAATGGTTTGGCTTGTGAAGGGGATGACACGGGGACGGTTGCCTAAAATATTGATGAACTCGAAACATCGGGGAGAAGAGGTAGGCCAAGAAAAAAAACGGATGAATAATGTGAGTGAGACCTTAGCAGATCATGGACTAACCGAACTGTTGGCCCTGGACTGGAGGGAATGAAGTAAAGCCCTGGCTGGGGTCGAGGAAACCTGCTTTTGAGAAGAAACTACTGAAGAAGACGAAGAAAAAGAAGTACCATGAAATAAAATAGATTTCGAGGAAAATAGCTGTCTATTTGTATCGCCTCACCGACAAGATTGTGCATCAAAAAGAATAGATGGCATTGTTTTTATACTACAAGTTACCCAAAGAAGAGGAACTTTTCAAATCCAACCAATAGGTGCCGAGATATGGTGTCCACAGATGGACATAAAGATACTAATAACACGAATTTTTACGTTCTTCGCATGACAGAAATGTTCCTTAAAAAGTTAGTTTTCTGTGACTTATTTATTGTGCAAACGACGCCTTATATACGAACGCTTGTTTCCTGACTAAAACAACTTAAGTTGTTACACATCTCTTTAGTACACTTAAAGCGTAGACTGATACATCGTGTGGGGTTACAACTTACTAGAAGTTTAACTCCCAATTTGTTTCGATTGATTATTTTTGTTAAGCGGTATAACTCGTCTCAGTTTTGAAGGCTATGTTTGGTACCATCAGAAGCCGGTTTTCGAATCCACTAACCAAATCTTCGCAAACGATTGCGTGTGGTAAAATTAAAGAAATCTTGTGTGTCTGACGCCAAATACTCCTTCGTTTAAGATTATGCAGGTACACAAAATAAATGACGCCAATATTTGATTAAGTTGCTAATACATGCAAGAAAAATAGAGAAACGCCGAACTGAAAGATTAAAGGGACGGCCTTCTAAAATTTGATAAATGTGCTGCTTAAATTATATTCCGGGTTGTGGAACAATTTTCGATTCCAACAACGGCAAAAAATCCTTCCTCGATAGATCACAATTACAGCAGCCGAAATAAGTAAATATTACTTTTAGATCCAAATTACTAAAATTACGTATAATTAATCCTCTGTTCACCTACGTAGCTCATTAAAATTTTCTTAACAGTCTGTCATACAAGTTCCAGTAACAGCAATGCGTTTTGTCTTCTGAGTATTTTCCAAGATTTGGTATGGAGAGCAGCTCTACATTTGTCGAGAAGAAAAAAAAAAGGGGGGGGGGGGGTAAGTAAAAGAGAAATCACTGTCTTTTGCTCCGTTATACTCTTCTTTTATCAGGAGTATCTCTGATGATATCTCTACATTCATTTTATTACGGTGGCAGTGTCACTTCTCGAATCCATCTTTTCGCGTGTCCAAAACCATCTACCCATTCCAACCACCCCTTTTCCCATGAAAAGTCATTTTCTCCCCCTTCTTTCTCCCACCCTGCCTCTAAAAGTACCCCTCCTGGTTTTATGCGATCACGAATTACAAATAAACCCTGGAAATTCACAATCATTTGTGCTGCCCCCTTCTCTTTTTTCTCGCCCCTAGTACAGCAGGGTGAATAAGAAAGTGGGCAAAGAAACGAGTGGGAAAATGCCCACGTGACTAAGTCTAACAGCGTGTCGTGTATGCGGTTGATAAGAATCTACGAGGCCAGTGTCTGTGAGTGTATTCGTTTTGTGTGTAAATTAGCATTCCACCAACAGCCTCCGGTTCTTCGCCCATGCGCGCTGAAGGCTTATGCTGCATTTCGGCAATGAACCCGCGATTATCAAAAAAGCTTCATTAAATTCCATTCATCTTTCTTTTTTTTTCGCGTGCTATTAAAGGTAACTACACAAATATTTGCTCGAAACTCTGACTTTCTTTTATTACTGGTAATGTTTTGTTTTTCTTACCACCAGGAGAAGTTGGCACGGTCGGCTACTTAACACTTTCACTTACGCCTGGTTTCACTGGTGTTGAAGAAGTTCACTTACGTCCGATTTACAGATAGTGGATGTTTTACCGCAACGAAACACTTCAACTGCGGTTTACTCCCACTCATGGGACCAACAAGCCATCTGGTTTTTCGAGAAGGGGTGTATGGCCTACGTCTCGAATAGCGCTTTATCCATATTTTCTGAGTTGTTCTGTGCGTGATGCTCATCCCACTCATTTTATTAAATATGTGTGAATAAACTCTATTAACTAATCGTCTAATTAAGTATTTTTTATTTTCCTACAAGTCATGTAGAATCATTACTAATGTTGAAGGATTGTCAAAAACTTAGAAAGTCATGTTACCTAACATGTTTTCGACCAGTTTGAAAAATTTCGCTTCACCGAGTTGTTAATCAAATAGAGATTCTTTGAATGCAGCCGGCTTTGACTCTACTTCATAGCATATGTTCTGATTCTGTTTGATGAAAACTGCTTTGATTCCATTTCACAGCATATGTTCTGATTCTGTTTGGTGAAACATGATTTGATTCCATTTTATAGCATATGTTTCGATTCTGTAATGAAACATGCTTTGATTACATTTCACAGCATATGTTCTGATTCTGTTTGGTGAAACATGCTTTGATTCTATTTCACACCATGTGTTCTTATTCTGTTTGGTGAAACATGCTTTGATTCCATTTTATAGCATATGTTTCGATTCTGTTATGAAACATGCTTTGATTTCATTTCATAGCATATGTTCTGATTCTGTTTAATGAAACATGCTTTGATTTCATTTCATAGCATATGTTCTGATTCTGTTTAATGGAAGATGCTTTGATTCTTTTTCATGGCATATGTTCCGATTGTGTTTGATGAAACATGCTTTGATTCCATTTCGCAGTATATTTTCTGATTCTGTTTGAAAAAACATGCATTGTTTACACTTCATAGCATATGTTCTGATCCTGTTTGATGAAATAGGCTTGGATTTGATTTCATAACATATGTACTGATTCTGTTTGATAAAATACGCTTTGATTTCATTTGACTAAATGTTTTTCCTTCCCATTTGATGAAGTAGGTTTTGATTTCGTTTGAATGAAACATGGACGAAACATTATTTGATCCCGTTTGATGGAAAATGTCTATTCACTTTGATGAACTGACGGAGCAGGCTTTGATTTCATTGGTGAAACATGCTTTGCCCAACTCGATTCAACGAATTTTGATCCTATTTTCTGAAACATGATTGAATGCGCTTTGACAAAAAGTGCTCTGATGTGATTTAATGCATTGTGCTCCGATCCTATCATGAAGCATGGCTACCATCCGATTTCAAGAAACATGCTCTGAGAACAGAAGATATTCCACGAAGTTCCATGATCATTTCCAGAAATTCTAAAGGAAATCTAATCTTCTATTGTGGATACTCAATTGCTTTCGCATATTTCGAGGTATTTTACAAGAACTTGTAAAATACCTCGAGATATGAGAAAGCAATTGAGTATCCACAATAGAAAGATTTCAAAACGTGTTAACAAGAGAAAATCGCATTCCTCTTAACAGCCTTTTTAGTGTGCCTTTTGAGAAAGCAAATCAGCATATGTGCACTTGCGGCTACTGTAACCTTCGACGTAAACCCCTTCCGCAGCTATGCATTTAGTTAGACGCTGTTGCCATTGCTGGAAACATACCTGGAACTCTTCTCCTGGAATACTCTTGAGTTACTTTGCCACGTTATACGCTGGATGTCAGAAATGTCTGAAAATCTTCGTCCTTTCATGCGAGTTTTTATTTTTGGGAAGAGCCAGAAATCACAAGGGGCTAAGTCAGGTGAAAAGAGTGGATGATCCATTTTGGTAATTGATTTCTTAGGCAGGGAGTCGTGAACACTGAGTGCATCATTGCTTGAGGAATTGTTAGGCCATAGTTCAGCTCTTTTCCTTAGAACAGAATCATGTAGATTTTTCAACACGTCTAAATAGCATTTTTGGTTGACTCTTTGTCCCTGTTGAATGTATTCATGATCGAAAAAACACACAAGCATGGTCTTGAGCTGCGAGCGTGACATGCGTGCATTTTTCGGTTCTTATGCCATTTAAAGACACTTGAATTTTTCGTAGCATCTTCGCCATACTCCACTTTCAATAGCTCTAACGTTTAAATGGAAATTTTACCGATATCAACACAGAATTTGATGTTAATGTGCTACTCCAGATTTGTAACATTCACTTTTTCTTCAACACTCACACACAGACTTGCATTGCTTTTGTAACTCCTAACTCACGAATGGGCGTTAATGTACGCACTACTTAAAACATGTTGAGACACGCATAGGCGCGTGATTCTGCATCGCCACAAGGGCGACTCCACGCAACATTTTCGGGAATTAAATTGTCACGTCTCCTACATTTTCGCCTTTAACTAACATATTGGCCAACTCTGTTGATCGGCGGAATAATTTTACAGCCATACCTTCCAACCCTTCCTGCTATAGATGTGGCGATGTGAGTGAATTTGCACATAGTTCATGCAATTTAAGAGTCACCTAATTTTTTAGAAAAAGTAGTTAAATCTTAAGTTGCATAAACTGATAATATGATCATCAAAGAACGATGTGAAATCGCACAAAAATTCCGGATTGTAAATGTTGTTTATCAAATGAAGTGTCATATTGTTACTTTAAGCGGGGACAAAATGAGTTGATCACATACAAATTCTTCAACGATTTTTTATGTTGTAATTTTTTATATGTGTACTGTTAAAAACGGGGGTGGGAGGGGGAGGTTACTCGGTCGTATCAGAATAATATGACCATCCCCGGAATCACAGTGTAACCGCCCAGGTGCGTCACAGAGTGCACATGACAAGCTCGACCACACGGATATACAAACAACCGACCAGGACAGATGAGCCATAGTGCGTTTCTTCAGCACAATGGGCAGAGGTAGTGATTTGACGGACGTTCAAAGAGGAATGATCATCGGCTACCGCGCCAAGGGTTAAAGCATCTCAGAAACAGCAGATTTCGCGGACTGTTCTAGAGGTGCTGTAGTAAGGGTGTACCAAGGATGTACCGCTGTCACACTGAGTACCTCTGACGTCATAACTGCGGAGGCCCAAAAGCCATCAACCCCAAAGGTGAACGTTGCCTCCGTCAACTGGTAAAAACCAATCGACGCGTAACAGTGCAACAACTGAATACGCAAATGAACACTGGGTCACCAAGGTACGTGTCTCCGATAACAGTAGAGCGAACCCTGTTACGCATGGGTCTCCGAAATCGATGCTCCGTCAAGGCGCCGATGTTAACCCAGATCCATCGGCAACGACGCATGCAGTTCACATTTGACTACAGTGGGAAAAAGTTGCCTCCTCCGACCAATCGAGGTTTCTACTATACAGAAGTGACGGGCGGTGGCGGATATGACGTCAGACACACGAGAACCAACACCCGGACATGCTTGTCTGTCAAGTACAGGCCGGCGGTGGCAGTGCGCATGTCTGGGGGATGTTTTCCTAGTATGGTCAGGACCGCTGGTACCACTGGATGGGTCCCTGAACGCCAATGGCTACCTGTCCATCCTCGCTGACAACATGGATCCTTTCATGTTGGACGTTTACCCTAGTGGTGGTGGTGTGTATCAGCAGGACAATGCGTCCTGCCACGTAGCTAAGGAGGTGCGTGACTGGTTCCAGGAACACGACAGCGATGTCTCCGCTCTTCCTTGGCCGGTGAATTCGTGCGAACGCAATCCGACAGAGCACTTGTGGGACAATTTTGATCGACAGGTTCGACGTGTCGACCCAGAACCACGTCATCTCCGAGGACCTCCGTGCTCTTCTGTACTCCGAATGGGCACGTGGGCCTCTGGCAACCTTGCAGAGCCTCATTGCGTCGATGCCACGCCGTCTCGCCGCTGTCATCCGCGCCAAGGGTAGTTATTACCATTATTAGGTAGGTGGTCATATTATTCTGATACGACTGTGTATGTGACGTATTTACCTCAGAGATAAGCACATGTCAAGGCGGCAAAGTTGTAGCGAGAAACTCCGTCGGTGTAGCTTTTTTGGGAAAGCATTTGGCTCCGGAGCATAAGAATGCGGGTTCAATTACTGCCACCGGCAAATGGCTGTTTCGCTATAGGTCTTAGTTTAACAATCATGGAGTTGGTACCTGAACAATGAGAAATATGTGGTACACTTAGATAACATTCAATGAAGTGACTTTTACAACTTTTGCTAAAGAATTGTTTCGCGAAAGTACATTTTATGATAATGAGCACTCATAGCTGCGTTTCCAGGAGGGGGCAAACAGAAATTTTAACTGCAAATAACGCACACAAACAGCATAAGCAAGTTTCCACTGTGCTTTCTTGCTACTGAAACACATTTACCACAAATTCAACACATAAATTTAATTCAAAACCAGAAGGCCCAGAAACTACGTAAAAGAGATGCATAAAGAAAATTAGACAGCATAAGGAAATTTCTTTGCTGTTCTTTTCAGTCTTGCGCCTTTTTCCCACTTATATTTCACGCGGCATGGAGTCCGAGCGGTTACTCAATCGATCATCAAGGACGTCAAGGAAGAAGAAATACCCCTAAAACAAAGTTCTGTAAAAAACTTTGGAAGACCTTTGTTCAGCCAGGGAATGGCTGCTGCAGAGAACGGTGTAATTTTCACACCTTAGCCTTTCATGCTTTTTCATACTGTGCTCCATCATTCAAAGCAAAAAAAAAAATCAATATTTTTACTTTCTACTGTAAATTTACAACGTGCACACACATGTATCCCCCGAAGTTCAACAGAAGTATTAGCAATCAAAATGAGGTTTGTCGAAAAAATGTTTGTATCAGCTTCTAAGGACAGAAATGCCAGGGTCAGATTTCCAAAGCAGGATAAGTGCCTCCTCCTGCCTCACACCCCCCCCCCCCCCATTATGGGAGCGCATGTCTATGAATTCCACTCACCCTTTGTTTTGAACACATGTATTATCCCATAAATGATTCGATTTTCATCAGCGTTGTGTGTTATGTGAATAGAAAAACTATTTTCCGAAAACTTTGAAGAACGCAAAATGTAAATCATAGGTGGAAACAAAATATAAATGTGCGCTACGTTTGCTGCTTTTATGACGCATAACAAATTTCTTTTCATAGACAGTTCTTAGATTTTTTATAGTAGTTTTGTTTACATGCTGTGTGCAAACATACGTGAAACAAATATGAATAAGAAAGATATAGATAATAAATACATTCAAATGCTAAGAGGTCACAGCAAAGTAGTCGATTACTTCAATACCGCATTTCCTTTTGTACTTTTTTCGCCTAAAATTAGAATCGAGCTGGTTTCCACAACAAATAAATCCTCTGAGTGCTCTGAGTAGCATATGGCTTAAGCTTTTCTACTCCGTGTAATGATTTCTTGGGATAAAATCAATTCTCCAGTCTCTCGTGAAATCCCACCTTGCATTTATTTCAACTGTTTTGCCTACGCCTCGAGGTCACTTTAGAAGTACATTATTTTTTCATGTTTCCTGACTGTGAGTTTGCGGATATTGATTTTTCTCGTTCGTGCCTCTTTTAGTGAATTACTCCCCATTAACAAACAGAATCAGATTGAAGCATTGAGCAAATCTTTTTCCGCTCCAATTCACACTGTGCTACAAAATATTTGACCCCAGAACAGAAAAGAGAGATATATTGGTAACCTTCGCTATGTGTTATCATACGCTTATCAGCTTAAACGTTAATCATCTAGATCTTTATAAAGTGGACACCTGGAACATAAGAAACTGATGAGGAACACAAACTTTTTAAAAATAAATTCTTTAATGAATGACCTTACAGAAAGCCATGTTAGCAAAATATATTTGGACAGGGGTTACTAAACCTTTTCGGGTGCAGTGGTTTAAGAGCTGGCATCTAACTTTTCGTCCAAGATGGCCCGGGTTCACGTCATCTGGGTTCGAGTCATGTGGGCCCGAGTTCGAGTCGGGGACCGAGCAGTGTGTTTGCCTTACCGTACTGGCTCTCTTCCTTTCCTGGAACTAATAGCCCTAAATTAGGGTTGGATGCCTGCTTTTAGCCTTAGAGTTGCTCACTGCGGTTATTAAACCTCAAAATAAATAAATAAATAAAGACATAAATAAAAACTCTTAAACCCGCGACTGAAAATTTCAAATAATTTTTGCCCTACTATCCAGTAATTATGCGTAGTACTTGGTGAAAGCCCGTTAATAATGACGGGGGAAAATAAGATATGTAGAGTATTATTTTTTTGTGTGTGTGTGACGTCAAAATGTGAAAGTACACTATATTGACAAAAGTCACCGGGCACCTCTTCAAAAGCAAATGAACGGATACGCTGCGTTGTTAAGATATTACACATAAGTTAACACTGGTACAAACAGTATAAAAAAAGCCTGCAGCTGACCGCTATCACATCGCACTGTGAGGTTGAGTGAAAATGTCACGGAGGGAGAGAACTGACTTTGAGAAAGGAAAGATTGCTGGGTGTTACATTAGTGGGTTGTCCATAAAAGAACCGAGAGGCATTTAAACATACACAAGTCAACTGTTTTGAATGTACTGAATAAGCGGAAGACACATGGCGTGCCTGAAGCAGCATAAAGTACCGGCAGACCAAAGGAAATCAGTGATAGGGGACGTCGAAGCCTCAGGAGAGTCGTTACAGCTAATCGACGGAGTACTGCACAAGACCTCAGTGTGCAAGTGAGTAAAAATGCTGGAACATCGGTATGTACACGTACCACTTGCAGAGAACTTCATTCCATGGGTTACCGTGGTCGTACGGCTGCTCATAAGCCTTTCATCTACACTCGGAATGCTACTCGTACTTTAGCATGGTGTAAAGAAAATTTTCAATGGAAACGATTCCTATGGATTGATGAATCCAGATACACGATCCATCAGTCTGATGGTGTGGTTCTTGGCAGCAGCTGGGGGAACACTATTTACCACAGTGTACTGTTGTTCCAACGGTCAAGTTTGGAGCTGGCAGTGTACTCGTGTGGGGGTGTTTTTCGTGGTATGGTCCCGGCCCATTGGTTATCGTGGACAAACCTGTTAACCTGCACGTCTACCTCGATATTCTGGACAATTATGCCCTACCAACTCTGTGGCAATACTATGGAACCGAGCCATGTTGGTACCAGCAGGATAATGCACCGAGCCATAAAGCAAAGACTGTTACGGCGTGGTATGATGATAATTCCGTATCGTGTGTGTACTGGCCAGAACAGAGCCCTGATCTTAATCCCATAGAGTACCTATGGGATGAATTAGAGCGCCGCATAAGAAATTTGGAACCAAGGCCTACTACTAAGCAACAGTTACCGGCAGCATTAAGTACTAAATGGAAGCGCATACCTATCGCTGTGTTCCAGAACCTTGTTGAAAGCCTGTCTCGAAGGGTCAGTGCATGCATTAAGGCCAAAGGTAGACCGACACCGTACTAATGTATGTCAATAAATTCTATGTTGTGTTTTTCTTTTAGGTGTTATAACGAAGTAAATTTCTCCGTCACTTTTGGACTACGCCGGGATTCGAACCCGAGTCCGCTTATTTCGGAATAAGTCGCTCTACCAACTGAGCTACGCAGACGTTCGTTCTGACTGCTATCTGCCTTTATGTCGTGTGAGTCCTGCTGGCAGGTACGTCACATCTCCCCTCCCCCCGAAAGAGGGCCGGGGGCATGGCCCACGGGTCAGCCTGAACATGAATCGTTGCAGGCAGCCATCCACTGTCGAACGTGCACTTGAGAACTCCCAGTCAATCTGGTGTGTGGAATGCAACGTCACACACATTTATTTTTCGAAGCGCTGCAGAAGGGATTCTCTGATTTTTCCTATCTCGCGGTGTGGAAATAACATCACACCATTGCGAGATTTTGAACGGTCGGGTCATCCGGATAGTTCGGGCGCCATTATAACGAAGTAAATTTCTCCGTCATTTTTGGTCTACGCCGGGATTCGAACCCGAGTCCACTTATTCCGGAATAAGCGGACTCGGGTTCGAATCCCGGCGTAGACCAAAAATGACGGAGAAATTTACTTCGTTCGTTATAGTGTCCGGTGACTTTTGTTAATATAGTGTACGTTTCATGAACATTACAACAATAAAAAAAAATGTATGTTGATTGAGGTAAGGATTGGGCAATTTAAAAAGGCGAGCGCTCTTTCCACTGCGGCACCAAAGTGGGACAAACTTTCAGACAGAGGAAATTATATAGTTTTAGATTAGTTTTTCAATTGAGTGATTACAAAACGGAACAGCTGAAGTTAAAAAAAAAAAATTTAAAAACCTTATTTCTTCAAGTGAGCGGTTTTTAACGTGATTTCGAGAAGTCGCGATCCACGAGATGGCCCCCCACAAAGCTTAAATATGGTTTCGACACGGAAATTTCGAATCGCTGTTTAAGGCTCTTATAGGAAGTTAAGGACAGAGAGAAGAATGCTACAAGACATACTCATGTTTTGTCGAACATCCTAGAGTTTTGCCATGCTTTTCAATTAATACTTAGCGTAAACTTAAAGAAAGCATACGCATTGATTTTTCAATTGGCAGTTAAAAAATACACACGAAAGATAGGTTGGGATTAGAAAAAATTGTCTAAAGCACATAAGTTTAGAATTAATAGCATCCAGCTTAGAAAAATGTAGAAACTCTAGATAAAAAAAGTTATTCATGTCAGATTTGATGTAAAAGCACCGTATTTTCACTGTTTCCCATATAGCCTTCACTTCAGAAAAATTTAATCGTCGTGGAGTGGGAATCGAACCCACATCGCCCGATTTCCTTTCAAGTATGCTCCCGTTAATCGTAGTACACTTGAACATAAATCGGGTGATGTGGGTTCGATTCCGGCTTCAGGGCGATTCAGTTTTAAAGTTTCTTTCAGAGATATCAGTGAAAATACTGCGTCTCTGTACAGAGAATGACATCAAAATGTTCTCACAATGTACTGGGATGTCAAGAGTTTATCTCCAATAAAGATTTGTTTCTCAATAATTTCAAAAGATTCAATATTCCTCTGAAAAAAACATGTCAAGAAATTTTGATGGATAAGGGTTAAGATCCTCAACACAAAGGATGTTTACAACAAATCTAATTTCCTATCGCGTTCCAGGCGAGATTGTGACGCAAGGAAAGAGATGCATTCTGTTGATGATTGGAGCTAACATTCCTGGAAAAGAATACATTTTTCTTCGTGGTATCGGAAAGTAAAAGAAAAGCAGGAATGGTCTCTGTTTACCAATGCGAAAAAGATTGCGAAGTATTCCCTACGGGAGTACTTGTAAAATGGGGGGAAATCTGCTCGTAGAACTCAGCATTAAGTGGAGTCCGGCGAAAAGTATTTTTGCTATATTTTCGAGCATATGCGCATAAAGCTTTGTGCAACATTAAAATAGGTAAATTACCTTCTTCTTTACAAACATTAGAGTACAGTTTATAATCCAGATAACTGTACTCTAACGTTTCAGTTTATCACTTATAAATCAGTCTATAATCCGGAATTCAAATAAAGATGCAGGAAAGGAAATACGTTAACCGCATTGTATTCCATAATAGAAGGGAGAAGGCATATGCGGTCATAATACATACAGTGGGGATGAAAACGTATTTGCCGCCCCGGTGGCGCAGTGGTCTAAGCGATGGCATCTGATCATTCGTCCGAAAGGGGTCCGGGTTCGAATCCCGGTGAGGCATGGATGTTGTGTTTGTCTTACGGCACTGGCTCTCTCCCTTCCCTGGAACCAGTCACCCTAAATTAGGGACGGGCGACTGCTTATAGCCCATTGAGTTGCTCACGGTGGTCGTTAAACCTCCAACCGCCGCCCTGGTGGCGCAGTGGTCTAAGCGATGGCCTCTGATCATTCGTACGTAAGGGGTCCGGGTTCGAATCCCGGTGAGGCATGGATGTTGTGTTTGTCTTACGGCACTGGTTCTCTCCCTTCCCTGGAACCAGTGACCCTAAATTAGGGACGGGCGACTGCTTATAGCCCATTGAGTTGCTCACGGTGGTCGTTAAACCTCCAATCAAAAAAAAAAAAAAAAAACCTCCAACAAAAAAAAAAAAAAAAAAAAACGTATTTACCCAGAAAAATTTTAAGATATTGTTTACGAGAAACGAGGAGAAATAAAACAGTGTACATAGACTTTGTAGTACTGACAGTAAACGATACTGAAAAAAAAATGCGAAAATTTGCAGCGTGTTTTGTACAAAGCAGCATTTTTTTTTTTTTTGTGTAGGAGGTTTAACGACCACCGTGAGCAACTCAATGGGCTATAAGTAGTCGCCCGTCCCTAATTTAGGGCCACTGGTTCCAGGGAAGGGAGAGAGACAGTGCCGTAAGACAACCACAAAATCCATGCCTCACCGGGATTCAAACCCAGACCGCTTTTGGACGCACGATCAGATGCTATCGCTTAGACCACTGCGCCACCGCAAATTTTAGATAACAAAATGGATTTCCCACCCGATTGGAAGGATGAAATATGAAGATTAGATCATTAAGTCAATACAGGAGTTATGACACTTATCGTTTCTTTGATATCTCCAGCTATAAAATGCAATCCCCCTCCGAGTTGTATTTCTCAGAAAAGACTTGTAATTCCAACAATGGCTCTTAAAGTATGTGAAATATCAGAATCTAAACGTGACCATATTAATGTGCTACATTTACAAGGCAAAAGTTACCGACTTTTTCATTAATTGAACGATGTGTTTCTTAAAAGTTCGCTATGGCATTAAAAGGTACGAGGGACTTCCACTAATAAGCCCCTTTCAGGTTGCCCAAGGGTTTTTTCTGACAGAGATCGTCACAGAATCATTAAATAAGTGCCAAGACAGCTATCACCAGTGCTTTCTCATGTGCCGAAATCATTGTTGAAACAACAGGTTAACATGTTTGTGTTCCCACAGTCAAAAATGTTTTAGGCCAAGCAAATTACCATTATTAGGCTCCCTGAAGGAAACCATACATTAGTGAAGCAAACAGGAGGAAACGGTTGAAGTTTGCAAAGGGATATCTAAATAGTCTTTTGATTTCTGGAAAAACGTATTGTTCACAGACGAAAACAAATTCAATATACACTGCTGGCCACCCAAAATGCAACACCAAGAAGGACACGAGATAGCAAAGCCAGATTTACTGGACACATAACAACAGATACAAAGATGAAACGGTTGAGTTTACAGGCCCGTGCGACTTGCGGAACACGCATACATCAATAGTTCGTGTGGCCCCCATGGCTGGCAATACCGGCCGCTACACGCAGCGGCATCGAACGAAAGAGGCTTTGGATTTGGGCTTGGGGTATGTCGGCCCAGGCTGCTTCCACACGTTGCCACAGTTCATCCGGCGTAGCCGCGGATGGCGCTTGCCGGGCCACTCGGTTACCGATCAGCGACCAGACGTGTTCGATGGGCGACATATCGGGAGAACAGGCGTGCCATGGCAGCAGTGACACCTGGAAGGCAGTGAAGAATTGTTGCCCGATGCGTGCCACGTGCGGGCGCGCATTGTCCTGATGAAACGTGGCCGCTGGCAGGTCCTGCAGGTAAGGGAGGACTACAGGCTCCAAAACGACGGAGATGTAGCTGTGGCTGTTGAGTGTACCGGCGATGCGTGCCAGAGGGGTGTGGGTGTCATATCCAATTGCACCCCAAACCATTACACCAGGCGACGGACTGGTATGACAATACATAATGCAGGCGTCATACAGTATCTCGCCGCGGTGCCGCCACACGCGGATCCGACCATGGTGGTGTTACAGGCAGAAGTGGGACTCATCGCAGAAGACATTGTCGTGCCATTCCGTAGTCCATGTGCGGCGTTCAACGGCCCATTGCCGCCGCACTCGCCGGTGGTGTAACATCAATGGTAATCAAAGCAATGGGCGCTTTGTGACAAGTCCCTGCTCCTGCAGACGACGTCGAACGGTACATGCTGACACAGGTTGTTGCGCAACACACCCTAATTCCTGCGCTAGCGTTCGTGATGTAGCGGTGCGAGCCGTCAATGCCCGCCGCACAACATGCCGGTCCTCTCGTTCGGTGGTGTGCCACAGCTGCGGCAATCGCTCACGTCGGTCCGTCCGTCTCTCCAGCACCCACCGAATCCATACTCGCCTCACTCTGGCTGGATGTCGTCCCACACGAGCGCCGATATCTCGATACGATAAACCGCTGACGCGATAAGCCACTATTCGTCCTCTGTCGAACTCCGAAACGTGCTGGAATGACTGCCGTATTCTGCAACGAGGCATCAGGAAGCTTCCCACGCACAGGTCCGGCAGCACAACACACTTCCACTACTTACACCCCGCCTTCTGTGCACCCTTCTTATAGTGCTTCTCGGTGGCGTGCCGGGCGCACGTGATTTGCATATGCCCTCCAATGCTAATCGTTTGCATGTCCTCTCGCGGGCGACGCATGCTCCGAATTTCAGGCTAATCGGATGTTTCGTTCTTGGTGTTGCATTTTGGGTGGCCAGCAGTGTATTTGCGTCTAATGAACGCAAGACTGTTTAGCATCATACCCACGGTAATAAAAACGGCGACGGGGGCGTGCACCAGTTAATTTTCACCGAGCGCAAATATGCATTGATATGTTGCTTCAAAATATCGATTATTAATATCCATTTGAAAGACGGCAATTCGGAATTTGGAAAATTTGGATGGCAATTTTTTTTATTTTTTTGAATATTTATTGTTTCTTGCATTTGTTAATGTAGATAGTACTTGTGTATTAAGGCAGCACTTCTTGTGCTTTACACAATTATACGCGTAATTATAGAATAATTGCGCGAAGCACCTGAGGTGCTGCCTTAATACGCAAGTGCCATTGTTAATTTATTAAGAATACGATTCATACGCGGGGATGGGGGCCCCCAAGTTGTTTGCGCTCAGGACTCCACTAGTTTTAAGTCAGGCTCTGCTTACAGGACGGGTTTGTAATTTCAAGAAACGAAGTGGAAGATGAAGATAATCTGCTGTATTGCTGGAAATTTACAACTGTTGTAGCCCGATGCTGATGTTCAGGGGCATGGTAAATGAAGTCGTTGTGGCCGCCCCGGTGGCGCAGAGGTCTAAGCGATAGCCTCTGATCATTCGTCTGAACGGGGTCCGGGTTCGAATCCCGGTGATGCATGGATGTTGTGTTTGTCTTACGGCACTGGCTCTCTCCATTCCCTGGAACCAGTGACCCTAAATTAGAAACTGGCGACTGCTTATAGCCCATTGAGTTGCTCACGGTGGTCGTTAAACCTCCAATAAAAAAAAAAAAAAAAAAAAAAAGTCGTTGTGGGAATCTAAGAAGGCCGCCCCGGTGGCGCAGTGGTCTAAGGCGCTGGCCTCTGATCATTCGTCCATAAGGGGTCCGGGTTCGAATCCCGGTCAGGCATGGATGTTGTGTTTGTCTTACGGCACTGGCTCTCTCCCTTCCCTGGAACCAGTGACCCTAAATTAGGGACGGGCGACTGCTTATAGCCCATTGAGTTACTCACGGCGGTCGTTAAACCTACAATAAAAAAAAAAAAAAGAATCTAAGAAGGAAATAAGAGAAATGATCGAGAGCGTATTTCATGTTCCTTTGAGCAGCAGCTTTCACTGCGCTACGAAATTCACCCTTAAATGTAAATGCATCTTTCAAATTTAACTAGTGCTTTAGAAACATTAGCTCACAGAGTGTCTGAACTGTTGCCATATGTGACATACAGAGTAGGATCCAAAAGTGCCTGGACTGCGCCTGTACGGCAAAGTACGTGTATCGCATACCCACGGTAATTATTGGATTACGTTACGACATTATCCTCCCTCGTAGGGAAATTAGTTTCGTCCATCTACGTCATGCGGTCGGTGCGGTACATTAGGGTATTATGAGCAACTTACGCAGTGTTCTGCGATTGATGAAAAATTGCGTTTTTGAGCAGCACGTTAACTTTAAGTTTTGCGTTCGTTTGGTAAAAGTCCAACAGAAACTTACAGAATGTTGAAGCAAGTTTATAGCAAAACACACCCTGTCGCGGTCACAAACATTCGATTGGCATCGACGCTTCAGAGAAGGCAGACAGGAGGTCAAAGCCGATGAACGAAGCGAGCGGCTAGTGACGGCTCGGCTCGCACGGGTGAAAACATTTCGAAGGTTGCGGCCATCGTACGCGCCAACAGACAATCGAGCAAATAGCAGAAGCTGCCGGGATATCGGATATTACGTGTCAACGGATACTAACACTTTTATCTGAAGATGCACCGGGTGTGTCAACACATCGTTCCACGCATTAACTGAAGATCAGTTGGCCGTACGGATGGAGATGTCGGGCAATCTCGTAACCGTCGCCAACTAAGACCCACAATATTTTAGAATAATCATAATGGGGGATGAAAAATGGAGATTCCTCTTCGACCCGCAGACTAAGCAGGCATCATCCACGTTCCGCCGAGATCCAGCAAAGGCAAGATCATGCTAGAGGTCTTCTTCGACATCCAGGGTATTGCTCATCTAGAATTTATCCCCGAAGGATGCATTTTCAACCAGGAACTCTATCTGAATATCATGCGACGTCTACGTGAGTCGGTCCGCAAGACGAGGCCTCTAATGTGTGAGCGATCAGTCGTGGGTGCGGTTGCACGACAATGCACCATCACACAGGTTACTCGTTCGTGAGTTTCTTGCCAAAACAAGAACTGTTGTCTCCCCCACACACCATACTCACCTGATCTCGCCTCCCCCTGCGACATCCACCTCTTCCCTGAGCTGACATGTCGACTTCAGAGTCGTCGGTTTTCGAGCGCAGAAGAAGTGAAAAACGCATCGCTGGTTGCACTGAAGGACACTGCAAAGAATGGGTTCCAGTCTTCCAGAAGTGCTCGACGAACTCTACAGCCGCTGGTAGAAATGTGTTGTTGCAAGAGTGTCTAATTTTGAAGGATAATGTGCTTTAGCTTTGAAACTCTATCTATGGACTTACGTACCCAGTCCGGGAAGTTTTGGATGCTACCTCGTGTATTATCATTTTCAATTTTCAATTTTTTGCTTGCTTTCTCTTATGTACTATAAGTTCCGATTATTTCTCGTTGAACTTTCCACTCTTAACGTCACGTCTGAACTTCCAAGTTTGCATGCTCTTGTTGCAACGCCGGCAGTCAATCAATCAGAGGTCATACAAATTTGCAGTAGATTTTTGTCTTTTTTTATATTTAATTTAGTGCATTTGCTAGCTTTTAGAACCTTTATGCTTAGTTAGTCTCTTATATCTAATGAAAATCATTCCCAAATATTATACTTTTACTTTTGCAATTCCATTCATAATATGGAAATCTTAGAAGAATATGAATGGCAGATCCGTTCAGAATAATGTTAAATATAAGCGTGACGTTAATTCACGGAAAGATCGGCAGTGTGGAAAATTGTTCTTGATAAGATGCGAAATATTTCATGAAGTCCAATATCATAGCCCTTCCCTCATCTCAACTAGCCACTGACATCGCTGTAGAAAGTGAGCAGGTCTTCGTTAAGAAAGCATAATGGAAAAATTAGATGAATCGCCGTAAAAATTTAAAAATAAAGATTCCTGAATATCTATTCTGATACTGGATGGATTTTTGATAAAGCTATAAGAAGAATTTTTATGTAATGAATAGCGCAAAATCCACAGTTTTTTTCTCACGTAGGTAAATCATCTTCTGTTGCGGATTTTACTGTACGGCGAAAATATTCGGATGGACATGCCGGCCTGTTGATACAGAGTATTGCAATCAAAACTTTGCATGATGAATCAATCATCTTCATTCGTAAGAAAGTGTAACATGATTCTATTAATACATTATACTCCGTTAATAACAATTTATTGATGATAAGTCTAAGAAAAGCAGGTAAATTTTTCTAGCTTGACTGTTCGACTTTTTCCAATGCTTCCTATTTTTGATCCAATGATTTCGAATTCTTACGATTCTTTTTAAACACTGAAATCCCAACGTCTATTCGGTCTTCCTCTAGGTTGTTTTTCGAAGTTTAAATGGTTGTTCATTTTTCATCCTCCGTACGCTACATAAGTTCAAGCTGTCTCAACCTGTACGCTTTTATTTTGACTACAAGTAAACGTATGTATCATCATCATTGTCAACCATTATCAATCCACTGCTGGACAAGGGTCTCCCCAAGTTTCCTCCACAACGGTCTGTCTTGTGCCAGTCTCCTCCATGTCATTCCCGCATATTTTCGAATTTCATCCACCCATCTCCCATGTGGTCTTCTTCTGGGTCTTTTCCTGTCCCTTGGAATCCAATCTAAAATTTCGGCTGTCCATCGATGGTCTGTCCTTCTGGCAGTATGTCCAGCCCATTGCCATTTCAGGGATTTAACTCTGATCATGATGTTTACCACTCTCGTCATTTTTCGGATCCACGAGTTCCTCTTCTTATCTCTCCTGGTTATACCAAGCATGCACCTCTCCATGCTACTTTGAGTTGTCTGCAGCCTTTGTATGTCTCTTTTAGTTAAGGTCCACGTCTCTGCACCATACGTAAGCACTGGAAGGATGCATTGATCAAACACTTTTCTTTTAAGACATAATGGCATATTGCGCTTGAAAATTATGCTGCTTCTTCCAAAAGCTCTCCAGGCAAGTTTTGTACGCCGATTAATTTCTTCATCAATGTGACCCTCACTTGATGGAAATCTTAGAAGAATATGAATGGCAGTATGTATACACACGATTAATTCCAATATTATACCTTCGTCTCTATTTTGGTGTTCCGTTGCCCTTGATGGGTACAAATACTCTTCTATGAATTGTGTTTCCAAAATTCTGTAAACGTTTTGCTCCATACATCACAACGGGTTCGATGGTGTTTCTGTAAATTTCTGTTTTAAGTCAGATGGAATCTTGCTTGCTAATACTCTGTAAATGTTGCAATCTTATTCCCGGCTTGAATTCTAGGCCGAATATCAGATTTAATTTTTTTCTAGGACATTTAATGTTTCCAAGAGAGTAATTAATGAATTCCAAAACACGAAATAATGCTGTTACCGAGAAAAATTGTCATACTGATTTCTCTTGTTATTTCTGGGTGTGATACTGTTGTATTACCATTAGAAGAACTTTCTAAGGCTATGAAACCTTAACTGGGAGATAGATTTAAAGGTTTCTGCAACACTAGCCAGCGCTAACGGAAGCCTAAAGTAGAAAATCTATGAATTGTTCCGCCTGAGAAAAATAGTTCGTGCCGGACGAAATACCTTATTGTGCAAAACTGAATGTTACTGTGAGTCATTTGTTACGTGTGGTTGGACAGTGATGTATTCCCAACGTAATAGGATAGGAAGCTGGAACGAAATTTGTTAATCTCATGATGCCTTCGGAATTAAACGTGGGAATTTCATTTAAGGAATTAAACGTCATTTTCTTTTATAGTCATTTTGTATCGCGTCTTCAACATGTTCAATGAAAAAAAAAACCCCAAAGAATCCGTTTTTTTATTCGTTATCCGACCTCCTAAAAGACTAACAGTTATGACTAAAATATATAAAAGGAGGAAAAAAACTGTTTTGGGCGCAAAAATGAATGCTGCAAAACTTCATTCATTTGAGGTCTATTTTCCGGGTTATGTGCGTTTCATCTTTTCTTATACCGAATATGGTTAACGCGCGTACTTGAAGCTTTTTTTTTTTTTTTTTTTTTGCATAGCAAACAAAGCACTTTGATTGACAGAAGCACACTTATCTCCTAACTTTGCATGGTTTTGCAGAAGCAGCTACCCACTGAGATTGCCATCGGTTTGTCGTTAACATTGTTTCACATCTGCTCAGACGAAACACAGCAGCTGCGTTTGAGAAGTCACGTGATAATCAAGAGAAATTCAGCCGCAACAATTCAAAGCTGGGAATACCAGAATTAGCTTAAAGGAGGACTCTACAGAAAATAAAAATGCAGGAATTCTTTAAATAAAGCTTACTGCATTGCTTTTCGCAAGATCTACTCACGAATTTAGTTCGAAGTTGTTTAAATATATCACGTAATGGAATTAAGTAGCTAATTTTATTCAAGCATAAGCAGAATAGTGTGATGTTAATGGACTGTAACAAGCATGGAATAAAGCCACAGGGAAGGACCCTCCAGCACAAGTCTTTTGACATTTGTTAATTCGAGACAAACTTCCTTTAAAAATTCTAACCGCATTGCTTTTCGCAAGATCTACGCATAAATTTAGTTTGACTTTGATCAAAAACATCATGTAATGATATTAAGTAGCAAATTTTATTCAAGAACAAGTACGAAATAAAGGCACATGATAAAATGATATATGAGAATAAGCATCGGCTTTTTGACATTTGTTTATTTGAGACAATCCTTTGTTAAACAATTCAGAGAATTTCTTTTGACTTAATTCATTTTTTTCACGCTTCAGTCAGGCGAAATGCCGCGTTTTTTGAGGTTTACCATGTACAGCATCTGCTGCGAAAAATTATAGATGTCAGTTCAGACGCGATTCCAGCAGCACATCATTGACTTTTTTAAATAGAAAAATCGCATACAAGGACCGAAAATATCACCCTCAAATATCACTGTCTCTCATTTTTAGATGCCCCTGAGAAGCCATGTAGAAAAACATCAACTATTTAGATTCTTGCAACTTTAATGCTACGCGGCCTTCAGGCCAACTCAGAAATTGTAAAATATCTGCAGAACTATCACACCTCACTAAAAGTCACAGATACAGAGATAATTAAACGTTTCCTCGTCATACAAGATCTCCAATTTGATTTGGTCGCGAAGTACTACTACACTGAAGAGCAATTGAATTAGAGACAGCTGGCATTATGCAAGTATGGCGTTGTGGGCGGCCCTGTAAACGGAAACGACATGACGTATGCAGCGATCCTACAATATAAGGAGTGATGCGACGGGAATCAGTAAGAGTTGGACGCAGTATGGGTAGGACGAAGGATCTAAGCGCATTTGATCGTAGGCAAATTGTCGAGGCCCGATGAATGGGTCACTCCATCTTGGAAGTCTTGCAGGCACTGGGATATTTTTACGAGTCACTGTGCCACGGGTGCACCGTGAGTACATCGATTCCGGTAAAACCATCCCTGCAATGGCCAACTGCCGAGGACAACAGCGTGTGGATGAGCGGGGTCATCGTCGGATATCTTGCATTGTAACAGCGGATAGACTGGCCACAGTGCAAGAAATCACTCGGCAATTTAACGCTGGTGCACAAAAACGTGTAAGCAGCCACACCATCCAGAACCATCTCCTCGCTATGGGGTACAGAAGCCATCGTCCCACGAGGGCACCGCTGCTGACCGCACATCACAGGGTGCAAAGATTAGCATGGGCGCGGGAACATCGCCACTGAACCCTAGACATGTGGAGAAATGTTGCTTGGACTGATGAGTCGAGATTCACGTTGGTACATGCGATGGCAGGATACGAGTATGGCGCAAACCATATGAAGCGATGAATCCTTCTTGCCAGCAGGGTACTCTTCAACCTGATGGGGGCGGCATTCTCGTCTGCTGACTGTTTACGTGGACTGAAATGGGACCCCTGGTACGTGTGACATCGTCCCTCACAGGTCAACGTTACCGGGATATCCTGGACGACCATTTGCTCCCGTTTGTGCGTCTTCAACATCCCACTGGGGACCTCATCCTGCAACAAGACAATGCACCGTGCCATCGCTCCCGAATTGTATCCGAATGGTTGGATGAACACTCCACCGACGTGACCTCGCTTCCTTGGCCAGCTAGGTCCCCTGACCTCAATCCCAGCGGGCACATCTGGGATGCCATTGAGAGAGATGTTCGAGGCTCTGACCCCCTCCATCAAATCTTCGTGAACTGTGGGAGCTTGTTCAGGGGTCGTGGATCCGTATGGCTTCCCAACGCTTCCGGTGTCTTGTCGAGTCCATGCCGAGATGAATCGCCGCCGTCATCAGGGCGAAAGGTGGTGCTACACGTTACTAGACAGGTATCTCTAATTCAATTGTTCTTCAGTGTATTACTCAATTACTTAAGATGGGAATTATCTCTTTGTCGTGAGATCAAATGAACTAATCCGCTATCTGAATAAATTCAAACACTCGAAGTGGATCGGGAACACCAAACAGAAATCACCGCACTTTCCACGTTAATATGATGATAATTTTTCCGTGACTTACTTATTAACGTGGAAAGAGCGATGATTTCTGTTTGGTGCAGCTATCTGAAGTTTCACTCATACCGACAAGAAACGGCACAATACTCGATGTGAAATGGTTCTTGCAGAAATGAATAAAAGCCTATATGCAAACGGCAAAACTTTCATTTCAAAATTAAAGTATTAATTCTAGTGACCATATTCTGTAACACAAACCACAACTGGTTTTTCTTAACGAAAATTAAATGCATTCTTATATCGAATTCTAAACTGTATACGATCTACAGACTAAGCACGGGTCTTTATTTTTGTCACAATATGGCTAGAACAATTTTGAAATTTTTACGAATGATAAGCTCTTGGAATCTTGGCAGTTTAAGATTTGCTGGTTTACATGTTTCGTGAGAGATTGGTGCAAGACTTATAAAAATTAAAATTCCTCGGCAAAATAAAAAAAACGTGTATTTTATGGTACACATTTCGTATAGGCCGCGGGGGAGATGGAAAACACATTTCTTTTTAGTGATTTCCTCATTATTTGCATATCATCATCATCATCATCATCATTGTCAACCATTATCAATCCACTGCTGGACGAAGGTCTCTCCAAGCCTCTTCCACAACGGTCTGTCTTGTGCCAGTCTCCTCCAAGTTACTCCCGCATACTTTCGAATTTCATCCACCCATCTCCCATGTGGTCTTCTTCTGGGTCTTTTCCTGTCCCTTGGAATCCAATCTAAAATTTCGACTATCCATCGATGCTCTGTTCTTCTGGCAGTATGTCTAGCCCATTCCCAGTTCAGGGATTTAACTCTGATCATGATGTCTTCCACTCTTGTCATTTTTCGGATCAACGAGTTCCTCTTCTTATCTCTCCTGGTTACACCAAGCATGCACCTCTCCATGCTACTTTGAGTTGTCTGCAGCCTTTGTATAACTCTTTTAGTTAAGGTCCACGTCTGTGCACCACACGTAAGCACTGGAAGGATGCATTGATCAAACACTTTTCTTTTAAGACATAATAGCATATTGCTCTTGAAAATTATGCTGTTTCTTCCAAAAGCTCTCCAGGCAAGTTTTGTGCGTCGATTAATTTCTTCATCAATGTGTCCCTCACTTGATATCTGCTGTCCAAGATAAACGTACGTGTCTGTTATCTCTAGCTTTTCTCCATCAATCGATAAATCTTCATTTCTTGTAAAAGCATTGGACATCACAAGAAATGAAGATTTATCGATTGATTTTGCATATAGATTGATTTTGCATTTATCGATTGATTTTGCAATATTTGCATATAGCAAGTTATATTTTCTAATTTGTTTTAAGTTAGAAGAACACAAATCAGTCTCTAATACGATAGATGTAAATTTGTCAGTGGGCGTCCGTTAACCTAACATCTCTGAAATTGTTCATGTATTTTGTTGCACTTTAAGGTGTCAAAAAGAAGAGAAAGTGTGAAAGTTTTAGTTGTTTATATCTGTATAAATTTAAATACAGCGATGAACTGCGATTCCAGTAATGAGCTGTTTCTATTAGCAAATATAAAATTACAACTTTTGTTACGGTCTTTAATTTTTAAACACAGAAATCTCATATTTAACTCTTACAATTGCACTCATTTCCTCAGAAACCTTTAAAAGTGGAAACCGAATTGAACCCTCATCATTCGATTCGCCATCGAGCATGCTACCGTTATTCAACCCAGGGCAAGGAACATCCAAGCAACGGTGGCTTGGAAAATAATTGCAGAAGCTTCATTCATCATTAATTTCTGCGATAGCATCTAAAGAACTGCTTATTCCCCCTGACTGGGAACCGTTCTTGGCTTAGAATGGTAGTTCGCGCTCTGAGGAAGAATCAAGTTGCTTTGACTAGCGCAGATCTGATGTTTGTTCTGATTCCTATACTATGCAGGCATATTACTTTATTCGATAAGATTCATTCTTCATTAATTTCTGTGATAACATCTGAAAGACTAGTGATTCCTTTTAACTGGGATCCATTCTTGGATTAGGATGTTCGTTGACTTTACGAGGAGGCATCAGGGTGCTTTGACTTTGGCAGATCTGACGTTTTTTCACATTCCTATGCGATAGAAGCATATTAGATAAAATTCATTCCTCTTCGTTTCTCTGATAGCATCACCAAATCAACGTGTAGCTAATTTTTCTAGTGGTAATGTTAAATGCATGTGTGTGTGAGATTGGGACGGAGCCCCAATGAAAGAAAAAAACATTCGAGGAATTCGTGGTTTCCCCGTTACGTCTCTAATTATGTCCAACAATGTGCGTCTTTAAATTTCGAAAGAGGAGTTAAGATCTGAAGAATGGCAAGACACCAAGGATGAGGAAGTTGGTTTAAAGTATACCAGAAACTAACCACTGTAAACCAGCTTTTATTCAATTTACGGTGTTAACATTATTGGGACCATGTTACATAAATTGATGATAGGCTAAGGTTTTCTGAGAAAAACTCTTCATGTGGTTCCAGTCTCCACTTAATCTCTTCTACTACCATTATACAGAGATCATTCACAGGAAATTCTTTAACTCCACGGTATATTTCTTCTATGGTCACCTTCAGAGACGGTCCGAACCCCTCCTAAATTTTTTCACCCAAATTTTTTTACCTGCAGTATTTTTAGCACGTCTTTTGTAAAAAAAGATCGTGCTTATGTTACCGGTTTGTCCGCCCGTCCGTCTGTACACACGATATCTCTGCAACTATTAGTCCGATTTGAAAAATTCTTTTTGCATTGAGAAGCCTGAAATGTGCGAATAATGATCCTTCATTTCGTTTTTTTTTTTACGATGTACAATTTCGCCGCTAGATGGCGTAAATGCAGATGATGTCGAATTCAAAAATACGTTTTATTCCACATATTTGCTTCTAAACATCCGATTGAAAAAATTCTTTTATCTTTCGATTCCATTTATGTTGAATAGTATTTTAGATATAGTTACTTTTTCAAATTACGCTTAGAGTTTCCGCTAGGGAGTGAAAAAGTAAATTACATTTTCCCCGATAACTCTTCTTCTAAAACTCCGATTTAAAAAATGTTTTCTTCAGCGGATACACCTCCTGATGGAAAACCTTTTGCATATAATTTCAAATTTTTGGTAAAGAATACTTTGGCCACCAGGGGGCGTAAGTGTTAATTTTTGCTTCTGACGTATTTGCCATAAAATCTCAGCTTCTACAATATCGATTAAAAAATACTTTCGTGGTGAGTGGCTCACATCGATAAACCTTTTCGGAATATTTTCTTCTTAAAATATTCCACACTTTCTCAGCCAGGGGGCATAGATGTATATCTTATTTTTGTCAATATCTCTACTTCTAGGAGTCCGATTTAAAAAATTCCTTCTTTGTTGGATAGTGTTTCCAGTGTGACATGTTTTTCATATAATTTCAAAATTTTCAAGTAATTCGTAGACTTTCCGCTAGGGGGCGTAATGGTAAATTGCGTTTCCCCCTATATCTCTGCTTCTAAATCTCCGATTTGAAAAATTCTTTTTGCACCGGATATAGCTCCTGATGGGAAATCCTTTGCACGTAATTTCTAATTTTTGAAAAAAAAAATGGTTTGGCCACCAGGTGGCGCAAGTCTTAATTTCCGCTTCTGATGTATTTGCAGCAAAATATGAGTTTCTAAAATCTCGATTGCAAAAAAAGTTGTTTGTTGACCGATACTACTCATGCCGATAAACCTTTTAGGAACATTTTCTTCTTGAAATAATGCATGGTTTCTTCGCCAGGGGGCGTAGATGTATGTCTTATTTTTGTCAATATCTCTACTTCTAGGAGTCCGATTTGAAAAATTCCTTCTTTGTTGGATAGTGTTTCCGATGCGAAATGTTTTTCCTATAAATTCAAAATTTTTAAGTAAATCATAGACTTTCCGCTAGGGGGCACAAAGGTAAATTGCGTTTTCTGCGTTATTTCTGCTTCTAAAACTCCGATTTGAAAAATTCTTCCTGTATCGAACACAAGACCTGATGGAAAATATTTTTCACATAATTTCTAATGTTTGGTAAAGAATGGTTTGGCCACCAGGAGGCATAAGTGTTAATTTCTGCTTCTCATGTATTTGTAGCAAAATCTGGGCTCTTGAAAACTCGACTAAATTTTTTTTTCTTGGACCTATACCGCTCATATGGAAAAACCTTTTGAGAATAATTTATTCCTAAAATAATGCGTGGTTTTCCCAAAAGGGGACGTAAAGTAACATTTCATTTTTGTCGACATCCCTGTTACTAAGAGTCCGATTTGAAAAATTATTTCTTTGTTGGAGAGCGTTTCCGCTGCGAAATGTTTCTCATGTAAATTAATGTTTTTCTTAACACACAAGTCTGCAACCAGAAGGCGTAAGTTCACGATTCCGTTTAAAGCAATATCTGCGGGATTAAAAACCCGATTGAAAAACTTCTTTCTTCGGTCAGATAGTACTGCTTTCCATACCGATTCCATTGACTTTGAATAGCTTTGATAAATTTAATTTGCGTCAGAACGGGTTCGAAGGATGTGCTTATTACACCCGAAAATTCGGTGACATCTTTCCTGTTTTATTGCTTTCACTCCTTTCAATGAAAATTGGAAAGGGAGTGAGACAAGGTGACACCATTTCTACCAAACTCTTCAATGCCACATTGTAAAATGTCTTTCAATCGTTGAACTGGTAAAACAAGGGGATAAAGATTATTGGAGATATTTAATTCACCTTCGGTTTGCTGATGACGTAGTTTTTTTGTTTTTTTGTTTTTTGATTGGAGGTTTAACGACCACCGTGAGCAACTCAATGGGCTATAAGCAGTCGCCCGTCCCTAATTTAGGGTCACTGGTTCCAGGGAAGGGAGAGAGCCAGTGCCGTAAGATAAACACAACATCCATGCCTCACCGGGATTCGAACCCGGACCCCTTACGGACGAATGATCAGAGGCCATCGCTTAGACCACTGCGCCACCGGGGCGGCCTTAGTTGTTTTTGCAACTGCCCCTTCAGAGCTGCAGAATATGATCCAGGAACTTGCTGACAAGAGTAAAGAAGTGGGACTAAAAATGAACTTTCAGAAAACAAAAGTGATATACAATGCGTTTACAGAAAAGAAGATTTATTGATTGATGGAGAAAAGCTTGAAACAACCGATACCTACATTTATCTTGGGCAGCAGATACCAAGTGAGGGTCACATTGATGAAGAAATTAATCGCTATATAAAACTTGGATGGAGAGCTTTTGGAAGAATCATTTCATAATTGTGTTTTAAATTTCAACCCAATAATTTCCAGAGCACAATCGGAGTGGTTTCGAAATATCGTCATGCTGCGAGTTTGCTTCGAAAAATCTGCTTAATGTTAAAAGACACTTATTCGTATGTTGGATTGAATCAGTGTAACATTAATGTTCGCCACAATTGAATCATGGTTCAAAAAACGGGAAGGGAATTCTCACACAGCTTACAAGTGGCGGTACATTAAGTAAGTTTTGTGTTGGGAAAGGCAGTTTGGTTTAGTAATATACTGTAGAATGCTGGCGGATGATGGCAAGAATATGGAGGTATATCAAGGGATGTTTTATACACATCACATCTGTTTTGCGCGCGCGCGAGCGTGTGTGTGTGTGTGTGTGAGTGTGTGAGTTCTATTTTATTCAACAATGTGTTTCACTCGTAAAAGGCCCCGAATTATCGTTTGCTACAGACATAATATACAAACAAGACGGTTGCAACTAAGGGAGTACCGACATGGATAGAGACATGGTTCAATGTAACACGACTCTTGCATGTCTCAACTGCGTGGCGCCGCATTGCGGTCCGATAGGAACTGTCGTCAACTTCTGTCGTTGAGTTCACCACACTTTGATAAGCTCCGTTCGAAGCCAGTCTCGTTGAGGTAAACATGTACACGATTGAGCAGAAAGTGTGTACTTGGTCAAAACATATTGGACTACGGCTCATTTATAAGGGAAGGATATATAGAGAAGACACTGGCTGTATTAAGCTGAAACTCATGACGTCATGAAGTCGACTGCAGCGCACCCGCGACCTAAAACAGAACTATAGTTGATTGACAGCTGGGCTTCCCAGGAATCGCCGCGAACCACATGATTTTGTCCATTTAAGCTTTGACCTCCGTGCTGCCGTGCAGAGTGGAAGACAACGTTTACGACATGTACCTAACATTTTCCGGATTCTTTTTGGTTTGTACCTTCCAGTTTCCTGTAACATTCTAATAAGTGGCATTATTCTTGCTTATTCCTCACTAATCGTAAACTTTTCCTTTGTAAATTCCATTACTTAGGTTTCTACGTGTTTTTGTTGCACATTTCATTCACGCATAGTGTGTCATTGTTTTCTTCACAATATAGCTTTACGTTCAATTCTCATTTGTATTCCGTTGTTATCTGTTTTGATATCTACGTCTTTGGCTTCAATATCTATGGATACTTCGGTATTGCCATCTTTCCGATGCCTCACTTGGCTTAGATTGGGACAGCAGTTGAGGACAAAGGTCGTGTGTGTGTGTATGTGGGGGAGGCAACAGAAGGGTGGCGCAGAGCAGCTGCGCCGCAGCACTGGGGTGGGGTTGCCATAGCAACCATTGCCGACGGGATGGAACACGTCACAGTTTGGTTCTGTTTTAGGTCCGTGGGGGCGCCACTTTCTATGGGAGGAGTTTCCATGGGCTCTTATGTCTGTTTCCACTCTATAGATCCTTCCTTTATGGGCTCATTGAAGGTTACGCATTCAAATTTCAGAAAACGGTTTAATGTTACAGCGCCGTCAAAAAGTGCAATTCAGAAGATGTTGAAAAAACTGGAGACAACATGCACGTTGGTGAATGTGCACGAGCGCGGTCGTCCCGCAATGACCGAGAAGACTGTGCAGGAGGTGCGTAATAGGTTGCTTAACCCACCAAGCAAGTCCTTACGGCGACTGTCGCAAGAAATTGGCTTGACACCTTCGACTTTCCACAGAGCTGCAGAAAAAGGGATGATTTGTCAGTATCGAGTATCCGTAGTGCAGAAACTGCGGGAGGCCCGATTTCGCAAAAAAAGCTGTCATACTGCAACTGGTTTTATATCTTCACTACTGAAAACAATGACATCTTGGATATAACATTTTTGTCAGACGAAGCGTGGTTCAACGCATCTGGGTACGTCAATTCGAAGAATACGCGCTTGAGGGCCGAAGCAAATCCATATGCGATTTCTGAACATCAGCTACATCACCCCAAGATTGGAGAGTGTGGTGTGCCATGTCGCGCACCCGCGTCATATAGGGTCCATATCCTTTGAAACGACGGTGAACACAGACGTGTGCTGCGAAATTATCGATATATTTGTTAATCAGTTGGAAGACAATGAGTTACAACGTGGCTACTTCCAGCAAGACGGGGCAACCTGTCACACGCTCAAAAGCTCATGTCATTTGTTACCAGCTTCTTCGAAGATAGCACAATCTCCAAAGGAATATGGCCACCAAAGTCTCCAGATCTCAGTCCCTAGCCTTTTTCTTATGGAGCATGTTGAAGGGAAAATGCTATGCCAATAAACCACTCACACTCCAGCAATTGAAAGCGAACATCACCGCTGTAATTGGTGACATCAGCCACGCTCTGCTAATTGAGACATTCGCAAACATGGAGCGTCGGGTTTCCTGGTTGCAGGAAGGAGGCGGCAACTTCCAGCATTTGTTGTGATGCTTATATTTATACAGTATAATACACACATATACGCTAAGAGTGTGAGATAGGATCCTGGACCCCCTCCCCTCTCCATCCGAAATGGAATCCTGGTACGTCCCTGGTTACATTGACAGACTGATCAGAACTAAAATCATCTTCTGTTCATCTAACTGTGCTTCTTTAAAAAAATAAAATAACTTAACCCCGGTGAAATCTGCTGCAGACGGTTCATAAATTCAAAACGTTACCTTGTAAGTAATGACTGAAGCAGTGCCTTGTTCTGCTCAGTGCCTCCGAAGTTTGTTTTCTCCCGTTATTACCAGCTGACGTAACAAATCAACTCTAACAACTAATGTCCAGTAGATGACTCATCGTTTTTATTCGTCAAAGATAAAAACATGCGTTGACATACTCGAACTCAGAACATGCAGAGCTTACTGGAGGTCAAATGCAATAAAGCGAAAACAAAATGATGCGCGGAATCAGTGAAAAGAATCAGATACGCCGTGATGTTTAAAATCAACCATATACTAAAAGCTACAATTTTCATTCGTTGTTAATAATTCCAAATTTTAAACATCGTACAATAAGTTTTCATTTTTTTGATTTATCCATATTTAAAAGTATAATCAGTAAAAATTATTCTTACGTAACTTTACTGGTTTTCCCCTATATTGTGTATAAATCCTTCATAAACGCATTTCCGATTTCTCTCATTTCAGGCTGCCTAAAAGAACACTGTGAACTATGATACATTTTGCGAACATTAGAGACCTCAAATTTCACGGACAGGAGATAAACCACTTTTGAAATGGAGTAAAGAGTACGATGCCCCCACCCCATTCTCAGGTTCAGGTAAGAATTTCCAAATAAAGTTGATCATACTAAAATATCTGTCTCGAAACCAATACGTAGAAAACTATGACACTCAATTTAAAACTATGACCTGAAATTTAAGATGATCATGAGATTTCATACTTCTTGGCATCAAACTCCAGAATCGTGTGCAGCCACGCATATTTGTGGAGGGCGGTATAAAAACAATGAAATTCTGTGCTATTCAATACTCAGCCTCTTTTTTTTTTAATCTTTGTTCTGTAGATAGATTACACATTCATAAGCCTTCTCCTAAAGGAGTGATAAAGGTGCACGATATACAGTGGTTGGACAGAATAATGTGAACACCACGCTCAGAGACGCGACATTAAATGCAGCTGCGTACGTCGCAATACGCAAAGGTGTTCACCACATTTTGGTTGCAATAGCTTTGTATAGACATCAAGGTCCTGTTTATGTGAATTTAATGTGTCTTGTTGCAAAAATGTCTTTCAAGGTGACGACGAAATGGGAGACCTACCAGACTTCAAAAGAGGGATAATTAGTTCCTCCATGACAACAGTCGACAGGGTAGTGGGGGTATCGAGAGCTATTGTGTCTAGCGTCATGACACCATACCGTGTTCTTGGCAAAACCTCGTCTGCGAAACACAAGAGCGGCTGTAAAACGACCCTGACTGATAGAGACAGGAGAGCATTACAGAGGACTGTTACCCGCAATAAGAAGAATACGAAGTCGAAAATTAGTGCAGAGCTCAATCTGCATCTCCAGACCCCAGTATCAATGAAACCAATGCGCAGGAAACTACATAAACAAGATATTCATGGCACAGCTGCTATTACAAAACCGCTGGTGACCCGGGTCAATACACAACGGCGACGGCAGTGGTGCCAGGAGTATACAACGTAGACTGCCTATGCATAGAAGCGTGTAATGTGGTCGGATGAATCAACATTTACACTATTACCCACCGCAGGACGTATTTGCGCGAGGAGAACACGAAGTTTATTCACCTTCAATAGTTGGTGGAGCCTCCACGAGCGGCGATTACAGCTGCGACCCTCCGGGGCATACTCTCAACCAGGCGTTGTACGACGGCTAGGGGTATTTTCTTCCACTCGACTTGGAAAAGACAGGACAGTTCCTTCACCGATTTTGGACGGTGGGGGCACCCCTTAAGTCGACGCTCCAACTCGTCCCGGAGGTGCTCGATAGGGTTAAGGTCCGGGCTCTGCGCAGGCCAGTCCATTCGATTAACCCCATTGTCACCATACCAAGCCATGGTGGACCTCGCAACATGACAGGTGGCATTGTCATCCTGAAAGTAACATAGTTCCACCCCGTAAAACTGCCACAAGGTAGGAAGCTCATGGTCATCCAAAATGGTACAGTAGGTCTCGGCGTTGAGTCTACCAGGAATTGCGACCAAGGGTCCCGTGCCATACCAGGAGAAACACCCCATAGCATAATTCCCCCGCCGCCGAACTTCACGTTGTAACAATACATTCCGGCAGGAGGCGTTCTCCAGGCAGACGCTAAACCCAGACCCTGCCATCCGAACGGTAGAGGGTGAACCTTGATTCGTCGCTCCACAGAACCTGTTTCCACTGTTCAACGGTTCACTGTAGACGTTCTTTGCACCACGTTAGCCGAGCAGCGCTATTGGACTTGGTGATCAAAGGCTTGTGGGCGGCAGCACGTCCATGATAACCGAACAGATGGGCTTCCTTACGGATAGTATTCACCGAAAGAAAACTTCCGGATGCCTGTTGAAACTCCTTGCGGATGTGGCCCATCGATTTGGTGCGGTTCTTCCGAATTTCTCTGGCCAGCACCCGTCGGTCTCTAACTCCCAGTGTTGTGGGTCTGCCGGGTCGGGGCACATTTCGACAGTCACCTCTCATCTTCCATTTGCCAATCACGTAGGCCACTGTCGATTTTGGGTACTTCAACTCGCTGGATATGTCACGTATGGATTGGCCATTTCTGTGACACCCGACGATTACACCTTTCTCGAAATCAGAGAGCTCCGAACTGCGTGGCATCTTGCATGCGACTGGTTGCGTTGTTGTTTCCCACACGATATTTAACGGTGGCGGCCGTGACGTGTATCAGGACTGCAGATATCGTCGATTGCAGGGGTGCCCAATAACTTGTTGGTATATAGTGTATATATATATATATATATATTTCAAATTGGCAGCCGAGATTTTAGATTGGATTCCAAGGGACAGGAAAAGACCCAGAAAAAGACCACATGGGAGATGGGTGGATGAAATTCGTAAATATGCGGGAGTGACATGGAGGAGACTGGCATAAGACAGACCGTTGTGGAGGAAACTTGGGGAGACCTTCGTCCAGCAGTGGATTGATAATGGTTGACAATGATGATGATGATGATATTTCAAATATATGTACTCAAAAAATACATATATATGTGCTCTAACTTCATTCAGTTTCTGTGCCCTTTCGGGCAGGACACAGAAACTGAAAGAAGTTAGAGAGAATCTGGCAATTCTGGCAGGATAGTTTGTAAGTGAGAAAGAGCAGGCTAGATGGCGCCACCGTACGATTTTGCACATAGAAGGCACAGAGAAATTAGGGCGTGGGGGCTTAGGAATAAACACTTTTATATGCAACCGGGGGATTCCTACCCGGGAGCCGTAACTTAACGTGCTCCTCCGGTGCACGGCAGATATCCTGTTAGAAATTTACACCACCAGGGAGAGCCTCACAGATTCAAGCCTATTAGGCTAGGCTTGAACCTGGGGTCCCTCCATCAGTAGTCTGAATCTCTAACCACTAAGCCATCCGCGGCTCGATTTCAAATTTGGAATACGTGTACTCAATATATAATCATTTATTCATAGCATCAACTAGAAGTATATTATTCGATGGCACATCTGGCATAATAGATTTACTCGTTGTCACATACTCACATACTGGGCAAATGGGCAGCACAATTTTATGAAAAATGTAGTGATGAAGCGACACTATATTATCGCCTGCGTTCGATTTGGATGAATTTCACTATGCACGGGGCCCCTATCTCTAATTTGAAATTGGCGCCACCGTACGATTTTATCGGTCTACTGAGTGTATTAGCAGCGACTCCTGAAGCAGACAACATGAGGTAACATTAAAAAAAAAGACTGTTCTTTGTTTCGTTTTGTACACTGAAGAGCAATTGAATTCGAGATACCTGTCTAGTAACGTGTAGCACCACCTTTCGCCCTGATGACGGCGGCGATTCGTCTCGGCATGGACTCGACAAGACACCGGAAGCGTTGGGAAGCCATACGGATCCACGTCCCCTGAACAAGCTCCCATAGTTCGCGAAGATTAGATGGAGGGGGCGGGGGTCAGAGCCTCGAAATCTCTCTCGATGGTATCCCAGATGTGCTCGCTGGGGCTGAGGTCAGGTGACCTAGCTGGCCAAGGAAGCGAGGTCACGTCGGTGGAGTGTTCATCCAATCATTCGGATACAATTTGGGAGCGATGGCACGGTGCATTGTTTTGTTGCAGGATGAGGTCCCCAGTGGGATATTGAAGACGCACAAACGGGAGCAAATGGTCTTCCAGGATATCCCGGTAAGATTGACCTGTGAGGGACAATGTTACACGTACCAGGGGTCCCATTTCAGTCCACGTAAACAGTCCCCAGATGAGAATGCCTTCCCCACCAGCTTGAAGAGTACCCTGCTGGCAAGAAGGATCCATCGCTTTATGTGGTTTGCGCCGTACTCGTATCCTGCGATCCGCATGTACCAACGTGAATCTCGACTCATCACCCTGGCAACATTTTTCCACATGCCTAGGGTCCAGTGGCGATGTTCCCGCGCCCATGCTAATCTTTGCACCCTGTTATGTGCGGTCAGCAGCAGTACCCTCGTGGGACGATGGCTTCTATTCCCCATAGCGAGGAGATGGTTCTGGATGGTGTGGCTGCTTACACGTTTTTGTGAACTAGCGTTAAATTGCCGAGTGATTTCTTGCACTGTGGCCCGTCTATCCGCTATTACAATGCGAGCTAGCCGACGATGACCCCACTCATCCACACGCTGTTGGCCCGTGCAGGGATGGTTTTACCGGATTCGATGTACTCACGGTGCACCCGTGACACAGTGGCTCGTGAAAATCCCAGTGCCTGCACGACTTTCGAGATGGAGTGACCCATTCGTCGGGCCTCGACAATTTGCCCACGATCAAATGCGCTTAGATCCTTCGTCTTACCCATACTGCGTCCGACTCTTACTGATTCCCGTCGCATTACTCCTTATATTGTCGGATCGCTGCATACGTCATGTAGTTTCCGTTTACAGGGCCACCCACAGTGCCGCATTTGCATAACGCCAGCTGTCTCTACTTCAGTTGCTCTTCAGTGTACATACTGTATATAAAGTTTTAATGCTATGTACAATGCACCTTTCCCGACAGTAATAAAGTAAATCCCCCAAGTAAAAAATTTCGACATAACAAAAACTGGTAACGGAAGTAGTCGGTAAGCCACCTTGTTGGATTTTCCCAAACATCTCGAGAACGGTGCGTCGTACCTCCCCACCCCACCCCCTTCCGACCGAAATGGGGGTACCTGCTATCGAAGAGAGCATTAAAATGACGCACAACAGGATGGGGTGTAACCTGTAGGTAACCTAAACCAAAAGTTACCTATCTCTCTCACTAACACACTTGCGATTCAGTTTTTCTTTCCATTTTGAGGTCAGATTTTAGCTTGCGCATGCGAAGATCGATTTTCGTACTACATCGCATTTCATCGGAGTCAGAGTCGTTTCTTGCGTTCGTATTAATCTGAATAATATATAATAAAAATAAATATTGTTTTTGAAAAACGGAACAGTAGAAATATAGCTATTGCCGCCGCCATAGTTTAGCAGATATTTACTTCTGTGATTCACATATCTTTTTTCATTGGTTTTACGACAATAACATTCATTGATCCACTTACCTAAATGCCACTGAATGTGAGGACTTATTAAACATTATTGTTCGTTGTTTCGATTTAATTCCAGCTAATATGTATCTGACTGTTGCTCGGTGTGGTCGTGAGTGACGCAAATAAATGCAATGTGTTGTTGTACGTAAATAAATGTACACTCTCGAATAACTATTGTCATTTCACATCCACAAAGATCTTGGCATGCGAAAGATGCATAGTATAAATTATCTACAAAGAGTACCAGGGTACTCTCTCTCTCTGTATGTCTCTCCCACTCTTTCTCTCCCACACTCTCTCTCCCACTCTTTCTCACGACTACTGTCTCTCTCCCTCTCTCTCTTTCTCCCTCCCTCCCTCTCTCTCTCTCTCACTCTCTCTTTGTTCCTCCCTCTCTCTCCTACTCTTTCTCTCTCCCACTCTTCCTCCCTCTCTCTCTCTCTCCCACTCCCCATCTCTCTCTCTCCCTGTTGCAATTTCATCCTGTATGCCACAATTTTCTTCATCCAATCCAGGAAAGTGCGTTTCAGATTTTATCCAGTTCATTAAATGTGAAATTTCATTTGTTGTTATTATTATTATTAATATTATTATTATTATTGCTTGTTCAAAAGTAATTACCTTAGCTTTTCTTTCAATCGTTAAATCCGGGGATTTCATTAAATTTTGTTCATTAACAACGATCAAATTAGCTTTGAATTAACATTATAACAAAGATAAGTTCCTTTTTTACTCGTTTTATCTAAGATCTCTCGATAATAGGGGCTCGTTATAAGTGGGTTCCACTGTAATAACAATCATATGTATGAACACCCAGATCTCCCTCTCTGTCTCAAATGATCTCGAGATGTCAAAGTGATTGCGTGCTATATAATAACACGCGATCCCTTTGAGATGTCAAAGTAATAGCGTGCTAATTTAAAAACATTGGATTATCATTGTGAATCGAGTTTTATTTATCCGATTTACAAAATTCGAATTGAATCCTTAGTGTCACGGCAAGTTGAGTTTATATATTGATTTAATTTAGCACAATTCGAATATTAATTTTTATGCTTAAATTATATTTTACCTGTTTATTCTATCGAGCTTTCCGAGTTTAGTGTTTAATGATTAGATTATACATTTTGAAAAATATCGATCTATCTAGGACACTCTAACCTACACTAAAAACTGAAATCTTTAGATGACAAAGGGAGCAAAATTGCATCTAAAAACAGATGTCGCCCCAATAGCACATTGTCCAGAATTTAGATAGTTCGATTTGTAATACCATACGTCGCATTTTTTTGTTGAAAAAGCTTTGGTATGAAGTTTCAAACTAACCGTCGAATAGCACAGTCTAAATAAAACAAGCTGTGAAGGGAATAAGAAGTGTGCGGGGAAAAAAGTCATTTAACGCGAAATATCAAAGCCAAAGTTATTAAGGTAATTTTATACGAAAACAACTGGACTACAAGGAAAATTGTTAAACAACAACAAATATTTTACACAGAATGTTATTTATCGAGAAGTCTTTTGAAAAACAGAAATAAATAAGATATGATTTTCAGTTCTAACATGAATGAGTTCTTACTATATAAGTTTTTACTGTATTTCCTTACAGAAATCCGGCGTCTATTTGATTTGCTTTCAATCTGTTTCAGTTGAAATGAAAAATTTTACCCCGTCCAAGAACGGGCATCATACCCTAAAAAGTAATATTTATTTAACGCTTAGAAACAACCGTCCTAGGACGGGCTATAGGTTAGCTGCAATTGAAATAAATAAATGGTTAAAACCTAGTACTGCCCTGTTTGAATTTCATGAGAAAAAAATCGGGGTGAAATAGGAAGGATGGGTGGCGAGCGGGGCGGAGGGGGGGTGCACACGTGCAAGGGCGCCTGGACCGCAACATACTTTTCTCTTTATGCTATGCGTCAAAAGAAAAAACAAAATGAGCCTGGCGGACGGGGAAAATCTCAAGGTATTTGAAGATCTTAAGTCACCAACACACACGAAACCTGAACGCAGGCGATCCGTTGTCGAATGAAAGAAACCCCATCACGGTTTCACAAAGTGTAGTGAAAAATTGCTTTCACATCCCTTTGCGAGGATGACCACCGCTGACTCCGATTTCAAACGGATCTCACTATGGGATGGGGGTTGGTTGTCCTTCTTCTTGGTGTCATAACCGGAGACATCTTTGCAAAGACGAATTTGAAAACCTCTGACTTTCGGAAGTCACTGTTGACATGCATTTAAGAAATGATAGCGAGATAATGGGGTTGAGAGACATAGGTGGGGGAGGGGCGGGGGAGCAAACTGCACGTGGCTTTTAGGAAGCAACGTGTCTGCTGGAGCGAGGGAGGCAAAGGTTTCCGTAGAGCGAGAGAGCAAGCAGCTGAGTGAAGCAAGTGACATGCCGTAGTAGAGTCGTCGCACATCCCGCAGTTCGCATTATGCGCGGTGTGTGTCTGGTTGAATTTCGATTACATCACGCGGTCTCCGGTGGGCCGGGCCGAAGGAAGGACGAGGGGGCTCCTGGCATCCCGCCGCCCTCTACCAGTTGCCAGGCCGCCGCCACAGCGCGCGAACGAGAAGACGGCTCCTGTGTCGTCATGCTGTTGTTGCCGCCGTGTGTTTTCAATGCTGCGTGATGCTGCTGCTGATGCCTCTTCGCTTCGTGTGATTCCGTCCGTGCCAAATGAAAAAAGGATTGTAATCGACACGCCGCCGGATTTCAGAGGAGGAGGAGGAGGAGGGAAGAGAAACAAGTTCAGCCTCCCTCCCATCATTTACAGTGGAGTGAATTGAATTTTTTTATTTTGCATCAGTTTCACTGCGAGCGTACGTGGTTTATCATTCATGGGATAGTTAACACGAAATGGGTAAGTATTTAAAGTAACAAACTTTCATTTTTTTAAACCGATTTCTAACACTAATCTAGTTAATCAACACTGAAGAAGCAGTTAAGGATAAATGTATTCAAAGAACTTTCGGGACTTTTTTTAATTCTCTACAAATCAGTTCCTAAAGTTTCTCTTTTGAGATGCAAACGCAAAAATGCGTTTTCATAAAGGCACACAATGCAGCATTAGAAAAGTTAGCAGAAAATATTGACGAGGGAACGAGATCGCCGTTCGTTGAAAGAATCACGTGCGCGTTTTAATCGTTAGAATTTTTCTGGCTCGTTAACTTTGCGTTTGTGTGATAATAATAGCCAAAAGTGAAGTGAATCGTCGGAAATTATAAAGTAATAATAAATTACGGTAAAATTGAAACTATTCGTGATAAAAATCTGTTTCCATCGTTTTCCTCAAATGAAGTTAAACTTACGTCCAAAAGCATACATTTTATGTAATTAATTGGACTCGATTTTCGTGAATAAATAATTGTGTACAGCAGAAAGTTTTTTCGTCTTCTTAACTTTCTTGGGAAGTTTCTCAATCAGAGCTTTTGAGTTTATACAAGCATACGACAAGATGTGGCCTGAAATAAGATAGTGTGTTATTGCAATTATTAAATACACATTGTCTGCGAACATATTCCTGCACTTCGGCAAACGATGCAAAAAAATCTAGCAAAGAGTTGCGAAAATTGCAATGCCGGAAAATTAAAACTGAAGGAATTTATTCTAGATCTTTATATTGTACACGGTATGTTCCTAAATTTAGTTAAAATAGGAAATAAGCAGAACAGTTTTTTCATGGTTTGATGGATCTGTTAAGTGTTCGTTCCCAAACGACCATGTTTTTGTCACCTGATGAATACCAAAGTTTGTAACTTAAACGAAATAAGTGGCAGTTCTCTGTGTGTGTCTGCAATAAACCACTCCAGTAGCGAGATTTAAGGGAATTAATTAGAAAGTATTTCACATTTTCTGAATTTGCCTATTGATACTTTCATTAGGTAATTGCTAAATATCGACTCTCCAGCAATTAAAGAGAATTCTGTGTTTATTATTCTATCATCCGTGAAATATTTCCGTCGTTGAAACTAATTAAGTTTCAATCAAATCTCTTAGCATTATAATCGGTGCCAGCGTGCTTTGATTAATGAGCACATCACCTCGTGTGCTGTGTCTCTTAAACTTGGTTAATTAACCTTGAGCTGAAGTAGTGTTACATAATATCATAATATACCCCCACACATTTGTAGCTGGTACTTTTGCTGTTTTAGACGGGATTTCCACTCAGATCCAGTTTATCATGTCACCAACCTCTTCACGATGTCGAGGCCAAATTAGCAAATTCCTGATGTCGAAAGAGATAATAATAATCCCGCTCAAAAACAACCATCATAATAATATCCCGCATAATAATTCCGCTCAAAACAACCGAGTCTTCAGTTGTTGAAAGCTTCCCTTAAAAACGATCATATCGCTTATGGGTTTCTGGTTTGTAATCAGTGAATTTCACGCAAAATATGTCATTAGCCATCCACTATTTCGTTCTGAAACTTGCTAGGTAATCAACGTGAGACTTATTTTCGCAAACGAATACTGATTTTTTTATTATTGAAATTAAAATAACAAGTAATGCATTCAGTCACAGGTTAAAATTCTATCATGCCGATAATCAGTATAGTTTATGTCATGTGTGTTGCACTTTGTTGTATTCAAGATATTCAATAGTATGCTTGAGGATAGATCATTGCTAAATAATCTTAATTCAAATTACACACATATGCTCATTTTGTTTCATTTTATTTACAAACGATTCATTAGAAACTTAACAATTTTGCATCAGTTGCATCGAATAAAGTGTACAATGGTAAATCTGTAGATGCTTAATTGATAATTGAACAGAAATAGTATAAAATCGCCATTCTTTCGTACAGAACAAGGTTAACGAGGAGTATGGGGGTTATGCTGTTCTCGTGTACCATTACCAAATTATGTCTCTCTCATAAAGTCTAACGGAAAATCTCTGTCCCCTCTTAGATATCAGAAAAGGAATACTCTTAAATAAAAGTTGAATAACTTCAACCTGCGGAAAATTTCAAAAATAAATTTTTAACCCTACGTCAGTTCGTTTTCCTCCAAGCATTTCAGAATTTTACCGGTAATTCGTGCATGGATAATAATAGACAAATCATTAATTTACTTAAAAATGACACACTGTCAAACTAACTACAGCACATAGATTTATATTTTTTTCATTGGGTTGTTGATTCACTGGTACTTCCAGCAGGCGTCACTGGAACAGAACTTTTGTGATTGCGTTAGATAAACATTTCTCGCAGGTGAAATGACTACTGCATAATTTATTTTTGTTGGAAACATCACCATTTCAACAATTGACTGAAAATTCGTCCCAGTCATTGTGAATGTTTAAATGCCTGAAACATTATGCATTCAAATTTGGAGGCGTCATTTATTGCCGCTAAATATTCCGTTAATGATATGAAGTTTTAATAATTATCTGGATATAAAAGCTTCCAGAAACAGTTTAACGGAAAGATTAAAATGAAAAATAGACGATGAAGAAATAAATCTGAAGCATAATATTTTACACATCTGGAAAAAGGTTTAAACTTATGTGAAGCGACGAAGTTCATCCCTTAGATTTAATAATAACAAAAAAAAAAAAAAAAAAAAACGCTTGCACATTCCGATTAAGAGTCTACAGAGACGTCAGAACTATTTTCTGACAACAGTGGCAAGATATAAGGATATGCATTTTTTGGTTAGATCATAAAACGTATATGATCGTTAATGGACAAAATAAATATAAAAAAAACAATATGAGCAGCAGTTATTTAGTGTTAATAGATAACTTTTAATTTCGCTTCTGTATGCAATTTAAAAAACTTTTTTTTGTTTTTCAATTTAAAGAATTTTTGTTTTCCCCCAAAATTTCAAGAAATATATCAGATATTAATGTTATTTATATTTGCGATTTAGAAAACACTTATGGGAGGGGGAGGGGGACCCATTACTAAATATTACTAAGAGACACAATCCTTGAAAAACTGCGCACTTAACCTGATGAATGAATTAATGCGTTTGAGTACAGCGTTGTCAAATTTGAATATTGCTAAGCAGTACAAAGTGCATACAGGACTCAATATTCAGCTGAAAACAGTGTAGATCTTTTCAGCGCCAACCTCGCTGAAAACCGAGTTTCAGACAAGTATGTCAGGGGTCGCGCTACCGATGGCATCCTTCGCAGTTTGCGAAAAAAAATCGTCTTGGCGATGGGGAAAAAGCTTTGGCGATGGGAAAAAAGCTTTGGCGATTACCTTTTTGTAGTGTTATAATACCTTGGCTTAAAAAATTTGAATTTGGCAAATAAGCTGGCGAAAACTTTAAAACAGCCAGCGCTACACCTGAGTATGTGATGACGAATTGAAGTTTCAGTGCCTGTATTTTTCAGTAAAGGCGAAATATTCAATAACAGAAACGTGAAAAATATTGAACAAGATTCGAATGATTAAGTCAAGTCAGGTCATGTTGGAGCGACAAGTTGTGTTCTGATGCATTCAAATGTTCGTGCAAGGCCGGCTTCAGGGCGGTGTAGAGCTGCCGCCTCGGGCGCCAAGTTCAAAGCTTTGTGTGTGTGTGTGTGAAATGGTGGAGTATATGAGTATATAGAATATAGAAAAAAATGCTCTGCGAATATTGTAATTCGAGACTATGGGTGATGATGATTAGAGACGATGAAAAATATCGATGTCAGTGGCAGAATCCAAATCATCACAATACAGTATTGTTACTTTCAAAAAAAAAAAAAAAAAAAGGAACGGTCTTTTCGGCGTTGACCTAAGGCTCAATGTGCGCGACAATTAATTTATATTGTACATCTCTTCATACGTGACTGAAAACCCAGAGTCCAACACACACGTACACACACACACAAACTTGTGAGTTCATTAATAAATGTTGTCGCACCGAACGCCACGAGCACCAAACCCGACCACCTCTGTGCATGTGCACAGTGCCCGGATCCTGTAGTAAGGTATTTCTTTCTTTAAGAAAAACTGATTTTATTATACATAAACAAAATAGAAAACCAGCCTTATAGTTGATATCCATACCATATTTTTGATACCTGCGGTTAAAGGTCTTGCATCTGAAGAAAATTAAACTCAATATTTTCTCAGGTTTATTGATATAGTGATCTGATCAATAACTGAAGAAATAGATCTGCCGACGCTTTAGGCAATTTACTTCGAGTTTTAAGACTTTTCGAAGCGGTTTCTTTCCTTTCTTCTTTAATGCAAGATTTGTATTTCTTGACGAATGTATTCAATTTTGTCTTTCAGTTTTTCATAGTAGAAGTCACACTAACAGATTACGAAAGAAAATAAATTTAAAATTTGAAATAATTGGCAGTTTTCTTTAGCAGCTCATCATTTCCCCAAAACGAGAGGTTTTTCACGCATAAATGAACAACGAATACAATCAAGGTTGTGAATTGTCGTTTTCCCTGTATTTGTTGGTCGTTTTGTTAAATTTCAAGAGTTATCAAAATGTCAGCAATGAAAAACGTCGTTTCTGTTGGGTTTTTTTATATATTTTCCTAAACTGTGAGAAGTGGATAGATGAAATATTTCTGGGTAGGCTTCTTAATATGTGTTACTTCTTTGCTTAAATAGAATTTAAACGAATAGCTGTTACAACATTTTGTTCTTTCCAGGCAAAACGTGGAAAATAGTAATTTAATACTGTGAGAACCAGAGGCTTATTTAGAGGGGTCCAAGGTAGGCTTTGCCCCCATTAAAATGTCTAATTTTTGTGTTAAAATCGACTTCCATTAGAATTAAGTATTACTTTCTAACTTACTTCCGAAATCTTTTTTAATTTAATTTTTCATTAACTTTTATTTTGCCCCCCCCCCCCCGGGAAAAATTCTGTATGGGCCTCTGACAAGCACAGGCTGTCTGAAGTGTGTGTGAAGAAGTGTGCTACAACACGTAACACCACATAATCGTACGCTCCGCGCCTTGTTAAAATACGTTTTCATTTCCGATGTAGAATAATTAATGGCATCAAAAAGGAAGTAATTATACTTTAAATGTTCCTTGCGTTCAGTACACACCTCTGATGCTGAAAATTACTTTGAAGATTTCTTGGTTAAAATGCAACTTGTTATTCACGCCTTAGTGGATCGAATATTGGTTCAGTAACGTCGTGGTTTTTCAGAATTTCAAAATTCATAGGCTCTAAAAGTTGTGATCTTTTCTGAGCATTTTTCACGGATTCCCTTTGACAATTTTTTGCCTTTGAAAGCGGAGTAAAAGTTCATTGTTGTCTTCATAAAAACTTTAGGCAGTTTTTTTGTTAGGAGTAAAAAATATTGGTTTGATCCCCGTTTTGGTTTTATATAAATTTTGACGAATAAATTGTGAGTGGAGATTTTTTTCCTTCTCTCTTTAGAAAGGTAAGGTTACTTAATTACAAAGAAGTAAAAAAACATGCGTTATTGTTTTACGCACGGTTGTAGAATATGAACCACAGATATGTTTTAGAACAAGCAGTGCGTTTTACGTTGCTTAAAAGAAAATTGCCCCCTCACACACATCGTCTGTGACATGAGTGTCTGATTCCATTTTGTTTTAATTGTCATATTTTTAGTGTTTCTGTATAGTAGGCATTTTTAAAGTCTATTTTCACCGTTTATATTCTGATAACATCCGTTAATTACGAATGAAGATCTGTGTTTATACTTCTCACAGATCATACAAAGAACTAAATTCAAATCATATATACACTTCAGAAAACAGAAAAAAAAATTCATAATTTAAATTGATTAGTTCTTCAAATTTAGTTCTGGGGTGAAAGTGTGTTTTCCTTGGTTACAGTTTTAATTAGGAAATATTTTACTGGATTAATTAATTTCTGTTAGGAATTAATGGATGCGATTGCGAGCTAATTATTTTCTTTTATTCGAAAGTATAATGGAAATTATAAACTGAAGTTTATTTGATAAATCAGCACTTCTGTAGCTACGCTTTTCAGCATAGTAATCTTCTGTTTTTATGTATGTGTCCCTTTTGTATTTCCACGTCTCGCCTCTGGAGATGGCGTTTGATTTCAGGGAAATCGGTGAACTGTGTTCACGTTTGAGAGAATGCTATACTTTCCACATCTCACAGGACGGTATATTTTCAGTGAAATCGGCAAACTGTACATGCGTTCGAGAGAAGCCAGAACAGAAATTTCTTTGTAGAAAATCATCGACCTACTTATGAGTTGACTGAGAGCGCTTTCAAATAACATTCTGTTGCTTTGCTAATTAAGGAAAAATAACATTTCAACTTGAAGCCAGTACACAAAGTGCCAACGGAAATAGATGAAAAATAAATATTAATCAATATGATAAATTCTTGAACGCCTTTTATGATGCACACTTAGATGTCCAGTTCTTGGGCTGCTTTTGAATAGATAAAGATTAAAACTGCCTACGGTGCAGTAATCTATTACCTTAGTAATTTTGGAATAGTGGAGTGAATATACATAATGATGAATTATATAAATAGAAATGTAACAAGGTGACAGAACAAATAAAAATTGGCTCTTACGTTGAATTATAATAACAGGGCTAGATTAGGATGCAGAGACAACTTTCCGCTGAGCAGTTTTTTCTTTTCTTTTTTTCTTTTTTAGGTGTTATCCCGAGCGAGTCCTTGGATTGAAACTGAGTGCACTTCCTTATTCCTTATTTAGGAAATATCGACGTATTCTATTTTAAGTTATTAATTTTGACTCAAAGTTCAAGGCACAAAATTCGAGGAAGAAAAACTGGAGTCAATCGTATGAATTTCATTCAGTTGCTTGTAAGAAGAGCCTGCCGTACAGAGGGTAAAAAGACATTAAAAGAGTGGTTCATATAAAACAGCAAGTTAGAAATACATCATTAATTTATCATTAACGAAAGCTTTTTACTCATAGTGTTTCCTGATTTCTGACTTCCTTTGTGTTTCTTCGTTCTCGTTATAGTGGGCGTTACCGTTTCCAAAGCATGGCAGAAAATAGTTTTCCTGTCTGAAGTCATTTGTTTGTGAAGGGTTTACGATCACTTAGAAGCTAAACGTTTTGATAAATGAATTAACCCGCTCTAAAGTTTTAGCTGATTGGAGTAGTTCCTTGGCAGAGTAGAATTTTTTGTCATGTGATCAACCGTGAGCAGTAATATTATTGGAGTATTAGTTATGGAATTTTAAATTCAGAGTTGTTTTTTTCATCGAATGCTTTCACATCGTGTTATGGTTAAAATTAATATTGCAGAGGGTGTTCAGAAAGTAATGTCTCCATATTTATATACAAGCCCATCGGCAAGGTATCAAACTGAAACGAAACTAGAACAAAGCGTAGAATCTCTATTTTAATTCACGCATTTTACTTTTCTACGTAATCCCCCACACACCCGATACAGATACGCCAACGTTTTACAAGTTTCGTAAGCCCATCTCTGTAAAAATCTTCAGGTTGTTCTCGCAACTATTTCCTCACAGCGGCTTGAACACGTTCGTCAGTTTACAGTTGTGTACTATATTTTAATGCATTTGGAAGCATTGTGAAATTAATTTCGAATCAGCGTATGCGTCTATCATTGATCATTTTCTCAAAAATATTCTGGTTTGAAATGAAAATTAGGTAGTTTCATGGAAGCTAAGAAGACCAGGCTACTAAGAGAAATGAACGTCAACAAGTTGTGTTCTTCGATAAAAATATTTTTAACTGTAGGAGTCCAGGTATGTTTCGAAGTAGCGAAACTGTAATTTACTAATGAGAGTCGATCGTTGTTGAGCAGTCACTATCAACTGTCATACTCTCCATGGCCCAGAATAATGTTCCATAATGTATATTATTAATGAAAGATCATACATGAATGAATTCCAAAGAGTAAACACGAAAACTTTTTAGTAAGGCTATTAAATGTTGTACCCAACGCTAGCCGTTTGAACACTAAGCAATATTCAGGTATTTTTCGCCCAATAGTAAAGGCGATTATCAAAGTTAACCGCTTGGAAAGTACTTTCTGACTAGCACGAGAATACTTTGTGACATGTCTACCTCATAGGTGTCTCACATGACCAGACGGCGAGGTCACCCAGGTGGCGCAGTGGGGTAAGAGCTGGCTTCTGAATATCTGTCCGAGTTGGGGGTCCGGGTTCGAATCCCGCTGAGGCATGAATGTTTTGTTTGTCTTACGGCCCTGGCTTTCTCCGTTCCCTGGAACCAGTGGCCTTAAATTAGAGACGGGAGACTGCTTATAGCCCATTGAGTTGCTCACAGTGGTCGTTAAACCTCCAATAAATAAATAAAAGAAAACGGCGAAGTTGAAGCGACAAACTTTGTCGGCGCAGCTTAATTGGGAAGTCATTTGGCTTAGGAGCAGAAGGATACTGGTTCGATTTCCACCACCGGCGAATGGCTTGTTACGCTATATTGACCCCCGAACGTAAAGTGAATCTTTAAACTATTTGGTTCTTCGAAAAATGTATGATGTTCATTCCACACATCATCTATAATTAATGAGAATTCCTTCTTCTGTAGTGACCTCTTTCAAGCGTAGTTTGCCGGCTGATCCGGAAACATTCGATTCCATCCAAGCCCTTTCCAAAAGGGGGAGGGGATATATGTGACGTACCTATACCTCATATGTGACGCACATGTCAAGACGTAAAAGTTGTAGCGATAGATTTCGTCGGTATAACTTAACTTGGAAAGCATTCGGCTCCGGAGCAGAAGAATGTCGGTTCGAGCCTCACCACCGAGCCGACATTCTTCCTGACGAAACACTTAATCGGGTGCGACGAATCACGGTTTCAACACTGCCACACCAATGGGAAGATTGCGTGTGTGACGTCATACAGGCAGCTGGAAGTGGTGTAACAATTTAGGGTGCGTTTACGGGCTTCAATGGGGCCTGTCTTACCCGTTCAAACCTCCGCCACCGGAACAAGATATATAAACATTCTTGCCGACCGTCTACACACATTCGTAACCAGGGGGTCGCACTGCCGATCGCATTCTTCGCAATTTGCGAAAATTTAATGTTTTGGCGATGAAAAAAAAACGTTTTGGCGAAAATATTGGAGATCACTTTTTTGTATTATTATAACACTTTGGCGAAAAAAAATTGAATTTGGCGAAAACTTGAAAAAGGGCAGAGCAACCCTTGCGTAACGATACTGTTTACGAACTATGACACCATCTTTTAACAGGACAATGCCACACCGTATACTTCCTGAATGGCGACCAATTGGTTCCAGGAGCATTCAGATGAGTTTACCACACTCGAATGGCTCCCTCGTTCATCGGTACTCAACCCTTTTGAGAATTTGTCGGACGAATTGGAAAAATCTGTTCGAGCCCACCAAACTAACTCCATCTGCAACTGTGACAGATGCTGTACTTACAGACGATCCTCGTTTCATTGGCGGCAACGTTAACTTCGTGTTTTAAACACCTCACCGAGGCCTTACCAAGACATCTGGCAGCTGTTGTGAGCGCAAAAGGTGGAACAGCACGTTATCAGAAAGTTGCGGGGGTCGCGCTGCCGATCGCCATCTTCGCAATTTGCAAAAAAAACAAAAAAAAAACATTCGTTATGGCGATGGAAACAGAGCTTTGGCGATCACCTTTTTGTACTATTATAACACTTTGGCGATAAAAAATTGAATCTGGCGAATAAATTGGTGAAAATTTTAAAAGAGCCAGTGTGGGTAGGTGTATATAATAATTTGTCCATTCAGTTTACAAGAAGAGGCAACCTCAATTGTATGGACAAATATGACAATACTAAATAAAATATGGAATAGCAATCGTCAAAAGTATTAAAAATTAAGTTACTTAACACCAAAATCATTCCATCACCAGTTTACGGTGCAGAGATTTGGATCACCCAGAAGGTTACAGAACGAATACTTACCGCCTTTTGTATGAAGTGTCTTTGAAAAAGTAATAGCACAAAATGAACAGATTGGAAGACGAACGAAGAAGTGAAAGCTGAACTGCGTATGATTTGCATTATTATCCATAGAATTCATCATGAAGAGACGCGATGGCTGGGCCACATCGGTGTATGAATGATCGTAAACCGACCCATACAGCCCTTATCGGTAGAACGAACGGCAAACGACAGCGATGTTCATGCATTTCCAGACTGTGTACGGTCGAATAGCTGAGATGGACAATTACCTATTCAGAGCTGCCTTGCACAACCACTGATAGACAACTTTGGAAACTCCATGTCTGAGGGAGACTGACACACGAGAGAACAAGGAGGGAGAGAGTACAAAAATGTAACGTACTGCAATACGTTAAATTTGTACTGTCAGTTTTGCAGTACAAAACTCAGAGATTGCAGTACATCAAAGTTTCCACAGGAACTTTGAAAGTTTCCATAGGAACTTTGAAAGTTTCCATAGGAACTTTGAAAGTTTCCATAGGAACTTTGATGTTACTGATGCGTGAAAGCCCTATCTGTGATGTCAAATATGTCTTATAGCATGTATATTTTGATGATTTCAACATTTGTTCGTCTTTTTTTTTTATGAACGTTGTACATCACATAAAACAGAGTCTAAACAATTGACACCGTCTGATGACCTGGAATTGTATTTGACTATGAAATTTGTAATGAACTGTTTAACTTTACTCAGTTAGGGAACATTTTGACGTGCATCTAATTTAACCGTGGTTTTTGAGCTTCTGTTCTTAAGTAATTTATGTCACTTCCCCATTTGATTTTCTTTCTGAAAGACACGTCACTTCCCCGAATTTCCTTATATGTTTTGACAACAACTGACAGTGAGTTGAAGGTAAATAAAAATTCCGCTTCGAGAGTAAAACGGTGTGTGGGGCGATGATACGGCGAAAGATGGCTTACAGATTGCATTTTGATGCATGTTATTTTGATGATCCGTATGCTCAGTTGTGTCTCCTGGGGAGATATTGTTATAAAGTCAATGAAACACTGTGGGTAGTTCAAATGCTGTGCTCAGGTCAACGAAGTTGTGTGAGTTGTTTAAAGAGGAATTGTGGTTGCACGTTGTAAGCCAATTTACCAGGAAGAGAATAAAAGTCTTTAAATTCTGTTTCTTGCTATGTCGATACTTGGCACCGTTAGTATATGCTGTCTGAGTGTTGTGTTAACACATGTAGTACTTCTTCAACTCACAGATGTAACGCGAATTTAACAACATTCGAAACATTATAACCTTGACGTGGTACGGTATATTGTGTAAATTTTCCACTGAAACAATTTTTACTATACTTCAGTACTTGGATAGTGAATCTTGTGATCTAGTCTTAAAACATTTATGTAATCGCAAATCAGTTCCTCTACCTGCTGCTGCTTTTTCCTATTTATTTGGAAACTTTATTTGTCCCTTATTTTGAGTGTGCTCTGACATAAAAAAAAGTCACGGTATGGTATGGGTAGACTTCTATGAGTGAGAATTTAGCCGTAAAAAATTTTAAATTGCTGAATTAAATTCTTTGTAACAACCGTACTTACACCTCGCAGAAGAATTGTTGTCATTTTTAAGAATAGACATGAGAGCACACAAAACGTGTGGGTACTTTCGTAAATAAGTAAATTCTCGCTCCCCTATCACTAACATAATTTTGAAAACATCGTGAGGAAAATCTAGTTTAAAAAAACCTCGACTCTACGAAATATAAGAAACATACGAAAACATTTTTTTAATTTGTTTTATATCAAAATGATTTTTTGAGTTGGATGTAAAAATTTTCCAATAAAATTTCTAGCCCTTGATTTGAACATTCCAGATTCGTCATTTATTTTAATACAGTTTTTACTTAGGACTTCTTTATCCCCGACACACCTTTATTTGAGTTTCTACTTAGTCGTACAATTTGTGCGTGTGCGTGTGGTGCGGGTATGCGGAATGTCCTAATTTTTTTTAAATATGTTTCTTCGGTCGTTCTTAATACTTTGTCATACCGTACTTGTGGTTCATTCTTTGTTTTATTACTAACACCTTACCTTAGATTATTTTATAAGGATCGTTAGATTTTTAAAAAATGATGCTGTCATCAGATTTCACTTGTAATTGCACATTTATATGAATGCGATGAATATTGCATTAACCGCGTTAACTAATAATGTGGAACTAGCAATCAATCCCTTTCTTTCCTGAGACATACCAAAATCTTTCCTGAAGTAACTGAAACCATATCTTTTTAGTCTACGTTGAAATATTTCCCAGCTTGTACTGCAACATCAAGCTTTCTCAAAATTAGGTTAGCCCATTAATTGTTATTTTTTCCCTTGGATCTCTTTTCCGTTTTCCTCCAGCACAGACTTCATGGGCTTGAAGTTTCAATATCTGTAATATTTTCCTGGTTTGCCACGAGATTTTTTCTGGGAGGAGTTGGTAACTGCTTTCATCCATTATCACAAAGATAATTTTTTTGTACTTTCCTGTATATATTGTTAATTATCGTTTACATCATTATCTGACGTCATCTTTATACTGAGAAGCGAATGACTGGCGTAAGAAAAAGATGTTGAATAGATAGTTTTTCCTCAATTTGATATACATATTGTTATCTATTACTTTCCTTATTGTCTGTGAAAATTCGAAACACAAATTATCACTCCATGATATAATTATTTAGCGCAATCATTTTGTTTGCTTTTGGTAACAAAATGTATTTTGTATGCCAAATTAATTAAGAAAATGACATTTAAAAAAGAACAGGAGAGAGGAACCCTCAACTCTTATGACTGTTTAAATTATTTGCGTTGGGACGTGATAATTTCACGTGGAAATATTATTTTAAATAGTCACATCATTTTGTATCATTTCATTAGCATGTGCTCTAGTAGTTGTCATTTTCTTGTAGGACTTTCTCGTCCACATTGAGTAGAGTTTAGGTCCCTGCCACCTACAGCGAGATCGCCTTTTGGGCAGGACACAGAAACGGAAGGAATGAGAGCAAGTCTAGCGAATTTGACAGAACAGTTTGTAGTGAGATTAGAGTACAGTAGATGGCGCCACCGTACAAGTACGATGTTGCACATAGAGAGGGGAGAGAATTTCAGGGGGGACATAGGAAAGGATACCCATTTAACCAGTGGGTCCAGTCACTTAACGTGCTCGTCCGATATTCAGCGATTGTTAGTAAATCCCACCATCTCTGAAAGATCAGCCCAGGATCGAACCTGAGGACCTTGCATTGACAGTCTAACTCGCTAACCACTAAGCCACCCGCGGCTCTTTATTTCATTAGCATGAGGGCGCCATTTATTATATACAAGGGGCATCCCGAAAGTAATGCCTCCTCAATAACTTTTGAAATTTTGAAGTGATTTTAATGAAACTTCACTGACATGTATATGTTATCAATGTGGGAACAAATCTTTTTCAGAATCGGAAATAAAGATCATGAATGACAGAGAAAAGCAGCGAGCCGTAATTGAATTTCTGAGAAAAGAAGGATGTGAGCTCCAGAAATATACAGAAGATTCCTGGAAGTGTATGGAGCTGCCACAATCGATATCAGTAATGTCCGAAGATGGATGAAGAGGTTTCCAGAGGGAAAACGTTCGGTGCCGGACTACCAACGTAGTGGAAGACCTGCAACTGCAGTGACAGCTGTCAACAGGCAACGAGTGAAAGACCTCATCACAGCTGATCGTCGTGTCACCATCCAGGAGCTACAAAAATATACAGTGCTCACTATGTGCAGACATTGAAGAAGCTAAAGGAAGCTATCAGAAGGAAAAGACGCGGCATTTCACTTTATAGTGTTGTTTCACACCATGATAACGCACGCCCCCACACCTCAATGGAGACTTCGCAGGCTATTGCCAAAATGGGGTGGACGGCGGTTCCCCAACAGTCCTTTTTTGGCTCCCTCAGACTTTTCCCTGTGCACCCCTTTGAAAAACACCCTTCGTGGGTAACCTTTCGATAATGTGACAGACGTTAAACTGGCTGTGAACTCATGGGTGAAACGACAGCCTCAGGAATTTTTCCGAAAAGGATTTTACCAATGGGTTCAAAGATGGCGAAAATGTATAGAAATGATGGACAATACTTTGAATAGGCTAGCATTATTAACAATGAGTCCAAATATTTTGCCACCAAGTTTCACATTTTTGCTGCTACAAATAAAAATCTTATGAGAGACGAGGCATTACTTTCAGGATGCCCTTTGTACTTACGAGCAATACCTATTTGCAGTACCTCTAATTAAAGGAGATTTATCCCTTTAACCGGCTGGAACTAATTAGGGTATCCGATTACGTTGAAAAGGTCGTTTGGGGCAATATTTCACATTTAAAAAAAAAAATCTTTCATTTTAAAGCTCCATTGTTTAGGATTCCAAAACTGCTTTTGTCTACGGTGAATAGATACAAAGTTATAGCAATTTTAATATCAAAACACAGCTGTCAAAAGAACCAGAAGTGGCACTTTAAAGGCCGTAAGTTGGAAAATGATTAGATGTGTCTTACTATTTTTTGCATAAAATTATAGTTAAAACGAGCAAATATTTATTTTTGTAAGGTTTTACACATCTGGCAACACTTTAGTTACAATTATTTGACGCAATTTATGTTTGCGAAAAACTTTGTATTTTGAACTTTAAAAGCGTTTTCTGAAGAATGAGATTTTCGTTCCGAAGTCTTTACAGAAAACCTGATACCTAAAAAAGGTATGTAAATAAATTGATGAAACTTGGTATACATCTTTCCTCTAATGTTGTGTATGCAATGAACTAAAAGTTCCAAGTTAAGTTACAGGTATTTACATTCAAAATAGTGAAGAAATTTATCGAAAATTCACACTAATGCATAAATGAATGACTTTATCTCATCAGTGGTTGGAAATATCACTTAAATTTTAGTTCATTATATAGATAATAATCATACACATATACTGGTGAAAAATGGTAATCAAATATCCGTAACTTTTTTATTCAGAGGATAAACGACAAATTTCATTGAATTGTTCAGAAATTTCCCAATTTCTTGCAAATTTATATTGATTTCGTTTTTCATCTTTTATGTGTTTTTATGTGTTAAGCTTCCCCAAAACATAATCAAAATAACATTCAATCATTTCTTCAATAGACTTAATGCTGCGCATCCCCGCATACAGTTCACTATGGAATGTGAAAGTAACAATTCTCTACCATTCGTAGACGTACTAATTACTAAACCTCCTACAGGAAAATCGCGTACGGATATTATAAACCAATGTATATGCCAACTCTTGTTATACCTTCCTTGTCCACCCCTAACTCGCACAAAATGGAATTTTTCCGACACCGAATTAAAAAAGGCACTCAGCCATAGCTCAGATACAGTACTTGAACCAAGCAAGAACTACGTAAGATACGAATAAAAGCACAAGCAGCAGGATATAAGGCGTAATCATTCGAAAAGCTAATCCACAGAATATCCGCTAATATGTCAGATACGTATTCAGCCCGGCAAAGATCGCCCTTCCAATATGTCTCATTTTACATTCTTCCTGATGAAAGCTCTATAAAAATGGACTTAGCATTGGAGTTACAGCTCCCAAACCTTTGTCTTGCACAGAAAAGAAACAAAGATACAAACAGTGATGATGCTAGCGTTTATATGATCCTTCTAGTATACACCGATGGCACAAACAAAGAATATGTAGGACTTACAAAAAGATCCTTCCACCTCCGTTTGGCAGAACATGAAAGAGATGTGCAGCTAGGTAAACTCACAACGGTTCTAGCTAGAGTTGTCAAACAACACTGCGCAATCCCAAAGTGGAATATGCTGAGAAAACTGGCAGTATACACTAACCACACAGTTATGCCCATCAGAGAATCGCTTGAGATTATGCTAAACCCGAACCCTTGTAATGACGATATCTCGACGGAAATTCCTCACGAATGGCAAACGTTACTGCGCGCAGTGAGTCGATAATCCACCATTTATATCGTGCACGGCACGCGGAATACATTATGGACTGTATTTAATTCTGTTTCAAAATATTTTCCATTGTTTTGTATAACTGTATATGTTTTAATATTAGACGCTTGTTTTAAGCCTGACGAAGCCACCCAGGATGGCGAAAGCTTGCTAGTTTAGCATATATATATTTATATATGCAATATACGCCGATTAAACCGATTAGTTCTTTCAGTTCGATGCCCTCGAGTTCCTGCAGTTTTGCCTGGGTCATTCGCGCTGTATGAGGCCGAGCGGTGTACTACTGTAGGAAAGCGCTTTCTGTTCACCAGTGCTGGGTACTTGCCTACAAAACGGTATACATCCGCTCCAGCTGTTCAGAGTAGAGTTTGGAGTTGATAGTCCGACCGTCTGAAACAAATTCGTAATGGGTTATCCCCTCGAAATTCCACCAGACGCAGAGCATCACCTTGTGCTCGAGGCGTCCACGTTCGGCAACAGGTTCAGGAAGCTGACCTGATCTCAACCACTGCCGTTGTGTGTTATGATTACGGAAATAGACCCACTTTTCATCGCACGTAACAATTTTCTTGATGAAACGTACATCGTGCGGGTTTTCTAGGAGTTCCGTGCACACTTCCACTCGGCGGTTGGCTTCAGCTAGCGTCAGTTCGTGAGGTACAATGCGCCAGCTCCTGTAGACCTTGCCGAGGTCCTGAAGCTGACGAGAAACCACTGTGGTCTGTGATATGCCCGTCTCGCCTTATAATCTCCGAGTGCCGGTTGTCGGATTTGCCTCTACGACCTGGCGCACGGCCACCGAATCCACGGTTCGCGGCCTACATGAACTTGGCTGATCGTCGAGGTTTCTGTCACCTGAGCGGAATTTCTTGAACCATATGGTTGCGATGCTGTGGACCACGGAATCTTCCTCTCTCGCATGACAAATGTTTCATGTTACTTGAGCAGCGCTATTGCCGAGTTCAAACTCATTAAGCAAAAGTTTCCTAATTAGCCGGTCGTGGTTTTTCGTCTTTTAGGCGTCCCGACCACAGACAGAACGACGACATGCAATGCCGTCAATGACATGCATATCCTTTTCGATTGACTGCAGTGTGACTACCACTATAGCCTTCGACTGACTGCAGTTAGACTACCACTATAGCTTTCGACTGACTGCAGTGTGCGACTTGAACTAGTTTAAACACGTGACATACCCGCCGAATACTTTTGCGTAAAGATCAGGGAACCTAGAAATGCCTTGAAAGGAGTGAGATGCTTTCATATCTCGTTTCTTGAATACTGAAATAACACAGAACCGGAATTCATACTTTTTCTAGGAGGCGGACTTATCACTCAGAGAGAGAGAGAGAGAGAGAGAGAGAGAGAGGCCGATGGTGTCGGCTGTGTCACTTGGATAAAGATAGGACTGTGAGAAGATGTATTGTCACACAGCGCGTGCGACCGCGAGAAAAAGAGACAGCCTGTGCAAGCTTGTGGATATTAGCGGGATTTCTACTTCTCGTTCGCGTTCGATATTTTAAGCCTAATTGCAGCTCGATGTGAATGTTACGAAGGAAGTAAACCACGCAGAAATTATTAAAAACAGTTACGGTATTAAATATATTCTTTTTTATGTATTGTCACATGTGTGTGTGTGTGTGTGTGTGTGAATAAATATATATCATCATCACCATCATTATCAATCCACTGCTGGACGAAGGTCTCCCCAGGTTTCTTCTACAACGCTCTGTCTTGTGCCAGTCTCCTCCAGGTTACTTCCGCATACTTTCGAATTTCATCCACCCATCTCCCATGTGGTCTTCTTCTGGGTCTTTTCTTGTTCCTTGGAATCCAGTCTAAAATGTCGGCTGTCCATCGATGGTCTGTCCTTCTGGCAATATGTCCAGCCCATCAAAAAATATACCCATACTTATTAAGAAGTTATATATATATATATATATATATATATATATATATATATATATATACCACGGCGGAATGGAACCACCCACAGGTATTGTGGGAATTACGTCACAGAGTTACTGTAAATAGATTGCACGTGTGTGAAGAACAAGGTTCAGGCGTAGTTTGTCTGGACGTAACGTGGATTGCAAAGGAAACATGCAGACGCCGGATTTGAGAGTCATCTTCCTGTACGAATTTAAACTGGGCCGTTCTGCAGGAATTGCCGCTCGAAACCTTAACAAAGCGTTTGAGGGGAATACAGCCCAAGGAACGAACCATTCGGCGATGGTTTGTGAAGTTTCGAAGAGGAGATACGGACTTGCAAAACGAAGCACGTGGTCAGCGACCTGTTGCCGTTTCTGACGATTCTGTTACGTGTGGTTGGAGCGGACCCCCGAAAAACGTGTCGTGAGATAGCGGCAGAGGTCGAACAACTGTCGTCCACCACACGACAGTTGTTCGGCGTCTGGCTGCGCTGAGTAAGGTCAAAAAGCTGGACATATGGCTGTCGCATGAGTTGACAACTGCCAACAAGACTAGGCGCCAATATAACGTACAATTTCATCGGATCCGGGTCCCCTCACTCCGGAGTAAGTCGCTCTCCCAACTGAGCTACGCGGACATGTGCTCTCACTGCTATCTGACTTTATCTCACGTTTGGAAGTCTGCACGTCGCTGCTTATGTATTAATAAACAGGAATCTCCACTGCATCGAATCGTCACCTGCGACGAGAAGTGGGTACTTTGTGATAATCGGAAACGATCTGCACAATAGTTAACCTAGGCACAGCCTGCCGGACGGCATCCTAAATCACCCCTACACACCAAGAAGATGATGCTCCTTGTCTGGTGATCCACAGCCGGGATAATTCGTCGGAGTTTCTTGGCAAGACGCCAAACCATCACTGCAGAAGGTTATTGTGCTGAATTACACCAGATGCCCCGGATATTGCTGCAGAACAACTGGGTTTGGTCAACAGACATGGTGTTCTTCTGCTCCAGGACAACGCACCCTCATGTTGCACAACGAACGACGCTGACACTAAGTGCCTTCGATTATGAAGCACTACCTCATCCTGCTTATTCTCCGGACTTGTCTCCGGCAGACTATCATCTGTTTCGTTGCCTGGATCACTTCCTGTCCAGGAAACAGTTTACGACAGACCACGAGGTTCAACGTGCAGTTGATGACTTCTTTGGGTCCCAGCCACAAGACTTTTTCGTTTCCGGATCATGGCCTTGCCGGACAGATGGCAACTATGTGTCGATGCCGAGTGGGTTTATTTTGCATAGGTAAGTTGTCCTACTTTTCCGTTCTCGAAGTCTACGTGTGCTGGTCTTTTGCCGGACATTTCATTCGCACCAACCCAATATATATATATATGCACTCACGGACAATGAAATTTGCGCACCTAGAAAAAAACATGCTACAACCGCGAAACTTTGCAGATAGCTAGAGTGCGTGCTGGTACGCAAATGATCCACGTTTGCTGCGAGTGCACATGACCTCATACCCTGTGGGGGCGTTACAAACACGAACTGGCAGCCTTATAAACCGGCGTGTAGTCGATGCCCATGAAAGCGAAAAAGCACCGGCCGACGCAAGCAAGAGTACAGAGTGACAAGAATGCCGGGTAGACGCCAGAGACGTCGATTTACGCAACTTACGGACTTTGAGAGAGGCCGGATCATCGGGTTGAAAACAGCAGGGTGGTCGGCGCACTGTATAGCCCGTCACATGGATCAGTTCTGACCATACCGTCCGACTGTGTTGGGAGGAGTGGACACGTGACGGCACTGCCACACTGCGGAGCGACTCCGGACAGACCAGGAGAACTACCGGTAGAGAGGATCGTCGGATCGTGCGCCAGGCACGAACAGATCCCACGGGGTTTCGGTCCACTATAGAGGCAGAAGTAGCGGCTCCTGTGTTCCCACGAACCATTTCCCGACGCCTCGCGAAAGCGAATCTGCGATCCCAGTGCCCCTTACGTGTGCTGCCATTAGCACTGGAACATCGCCGGCTCCGTGTGCAGTGGTGCCGGGCCAGAGCGACGGGGAACGCCATAGGCTGGTGACGTGTGGTGTTTAGCGATGAGTGCCGCTTCGTTTTGGGGAGGGATGATCATCGTGTCCGGGTATGGAGGTCCCCGGGTCATTGGCACAATCCCAATCTCGCTATCGAGCGCCACATCTCCCCCACTTCAGTCATTATGGTCTGGAGAGCCGATCACCTCTAGCAGTAGTACGTGGATCATTGACGGTCCAGCGGTATGTGGATGAGATCCTACGGCCCCATGTGCTCCCCCATTCCTGGCCGGGATTCCAAGTGCGCTATACCAGCAGGATAATGCCCTCCCGCACACGGCTCAGGTTGCCCAGGGCTGCCTACATCATGTCCAGACACTTCCGTGACCTGCCTGCTTCACGGACATGTCCCCTATCGAGCATGTGTGAGACCAGTTGAAACGCCAGCTGCCACCGTGCTGCACTATCCGGGGTTTGGAGCACACCGCCCAACACGTGTGGGCCAGTCTGCCGCAGGACAACATCAGGCGTCTGTTCGCCTCCATGCCGGTCCGTATTGCAGAATGTATCGCCGCACGAGGCGGTGTCACGCGCTATTGAAGATGACCGGACTGCGTGCTACAGATCCCTCTGTAATTGTCCTGCAATTTTGTTTTGCCATCATGTGTATCATTCATCTGTGTCATTAAGTCCATAAAATTTCAGTTCAATCCGATGCTTTTTTCTTGGTGCGCAAATTTAATTGTCCGTGAGTATATTCGCGAGAAAGAGAGACAGCATGTGCACGCTTGTAGTTGTTAGCCGGATTTCTACTTCTCGTTTGCGTTCGATATTTTAAGCCTAATTGCAGCTTGATGTGAATGTCACAAAGAATGCAAACCACGCAGAAATTATTCAAAACAGTTAGGTATTAAATATATTCTTTTTTACTATCTAATTCTCGTTGTTGATTTGTCCTAGAATTCTCTTGATTGTTGAATTGACTGTGGTTACTTTACTTTCTAATCTCTCTTCTATTTAATTTTCTTATCACTCACGCTGCCCAGTCGGAAGTCATCCATCTTCTCTCACCTCTTCTCCAGCTCGCGTTATGTGTTTGTCGACATTTAGAACTTCTTGAACGTCTATATCAAAATAAATTTCGTTTTTCCACCGAAACATACTTCATCCTTGTGAGCAGGAATTCGCTTCGCCTTTTAGAAAGAGGAACACGTGTTTATTTCTTTTAGACAAACGTTAGCTATCCTGTTCCTTCCTCTTAAACAGAAACCTAGAACCCTGTAAGTCCTTTTAGACGGAAAATCACAGCCCTCGTTTTTTTTTTTCCCTTTAAGAAGGAAGTCACAGCCCCATTCTTCCTACCAAACAGAATCTCACATTCTTCCTTCTAGAGAGAGAAAAAGACAGCTATTTTCCCTTTTAGAACAGAAACTCGCAGTTTCGTTTTGCATTTTATTCTGAAACACATTGATCCGTTTCTCGTTTGCCATGCACAAACTCACAAAAAGTTTGTTTCGGGCACTGGTCTCCCTTTCCTAAAACAGTTTGCTCTAAATTAGGGACAGGCGACTTCTTTTACCCTTAGATGCTCATGGGAGTCGTTTAATTGTGAAACGTGTAAAATTTGTTCGCGAACCATCAATATAATCAATTGAATTTAAATAACAAAAGCCATAGTAGGTATGCCATTATGTATTCGCGTAGGGAAAATGGTATGATTTGCTCGTTCGCGTGTAGATTTGCTCTTCAACGTGATCAATTCCGTATTTGTACAAAGCATTGTAGTAGGAATATGTAAAGGAACTAGTCCACACCCACTTATTCTGCATTAGTTTTTCTGCTTCTAAAATTACACGCGTTTTTGTTACATAATTTTGCCTATTTAAGCGTAATTTGTCTCTTCGAATAGAGCGTGTCCAGCTGTTTGTTTCTCACCTCATTTCTAGTCTTCCTCAATTTTTGTCGAGGCAGGTAAGCTTTGGTTCCACCCAGCGCATGCACATACTACTTCTTGTGTGAAGGCCACAGCACAAAGCCTCAGTTTGGCTTTCATGGGCTTGGACGCATGCGCATTCATCGCGTAAGTCTCGTAAGCAAAGACTCTACTGTTTATTCGGCCTTCTCACTGCCATTTAAAAAGTTATTGTTTCTTTTTTACGCTTTCCAACCGTAGATTGAAGAAGCGTATACGTTCCAGCTTTGTCCGTCTGTCTGTCCGCACGATAACTCGCGTAAAAATGGTTTTAATTCGATGAAATTTTAGTATGTGGTAGGGGACAGCCTGGGGATGAACCCTATTGAAAATGGACGAAATGGAGTCAAAGGTCAGGACATAAGAGCGGGGTCCATTCCATCGCCCTTATGCGTCATAACTTACGTAAAAATGCTTCGATTGCGACAAAACTTTTACCATGTTGTTCCGGAGGTAAACTGAACCAGTTCTGTTGAATATAATCGAAATGGGGTCAAAGGTCAGGGCACAGGAGCGAGATTTATTCCACAGCCATTATCCCCATAACTTGACTAACAATACTTCTATTGCGACAAAACTTTAGTATGTTGTTTCGGAGGTATACTGAACTAATTTTGTTTAATGTCATCGAAATGGGGTCAGGAGCAAGATTTATTCCACAGCCATTATCCTCATAATGTGAGTAATAACTTGAGTAATGATTTGTGTTATGTTGGAAAGCGTATCATAATCCTGCATTGCATGATTTTACTAACTTGTTTCTTTATCTTTTCAGTTGCTAGTCATGAGAGCTATTCTATTCTATTCTACATTTGTTAATGTATTCTAAAAAGGTAGTTCATGCCTGTTCAGTGGCGTACCTGAAAAACTCGGGGCTCCCCCGCAAAAAAATACTTTCGAGACCTTTTTCCGAAAATCTATTAGCTTTCTATTACTAAGAATTTTAACTTCCATTTAGGCTTTACGGGCGTGTTAATAAAGTAAGTTCTTTGAAGCCTACGAGTATGTTCCGTAAAACCAAAGTTATTACACGTTACTGCATGAAACACAAATGTGTACATTGTAATTAAAGTGATTGCCCTAGTTTTATACCGATACAAAGTACAACTAAACATTTACGCCAAAGTTAATCAAATCATGCAAATTTTATTCTTTTAAAGAACTAAGACCAGTCTCACTGAAATGCCTCACGATCATACTCGCATAAAACATACAACTGCCGTGTAACAGTATACCTATAATGAACTTTTCCGATTTATACGAAATGTCAGAACATAAGTAAGCAAATAAATAAGTAACAATTAAGTATTGTAGCACAAAAAACTTAAAACTACTTAAATTATTTACTCCTGAATATAGGAAACACACTTAACATAAGTAAAAGTTTTTTTTCTCTTTACTCTGTTATAAAAAAAATTGATGCAAGCCTCTGTTTCTTCCTTCTCGCGAAGAGCACCTTTTAGTTTATTATATTCTGAATGATACGTATTTATGTGCAAACAATTGTAATACATAACACCTTACCCTCAGTGGTATAAAAATTCCACTCATTGAACTGACATTTCTTTCACATTATAAATGCATAGGAACTATTGTTATGGCTGTGAAAAGGAGCCTCAAGTCCTCTAAAATAGCTGTTATCTCGCCATCCAGTTTTTATAAACTAAAACAGAGTAAATGATTTTTAAAATATTTTAATTATTTGTTTAAAGAAAAATTACTTTTCATTTAAATACTTCATTCAAAAATGCCTTAATTCCTGGAAACTTTTTTAACCAGTTTCATATGAAGTTTCCGCAAAAAAATATTATAAAATCTTTTTGGTGAGGCTTGAGGCCCTTTTAATTGTGAGTCCCCCCACCCCACCCCCAATGCGGGGGTTTGCGGCGGCTATCGTTACGCCCCTGTGCCTGTTAAACAAGTATTCAGCTGATGCAAATGAAATGTAAGAATATTGACGGAAACTTCAAACATCTGAAAAACGGTGCAAAAGAAACTCTACTAACCAAAATTACCACCGCCTGTAGCAACGCACTTTTGTCAACGAGATACAAGCTTCGGTATGCCATCGTCAAGAATTTCTAGCTTTGGGTTGCGACCAACTCATGGAATGCGGTTTCAAGTGATTTTTGATTGGGAAACGATTTGTGCTGTAGAAGCAACCCAGGTGGCGCAGTGGTCTAAGCGATGACTTATGACCATTCGTCCGAGATGGGTCCGGGTTCGAATCCCGGTAAGGCATGGATGTTGTGTTTGTCTTACGCTGCTGGCTCTCTCTCTCTCTCTCTTCCCTGGAACCAGTGGCCCTAAATTAGGGACGGGCGACTGCTTATAGCCCATTGAGTTGCTCACGGTGGTCGTTAAATCTTCAATCAACAACAATTAACGAATGTCGGGTAGAAGGGGTCCAGGTGCTTAAAGAAATGATAGTGTCTGGGAGACAGATCAGGTGAATAAGGTGGATGAGGTAAAGTTTCGTACCTCAATTGGGACAGCTCCTGAATCGTCTGGTGTGTAACGTGGGGTTTCGCATTATCATAGAGTAGTATTGGGCCATGGCGATTGACTAATGCCGGCTGTTTGGTGGACATTTTCCCGTGGATAATATCAAGACATTACCTGTCCGTTGTGATGGCTTGACCCGGATGTAAGAAGCAGAAGTGAATAACACCAGCTGCGAACCGTGAGACATTGGCCATCGTTCTATTGGAATGCAGTGCCGGCGTCGAGAAGTGTTTCGGGCTTTACCGCGGGCGAGCCATTGCGCCGAACGACGGAGATTTCTCATCACACATGAGGAGGCGACCAAAATGTCGTTCGTTTGGTTGCAGATAAGCAGAGAAAGGCATACTCTTAGTCTTTCATGTTGTTCCGTCAGCTAATGTGGAACCCATTTATCCATCCTCTTCACTTGGCTTATGGCCGTTAAATATCGGAAACTGGTTGCATAGTATGTGCTACGAGTTTCTCACCACGTCCTTGTACCGTTTGACATGGATGAGATCTTCTGGCCTACCGCGTGGTTCGTTTTCGAGGAGCACATCGCCTGGCCGGAATTGAGCAAACCTGCGTAATGTATTGTGTTAATTAACGCTGCCTTCCTCAAATGCTGCATTGATGTTGTGAGCTGCTTTCGATGCACGCTGTGCAAGTTTAAATTCATATTAATAAATTATAGGAATTTGGCTTTGATCCATCTTCATGTTCATTGTAGCACAATTCCCTTGGAACTTAAGCCACTCACGAAAGTACCAGCGTTTTATAGGAAGCAGCCTTAAAGCTTTAAACTTACATATCACAAGTCGCATCGCGTAATGTGTGTCATTCCTAAATCACCTGTCAACTCTGCAAAATCCAATATTTCATTTGCAACTGTGTAATACTTTCATAGTACATTTTTGGTTCTTTTTTAAGCCAATGTATTTTGGTAACGATGATTTTAGCTAAAGTGATAAATTTGGAAAGGACATAAAATGTGTGAATCGCAATCGAAATGTCTCACATTGTGATGATTTGTTCAGAATCTTCCAAATATGTACGTGTTCTCATTTTGATTGTATTTCTGTATAAGGAACGAATCGATTTCTGCGATAGAGAACAGTTATCCCAAAAACTGTCCCGGCATGAAAGTTTCAGCGAATAAAAAGATGTAACAATTTAAAGAAGAAGAAAATATAGGAACTTTGATAACACGATTTTAGCTAAAGTGATAAATTTGGAAAGGACATAAAATGTGTGAATCGCAATCGAAATGTCTCACATTGTGATGATTTGTTCAGAATCTTCCAAATATGTACGTGTTCTCATTTTGATTGTATTTCTGTATAAGGAACGAATCGATTTCTGCGATAGAGAACAGTTATCCCAAAAACTGTCCCGGCATGAAAGTTTCAGCGAATAAAAAGATGTAACAATTTAAAGAAGAAGAAAATATAGGAACTGTCACAAACGCCGTTTCCGCAATAAGAGTTTCTGGGAATAAAGAGATGTGATTAAAAAAATCTTCGAACTGCACATCTAACGAAGAAGACTGCCCTACATCGCTGTCCTGTGTCAGTATCGCTTTTCATACCTGACGATTGCGTGTTCCATCTCTTTGGAGAAAAAATTACGGTGTGATATATTCCCGAAAGAAATTATGATAAGTATGGGAAAAGGTCACGTCCCTATCAATGAAAAAGGTCTGTATCAGGCTAATTTCGTTTTTGAGAGAAGGTTCTTTTTTCTTCAAATGTGGATAACTCTTTGCCATTACGGACAGTCTTTGTCCCATATGAGTATCTGTGGTTTTGAGGAATTGTTTTGTGAGCGTAAGGGAAGCAATTTTCTGAACGTTTTCTCAGGAAAAATTTTGATGCCATACAACTTTCCCAACGGAAGTGAGGTAAATCGCAAGCAAAACATTTCGATGTAACGAAAATGAGTAACAGAAATAGTAAAAACCATTATTGAAATCAAATGTTTGAATGCTGTCCCGTTAAGTGAAGCAACAATAGTTAATTTCATTGTTATTCAACAATACATTTTACTAAACTATCGCCGAACATTATTTCATCACGTTTTACATAAACGTAACAATATCTCATTGCAATTTATGTAAATTACGAGAACCTGATGCTAAGTGCGATTAAGGCCATTACAAAAATGCATTTTAATGCTATGCATCATCCCCTACAGTGGTAAAGTATGCGTCGTAGCGAAGTTAGGCTTCCTCCCTGGTATATTGACGAGAGCTTTAAAATGGTGTATAACACAATGGAGTGTAACCTGTAGATATCCTAGACGAAAAGTAACCAATGCCCTTCACTAACGAACTTACGATTCTGCTTTTCTTTCATCTTGAGGTCAGGTTTTAGCTTGCGCATGCGCAGATGAACTTTTGGAGCTACATCCCATTTCATCGGTGTCAGGGTCGTTTCTTACGTTCGTCTAAACCTGAATTATATATAATAATAATATCTCTATTCTAAACAAAAAAGTAACTGCCATTGCTGCCGCTGTTTTAAAATTTTCGTGACACTCGCCTTTTCCTAGCTAGCAGCGCAAAAAGTACTGTACACAAAAATAGTAAATTTACATCGTTTGTAGAGAATTGTTTGGAGAACACGCTGAAATAACCCGTTTTTCGATTCTGGCGATACTTCAAGAGCTATTGTATTTCAAAGTTAAGGTAAGCAAAATAATGCTAACAATTCGCCGGACTCACTAACAGCAACAGAACCACGAAACTTTGTAGGCATGAAGGGCCATGGCAGAATTTTCGCACTTCGTCGCCATTTTATTTATTTATTTATTTATTTTGAATTTGGACTTAGTTTACGAGAAATTAAATTTTTAAATTTCACAAAATTCTCTATTTTGCGATGGCATCCATTTTAAAAAACGTATATGTGGCAAACTATAAATCATAACGCATTGTAATTTTTACAGCATAAACTCACAACTACATCCCTTTTTTTTAAAAAAATTAAGAAAAACTCATTTTCTGATTTTTAAGCATTTTTTAAAGACGCAAAGGAAAAGAACGAACGACTTCCTCTGTCTTCAACGATAACCACACAGGAAAGTTTCTGGTCCCATGACTTGCTGCCATGGTGACGCAGTTATTTTTAGCACTTTCTTCTCATTGGATGAAATGACAGGCTACAACCAAACTGGTAACGACGCAGAGACGCTTTTAAAGTTCGGCGTTTTCCACCGGCATAAAATAAAATAAAAATAAAAATGGCGGCTATGGAACATTTCTCTGCTTGAAATTTTCGCGAATTGTTCGACCACTTCTCAATCCTAAAAAAAAAAAATCTAAAAACCAAACAGTTCAAAAGGGAGGCTTAGCATTACTGTTCAAAATGCTGATAGGTTTAAAGATAATTATGCCAGAAACGTTGAAATGCTGTAAAAATTCCATGCAATTTTGATTTAAAATTAAGCGGCGCCAAAGCCTGATCCGTTTTACGTCAAACCGTATGCATTGACGTCACGACTCTATTCTAAATCGTTAAACAGTTACAGATCTTAAATTACTTTTCTTTCCCTTTTCCTTTCTTTAATTTTATGTTAAAAAAATTATAGATTCACTGTTCGGAGAACGTGCATAGCTGCTAGTAATAATAATAACAATAATAATAATAAACAATGTTTTTAAAAAACTAAACAGTCGAATTACTTACTACTGCCGGCCCTGTAGTTTAGTAAATATTTACTATTATGACTCGCATGTCTCCATTCATTAGTTTTACGACAATAACGTTCATTAATCCACCTACCTAAACACCGCTCAATGTCAGGAATTAGTAAGCCTTGTTGTTTGCTGTCATGATTTAATTCCACTTAGTATGTACCAGACGGTGGCTGAGTGTAATCGTGAGTGACGCGAATAAATGCATTGTGTTGTATGTAAATAAATGTATACTCTCACTCATTTTATTGCACACCCACGAAGACCTTGGTATGCGATAGATACCTGGTTTTTAAATAGAGATCATCTCTTCGAATCACGCTGTACTTTGCGATAAAGTTTACAAACCATTATGGGTTGGAATAATAATACTTTCAGATGACGGTAACTTCTGTGACGTCATCTGAATGTATTATTTCAGGTGACGTCACAGTAGTTACTTTCGGATTGAGGGGGCGCGAGTTCGATCCCGTCACGGATAAATTTGTGTTTCCACATTGGCACCCGAGAGTAAAAAACATGCATGTATTGGCCTTTGGGTTCTTCGAGAATTGTGTGATGTTTGTTACACACACATCGTCTGAAATTAATGAAAAATTCGTTCTTCGCTTCAAAAAAAATTAAAAAAATAAAAATAAATTAAGAGGGAGATGATGTGACGTATTACAGAGGTAAAGCACGTGTCAAGGCGGCAAATCTGCAGCGATACTTTCTGTCTGTGTAGTGGAAAAGCACCTTACTCCGGTGAGAGGGCGCCGATTCAATTCTCGTCACGGACAAAGTTGTGATTTTAACACTTCCGATATCCAACAGATGGAAAATGATGTGGATTAGATGTAGTGCGTTGTTTGTGTTATCTACTTGAGGTGCAGTTAATTACTCCCCCCCCCCCTCTTCCATTTTCAAAAAGTTTTAAAATGTGCAGCATTTTCAAATAGACGTGAAGTTTTCAAAAACCGTTGGTATTGTTTTTGAATAATCCAGACGCGCGGTAAACTTTGTTCTTCTGTAGAAAGGGAGGGAGAAAAAACTTGATGATGCTAAAATGTAGGTTCAGAGTTTTTTAAAGAAAATATTTTTGTGTTTAGGATTCTTTTTTTTTTTTTTTTTTTTTTTTCAGTCTCGATGTTGTTTGGTAATTTGGTAAACATTCTTGAAATCCAGGAAGCTTAGAAGTAGATTTCTGAAAAATGTGTTTCGTGTAGAACAACAAGTGGCAAAATTCGTGGGGAAAATATTAGATATTTTGCAAACTTGGCCAATGCATTACATCCGCAACAGAAAAAGAACTTGTTGTTTTCCTAGCTTCCTTTTTCTCTTTTTTCTTATGCTTGCGGCTAAACGGTTTTTCCTTTTTGCACACAGTTAAAAAACAAAATTCCTGATTGTACAAAAGATCTTCACACGGGCTTTTTAAAATGCTTGCTGTGTTTAGGGAAAGAAGTGCAGCATTACTTGATATCATTTTCTCTTTGAGCAGAGTGATTGTCTTCTCCTGTTGAAAGTTTAGAGCCAAGTGTGTTCCCCAAAAATTTTGGGCTTCCGTTAAGCTCGCCAAATGTTTGCTCTTTTAAGTTTGTTCGGGTGCGTTGAGGCTGCGTCGTGTGTGTGTGTGTATTGCCCGAGTGAGACGAAAGAGTTTGCTGTCAGACACAGGGCATTTTGGCAGGCATCGAAAATGTCTCCTTGGCAAAAGGCCAAAAATTAGATCAAAAGCACCAGCGCTTAAGATTCATTTAATCCGCAGTTCCTGATCTTATCAGTTGCGTACCACTAACCTTTCCTCAAAAGCGAGCGTTCGACGAAGCAATTACTCGAATACACCAGTCTATTCAGCTGAAACTTAGAAATAATATATCCATTTAAGCACGATGTTCCGATACAGTTATTACTAATCCAAATCTGTGAGGTGATGAGCGCAAGTGTATCACAGTGAAGTCACCAGAGATGATACTAGCAGCCTTAATGATAATTAAAGTAGCCATGAAAGTCACTCGGAAAAAAAACAAAAAAAAAAAAACGTTTTGGCCCCCATTTTCCGCACGTTGTCAAATTTTATGCAGTCTGTCAGTTAGTCGGATTTGGAACGTTTTTTCGGAGTATTGAATCTGGATCTCCGTCCGTTCCAAATTCGTAGTCGGTTTTGGAAAACGTTTTCGTTGTCTAATTTAATGAAAATGGTGATCATACCTTTCTTTTTTTTTCAAGTGCGCGATCTTGCCACTAGAGGGCGATTTACCTTGATATTTGATTTATTCCACGTGTCTCTAAAAGTCCGATTGAAAACAGTTTTTCATGCGATAGTTTTCAGTACAATATTGCATTTACTTCCTACCTCGAGTACTGTCCAGTTTTCCGGCTAGAGAGCATAAAGGCATATTCGATCTCGCTGGTTATCTCTGCTTCTCCGATCTCAAAAATTCTTTTTTGCATCGGACAGCGTCCATTATGAGAAACATTTCTATAACGCACAACTGTGCCTCTGGGGGGCGTACATAACTCCCTCTTATCCGCAGGGGATACGCTCTAAGACCCCCAGCGGAATCCTGAAACCACAGATAGTACCGAACTAGGATGTTAGCTATGTTTTTTGCTATTTACAAATTAGGTACAATAAGAGATTACCAACAATAACTAATAATAAAATAAAGCAATTGTAACGATATATTTGCAATAAAAGTTATGTGAATGTGAAACTAGCACAAGTTTATTTTTCCTTCACAATTTTACGGATAGCTTCGTTCTTACCGTGGATATTAGCAACCTCAGAATACGAATTTTTAATTTCCTTGTTAAGTCGATACCTTTCACCTAAAAAAAACACATTACGGCTCATCTTTGGCATATCCGAATTGCCAGCATCAGTACTCTTACACTTTGGGGCCATTATTAAGTAAAATAAGGGTTACTTAAACACAAGCACTGCGACACCGCGACAGTCGATCTGATAACTGAGTCAGCTACTAAGTGACTAACGGGCAGGTAGCGTTTACGGCGTGGATATTCTGGTCAAAGGGATGATCCACGTCCCGGCCGGGACGGCACAAGATTTCATCACACTACTCAAAACGGCGCGCAATTTAAAACTTATGAATTGTCAACTTCTGGAATTTTCTATTAAATATTTTCGGACCGCGGTTGACCGCATGTAACTGAAACCGCGGCAAGAGAGACCGCGGATAAGGGGGGGGGACTACTGTATTTCATCTCCGCTTCTGAAAAACCTATTGCTGCAAATTCTTTTTGCACCGGATGATATTCATTATGACGAATATTTGCGGACATTTTCGACTTCCAATAGTGCATGATTTTTACACCACCGTTAATAGATGCACACCCTATTATCCTGATTACCTCTGTTTCTCAAATTCCAATTTTAAAAATTCCTTTTGTTTAGGATGACGTCTATTATGACTAGTTGTTCATGAACATATTGTATCTTTCCGAAACGAACATTTCAGTCCTTATGAGGCGTAAATGGTGAATAGCTCTGTCTGAGGTCAAATTTCCGATTCTAAAACACCGATTGAAAGGAAACAGTTGGTCAGTGTGACAAATATTTTCGAAGTTGTTTGACTTCCAGTGATCAGGGCCGCCTCGAGCCAGTAAGCAAGGCATTGGGGTACCTTTGCGAACCCAATTCTTATATTTACGAAAGAGTTTACCTTCCAGTGATCAGGGCCAACTCGAGCTGGTAAGCAAGACATCGGGGTACCTTTGCCAACCCAATTTTTATTTACGAAAACGTTTGACTTCCAGTGATCAGGGCTGCCCTCTTCCGGTTAGCAAGGCATAGGGATAGGGGTACCTTTGCCAACCCAATTCTTTTACGAAAACGTTTGACTTCTAGTGATCAGGGCTGACTTGAGCAGGCAAGCAAGGCATCGGGGTACCTTTGCCAACCCAATTCTTATATTTACGAAACCGTTTGACTTCCAGTGATCAGAGCTGGCTTGAGCCGGTAAGCAAGGCATCAGGGTACCTTTGCCAACCCAATTCTTATATTTACGAAAGCGTTTGACTTCCAGTGATCAGGGCCAGTTTGAGCCTTAGCAAGACATTGGGGTACCTTTGCCAACCCAATTCTTATTTACGGAAACGTTTGACTTCCAGTGATCAGGGCTGGCTTGAGCAGGCAAACAAGCATCGGGGTACCTTTGCCAATCCAATTCTTATTTACGAAAGCGTTTGTCTTCCAGTGATCAGGGCCTGATAGGGCCGGTAAGCAAGGCATCAGGGTACCTTTGACAACCTAACTCTTCTAAAATTTTAAATCCTAATACATAGTATGTGTGTGAGAAATAAAATATTTGTTAGGATCCTGTGTCCTTATTTTGTTTTATAGCAGAGGAGGAAGGCTTTTTACCCGAAAGCAGTACTGACCAATTTATACTGCCTCCCTTTTTGGTCATGTGCTATCTTGTTTTGTCGCATCATCTTTTTCGTCCACTTCTTTCTTTTTCCGAGGAAACGAAATATAGTTTTGATTTCCCTAAATCCCCCTTCCCTGCACTGCAGTATTTCCCATTAGAAAAAGAAAGGAAGAAGCTGCTTGGAGTGACAGTTATTGGTGGTGCGGAATTTCACTCTCTGGAAATTTCACGAAGCACCTTTTTATTCTGTCATGAATAAAATGTTGAGGACATTAAGAAATTAGTTACGTATTTTTATCTCTGTATTCTGAGTAGAGAGAAGCATCAGGTGCGCCGATCCGGATAGGTGAATGAGTATACTCATTGATTTTATAAGAGGGGCAGGATAAATGGGGCAGTTTATATCCAGTATTTCTTAACGTGAATGAACATTTACCTCTGACAATTTGTGTTAATAAGTACTCGAACGATACTAGAACTTTGGAAGTGAAAGCAAGCAGAACAACCAACACCTGTATGTTGAATTCCCATGCCTGTATGTTGAATTCGAAAACATGTAAATTTTCCCAGCGAAAAGTTCACTAAGGGATGCTGAAGTTGCACTTTGCATCGGAGCACAAGCGTGCCTTGAGCCGGCACTGCCAGTGATGCATAGTTTTTAGCTAGAAGGTGCAAAGGCATTAGAAAGCTTCTATTAGCGGCTGTATCTCCATCACTGAAAATATTATTCATTGGGCTGTACGGCGTACAGTTGTTAGTTACCGCAAACCAGTAACGAGATTTCATACGCCCATGGTTGCTTATTCATTAAAACGTTTTACATTATCTTTCTTTCATTTGAGTCAATAAGACCTGCTCGTTACTCCCGAAAATTCGATGGTGCTCATCGTTTTTGTTCCCTTCGGAAAGTCTTAGTAAAGAGAATAATGTTGAGGGTAAAACATTTATTTACTTCGTGTCTTGGACTAGAAGAAAACATATTCAGAAGGGCTTAAACAGTTCTTAGAAAGCTGTCTGTTAGTGATGTGCCTCATAAATAGTGAGCTTTATTAAAAATTAAAACCTCTGAGCTGCCCCAATGGCCGAGTGATCAGAAGTGTAGGTTTCTTGCTAATCTTCCGAGTTCAGCCCAGGTTTAAGTCCCTGATTATTCATATGTGGGGTGCTTGTTATTACAGCACTGGCTTTCTCGCTTCCCTTGAACGAGTGGCTCTAAATTAGCGACTGCCGACTGTCCTTATTAGTTGCTCCTACTGTAGTAGTCGCTAAACTTCGAAACAAACAAACAAACAAAAGGTTGCTGAATTCCTGAGATGAAAAAGGAAGGCACCATTCAGAAGCGTCTGGAAAACGGTTACGCTGACGACATTGTTACCGTGAGTATGAACAGTCTGCTTATAAATTGTAATCCTAGATACTACAGTTTCAAAAAAGAAATTCTAATGGGACTTTCAGAAGTGCCGTGTAGTCCCAACTCCCAAATATAAATACATCGCGACTTCCCCTACAATGAAAAGAGTTTATTGGGAATATCAGATTATCAGTGAATCATATTGACAACAAAGTTATAAAATATAAAAATAATTTCTGTAATCAGATTTTAAAAAATTTAGATAGTTTAGGAATCTTAAATTTACTCTTCGTTTGGGGATTGCATCGAAAAAGGCAGCAAAATTCAATGGAGATTTTGATCCCATTCAGCCACCGTGCTGGTAAAGAAAGAACACCGCTGGCTCACAGGCGAAGTGAACGGCTATTGACACGTGTCATCCGTGAAAACCGACGGTTCCGGATTCCGCAGTTAAAGGTAACCTACAACTAGAGCGCACAAAGAAACGTTTAGGAGTGCACAATACACTGCACGCTATTGCAGATGGGCCAAAGGTGTCGGCGTCCCGTTCATGTGGTCATGTCAGATCTTCATCGTAAACTGTTTCGCCTGCAGTGGACAAGGAAGCACCGTGATTTGATAATAAATGATTGCAAAAACGTCGCCTAGACCGACGAGTCCAGATTTTAGCTCGCACATACGGTCCGATGGGTTCGCACAGGACTGGAACCAGACTGTTCTGTTGGACGGAAACTGGAAAGCCGAATCATCGTATGGGATTTGTTCTCGTGGAAGACACTGGGTACTTGAATTCCCGATGACTCTACTCTTAAATCCAGATCCTAAGCATCGTTTTGATTTTTGTTTTAGACGCTTTCAGCATGAGAACGTCTTGTGGCAGAAGAGCAGCATTGTGCAGGCTCGAGGATCATCTTCAAGCATTCCGCGTGCACACTGGACTACCAAATTCCCCGGATTTGAATCTCATTGAACATCTGTGGGCCTCCCGATTGGCGTAGTGGTCTAAGCGATGGCTTCTGATCATTCGTTGGAGATGGGTGCGAGTTCAAATCCCGGTGAGGCATGGATGTTGTGTTTGTCTTACGGCGCTGGTCTCTCCCTTCCCTGGAACCAGTGGCCCTAAATTAGGGACGGGCGACTGTTTATAGCCCATTGAGTTGCTCACGGTGGTCGTTAGCCTCCAATCAAAAAAAAAAAAAAAAAAAAAAGCGGCATTTTCTGGCCCACGCCAGTGCCACACCGGGACATCATTCTGTACAGATGGTACAGAACATCTGAGGACACTTTCAGCGGTCCTGTAGAGTCTATGCCTCGCCGGGTGTTAACGGTTATTACGAGCGAATGGCAACCTGAGCACGATATTAAGTAGGTGATCACAATGCTATATAGCTCATGAGTATGCTTTAGGAACAAACGACTAGGAGTAATAAAAATCTGGAAAAGCAGGGCAGAAAATTCAACAATCCGTGGTTCGTCTTCTAAAATTGAGTGATATATTCAGGAAAAGTAAGCTAAACATGGAAACATACAGTCGAGAACACATGTAAAAACATTCGTAACACGATAACATTCAGTCATACGCACGTTACACAAATTATGTTAGGGAAGCTCGGAAAAAGAAATAACTGGGCAATACAACAAAGTCGCACAGCATTTCTGTTAAATGGAACAGCTTGATTAACGGTGTGATTATGATGAAAATATTAAAATACAGTTGGTTTTCTATCCGGCGATACTTTATAAGATGTTTCACGTTCCCCATGAGTTCCCCATGAAAGGGGAGGATTTAAACTTGAGAGAGGCGCATCATATTTTCTTCCTGAAGTCATCTTATATTCTAGATATTTTTTTTCGTATGCGACATCGAACACTTAGGTGTCCAAGAGAAGGAGTAATTTAAGAATGATGCGGGTAACCAACTCTGACAAAGGTCGTTTCCACAGAAAAACTTAACTAAACACGCACCTCGGCCACCGCAGCGACTGCCTGATCTGGAGAGAACTGTAACCTTGATTCCTGAGGCCACCGTCGTTTTAATCAGTGGGGAGCATGTTGAAAACTGATGTTATCAGGGGGAGGACACAAGATGATGCCTCATCGCACAACTCTAACTTTTCAGATCACTATCTTGTCAGATGCTTTCTACACGCAACACCGTGGTGCTTGATGTAAAACACTCTCCTCCTTTGTGTTGCAAATTTTCCATGCGATTTCAGCCTGTCGCGCAAACCAGTTGCAAGCTGTTGGGAGGATTTCTTTACTGACATTTTTTCCACACATCTGACGAACAATTATCTCATGCGAATATAATTTCCGATTAACTTGGGAACGACCTAAGTCATCCCCAGTTTTGCTCCTTCTCTACACCCTTTTCGGAAACAAAAACTTATTTGGCTGGAAAGAGAATTCTTAATGACAATAAAGGCACTACACCTGGAATTTTGTTGTGTGTGTGCGGGGGTAGTTTTCGTTTGGGGGTTAACTACCATCGTAAGCAACGCTTAAGTGATATAAGCAGTCGCCCATCCCTGATTTAGAATCACTACTTCCAAGAAAAGGACAGAACTAGAACCGTAAAGCAAACACACAACTTCGCAAGGACTCGAACCCGGGCCCCACTGGCGCACCCACGGGGGGCTTTGGGGCTTAAGCCTCCCCAATCCCGAAAGAGATTAAGAGCGACGTACGTCAACTGTTTTTTCTATTTATCTATCTGTAAATAGGCCTTCAATTCCGAGAAACCATCAGCACTTACAATGGCTTTGAATTCCTGCCGTATTGAAGATGTGTACATTGGCATTATTTAATCACATCTAAGAAAATACAAGTGCAAAAGTTCGGCTACTTGAGGACACAGCACCAATAAAAATTGGAAAGGGGTGAGACAAGGTGACACCATATCTCCCAAACTATTTAGTGCCACATTGCAAAGTGTCTTTCAATCACTGAACTGGGAAAACAAGGGGATGAAGGTTAATGGAGATCATTTAACTTACCTTCGTTTTGCTGATGACGTAACCATTTTTGCAAATTACCCTTCCGAGCTACAGTTTGTGATCCAGGAACTTGCTGACAAGAGTAACACAGTGGGATTAAAAATGAACTTTCAGAAGACAAACCTGATATACAATGCTTTTTCAAGAAATGAAGATTTTGCGACTGATGGGGAAAAGCTGGAGGTAACCTATACCTACATGTACCTTGGACAACAGATATCAAGCAAGGGTCACATTTATGAGGAAATTAATCCGCGTATAAAACTTGGCTGGGAAGCTTTTGGAAGAATTAGTACAATTTTCAAGAGCAATGTCACAATTTTCAAGAGCAATGTCACTATGTCTTAAAAGAAAAGTGTTTAATCAATGCATCTTTCCAGTTCTTACATGTGGATCAGGAACATGGATCTTAACTAAAAATGACATACTGACATACAAAGGCGGCAGACAACGGAAAGAAGCATGGAGCGATGCATGCTTGGTGTCACCAGGAAAGATAAGAAGAGAAACTCGTGGATAAGGAAGATGACAAGAGTGGACGACAACATGGTCAGAGTAAAAGTCCTGAAGTGGCAATGGGCTGGACATACTGCCTGAAGAACGGACCACCGATGGACAACCGAAATTTCAGACTGGATTCCAAGGGAGAGAAAAAGACTCAGAAGACCATATGGGAGATGGATGGATGGATGGAATTCGAAAGCATGCCGAAGTAACATGGAGGAGACAGGCGCAAGACAGACGACAATTTGGAAGAAACTTGGGGAGACCTTCATCCAGCAGTGGATTGATAATAATTGACAATGATATACAGATATATATATATATATATATATATGGTCCCCCCAACAGGAATTCCTGGGTGCGACACTGCCGGGCCCCCCTCGGTCAAAATCCAGCAGCGCTCAGACTACCCCATCACCGGGTTCGGCTGAGAGGGAGGGTATAATATTTCAAATTCATCTAAGCTGGTTCCTCAGTGTTCTTCATTTCACGGCAAACTATTCAGCAAATATTTTTAGTGTCAACATATATAACGTTTAAATTGCTTAGTGCATTAGGAAATTAGCTATACTTTCCACGTAAATTGAGAAGATATTGGCCGCCCCGGTGGCGCACTAGTCTAAGCGATGGTCTCTGATCATTCGTCCGAAAGGTGTTCGGGTTCGAATCCCGATGAAGCATGGATGTTGTATTTGTCTTACGGCACTACTGGCTCTCTCCCTTCCCTGGAACCAGTGAACCTAAATTAGGGACGGGAGACTGCTTATATAGCCCATTGAGTTGCTCACGGTGGTCGTTAAACCTCCAATCAAAAAAAAAAAAAAAAAAAAAAAAAGAAAAGATATTGAATGACACAAAATCTCATCGATTGCTTACGAAACATCAGGAAGTAAGTGGACACTTTCAACTGACCTTAATTTCTGTAATAACAAAGCAATGATCACAATACGTTCTCAAACTGTGGGCAGTTCACGAGCATCATTGAAAGTACCCGTATCATTAAGACTGTGATTCCGAGATTCAAATCTTGTTTGGTGTTGTAGCAAGTACCAGAGATCTATCTCCCTTTCCAAATGGCCAAAACAGTTCAAATTACAGGGGTTCGTATCCGGTAAATACGGTAGGTGGAGAAGCTCCGCCCAACCGTTCTGTTCCTTGAACAGCAGCACAATCCGGGTCTTATGAAGCCGTGCGGTGTCGTGTACGGGGACAGGCAGCTGAACATGATATTGCAGTGCCCATGACGGGATATGTTCCTCTAGAAATTACTTTTCAATGCCATGGTGATGTTGATATCATTCGTCTAACAAAATGCCACGCCGCAGACATCCGTGCCAACGCCAGTGAAATTTTACGCCCATGCAACTCTACACGAGGTAAAGACACCAGGGAAGTATCGAGTTAAACCCAGGAGCATGGCTGGTATCGATGCACGAGTGCGTAAAATTCCACCCAACTTTCATGTAAGCAGAGGAATATTGTAAGCACTACCAGTAGTGGAAATGGGAATTATTCTTTGCCAGAAAACGTATATGTGAATGCCATTAAATTTTAATATACACAAACCCATTCGCAGTAGATATAAAACCATACGAGGAAATTTCGTTATTAAACTTAAAGTGAAAATACTCACATTTAGCTGAAGTCAGAGCAGTCTTCTTTATTCAGAGACGAACAATTCATACAAGATGTCGTCATTAATTGAAATGTATAATGCATTGGGAAATGGTTTATTCAAATTAAATGCTCCCTTTCTTTTGGTGTCGCATCGCTCCCGGAACATGGGTTTCGTTTCCGGAACGAGGTTTTGCTGCGTTCCGGATTATTACCACCACTGTTGCAGTATTATTGAGACATCGATACCGCGCAAGACTACTCCGCGGAATTTAATAGCGAAATTCCTGTTGTGTCGTTGTTGGTGTATGCGGTAGTATTCCACGTCGCTTTTTGCTCATTAGGTCTAAATATTCAGTCAACTCGGTATGAGGAATACCTCGTGGTGTAAGGGATACCGAGTTGTGTGTAAAAGTCATTGGCACTCCCTACAATATTGCTGAAAGGCGTTTTCGATGCGTCGTTGAACTTCTACCGCATCTTGGAACATTTTAGGGTGATGTCCTGTCTTCCTTACATCTTTTCATCTCATCGTGCGCCGCTGTTTGCGTAATGGTATTTTGACTTACTGCTAACCGCAGAAGAGTTTCTGCTACGCCCTTTAAATATTGCAGTAAAACACAAGGGTACAAAAAAAAAAAAAAAAACACTCTTGTTCCGCTGTCACTGATCTCTGCTTTACCGTTATTACAACTTTTACTGGCCGATCGGTAGGTACGTACTACGCAATCGTCTGACATCGCCTGTTTTTTGCCACTTTAGGTTTCCAAAATGTACACAAATAAGTGTGTTCGCGTACTTCCCGAACGACCTAATATTAAAGACAGACATAATTTATCTTCCTGAAATTCCGAAAATACTAAAAACAGTAACACTTAAAATTAATTTAAATCAGTTATGATGACTCAAAGTTCGAAAGTACCCTAACAAAAAAAAAAAAAAACAAAAAAAAAAAACGCTAGCTTACAACCAAGTTCTCGGAATCTTGGATTTATAAGTCGAAGATTTAACACCACCACAAATTATAGTACAATCTCAGATTTGACAGCATATAATCATACACATTCATAGAGGGAGTCAACACTGACGTGATCAAGATGCCTAATCAGTACCGACCTTCTAGTTTCGCGATCCCTGTATTTATACCAGTTAGCATGACTTTACTGACTGCCAGTCATTGCCCAAAATAAGAAAAAAACTCGTGGGAGTTCAGGCGTGATGTTCAGTATGGAAAACAACGTAAAGAGATGCAATCAAAATTTACATAAGTCAACAAAAACGGAAGGTTAAAAGAGTCAGTATACATCACTCAGTGCTTCTCAACTTTTTTCATTTCGCGGCAAACTTTTCAGTTTTGTGGCATACCTAACCGAACACAGTGTCGATGTGTGTACCACATTTAAATTACTCAGTGTGGATGGGAAAACAAAACTACATTTTCCACATAATAGCCCTCATAAATTGAGAAACTATTGAATGACACGAGCTGCCTGTGATTTCTTAAGAATTATCAAAGACTGGCATAATTTCTTTTCATATAATTCCGAAAACGCCATGGCACTCTGTTTGAGAAACTTCAATCTTTACGCGAATTGTTTAGGTTTGCTCAACAATCCACATGATCACCGATATTCCAAAAAATCGAATAATCGATGCCAAATGGTATTGAAGAATCGTGGATAGCTGTCCTGGTGGCGCAATGGTCTAAACGCGGGCTTTTCATCATTCGTCCGAGATGGGTCCGGGTTCGAATCCCCAGAGACGTTGACGATGTGTTTATCTTACGGCAATGGCTCTCTCCCTTCCCTGGAACCAGTGGCCCTAAATTAGGGACCATCAAGTTGCTCCTGTGGTCGTTAAACCACCAAGCAAGAAAAGAAAAAAAAAGATGGGTATGTACATTTGGACAGCAATTTCTTTTCCCTGTGAATTCATTTCAAGGTCTAGCTTAACATACCGGCACATTAAACTATTTCTTCAGTTTATAAGTCACAGGAGACATCGCATTGTAGTTCTTCTCGCTCATCAGTTTAATGTTTTTCTGCCTAAGAGAAATGTGTGTCTATAGAGTGTAAAATAACAAATTTGCCGGTGGCGGATATCGAACCAGCATCATTCTGCTCCGGATCCGAATGATTCCCCAATTAAGCTACACTGACAAGTGCTTATCGCTGCAACTTTGCCGTCTTGGCATGTGCTTCACCTATGTGGTACGTTAGAGGAGGTGAGGTGAGGTGGGGGAGTAACAACTCACCCTCTTCTGAAAACCTCTCTCTATGAATACCCTATTGCAATTCTACAAAGACCCTCGCGATAAGGGTCATTCTGATTGTTAATTTTTGTGCTGTTTCACTACATCTTGCGCCAACAATGGTGGAAAAGAAAAGAGCGAAGAGAATGGCATCATCATCGTCCACCGAAGCATTCTCACTGCATTCGCATCTTGTCAAAGGTCCCCTCGTGTTTTTTTGAAGAACCATAACTCAATAAATTTTTTCCCATGTTATCAACTAATTTATCGCTGAGGTTTTGCAGCGCAAGGGGCAGAAGTGACCGAAAGGATCAGAAATCAAACACATATAGCGAAACAGCAAAGGAATTTGCTTGTACCAACATGTGGTCATCAACAACCACCGTCAGTCCACTGAAGTTTCTCCGAGTCTTTTCCACAACTCTTCACCTTGGGAAATTCTTTTTCACGTCATCCTTCCGTCTTCCACGTGATCTTCTCTTGGCTCATTTTCTGTCCCACGGTATCCATTCTAACATTTCACTTTTTCAACGGTGGTCATTTCTTCCAGAAATACGTTATGTCCAGCCTATTGCTACTTGAGGCTCTTTATTTCGATCATGATGTCCTTCACTCTTGTCATCCTGAACCACGAGTTCCTCTTCTTATCTCTCTTCGTTGCGACAAGCATGCATCTCTCTATGCTTCTCTGAATTGTCGGTAGCATCTGTATGTCTTTTTTAGTTACAGTCCATGTTTCTCATCATCCATAAGTAAAAACTGGAAGGATGCATTGACTGAACACTTTTCTTTTAATTCATAACGGCAAATTGCTTTTGAAAATTTTACGGTTTGTTTAGAATACACTCCAGCCTAGTTTTATGCGACTGTTAATTTCTTCTTCTATATGTAGTGCTTGCTTGATATCGGTTGGCCAAGGTAAATGAAGGAATCAGTTATTTCTATAGAGAATAATGGATTCAACAATCGCTAAATCTTCAGTTCTTGTAAAAGCATTGCACATCTATTTTGTTTTCTATAAGTTAATTTTTAATGGCGCTTCAGTAATAATTGTCAGCAAATTCCAGCAGAGCAGTTGAACCAAGGTTCCACTGTAAATATATATTCCGCACTGGTTACCCACATCACGAGACACTGGTGGTCATAATGATTTTGCGTATGAGTGCTTTTTCTGCAGTTGTCCCCTTCAAGGTTATGGTGACAATCAATGGTGTATTTGTTCCTTCTTTTGTATTTAGGCACGGATTTTTATATTAAATTTACTGTTGTAGTCTCTTACTGTTGTAGCCTCATTTGGAATGAGGCATCATCAGCATTTATAGGGAGTTAAACCTTTTATCTAGTGTTTTGATTCCTTTTTTCCCAATTAATATTTCTAATAGCGTATTTTAAAAACTGTATTGAAAAGTTCAGGTGATAAGGGCTCTTCTGGTCTTATTCTTTGGCCCTCTGCCCTTTTCCTTTTTAGTATTGAAGGTTATTGTCGCAATTGCATCAGATACAGTACAATAACATCCTAGTTTCTTCTTGTTTTCCAAATTCCTGTATTCAATATACAAGGCATCAACGCACTTTAAAAAAATTATTTTGACAGAAATTTCCTCAAACTGAAAATACTCCGAAGTTCTCATATGTTGGGCGATAGAGCACCTGTTGCTATGGGACTGCTCAAGTGGTAACAGAACAAGAAACACAGAAAACACTGTGTGCATGAATCAGCAATAAAAGAAAGAATCTCATTAGTTTCGCAAGGAATTGATATACACGGTTGACGAGGTTACTCGAAATTTTCCCTTGATCTCGCATCCTTGGGCGTTTCTATATATTGTTAACATAACTAGTTTGTTAAATAGGACTTATTTATAAACTGACGTAATTATAACACTTGTTACCATCGTCTGTACTTAATTAATAAATCTAACCAGAAAAATCCGGAAGTTTAGTATTTCTTAAAGAACCAAGTCACTAATTCAACGAGTTTGTATAGTTCTATAAGACACCGTAAGTGTGAGAGATTCCACAGGAACACTTAAGTTTGAGTGACCCTATAAGTTCGCTGTTAGTTTGAGTTTTCTTATAGGGCGCCATGAGTTTCAGTTGTCCAACAGGTCTGTATAAGTGTGAGTGGTCCCATAAGAGAGAGAGAGAGAGGCACTGTAAATGTATGGTGTATGAGTGAAGTGGACAATAAAGCAACGAAAAGCCTGTCGGCGTAGTTCAACTGGGAGAACAGCCACTTCGGAGTAAGAAGGTTTGGCTTCGAATTCCATTGTCGGCAAAGGAAAGGTTATAAGCAGTTTTATAAGGCACCGTAAGTTTCAGTTATCCAATAGTGCACATGAATTCAAGTTATGGCATACGTTTGAGTTGCTCCACGAGGCACCAATAAAGAGCCGACCTCCTGGATCCATAGTGCTCATCGACATGATCTAGAACTATGAAAGCTCACTTTTAAGCTTCATTTCTGTAAGGAGTCTAATGAAGTAGGCGCTAAGACTGTGCAACATCATAATTATGAATTTCCCATAGGGAGCAAACAGTGAGGATCCAAGAGGCAACAGTCGCGCTTCTGCCGTGAATCGGGGAAAAAATTACGCATGTATTTAATCTGCGAAAATCTCGTTGGTCAAGCGAACTTTTTATTACTTGAGTGGCTAGCTGGATTAAAAATATAAAAAAAACCCTACAATACCCGTTGAGATTGCCTAACGGTCTAAGTTGCACCTTCTGTACTATATTTTAGATGCTGGTTCAAAAGTTCTGCTGTGAAATCGAAATACACAAGCAAGCAGACATATAATTGGGTAAAAAATTTAAGTACAGTGAAACCTCGTTTACACGTTTTTCTAGGGGATGGCCTAATAAACGTACGTCGCCCCGGTGGCGCAGTGGTCTAAGCGATGGCTTCTGATCATTTCGCCCGCGATTGGTACAGGTTCGAATCCCGGTGAGGCATGGATGTTGGGTTTGTCTAATGGCTTTGGTTCTCTACCTTCCGTGGAACCACTGACCCTAAATTAGGGACGGGCGACTGCTTATAGCCCATTGAGTTGCTCATGGTGGTCGTTAAAACCCCAATAAAAAAAAACCTCATAAATGTAAAAAGGTATAAAAGAAATTTCAAAATGGTAAATGCTGTTGTAAATTTATGCTTTAAAGGAGTATAAGATGTTCCTTAATAATGATTTATCTGTAGTCAAATTGGCGGTGAAAGAAAAAAAAGTGCTAAATTATAATATAAATCCTACAAAAATCAAACTTCTGTTTTGTCGATTATATCTGTCTATAAAAATCCTGATTCTAAATTCAGTGAAATCCTCACAACTAAAAATCTGAGAGCAGGGTATGAAACTCCTGAATTAACAGCTCGTTTTTTTTGTTTTGTTTTTTTACTGCGAATCTTAAGTGCATACATTTGAAACCAGAATGTTGAATATTGGTTACACATTTAGGATTCTGTTCTTCTACGCCACGAAATAGTGGAGCCACAAAGTTACGTCCCAGAGATTTATAAATTTTTAAGTCGTGCATATGTGTGCTAGTCATAGAATTCGAAACCTAAAATAAATAACATACCCTTCTCTGATGGGATCCAGGTTCAACTTCAGCTGCACCAAGAAGGAACACAGCAACGCTGTCTCAATTCTCTCAAAGTTGTAACATATCGGGTTACCTATAAAAGAATCAAAGAACCGTGCATTTTCGATAATCTGAAATTCAAATTTTAACGTATAATCGTAAAAAGCGTATAAATGGCGTATAGCCCAGTTAAAAAAGCGATATAAACTACAGCCAATTATCGATACTAACGCAGAATTGCGTATGAAAGTGAAAAATGTATAACCGAGGTTCCACTGTATGTTATTACTCCATAACGATCTTGTTAGAAGGAATTAGTAAACGATTTTTTTTTCGCAGGTTTAACGACCACCGTGAGCAACTCAGTGGGGTATAAGCAGTCGCCCATCCCTATTTTAGGGCCATTTGTTCCAGGGAAGGGAGAGAACCAGTGCCGTAAGACAAATATAAATTCCATGCCCCACCGGGATCCGAACTCGGACCCATCTCGGGCGAATGGGCATAAGCCAGCGCTTAGATCACTTCGCCACCGGGGCGGCGCAAACTATTATGGAAGTCTGAATAAAAAAAGAAAAATTAGGAGCGCGAACGAAAAAGCAAGACTTTGAAAGAGCTGATAGGAGCACTCTAGAACTCACGCAAAGATCGCCTCCAAATCCAGAAAAATAAAATGCAACTAAGTTTTAAACTGTGGCTTCTGGATGTCGGCTACTATTTAGTTTTAAATGAACTGAAGTAGTGGATCTATTAACGGTCCTTTTTCTTTTCAGATTGAAGTACGAGTTGCTTGAGTAGAATCACTCCGAGCATCCCGCGTTTTGTTGTTAGCCATCGTTTAAAGCATTCAAGAAACGAGACTTTTTTTAACCGATTCGTGTAAAATGTGACACTGTATGGTTTATATGCTATTTTTTTTTTTTTTTACTGGAATTCTGTGCCTCCTTTTTCAATATTCTCGTTTCGTTTAATGCTACTAAGGAGAAATATTTTGCCTTCTAGGATGTGAGTCAAGGCTTGAAGAACCTAAAAAATGATATTTTTTGCCGATGATACGGTTGCGCACATTGCCACACTTTGCAACTCCGCTTGCTTTTAATAGTAATGTATCCTAGATGAGTATTAAAATTGGTGTTTCTCAAAAATGGCTTTGAGGGCTGGGGAGTCGAAAACTTTGTATTGGGAGCTTCCTGTTTGCGGAAATGGCTTCTGTTGTTAATGCTATCAACATCCGCCGAGGAGGACTTTTCTCAATAGCGAAAATCCAAATGGTCGCATGTGATAAATATTCCACATCCGACAACATATTAAAAACTGGGGTGCCCTTATCAGCGTTAGCCGATAACGACGCCACGAAAGTTGGAAGGATGTCGAAGAAAGCATAAAGGAAAAACGGAAAAGTGCCACGAGTATAATGGACGGAAAACGCATATAAATATAAGAATTGTTGCCTGATAAATTATTTATTTTAAAAGTGGTAATCCTTTGAAATGAATCATTTTAGTCGATAACTGTGTTGAAATTGTCATATAAGTATTGAAAAGCAAACTCACAGAAACTTTAAATATTTAAATTTTACTTCCACGAAGGAAAAGGGCGTTTTTATCCATTGTAGACGTCATTGCACTAAAATAATTTGTCGTCTGCTTTTGTGACTTGTTGCTGAAAGACAACATGATGGAGCCGGATTTCGGGTTTATACAAAAGACACTGCGAATACTAATTCTTTTATGCTTATTACTTGACGATAACGAGAATTCACATATGCTTTTCTGTGAAAGCTTGGTGTACACTTTCTGAAAGTCCTTTCAAACCCCTGACGATGTGTTACACATAAATGTGGCTATAATATGTTCTCGCTGTTTTATTTTATTATTTCTTTTTCTTTCTTATTGTTGGCATGACACGGGTACTATTTATAGGCTAATCTGACAATGGAGTGAAAGGGTACGGAGTGTGCACTTCCACTGCATAATATAGTTCCAGTCTAAAAGCTCGTATTCGAGATTGAATTGGGACTTAAGAAGTACGTAGACGTTCGAAACGTGGTGTACACACTTTAAAAAAACTAAGATCTCAGTTTCGGTTGCGTTTTCAAAAATTACATATATTCGCATCTTGGCGGGGTCATTGTCCTTTGTGTCGGGCGGCCATATGATCGGAGGATATGTAGTGAAGGTGGGAGGGTAAGCGGATAGCCAAGTGGTTTCGGAGGCAGTAAGCGCCACTCCTGTCTTCCTGGGGGAGAAATTGTTGATAGAATGAGCTTCAAGTTTCCTTTTGTTCTGCCTCCTGTTATAGTGGCTCAACCGCAGCCTTTCTGGGATCGTCCCCGATACATTACTCCTCATTAGTGCGGAGAAATACTGAAAAACCATGAGATGCCTTTTCGGTGAAAAGGCTTTTTCAGCTTCCACTCCATAGTCATGTTAGGTTTGCTCCGAGTATAGGAAATTGGCTACACTATGAAGAAGAAAACTAGCTTACACCAATGAGCCACTGCATTACGACCACCTACCTAGTAAGCTGTAGGATCCCTTTCAGCCCGCAGAACAGCGACCACTCGGCAATGCATCGATTCGATGAGGTGGCGATAGGTATCCTGGGGTATCTGGTGCCATAATGTCAACAGCAGGTCCTCCAGTTCCCGTACATTTCGGGGTGGTGGTGATTTAGCGCGAACCCCCTTTTCCAAGTCGAACCACAAATGTTCGATTGGATTCATGTCAGGTGGATGTGGAGGCCACGGCGTTAACAGAAAGTCACCAGCATGTTCTCCGAACCACTCCTTGACCATTCTGGCAGTGTGGCATGGCGCATTATCCTGTTGGTAATGGCCATCACGAGCAGGGAGCACGGTTGCCATGAATGGGTGAACTTGGTTCTCAACGATGTTCAGGTACTTGACAGCTGTCAGGGATTGTGCTATTGGGGATATTGGGGCCTAAAGTGTCCCAAGAAAACATCGCCCACAACATAACAACGCCACCGCCGGCTTGTTTCCACCCAACAGTGCATCCAGATGCCATAGCCTCCATTGGTAATCGGCGTATCCGCGCTCGGCCGTCTACGTGATGCACCAGCAATCTTGATTTGTCAGACCAGGCCACTTTCTTCCAATCATCTACGGTCCATTCTCGATGATATTGGTCCCATTTCATGCACGGTTGGCGATGACGTGCAGTGAGCATGGGGACTAGGCCCATACGCAGAAGACTGCGATGAAATGTGTGATGTGACACATTGCCCTGATCACCACTGTTGTAGCTGCTCGCACTGTGGCCCTGCGGTCGCTGTGAACAGTGCGCGACAGTCTCTGCTCCCCTCTGTGAGCTGCGAACGACACACGGCTGGACGATGGTTCGTCGTTTGGCCATCTATGCACAACTTTTGGGGGTACGTACTCACTCCAGCGGCACGTGAACAACCCACAAGCCGCGCTGTTTCCGAGATCGTAGTTCCCAGGCGCCGTGCCATCACAATTTATCCTTTATCAAACTATGATAAATTGGCAGCTTTCTCCATTTTGACTCCGAACACTCTAGTAACCGAAAGCCGGCCCTCGGGTTATATGTATATACTGCTTTGTGAACTTCACTTGCGCCACCGTTCGGTTCCAGGCTCATTTATCTAGGCTGGTATGCTCATCGGTGTACTTCACTAGCCTAATGTATTGTCGTTGCTAGTTACGCAAAAAAATGAAGGGACTGATTCCTTGGATAAGTTTAGTTCCAACTTCCTTCATTTTGCCGAAATGGAAGAAAAAAATGAAGGAAAATTGAAATATAGGGTAAGTCACCCTAACTGGAAAGTGTTGAAAGCAAAGTGTGGGAAGAGTTCTTAAGGAATGCGCGTATATTAAGAATTTATAACGGGAAGTCTCTCTCTCCGCGGAGACCAACGATCTTTTGTGACTTTGAAACTACGGTAGCAGTTTCTGTGCGTATCGGTATTCCATCAGATATTTGTTTCCTACGTTTTTGTTTGACTGGCAAAAACGAATTAGAAATTAATTTGATATTAATTTCAGCGTTGGATTGTAGATATTCTTTCGCCTGCATGATGTGCTAAAAACAGGATATATTCCTTTAGTAAAACTTCTAAATTGTTCCTTCTACTGTTTTTGATCGTAATCAAGAACATGTTTATGATAGTCAAGGAGAAACAAAGAAAAAAATCAGTTCTCCGTTGTGCAAGTAATTAAGATAATTGTTTTTTAATTGGGAGCGTACTGGTTTCATGGTAATATGCATCTAGCGTATGTATGACGTGTAAAGGAAGCTAAAGGTACGAAAATGAAAAAAATGACTCACTGCAACAGTCCTTTGTTTTTAATTTGTTAAGAGAGATGAAACAAAGCTAGCAAACCAAGAATTCAGAAGCAATGCGATTTTAAAAGTGATTTAGTATTGCATAGATTGAATGTATTATTAATATTTTGAAAAAAAGCAGCAAGAACAACAGGTGCATGAGAATTGCGTAAGAGTCAGATGAAAGCACGTGACTTGAAAAGGGAGTTGGAGGGGGGGCGGAGGTATTATGCATGCTGGCGAAGCAGCTGATCTCCTAGGAACAAAGCAGCATTTTTTCTCGAGAAGATCGGAAACAACCTCTTTCACTCACTTGTCAGAAAGATAAGCCCATTTTGAATTCCTTTTTTTTTATTTTTTGAATTTCCTGATCATTTTATTTTGATAAAAGACACAACTGCGGTTTTCGATTTCAATGCAAGTGTGTTACTAACCACCGATGGAAAACATTTAAGAGCCGTTTTTCTTAAACGAAATTTTTCGGGTAACACAGCCTTGGAAGTTAACGTAGGCCCAACACTGATCCAATGTCTTCTATTCCTAAAAGAAATTGGCTCAGTGTTGGGCCTGCATTAAAATGCAAGGCTGTGATACCTAGGTTGTGTTCGTGGATTTTACACACTGGCTGTTTTCTTAAAAAACGCATCTTCGACATGTGCTAAATTGGGATATTTTTTATCATTCAATCTTTCTTAATCCACTGCTGGATGAAGATGCCCCCAAATTTCTTTCACAACTCTCTGTTGTGAGCCACTCTCTTCCATTTCACTCCAGAATGCTTTAGAATTTTATCCACCCATCTTAAACGTAGTCGTCTTCTGGATCATTTCCTGAATCCAGTAGTGTTTGAATTGTACAACGGTGATCGATTCTATTATTAGTGACATATCCAGCACATTGACAGTTGAGAGTCTATGATGACGATGTCATTGGCTCTTGTAGTTTCCTGATCCATGAGTACCTTTTCTTGTTACGCTAAGCCTGCACTTCTAGTTGTCCGCAGCCTCTACATGTCATTTTTAGTTAAGGTCCTTCGATTGATAAGTAGCAACTGTAAAAGAACGATTCATTGATTGCACACTTTTCCTTTAAGATATAATAATAAATTGCTTTTGAAAATTGTACTCTTCTAAGAAATCTTTTCCAGCCAACCTACATAAGCCTACGAATTTCTTCTTTGATGTGTTCCTCGCTTGAGATGTGTCATCCAAGCTAAATATAGGCATCAGTTACCTCTAGGTTATACATAAGATTTTCACACATTTTAGAACGTTTTTGATAAGAAATTACAGAAAATAAAAGAAGTTCAAATAATAGAAACTGGTAACAGCGTGTGAGATGAACACGAGGAAAACATCTGCTGTAGTTAATTGTAGTCTGCTAAGAAAATGGTACCTGTTAAACGAGCTGTGAATAGAAGGTTATGTTTTTTCTCTTTATTAAGAGAAATATTCGTATTCTGTAATTAAAAAACGCTGTAAATATTATGGAATTAGCATATATAAATGTAAAATAAGCAATATTATTCATAATAGAAGGAAAAATCGTCAAGCATTGCTTTTAACAGGAAAAAGAACACCAAACGAGTATCCAGAGAAGGTACGTGCTTTTACTACTATTTCAAAAGTAAGGACTCTAGTCTTAAAAGAAAATCCACCGACACAAGAGGCGTTAAAAATTCTCTCCACCGACACAAAGAGGCGTTAAAAATTCTCTCCACCGACACAAAGAGGCGTTAAAAATTCTCTGCGCTGAGGCGTTAAAAATTCTCTGCGTCAACTGTAGACAAGATTTGAATCTGAAAAAACAAAAACAAAAAAAACATAATGCACACCGCCTTTTGCTAGGCACGTGGCTGAGCGCAGAACACGGAGTAGGCTTCTTTATAAAAATCATTTAGCCGGAGACAAATGGAAATTTATTGTGACTATCAGTGAAACATAGATCCACCTAAACAACTGTAACAAAGAAAAAGGTCAATTTTCTATCGCAAAAGGTAGAAAAAGACTTACAAGTTTTGGCTCAGATAATCCAAAGAAAGTTTCAGTAAAGGATTCATAATTATTGCTGGTTTCTCGTACAATGGGAAATTAAAGTTAACAAAAGTTGAAAAGAATGTTAAAATCAATTTTACCTATTACCAAAAATAATGTTTTAACTCCTATATTTAAAGAGAAAATATCATTCCTTTATCCACAGAGCCTTCGAAGAGTAGAACTCCATCAGGATATAAGGCTACCAGTAATATATCACTGGCGTGCAAAAATTAAGGACGAGACGGTTTTTCGAATGTAACGTCGTGCAGAAGTGCTCGACATTGACTCAAATCATACCATAAGATCCCCAAGATGTAAGAATATGGGACAAGTGAGCAAAAGCGTCCAAACAAGGAATCCAAAGGATACAAAGGCACTTTATTGAAAAGGTAGCTTCAAGCACAACTGGACAGAAGACAGAAAAATCCGTGCGACAGGCGGCTGCCAAGAAAAATTCAGTCTTTAGTAGGGGATATTATCACCCCTGACTGCGTTGCAGGATTTACAACGTCTGTCCATGCTGAGGACGAGGTTGTCAAAGAGCTGTTGGAGCATCGCGGCCCATTCCTCTTGTAGCGCCAATCGCAGCTGCGAATCGTTGCCGGCGGCTGGTGACGTGCTGCCAAGCGTCTCCCGATAAGGTCCCACACGTGTTCGATTGGATTTAGGTCAGGGGACCTTGCGGGCCAATCCATGCGTTGAATATCTTCACTCTCCAACAGCTCTGCGACAGCCACTGTACGATGAAGTGTAGCGTTGTCGTCCATGAAGAGGAACTCAGGACCCACAGCACCTCTAAACAGACGCTCGTGAGGCAGGAGAACCTCGGTACAGTAGCGGACACCAGTGACTGAACCTCCTTGGAAGATGTGGAGGTCAGTACGGCTACCAAGCATGATACCGTCCCAAACAAGAACTCCGCCACCTCCAAACCGCTCTCTTTCGATGATGTTGGAGGTGTGATTGCGTGTTCCCTGCTCTCTCCAGATGTGTATACGTCCAGAATCTCTCCTCAGACTAAATCGGCTCTCATCCGTAAAGAGAACTCGACCCCATTGCTGATGTGTCTAGTTCTTGTGTTCCTGGCACCACAGAAATCGCCGTCTCCGATGAGCAGGCGTTAATGGCACACACCGTACTGGTCGTCGTGCAAATAGATCACCATTGTGCAGCCTCCTAGCCACGGTAAAACGCGATAACGGATGTTCAGTTGTCTGTTGCATGTGCCTTGCGATTTCTCCCGCTGTCTGCCGTCTGTCTCTTCTCGCCTGTAGGACAATATACCGGTCGTCCGCCGCCGTGGTTGCTCGTGTACGACCACTGCTAAACTCTCGGACAGCTGTTCCTGTCGTTTGAAATGCTCTCCAAGCTCGTGAAACGATGCTGTGAGCGATCCCGAACTCCTCAGCCACACTAGTCACACTTCGACTTTCTTCCAACTTCCCAATGACGCGACCTCTGGTAAAGTCATCCAGATGTCGTCTACTGGATTGCCTGTTGGCCATATCACACGCTGACAGCAACTCGACGTCGTTCAAACCGATGTACACCGTGCAAGAGCTTTCACCGAATTGCTGAGCGTACACCGCCCGTGTGCTTTATACCCTTCCGGCATCCCCTTCCCCCTACGTCATGCTGCATATATGCGCATGCCCTATCGTACCGGACCCTAGTCTATCTCCTGAGTGGTCTTTCGGTCCGTTCTGCCTGCTCGTTCCGCTGTTATGCTAATTTCTCCTCTTCGTCCTTAATTTTTGCACACCAGTGTACATCCAAATCTACCATTTTTCCTGAAAAAATGAAAACAAAAAGTAAAAAGAAACGGGTATCAAGTTTATACTTTTTGCTCATATTCCTTCGAAGTCCCCTGCTATGCCACTAATGGACTGTTGTGCTTTCGGACTGCTAAAACGAGCGCTTTCTAAACGCTGGCCTAAAACAAAGATTGGACTATGGAAAGCAGTGGAAGAGGAGTGGAATAAAAGATTACATGCGGGAAGCAACTCTGTGGAAAATTGTGTGCAAAGCGACCCTGTTACATTACATCCTGGACGAAGCGAATCTGCTAATCGAATCATTTTACTTATATACAGTATATACATGTGTAATGTGTATGTATATATACAACTCGTAGTCAAATTATTTACATCTAATTAATTAAGTACTTACATCTTCTGAATTTTGTAGCTTTTGTCCTTAATCCAACTTGGTAACATAGCTCAATGCTTTCAGACATTTTTTAAGGTCTTTAGAATTATTATCAAATTCCACCATGATATTGCAAATGCGTTCTACTTGTATATACATTTTCTTCCTTTTTGGACCAAGTTCTCCTAATTCTTTTAATTATTGTTGTGCATCACAAGTTGAACTTGGAAATTCTAAAGACTTTAAAAAATGTTTGAAAGCATACCAAGTCGGACTAAGGACAAAGGCTACAAAATTCAGTTGTAAGTACTTAATCAATTAGATGTAAATAATTTGACTACGATTTGTATATATATATATATATAAAATATTAAAAACTTGTGTTTAGTATAAAAAACTTGATGTAAGTAATTAATTAATTAGATGTAAATAATTTGACTACGATTTGTATATACATACAAGTTAAATGATTCGATTAGCAGGGTCGCTCGTCCACGATAAAATATAGCAGGGTCGCTTCACGCACGATTTCCAGAGGGTCGCCTCGCGCACGGCACCGAATAAAATACCACTACCAATTTTAAGGAATGCCCTGTTATCTTGAAAATCTAGATGTAGGTTCATTCCAGAGATAGAGCTATCAGATACAACATTTAAGAAAGAAATAATTTCATTTTAAACATAAATTTTATTCCTCGAAAATCGTTCTAAAATATCTGAACATCCTCTGTACATCAGTTTTATTTTCTGTAATTTCAATGTTAATCCTGCTTCTTTACTATCTTATACTATTCTTTTTTATTAAGTTTATTGGAAACAAGAATCGACGTAATATTCCATTTTGCTTTCGAAATGTGTGTAATATTTCATTAGATCAGGTTGGAAATTTCAGTACTATGAAAAGTTAATGGTGAATTACTTTTAACGACTTACTTGGCTGCGGAGATTTAACGTCGAGAAGATGAGGATAGGAAAGACAATCGTTAAATCGCGCCGTTCTTTTTTCTCAGCAAAACCTGCAAGCAACTTTGAGAAGTTTAGAACAATGTTTCCTGTTGAAGTTCAAACACGCTGATCGGTTGGCCTATACTGTATTACAGCACTAGCACGTTCTGCTGTCCGTCGTGCTTGAAAGGAAAATGCCTTTGTCTCGCTTCTTCTTGTCTTTGCTTCTTTTAACCAAGTGGCATCGACATTTCGCACGTAGCTGATGTCATGGAGAATGACAGAGCGCGTCAAGATGCAGTGCAAAGTTCTTGCAGTGATTGTTGTTTGCCTTTCGATTATAAGTGTAATTATCGTATCACTTACTGTTCACTTCTCATCATTCATATTAATTGAAACTACTCCCTAATTTTTCGTTATCACAAAGCTCCGCTTGATGAATGTATCGTCACAGGACATTATTTACATGTTTACTAACACACCTGTACCCTGCCTTTCGACTTACAGCGCTCTGAACTTCTCCAAAGTTGTCTGTGCATAGCGTTTTTGTTTATATATGGCCTTTACACAAAGTAATACTGTGAAACAGAGCATGAAGGGTTTTTAATTTGATTGATGGAAACAATTTGAAGCTCAAATTGAATTTGTCGGAGAGCTGCATAATAATTTTATAAAATATTAGTTTGTGAAAGCTACACTGAATAACAACTGTAGATCGTATACGTTATTTTCCCGACTTGAGAACACAGACAACGTTAAAATATGTGAGTGCCGTTTTCCACCCCGCTTTAATTTTAACTAAACTTAACTAAAAATAGCAAAAACAGCATTTTTAACACATCTTTTGTAAAAACTGTTTGTGCTTATGTTATCACCTTATCCGTCCGTCCATCTTTGTATACCATATCTTTGCAAATGAACGATTTGAAAAATTCCGTTTTGCAGTAAGAATCCTGAAATGTGAGAGCGATGACCCTTGCACTCCAGTTTTTTTTGGTTTTTTTCCGAGGCATAAATTTGCCGATAGAGAGCGTACATGCAGATGCTATCGAATTCAAAATGCATTTTATTCCAAATCATTGCTTCTAAACATCCGATTGAAAAACATTATTTCTTCCTTTCGATTCCATTTATAAAGAAGACTATTTTGGGTACAGTTTCTTTTTCAAGTAGTTCCCAGTTTTTCCGCTAGGGAGCGTGAAATTAAATTGCGATTTCCCAATATCTCTCGTCCTAAAAGTCCGATTTGAAAATTCTTCTTGCACCAGATAGAGTGCTTGCTTGGAAATGTTCAGCATATAATTTCTAATTTTGGAGGTTAAAGGTTTTACCACTAGGGGGCGTAAGAGTGTATTTGTATTTCTCATGTATTTGCAGCAATATCTACACGTCTGACAACTCGACTGAAAAAAATATTTTGTAATAAAACACTGCTCACCGTGAAAAACCTTTTGAAAATACTTTCTGCTTAAAACAATCCATAGCTTTTCCGCTAGGGGGCGTTGTTTTATATCTTACTTTTCTCAATAACTCTGCTCCTAACAGTTATGTGGAAATTTCTTCCCTTGTAGGAGAGCGGTTCTAATATACTACTCATGTCGACAAACATTTTAGGAACATTTTCTTCTTGAAATAATGCATGGTTTCTACGCCAGGGGCGTAGATGTATAACCTATTTTTGTCAATATATCTACTTCTAGGAGTCCGATTTGAAAAATTCCTTCTTTGTTGGATAGTGTTTCTGATGCGAAATGTTTTTTTCCTATAAATTCAAAATTTTCAAGTAAATCATATACTTTCCGCTAGGGGGCACAAAGGTATATTGCGTTTTCTGCGTTATTTCTGCTTCTAAAACTCCGATTTGAAAAATTCTTCCTGTATCGCATACAACACCTGATGGAAAATATTTTTCACATAATTTCTAATGTTTGGTAAAGAATGGTTTGGCCACCAGGAAGCATAAGTGTTGATTTCTGCTTCTGATGTATTTGTAGCAAAATCTGGGCTCCTGAAAACTGGACTAATTTTTTTTTTCTTGGACCGTTACCGCTCATATGGAAAAATCTTTTGAGAATGTTTTCTTTCTAAAATAATGAATGATTTTCCCACCAGGGGACGTAAAGTCAAATCTTATTTTTGTCGATATCTATGTTTCTAAGAGTCCGATTTGAAAAATATTTTCGGTGTTGGAGAGCGTTTCCGGTGCGAAATGTTTCTCATATAAATTCAGGTTTTTCTTAAAGCACAAGTCTGCAACCAGAGGGCGTAAGCTCACGATTCCGTTTACAGCAATATCTGCGGGATTAAAAACCCGATTGAAAAACTTCTTTCTTCCGTCAGATAGTATTGTTTTCCATACCGGTTCCATTGACTTTGAATAGCTTTGATAAATTTAATTTGTGTCAGAACGGATTCAAAAAGCGTGCTTATTACATCCGAAAATTCGGTGTCCTCTTTTTTAAATTTCCATTCAAAATTCTGCGTCCAGGGGGTGTCACTTTATATTTCTATTTGAAATAGTTGATTTGATTCCCAAGTTTCCTGCTAAAAAAGGACTTTTCTAAGAATCCCTTAGGAAAATCCTTTTTTAGCAGGATATTCTTCATTATGAAGATTATTTTGAACATGCTTTCTTATTTAAGTAGCACCAAGTTTTTCCGCTTGGGGCGTGAAGTTATATCATGATTTCCTCTACAGTATATCTTTTCTTCTAACTGATCGATTTGAAAACCCCTTTGCCGCTGATATGTCCTTCCGCTGTGAAAAACTTTGTGTGCATGATTTGTTAATTTTTATAACATATTTTTCGGTCGCCAGTTAACGTAAACAGTTACTTTTATTTTTGGATATTTTATCGGTGGCAGATCCGGTTGATTTTTGTGTGTGTGTGTGTGTGTGTGTGTGTGTGTGTGTGTGTAAATCGGTTCCATTGTAAAATAACCCTGATTTCCTTACGTATTTTGAATTGTACGCAGTTTTTCTCTACGTGATGTAAAGAGTATTTTCTTTTTTGCTGAATTTTCAGATTTTCTGAAAATCTGCTTTGAAATATATTTTGAGAGTAAGAAGGGATTCAAAAGACATGCTCATTATAATTCAAAATTCGGTGCCGTATTTCTAGTTTAATGACCTATTCGTCTTAATAATCGTCAGTTCATGAAAGAAATACGGGATTACGCCATATAATACAAATTTTGAAGATGACAATCCGATTTTTGGCGTAAATGTGACAAGGATGGTAAGTCAGATAATATCCGAAAACTTGAAAATTTTCATAGTCCTGGAGCGGGACTCGAACCCGCGTCTCCCAGAAAAACGCCCGGGTATGCTAACCACTACACCACCCCAAATTGATCGGAAACTTGAAACTTGGTCGTTTTGGGCGGTGTAGTGGTTAGCATACCCGGGCGTTTTCTGGGAGACGCGGGTTCGAGTCCCGCTCCAGGACTATGAAAATTTTCAAGTTTTCGGATATTATCTGACTTACCATCCTTGTCACATTTACGCCAAAAATCGGATTGTCATCGTCAGTTGTTTGTGTTTGTTCTTTTTCCTTGATGAATATTTCTTTTGAAAAATATTAATGGCTGTTGCTATGAAGGAAAACCTCCGATTCACACAGAATGCACGGAAATTCGCTATTTCGTAATATAAAGTATTAATAAGTATTAATATATTAATATTAATGGCCGTTTCCATGAAAAAAAACCCTCCAAGTCACGTGGAATGCACAGAAATTCGGATATAAAGTATTAATTGCTGTTGCCGTGAAGGAAAACCTCCGATCCACGTAAAATACACAAAAATTTGAATATACAGTATTAATGTCTGTTGTCATGAAGGAATACATCCAGTTCACGTAGATTGCACACAAATTAGCTATTTCGTAATATAAAGTATTATTATTAATGGCTATTGCCATGAAGAAAAACCTCCGAGTCACGTAGAATGCACAGAAATTCGCTATTTTGTGTTATAAAGTTGTTGAAATTGTTTCATTCATGCTGCCCTGTTAAACGTTTCTGGCAACGTTAATTCCAACATCTCTGTTCCATAAAATAACGAGCATCAATGCTTTAATTCGACATTTCATCTTTAACTTGTAGAATGTTGATTTTTTTTAAAGCTCATGTGATGTCACTGTCAATATTGTTTCATAAATTTTTATGAAAGAAAGAATGTGGCAGACATGCAGTGGTAATAATGGAGAACAACGATGCTGTTTACAGTATGGGGGTATCGACTATCATCCAGTGATCGACTGGTATAGGCCGAGGCTTTCCTACTTCACATCTGAGTTGGGAATCCCAGGAAATATAACGACTTTTTTTTCTTTTTCATTCCAACAACGCTTCTTTCCGTGGAACCAGAAGCCTTAAATAAGAAACAAGTTTCTGCTTATTTTTAAATTTCTTGGGGATCGTCAGAATTACAAACCGAAGCTAAATCGGGTATGGATATGTGGAGATTATGCTGCTCATTTAAGAAGAATAAAACAAAAGGCGGAGGGGCCCTACTGATCCCCCCCCCAATGTGGTAAAAGAAACAAATTTATGCCAACCCGGTAGCGCGGTGGTTTAAGCACTGGCCTCGGACCGTTCGTCCGCGATGGGTTCGGGTTCAAATCCCGGTGAGGCATGGATAGTGTGTTTGTCTTACGGCACTGGTACTCTCCCTTCCCTGGAACCAGTGGCTGTAAATTGGGGTCGGGAGTACTACTTTAGACAGCTCACCACGGTGATCGTTAAACCCTCAACCAAAAAAAAAAAAAAAAAAGATTTTTAAGCGTTTGGATGGGAGTATATGGTCCTTTCACATGTCATAAGATTTGTGAAACTGTCATTTTAATAATGGCTAAAGCGGTGGGTCTCATAAATGAAATGTGTGGCTTTTATAAGTGGTCTGGCAAAAAAAATTGGGTACTTTCTGTACATATTACTTTTGTTTATTTTATTCCCTATGCCAGGAAGTTTTTGCCTATTGTACTTTCGGTTATTTTATACATCTCAAAAGTTTTTATTACTTTATTCAGTGCATGTGAAACAAATAGTAGTAGTCAATTTCTGTTCAAACAGGGCCACAAATCTCTAGTGCAGCACTTTTTACTGCTTTGGGTGTGCTTTCGTATGGAGTCTTATCTTCTTTTGAATCAACTGGTGAAGAGATGATGGCGAAAATTTTCTAAGGCAGCATAACCGGGTAATTTCTACTGTTTTTTCCAAATTCTCCAGGTTTTCCATTATCTTTTTTTTGGATACTTAACTGTTTGTTTGAGTCATTTAAATCACGTTTGATTATTTTTCTCATAAGCTTGTCTTCAAATAGCCGTTGAGCCTAAAACCCATATTTTAGTTCATCTGGCCATGGAAAGCATTCATTACTTTCGAGAACTATACTCATCACAATACAACTTTAAGAAGTTGTAGAACCGTGCATATTGTAATAGCAACGCGGTAACAAGGTCACGTGACGCCGCTTTCTCTTTTTGCACCTGTATACTTTATTCTATAGAATTACCAAGCACTCGACACATTTTCTATGGAAGATTTTCATCTCAAAATAGCGACACAGAATAAGTCGTGGTAGCATTTAATGTGGGACGTAATTTTGTCAGTCATTGTTTTATATATATACATAGTTGTTTATATCATTTCCTCACTCTCGTACGAGTGTGGAGATCTCTGCGCAAAACAAAAGAACTGAATCGTCCAGAAATGGGAAACGAATCCGTATTTCCTAATTCCCAACCGAATGTGTTTCAGGATGATTAAATTTTTTCAGTTTTTCTGAAGTGTTGTCCCTACATATGACAGTGAATAATTTATCGCAACATGGTATTTTTTTGTGCGTCTTCCACGAAATGTGCATTCCGCATTTTCCTCCATTTCTAGAATCTTGATACTGTGTTTTATTGATTGTTCTTTAGTTATTCAGTTTTTCAGTAAATATTCTGCTTCTTAGTTCTTGTTCGATTTTTGTACTTTAGTCAGCCATTAAAAATTGTTTCCTGTTCTTTTATTATTGAAAATTTCTTATTCTTGTATTATTTATTTCTAGAATAATCGTTATTTATTATGTAAATAAATAGTTAATTTTGTATTCACAAATTAAATATTCGCTAATCATTTTAATTGGACGGAATTTATTGCTTAAGCTTAAAAGGAGTAACAGTGTTGTAGAAATGTGACAATAATTGAAAAATAATTACAGTTAATGCGCTTAATATCAAAAAGGTGTTAACACTTTACTGATGTTCTTTGTTTGTTTTTAATTACTTAAATCCTTTAAAAATCAACTGTACCAAAAGAGGTTGAAATTCGGAAATGAAAATAACATTTCGCCTAATGCAATTATTTTATAAAACTCGTTATATTCTGCCAAATCTTGAATTACGGAAATTGCATAAATACTGTTTTTTTTTTTTTTTTTGTCAGCCGGTTTTCAGTAAGATTCCTAGACGAATTTGGGCTTTATTCTGATCCTAAAAAGGACGAAAATGAAAAGAATATTTCGCATTGGAAAAAACGGATATATTCTGTGATTGTTTAATTCTGAAATATGCAGATTGGATTGAGATACCACTTTTTAATGTCAACCAGGATTCGATAAGATTTCTAAAGGAAGTTTGAAGAGAAGTGGACTTGGTTGTGATGCTAAAGAGAGAGCGTTTTGAATTATTAATTATTCCCTAAATATTTTTACATATAAATACTACTTAATTCGGTTTTTAGAATGGGACGAGCTATTTCTTCGCTTATGTAGTAATTACGACATTAAAATCGTGCAGTATCATCAAGCAGTAACGATTGTTTGGTTGATTACGCTGCTCCTGTGAGAATTTATAATTAGCACATTAATGAACACCTTTTAATTCGTTAATTATTTATCCTACTAATCGACGTTTAACAGTACAGGTATCCCTCTTATTCCGCGATTAATTGGCTCCGAGAAATCGTTGCGAAAAGTGAATTGATTTTAATGTTGATGAAATACGGATGCGTTCCAAAATTAAAAAGCCAAAGTACGAAAAAAAAAAAAAAAAAAACTACTTATTTCAGATTTATAAAGAAACGCACTTAATTAGTTCACTGATGGATACCGTTGCTAATTTAGTTGGCGGGTGAATCAACTGATGAAACCCAGTCTGAATCATCATTTTCTCACTACCTCGAATAACGTGCGTTCTTGAACTGAGGTTTTTTATTTATGTTGAAGAAATAGTCTCTGCCCTGATACCCGAATAGTCTGAAGCTCTGGCTTCTTTTCTGACCATTCGCCTGAGATTAACTCTGGTACGAGTGCCGGATGAGGCATAAATGGTGCGTTTGACGTGCGGCTCTGGCTTTCTCCCTTCCCTGGAACTGGAACCAGCTACCTTAAATCAAGGACAGAGCCTTTAGAGTTGCTTATAATTAATACCATGGCTGTCGTTAGCATTCACTCACTCCAAAATAAATAAATAAGTAAAAAAATGGTCGAAAGAGAGCTAACAAGCCTTTTCCCCCTACTTACAATGTTAAAAAAATTGTAGTAGGCTGTACCAAATCGTGGTACTACATCACGCATTACCTTTCGTATCTAAGATGTACATCCTTGTGTGGTGTATGAAACCCACAAAAACATGATGCAACGGGTGCGACAGCGTACCATGTTGCATAGCTGTGTGATATTTTTGTGTTTTACATGCACCAAAAAATGGTTTACCTTTGCCCAAAAAGATAGTGATTGTAAAGCTGGTGTAGCACTGCTTTTTAGCTGTCCCGGTAGCTCAGCAGTGTGCTGGCTTATGACCATTCGTCCCACATGGTCCCGGGTTCGAATCCATGTAAGCAGCGGTTGCTCTGGCTTTTTTAAATGTTTTCGCCAACCCATTCTCAGAATGCAATTTTTTTCGCCAAATGTAATCTGAAGTCGCCAGTTTTTCACTCTCCATTGAAAATATAAATAAACACATAATAATAGTACAAAACAATAGGTTATATATTCTTTACAATTAAGGAGTAAAATATTGTTTAGAAAGGTAATATCATTAAAAAAGGTATTCGCCAATATTTTCGCCAAAACTTTTTATCCATCGCCAAAACGATTATTTTTTCGCAAATTGCGAAGAAGGCGACCCCCTGCCTGTAAGGCTTAGATGTTGCATTTGTCTTACAGAGTTCGCTCGGCCCCTGGAATCCCGGAACACGTCTTGGAATTTGATTTCCCCTTTTCTCCAGGCCTGGAAATTCCTTGTTTTTTTATATTCTCGGGAAATATACTGGAACAGTCCCAGAATTTGTTCTTGCAATTAAAAAAGAATTGGTCGGAATGTTTGGATTGCTTGCGTCACTTTGTTCTAGCTCACTGCGGTGTCTTCTCGCGATGACGTCACTTCCTTCCATGGAGTATGGAAACGTGATGTCATCTCTTTCATGTCATGTGATAGTGCAGTGTAAGATGTTTGAGTGCCATGTTTCCAGCCACCTTGGTCTGTGCCATAGTAATTGTGAGCAGTTGGAGACACAGTAGCGTGTGAAAACCTTCCTGCGAATGCAAGATCCCCGGAAGGCTTCTTCCTCACTTTAGGATATTTATATCTGGCCTCCATACAACCAGTGTGCGTCGGAATAGTTGATTCTGGAATAGGGAATCTTCAGTGACATGACAAAATTGCTTTTTGTTATTATAATTTTGCTAAGTTCCAGATTGCTTCATATAAGTTTTATACAGAGCAATCTTATAGTGGTAAATTTTGCCACTTCAATGGCCATCTGGCGCACGGCAAGTGTTTGATGGTTCAGAGCAGCTCAGCTTACTGGGAATCGACCCCGCGACCATCCTGTCGAAAGGCGGTTGTTCTAACCACTAGCCCGCTCGCCGCCTTTTCCCGTTATCTGAGCATTGCAGTTTTGGAGCCTGCTAGGTATACTGCGAGTTGAAAGCATTTCCCTCCGATTATGGTGAATATAAAACTTATTCTGCTGGCTTCAAGCTGAAAGTGATTGCTAGCATTTCATCTTCTAATTTAATCTTCAGATGATAGTCGCATCATATTTTGTAGCACAAAAATTAGGTGTTAAATCTTAGACGATTTAATCCAGGATGCACGCGCATGGTGATTTATGTTGCATATTTAGCGTGAGAGAAAAGCCGAAGCCACTCGAAAAAGCAACCGCCTTACACGCGTGTAAAATGAATATTTTTCGAGTCAAGCGTGCACTACTGTGGAAGGCACGGAACAGCTACCTCCGCTATGAAAAGTAGTTCCTAGCAGAGATGGAAACGAGTCACGGGTCAACGGGTCGACAATTTCTTCGGGGTCCAACGGGTCGGGTCAAGATGTTTCTGAACCGATTTTTACCCGGTTTTATTCCCGTTTTATTTTTGAAAAAAGAAAAATATATTCCAAAGAAAAATGTGCGTTGTGGAATTCTGTAGTCAATACTGGTGCCCACGGAGTGAATAATGGTTTGCCATGCAAAAATATTATCGTCTCTTTCTTAAAGCAACGAATATTTCCACCGATCGACGTCAGACACACCGACATGATATCGTAAAAAGATACTTCCTTTGCGTTCTTTTACAGTGCGGTTGTTCAGGGCAACCAGGGCAAGGTACAGGCAAATGCCATTCGCCTGCTTCTCAGCTGATTCACTCTCTCCGTGCGAAGTTCACTGTATGACTAACAGTTACTTTTCACATCGTATCTTTTACATTGAGAATTCAGAGGTTTTCGATTGATATGCTAACATCCCGTTCCCATGACATGTCATGTCAAAATTAAGTCCTTATTTGTTAATATGGATAGATTTAATATTAAGGAGGTTGAGAAAGGCGTCGAGGCCAACAAATACGTGTTTGTTGAATACCACAAGGGGAAGAGTGAATGCTGGAAATTGTTTCGTCTAATTAAGGAACCGGTGAATAATTCGGTGTTGTTTGGTCTTGCTTGTTGTTCAAAATGTGGAAAGTGTATAATTACAAAAAAGATGTCGACGGTGTAATAAAAGATTATGGAACCAAAAATCTAATGGACCATATGAAAGTATGTGCACCTCCATCAAAACGTGGAAAGAATGAACAATCTAAATACATTTTAAAAAATACATTTGTGTAATCGTAAATAATGATTCCCATTTGTAATATACTCCATGGCCACGGTCATAGTCAGCGATTATTTCTGGATTACGCCAAATAGTGGCACTAAAAATGGCAATAAAATTTAGAAAGTAACCAAATTTTATTATTAAAAAAGGATTTCAGTTATTAAATATCAAGCAGTTAATGGGATGAATATATATATATTACGCTTATATGTATGTATATATAAATTGAGTTTCGAATATATAGTTCAAAGCAGTTACGGGTCCGGATCGGGTCGGGTCGGATCCAGTTATGGGACGTGCGGGTCCGAAATTTTTGACCCGTTTCCAACTCTGATTCCTAGCGTTTAGAGCGAAAAGCAAATGAATTATTGTTCAAAATTCATTTTTGTTTGCTCGGCAGTTTTTCGGGGAAAACTTCTATGTAAGAAAAATTTTCAAAACAGCAGAAAGCGTTGCAGAAATAGATTTCATATGAGAAGTTACACAATTAAGAGCGTCTCGCATTTTCGGCCACTGACTGTCCAGCTGGGAAATGCTCATAATTTGGATTGGGGAGAACGGGGTGGAAGCGATAGAAGACTTCTTCCAATATTGGCAACACATAAACAAATTTATGATCTGGAAAATTTGAGGGGGTTTTCTTACGTAGTCGTAGAGGAGAGAGAAAGGGGAGAAAAGAAAGCACGATGCGCAATGAGCTTCGGCTAAGGTCATAAAGCCGTAAATGCAGGGCAGGGTCAGTGCGGCAGTGTGACGCGTTTTGGCACCGTTCATGAGTTTACCCCAAAGACGCTGTGAGCCGAGAGTCGTTCTTCAACAATAGCGCCCTCTTAGGTCCAATTCCTCTGGTCAGGCAATTATGCACTTTTTAATTTGATTCATTTGACCTCGTGTACAACAAAAACCCGTAAAGTGAGATCGCGTATAACTAAGAACACCTGTACACGTGTTTATTTACGACGTGGAAGTCAAAATATATTTTTTACTATTCGGATACAGCTTAACAAGATGCTTTACTGGTGGCTTCTGTGAAATAATCCGGATAGATGGCTTTACCGTTCACTGTGTGCGGGGCAACAAAGTGTTACAAACATTTCCAGCTGCTCACATAGCAGCTACAAAAAAAACAAAACAAAAAAAAAAAAACCCAACTGAAGCAGTGTTTTGCTCCTCCTTCCTGCAATGTCACGATACTAATCCTGCGGACTGGGTAATCTGCTCTTTGTACTCCTCCACCTTTCAGCTATTTGCTGCGTTCCCCCAAAAAGATAAGAATGACAATAAGTGCATTGAGGTTTTATGAATTCCCTTTCCAAAAAGTTCGTATTTCGGTGAAAGAGAAAATGTAAAATCTTTAATATTTGCAATTCAATGAGCAAGGTCAAAAGATTGGGCATTACGTTCAGTTTTCCGTCATCCAGCAGTTCTGCGTTTAAGGACCAAAAGAAATTTGAAAAAAATAAATAAAAAAAATACGCATTTCGTTCTCTTCTATTCATAAAATGTTTTTTAATGCATCAGTCACACGGGATAGATTGACAAGAAAGAATGAGATTTTGCAAAAATATCTGACGCAGCATGGATTGCCTCAGAATCCAGAATACGATAACGTTCGAGCCACCGCTTGATCGCGTTGCATTCATTGGTATTGCTTTCATCTTTTTTTTTTTTTTTCCATTTGTTAGAAAAAGTCCGGAATTCAAAATGCAAACTTCTATAACATCCATGCTATAGAACAGTAAAAATTAAATCCATTTTGTTTGGACTTACATTGTGTCAAAAAAAAAAAAAAAAAAAAAACTGCGAAGGGCGCTACCATTTCCATTACATGCCACCACACCCATGCGGTAAATGGTATCGTCCGCAAACGACGTATATATAGAGGCAGCTATCTCCGCAAGTTCAGGTAGTAGCATTCGCAGATCAGATGGCAGCTTATCAGGATTTAAGTGATTTCGAACACGATATGGTAATTAACTGCCACGGAGAGGACCTCGGGTTCGATACCAGGCATGTACGAACGCTCGAAACACTAAATATCCGTCGTGCGTCGGATGGGCACGTTAAGCCGTCGGGCTCCGGGTACTGGCCCCCCGGTAATTAAATAAGGGTGTCTTCCTCTCCCTTTCTACCTCTCTGCCGTGTGACTTTCCTATCAGGCACTCAAGCCCAAATCTCCCGTTTCATATTTCTAAGGGTGGTTTAAGACCTGGGGTCAGACACTTCCTTCCTAAAATCGTCTACATATGATCTGATATGGTAACGGGCGCCCGGTAGATGGGTCAGTCCTTCTCGGAAATTACCATGAAATTTGGATTTACACCGGCAACAATTTCAAATTTCAAGAGTGTCCCTGCACTGCACAAGCTCAGGGGGAAATCCAGAGTGCAAGACCGGTGTGTCCGTAGGAAAGCCCAGGGCGATCGTGGATAGCGGCGTCAGGCGCGCATTGTAACATCCACCCTGCGTTCAACATTGCCGCAAATCACAGCGCAATCCAATCCTGGGGACAGTAGTAGCATCAGCGTTCGAACACTGCAACGTTCCCTGTGTTCTATGGGGATGTCATTTCTGACCAGACGACACAACGTTGTGCTTGGGAACCAACGCCATTGAACGCGAGATGACTGGAAACGTGTAGCCTGGTCAGACGAATCGCGGTGCCGATTGTTTTAGGAAGCTGGCCGACTGTGGGTGCGGCGACAACCCCACGAGGCAATGCATCACTCATGCCTGAAAGGGACAGTGTACGCCGGTGGTGGTTCCGTTATGGTGTGAGGAGTTTTCAGTTGACACGCATTAGGATCCCTCATATGTCTGCAGGCCGCTCTGATCGGTGGAGCATCCTTCGGGATCATTTGCAGCCGTTCATGTCATGCAACAACTCCAACGGGTGCGACCTCTTTCCACACGACAATGCGCCAACGCACGTGTCCTCAGTCGTCCGATTATGGCTGGGGGAACATTCCACGGAGTTTGGCATCCTGACTCCCCCCCCCCCCTCGTTCGCCAGATTTAAACGCCACGGAACACATTTGGGGTTCAACGTGCCGTCAGTACCAGGAATCCTCCATTGACGAATATTTCGGAATTGTGAGCCACTCCTCAGGAAGCACGGTGTGCACTGTCTCCACAGTACTACAAAGATCTCGTAGAGTCCATGCCTTGTCGTGTTGCTGACGTTATCCGATTGCGAGGAGTACCAACGCGGTATTACAGAGGTATTCCAGTTGTTTTTTGGCTCTTCAGTGTATATAACTTGTTACAAGCAATACGAATGTAGTGTTTTTTCGTGGATTTCTAATTCTCAATCTATTTAACTGTACCGTGGGTGATTAACGTTTGCATGAAGTTTGGAAAATTGCCTTTGGACACACGTTATCTTTATTTTCATAGCTTGTATATACTCTGATTTAAGGTTTATTTGACGTGCGAAACTATAAAGGGAATGGCATCCCCCCCCCGAGGCCCCGCCTCCCCAGATTTTCTTATGTGGGATTTTATATATCGCTTCTTCCCACTCACGTTGTAGTGATGGGCCATTCGTGAACTTTTTGCTCATAACGAATGACTCTTCACAGTGAATGGTTCATTCTCACCGCCGTGGGTGATTATTTATTCCGCCATTTCGGCGACACACGCTTCCTCCCACATGAGCTCGGAAACGAATTCCCAATTAGAAAAGTAATGTTAAGAATTAATAAGTGGCAACAGTTATGTGAATAAACAGTCAGCGGTCAGTTAGGAAATAATGGCGAAACTTAAAAATGGGAATGATGACACATGAATGCCACGCATCCAAATGGTGTGCTGGAATCGTTTGCCCCGAGTTAGGCTCGTTCACTGTGTACGATGAAGAGCTCGCGCTCTTTATGGCAGTTTGCCGAAAAGAGTAGTGAATGATGATTCAATCCTCCATTACTGCGACACACGCTGAAGTTGCAGCGCGTTTAACTTTCTTCCGCCCGCATGACTTGAGAAACAAATTTCCAGTAAGAATAATGTCCAGAATTAATAAGCGTGAACCGTTATGTGAATGAGGAATGTTGAAATTTAAGAATGATACGCGAATGCCATTCATTTGAATGGAGTGCCAAAATGGTTTCTCGTGGAAAATTATTCACCGTGAACGTTTGAAGAGCTCGTCTTTTTTTTTTTTTTTTGGCACTTAGCCAAAAAGAGCTGTCATGAAAACGCAGCAGGGTATCTCTGCAGTGAATGATTTACGCATTGAGCGTAGTGACAACCTGGAAATTGGGTCATTCGTTTGAAGGGTAATTTGTGAATGACTCTTTTACGTGAAGGATTAATGAACTCCCAAGAAGAAATAATTTATGCCACCACTATCACACATACATTTAATATCTTTACTGAATCATTTTGTTCACACAATGCTTTGTTCCTAACAAAAGCAACTGTACTACAGGTGTCATTAGCACGCTAAAATCATCTAAATGTAGATGCTGTATAAAATTATTTTTATTTTATGGTATGCAAACGTAATATATACGTATACCAGTGGTTTGGCAGGGCAAAAGCCCCAATCTACTGAGCAGAATTTTTCACAGTTTTCAATAAAATAAAGTGGTAACAAAATTGCGCCATCTTTTTCATATTTTATATATTCTGTTGAGGGAATATAGAGAATGTGTAAATACACTATATTGACAAAAGTTATCGGACACCCTTTCTAAAGCAAATGAACAGATCGGCTGCGTTGTTAAAATGCGCGTACAGCTGCAAACAGTATAAAAACAAGCCTGCAGCTGACTGCGATCATATCGCACTGTGAGTTTGAGTGTAAATGTCGCGGCGGGAGAGAACTGACTTTGAGAAAGGAAAGATTGTTGGGTATTATATTAGTGGGTTGTCCATAAGAGAAACCGAGAGTCGTTTAAATATACCCAAGTCAACTGTTTTGGATGTACTGAATAAGTGGAAGACACACGGCGTGCCTGAAACAGCGAAACGTACCGGTAGACCAAAGCAAATCAGTGATAGAGGACGTCGAAGCCTCAGGAGAGTCGTTACAGCTAATCGACGGAGTACTGCACAGGACCTCAGTGTATAGGTGAGTAAAAATGTTGGAACCTCGGTATGTACACGTACCATTCGCAGAGAACTTCATTCCATGGGTTACCGTGGTTGTGAGGCTGCTCATATGCCTTTCATCTCCACTGGGAATGCTACTCGTTGTTTAGCATGGTATAAAGAACATTTATCGTGGACCGTAGATCAATGGAAACGGGTCCTATGGACTGATGAATCCACAAACACTATCTATCAGTCTGGTGGCCGTGTGTGGGTATGGCGGCAGCCGGGGGAACGCTATCTATCAGAGTGTACTGTTCCTACGGTTCAGATTGGAGCTGGCAGTGTACTCGTGTGGGGGTGTTTTTCGTGGTTTGGTCCCGGCCAATTGGTTATCCTGGATAAACCTTTACCCAGCACGTCTAACTCGATATTCTCGACCATTATGCGCTACCAACTCTGTGCCAATACTATGGAACCGAGCCTTGTTGGTACCAGCAGGATAATGCACCGAGCCATAAGGCAAGGACTGTCACGGCGTAGTTTGACGATAAATCCATATCGTGTGTGGACTGGCCAGCACAGAGCCCTGATCTTAATCCCATAGAGCACCTATGGTATGAATTAGAGCGCCGCATAAGAAGTTCGGAACCGAAGGACTACTACTAAGCAACAGTTAGTTGCTACTTCATGTTCAATCGCCTCAGCTGCAGTCTTGTATACTTGGGTATAAGGATTGTTTGCCAGAATATCTGCCAGGGCTGTCGATATCGATCGCTTTAATTCTTTTTTTTTTCATTACGACTATTATGTATATCAGTACCTGCCAAGGAATGTATAAAGTACAATTTTCACCAGTAAGTGGTAAAATCCAAGATGTACCAGTGAATTTGCCCTTGAATTTTGAAGCAGTAGAGACCAATGCCTGGAATCTCTTTTTTGTGTCCGAGAGGGAAGCAAATGACATTGCATTATTGTATTTCCGGACGTATTGGACTGCTCAGAAGTAAATCCTTCAGCCCGGTATTTATCTGTAGTTCTGGAAGGGAAATAAGGCCGTTATGACAACAGGAATTAAATAAAGCTTTTCGGAAACATAGTTTGCCGCGTGTATTACTGCGATCGTTACGTGTGCTTCCTTCGCTTACGTACACTACGAAAAACACGCCCTCGTTTGGGTGGTCTCCCTCGAGCACTACTCCTAACAAAACCCTGTTTCCATCCTCGCTTTAACACAGTTTACAGTTGAATAGTAGTAGGAGCACGTGCAGCCGATTTGTCTTTGATAATAGCCAATCAGCTCCTTGCTGTCTGGCTGCGGCTGGTGCCATCGCCTAAGGTCGTACCCATCTGCCCCACGTTGCGATGATGAAGTCGGACTGAGTGTTGTGACACGTACAGCAATCTGCTGATTAAATTTAGAAGAAAATTTTTATTTCCCCCAGATTCTTGGGATCAAGATCTCTAAAACGAGTCATTTTCCAAGTTCGTACTACGTACCTATGTCCCGCAATTTTGTGCGACACTACGGAATTATACAGTACATGTGTGTGTGTGTGGGCGGTTTAATGAGACCACCGAGAGCATCCAAGGCTCCAACCAGTCACCCATCCCTAGTTTTGAGCCACTGGTTCCAAAAAAGGGACAGCTGTCAGACAAGCACGCTACTCATATCTAATCATGAATTCGAACTTTGAGATGATTCACCAAAAGCCAGCGTCTGTGATTATTTATGAAAATTTGCGAATGTGTTTGGCATAAACGAATCTTGGAGTGAATTAATATTTTGGGCCTCAGGTGTGTGAATGGAAATTTTTTCGTTAACTTACTGCATGGTTTGTTAAGTAAAATAAGTAGAAATATTGTGGACACCGAGAGCCATTATTTTAAGTCTCTGAGGTGTATTTGTAAATCCCGCTGCCAGGAAAGAAAAAAATAGAAAAAGGGCACGATTTTATTTCAAACCATACAAATTCTACGTCACATTATTAATGTTTCAGAGACCGTGAATTCAGAGTAATAAGAGAGATGTTTTTCTTCTAACCCTTACAAAATTATACGGGCCGTGTAATTGCTGGTGACGCTGTTTAAGGTGTCTTCTTTTTCTAAAAGCATGCTTCCAAATGCTTTTAAATACTGCGTACATTTCGAAAAACTGGAACAGATCCCATTTTAAATAATGAGTGAGCATATGTGAGATGGTCATGAAATTTTCAATTCGATAAATTTCATATTATAATAGGCTTTGTAAAGTTATGTATACCATTTCGTTTTGCGTCCGCCAAGATCTCATGCATGCAGCATGATTATTATCAGAATTCGTTTTCAATTCCGGAGTCGTGTTTGCATCCTGAAAAATTTAGAAAGTGCTAGGAATGAATCTTATTCTTACACATTGTTTATTGAGGTTCGAAATGAAATTTCCATTCACAAGGATTTGGTTGACATTTCACGAAGGGTATCTAAGGGCACAGTCTCTCGTTATGTATATCGTTAAAATAGAAATGCAGAATATACGTCGAAACATTTCTATGAATATTTCCGCAAACAGAATTTTAAGCGCGATCGTGGTATAAACCAAAGTTAATAGACAGTAAAGTTTGCTCATCCCGCCTTCCTCGCAGATGAATAATCGTGACGTCACTGAGTGACATCACCGTCCTGCAACATTAATAGACAGTAAGGTTTGTTCATCCCGCCTTCCTCGCAGACGAATAATCGTGACGTCACTGAGTGACACCACCGTCCTGCAACAATAATAAAGAGTAAGGTTTGTTCATCCCGCCTTCCTCGCAGACGAATAATTGGGACGTCACTGAGTGACATTTTTTTTTTTTTTTGGTTGGAGGTTTAACGACCACCGTGAGCAACTCAATGGGCTATAAGCAGTCGCCCGTCCCTAATTTGGGGTCACTGGTTCCAGGGAAGGGAGAGAGCCAGTGCCGTAAGACAAACACAACATCCATGCCTCACCGGGATTCGAACCCGGACCCCTTTCAGACGAATGATCAGAGGCCATCGCTTAGACCACTGCGCCACCGGGGCGGCCACTGAGTGACATTACCGTCCTGCAACATTAATAGACAGTTAGGTTTGTTCATCCCGCCTTACTCGCAGACGAATAATCGTGACGTCACTGAGTGACACCACCGTCCTGCAACATTAATAGACAGTAAGGTTTGTTCATCCCGCCTTCCTCGCAGACGAATAATCGTGACGTCACTGAGTGACATCACCGTCCTAACACGTGAACAGTACATCCGAACTGCACCTGTGGAGTAAGATGTCTTGTCAACAGTTTTTATAACCCGAACACAGAACAAAAGCTTATATGCGAAAGCACATTTACATTAAATACAGAAGAAATTCACAGTCATGTGAATATTTTAGTAATGGAGATTTCGTCGGATTTTTCAGTCTAGTGCAATTGCCATGTAATTTAGGAATTAACACATCGCACGATGTGCTTCTGTGTGATATGTAACCTTAAAGCGTCAAGGTTGCTTCCAGTAAAGCACTGGTCACTTCGTCATTGCCATAAGTTTCGAAGGGATTGTGCTACAGTGAAGAAGACAATGGATCAGAGCCAAAGTTCTATCATTTCCTTACGTGAGTTTAAAAACACCGCGCATCAATACAGCATTTGGGAATGGCACCGTTACAGAACGCAAGAAACAACGTTAATTTGCTAAATTCCTGTCTGGCGGTATAAGTCTCGAAAACGCACAGTGAAAAAAAAAATCTGAAATTCACGAACCACTTTCCTCGATTTCTTTCATGAATTAACGAAGCATACTAAAAATCGTATAACTATACTAACAATCCGAATCTCTTGGCGTAGATCCAAGCTTTCGCACATCAACCAGATGGCTTTTTTCAAGGAAGATAGGCAGCTAACTGCAGTTAGCTGCCCTATCTAATATCTAACTTACAGCTAACTGCAGTTAGCTGTCTACCTAGAGATGGAAATATGGGACCAGAGATGGAAACGGGTCACCGGGTCGACAATTTCTTGCGGGCCAAACGAGTCGGGTCAAGGTGTTCCTGATTCGATTTCGACCCGGTTTTAACACCGTTTTATTTTTGAAAAGAAAAAAAATATTTCAAAGAACCCTTCAGAGGTCTTTGAAATATTATTTTAGAGTTGCAGAGTATGATCCAGGAACTTATTGAGAAGGGTAAAGAAATGGGATTAAAAATGAACTTTCAGAAGACAAAATTGAAATACAATGTTTTTACAAGAAAAATGAAGAAAAATCGATTGATGGGGAAAAGCTGGAGTTAACCGATACCTACATTTACCTTGGACAGCAGATATCAAGCAAAGGCCACATTGATGAAGAAATTAATCGACGTACAAAATTTGGTTGGGGAGCTTTTGGAAGAAACAGTACAATTTTTAAGAGCAACAAGCCATTATATATTAAAATAAAAGTGTTTAATCAATGCATCCTTCCAGTGCTTACGTACGAAGCAGAGCCCTGGACCTTAACTAAACAAGTTAGTAAAATCATACAATGCATTGATTATAATACGCTTTCCAACATACCAGAAACAATTACTCAAGTAATGAGGATAATGGCTGTGGAATAAATCTCGGTCCTGTGCCCTGACCTTTGATCCTATTTCGATTATATATAACAGAACCGGTTCAGTATACCTCCGAAATAACATGATAAATTTTTGTCGCAATGGAAGCATATATACGTAAGTTATGATGCATAAGGGCTATGGAATAGATTCCGCTCCTGTGTCCTAACCTTTGACCCCATTTCGTCCATTTTCAATAGGATTCATCCCCTGGCAGGCCCCTACAACATACCAACATTTCATCCTAATCGAAGAATTTTTACGTAGGTTATGACGCATAATGGCGATGGAAGTGATTCCTCTCCTATGTCCTGACCTTTGACCCCATTTCGCCAATTTTCAATAGGCTTTGTCCCCAAATGGTAGAGGACAATAGGGTTTGTCCCCTACCACATACTAAAATTTAATCGAAATCGAACCTTTTTTACGTTAGTATGACGCATAAGAGCAATGGAATGGATCCCGCTCCTATGTCCTAACCTTTGACCCCATTTCGTTCACTTTCAATAGGGTTCCTTCCTAGGTGATCCCCTTCCACATACTAAAAGTTCATCGAAATCGAACGATTTTTACGCGACTTATCGTGCGGACGGACATACGCACAGAACGCGTGACGTAATGAGGCAGATGGGAATCGCGACCATCTGCGCGCAAGAGTGTGACGTCATGCAACTTTAATAGGATCCACACACAATGCGTGACGTAATGAGACAGATGGCGTGACCACGCGCCAACATCTCAAGCGCGAGTTGTGACGTCATAAGATCGTCCCCAGGTGGTTCCCTACCGCATAATAAAATTTCATCGAAATCGAACCATTTTTACGCGAGTTATCGTGCCGACAGACGGACAGACGGACGGACAAAGCTGGAGCATATACACTTCTTCAACCTACGGTTGGGAAGCGTAAAAAAGACATATCAAGACTACAGGCAACTGAAAGCAGCATAGAGAGATGCATGCTTGGTGTAACCAAGAAAGATAAAAAGAGGAACTCGTTGATAAGGGCAATGACAAGAGTGGAATACATCGTGAGCAGAATAAAATCCCTGAAATGGCAATAGGCTGGAAATTTTGCCAGGAGAACGGACCGCCGATGAACAGCCGAAATTTTAGACTGGATTCCAAGGGACAGGAAAAGACCCAGAAGACCACGGTGGGAGATTTGTGGATGGAGGAGACTGGTCCAAGACAGTCAGTTGTTGAAGAAACTTGGAAACCTTCATCCAGCGCTGGATTGATAATGATTGACAGTGATGATGATGATGATGATGATTATATATTCGAATTTATAGTTCAAGCAGATTTGTCCGAGTCAGGGCCTGGTCGGATCCAATTATGTGACCGCTGGGTCCGGGTCCAAAATTTTTGACTCGTTTCCAACTCTGGTTGGAACGTGTTGCACCGAATTGTATTCTCAGACAGCAACCATTCAAAATAAGCCGTGTTATTGATTTTTACCGTAAAACCTGCCTAACATTGCTCTTTAACTTTGCAAGAATGGCTTCCTACGCTCTCGAAATTTTGAAACACCTAACCATCAACACCTCCTAATGAATAGAGCTGATATGCAAAGTTTGGTTTACATTGTGTCAGCAACGGTTCTTGGAAAGGAAAAATTACAAAGACGGTGAATGTCGCTATGTTAGTAAGAAACTGTTCAAGAAAAAGCTATGCATGAACGATTGGGAGTGCGAAAAGCCAAATATTTCCGTTTCATTTTCATGCTAGACATTGATACCTTTCGCCCAAATACGGAGGCTGAGAAAGCAACTCTGCCTTCCCCATGTGCTTAGTTCGATTCCCGGTGAGATATGTATTTTCTGCGCTGGTTTTGTAGTTCTGGTTCTGTTTTCTTAAACTCTTCTACATAAAGAGAAAGCAAAGAAAGGAATTGTTAACATCTGTAGGAAGACCCTGACCATAGAACTCAGTACCGTAGATCTTTTGTCCGGACACACAGCTATTCTTCTCTGAAACTTCTAGCTTTCTTGCATATGGTTCAAACATTAATAACCATGTTGTCCCTTTATCCTTTTACGTACACCAGGCTGTGACGTTTCGTGCAACGTTTGGTGACGGGTGCTTTGCGTGCAAGACAAGATAAAGTAGTCCATTTCTTCGTTTCAAATGTAACGTCGACTTAACTGTGTTGCTATTGTGTGATTTGAGAAATGGAGAAAGATCGAATAAGGATTAAAGGAGAACTGACTCAGTTTCAGATATCAATCACTTGTGCCCTAAATGCTAATGTTCCGTAAACACCATTCATGTCTGCAACTTTGTAGAGGTGATCTCGGCACGACTGTCTCTCTCATTTGTAATGCTATCAGTTGCGAAAAGTTAGGCTTCGTTATGCTCAAGTTCCGAAATGTCATTCACACTAATGACTCACAGAATGTAGAACACAAAATGCTGCCTGGTTATTTACCTGGTCATCTGTGCCCGTGAAACGGAAACAACACACGCACGCACATTGCAGTAGCTGAGGAACTTGCGCTTATAATAATTTTAGAGATGAAAACAGAATCTCTACATCTGTATGGTTTCTATATTAATTCTGCTTATCTTGTTTTCATGTATAATATATATATATATCATCATCATCATCATCATTGTCAACCATTATCAATACACTGCTGGACGAAGGTCTCCCCAAGTTTCCTCCACAACGGTCTGTCTTGTGCCAGTCTCCTCCATGTCACCCCTGCATACTTTCGAATTTCATCCACCTATCTCCCATGTGGTCTTCTTCTGGGTCTTTTTCTGTCCCTTGGAATCCAGTTTAAAATTTCGGCTGTCCATCGATGGTCTGTCCTTCTGGCAGTATGTCCAGCCCATTGCCATTTCAGGGATTTAACTCTGATCATGATGTCATCCACTCTTGACATTTTTCGGATTCACGAGTTCCTCTTCTTATCTCTCGTGGTTACACCAAGCATGCACCTCTCCATGCTACTTTGAGTTTTCTGCAGCCTTTGTATGTCTCTTTTAGTTAAGGTCCACGTCTCTGCACCATACGTAAGTACTGGAAGGATGCAATGATCAAACACTTTTCTTTTAAGACATAATGGCATATTGCTCTTGAAAATTATGCTGTTTCTTCCAAAAGCTCTCCAGGCAAGTTTTGTACGCCGATTAATTTCTTCATCAATGTGACCCTCACTTGATTTCTGGTGTCCAAGATAAACGTACGTGCCTGTTATCTCCAGCTTTTCTCCATCAATCGATAAATCTTCATTTCTTGTAAAAGCATTGAGCATCACTTTTGTCTTCTGAAAGGCCATTTTTAATCCCACTTCTTTACTCTTGTCAGCAAGTTCCTGGATCATACTCTGCAGCTCTGATGGGGTAGGTGCAAAACTGACTATGTCATCAGCAAAACGAAGGTGGGTTAGATAATCTCCATTAATCTTTATCCCCTTGTTTTCCCAGCTCAGCGACTTAAAGACACCCTCCCATGTGGCACTAAAGAGCTTCGGAGATATGGTGTCACCTTGTCTCACTCCCTTTCCAATTTTTATGTGTGTTGTATTTTTAAACAGCCGAATCTTTGCACTTGCATTTTCATAGATGTTATTAATAATATTAATGTATGCATCTTCAATACCGCAGGATTTCAGAGCCATTGTAACTGCTGATGGTTTCACCGAATCAAAGGCTTTTTCATAATCGATAAAAGCCATGCACAATGGAAGTTCATATTCCCTCGCACTTTCAATTAGTTCTCTCAGCACGTGGATATGATCTATTGTGCTGTAGCCACTCCTGAATCCAGCTTGTTCTCTCGGTTGAGCCATGTCCAGTGTTACCTTCAAACGGTGTGAAAGAACTTTAGTGAAGATTTTATAAACTACTGATAGGAGGCTGATAGGTCTGTAGTTTCCGAGATCCTCAATGTCACCTTTCTTATGTAGCAGGATCATTGTAGCGGTGTTCCAATCCTCAGGAATCTTTCCTTCATTAAGGCATCGAGTGAAAATTTGGGCGAGTACTGTTTCGATTTCTCCACTTGCTTCTTGTATGATGTCTACAGTAATTCCATCTTCTCCTGGAGCTTTTCCCCGCTTCATGTTCTTGATTGCATGTGCAACTTCTGCTGGAAGGACTGGAGGAACTCTGGTACTGGTATTTTTCATGATGTCTGGAGTGCATGTATCATCCCTTTCATATAATTTGGAGTAGAAATCTTTCACTCTTGTCAAAATTTCGCCTCTATTTCTTGTTGCAGAACCATCTTCTTTTCTCAGTGCCATAATCTGTTTTCTTCCCTTACTGAGATGTCCCTTTGCTATCTTTAGGCTTTGGTTGTTTTCAATTGCTTTCCTCACTAGTTCACAGTTGAATTTTCTTACGTCTTCAGTGATACTTTTTCTTACTGTCTTGCATAGCTCTATATATTCCACTTTGGAAGTCACATCTTTTTTAGTTTTCCTCATCTCTCTTCTTTTTTGCATCAACATTTTGGTTTTTCCTGATAATTTGTTCACATGCAACTTGTTCTTAGACCCATCTAATTTTGTTCCTGTTTCCATTAGAGCTTTGGTTACTTTTCCGTTAACTTCAGAAATATCCACTTCTTCTGATGTTAGGCCTTCTAAAGCAGGGAATCTGTTCTTCATTTCCAACTTGAAGGTATTATGGTGTTTTTTAAGGTTGGTTATGTCAATATATTTTGTTTGTCTTATGAGCTTGCCACGTTCGAGTTTAGTGTTGAGGTGCATCTTACATCTCACCAATCTATGGTCACTACCTGTATTGAACTTGTTTAGCACACTGCAGTCTTCTATGACGAATTTTTTGTTACACATAATAAAATCAGTTTCACTTGTCGTCCTATTTGGATGTCTCCATGTCCATTTCCTGTGTGGCTTTTTCTTGAAGAAGTAGTTCAAGATGAAAACCCTCTTTGTAGTTCCTCTTCCAATTCAAGAAGCCTTGAATCAGAAGATAGGGACCGTCCATTATACGTAGCCAATGTCAGCATCAGATGGCAGCCTAGTCCGGTCCTCCGGGGATTCTTAGCACCCTCTGCCTTCATGTCGCACTGGCCGCTGCCTTGGCCTGGTACATTCCAGCTGCCGGAGACTGAGGGCCAAGATTTAAGTTGTGGTATCATTTTGGAGGGGTTTGGCCATAACTCACCACGCTGGCCAAGCGGGTTGGTGAGTGTAGGATAGCATTTACTCTTATCCCGATGGTATAGTTATACCGCTATTGGCGGTCGTCAGAGCCCCTTTAGTGGGAACAGGATGCACCACGAGAAGGCGGGGTTGACATTTGTCAAGGAGAGGCTGTGATGTTACGCATCACCTGACCTTACATATATATATATATTACCATTATCATCAATAACCATTATCAATCGACTGCTGGATGAAAGTCTTCCCCGGTTTCTTCTTGAACTCTCTGTGTTGAGCCAGTTTCTTTCATGTCACTCCGGCACGATTTCGAATTCCATCCAACCATCTCCCATGTGGTCATCTTCTAAGTATTTTTCTGTCCTTTGATATCCAGTCTAAAATTTCTGTTGTCCATCGGTTGTCCGTTCTTCTGGCAAAATATCCAACCCATTGCCATTTCAGTGATTTTACTCTGACCATGATTTCTTCCATCCACTCTTGTCATTTTCCTTATGTATGAGTTTCTCTTATTATCTTTCCTGGTTGCATCTCTCAATGCTTTTTTTCAGTTGTCTGCAGCCTTTTTATATGGCTCTTTTAGTTAAGCTCCATGTCTCTCCTCCATATGTAAGAACTGAAAGGATGCACTGATTAAACACTTTTCTTTCGAGACAAAATGGCATATACATCATCATCAACAGCGATGGGTAATAATCCCGTAGGTGTCTGATGCCACAGGACATCAGATTTCATTCGTCTTTCACTGTTTTACTACCAGCGTATCGGCACTTATCTAGTAAACCCAGGTAGCCTAGGGAAAGGGGTCCAAGGACAAATATTCCCATAGGTGTTTGTGCTATGAGGCATCAGCTTACAATAGTCTTTTATTGTTTTGCTACCAGCTCATCAACACTTATCTAGTAAACCCAGGCATCCTAGGGAAGGGGGTCCAAGGACAAAGATTCCCGTAGGTGTTTGTGCCATGAGGCATCAGCTTACAATCGTCTTTTGTTGTTTTACTATTAGCGCATCGACACTCATCTGGTAAACCCAGGCAGCCTAGGGAAGTGGGTCAAATGACAAAGATTCCCGTAGGTGTCTGTGCCATGAAGCATCAGATTTCATTCGTCTTTCAATGTTTTACTACCAGCGCATCGACACTCATCTGGTAAACCCAGGAAGCCTAGGGAACGGGGTCCAAGGACAAAGATTCCCGTAGGTCTCTGTGCCATGAAGCATCAACTTACAATCTTCTTTTATTGTTTTACTACCAGCTCATCGACACTCATCTAGTAAACTTAGGCAGCCTAGGAAAGGGATTCAAAGGACAAAGATTTCCGTAGGTGTCTGGTGCCATGAGGCATCAGCTTACAATCGTTTTTTATTGTTTTACTACTAGATCATCGACACTCATCTAGTAAACCCAGATAGCCTAGGGAAGGGGGTCCAAGGACAAAAATTCCCGTAGGTGTCTGGTGCCATAAGGCATCATATGACAATCGTCTTTCATTGTTTTACTACCAGCGCATAGACACTCATCTGGTAAACCCAGACAGCCTAGGGAAGGGGTCCAGGTTCAAAGATTCGCGTAGGTGATGTCTCTGCCATGAAGCATCAGATTACAATCGTCTTTCATTGTTTTACTACCAGCTAATCGACACTCATATAGTAAACCCAGGCAGCCTAGGGAAGGGGGTCCAAGGACAAAGATTCCCGTAGGTGTCAGTGCCGTGAGGCATCAGCTTACAATCGCCTTTTATTGTTTTACTACCAGCTCATCGACATTCATTTGGTAAACCAAAGCAGCCTAGGGAAGGGTGTCCAAGGACAAATATTCTCGTAGGTGTCTGGTGCCGTGAGGCATCAGATTACAATCGTCTTTTATTGTTTTAGTACCAACGCATTGACACTCATCTGGTAAACCCAGACAGCCTAGGAAAAGGAGATCTAAGGGCAAAGCGCGTCCGCGGCTGACCTTAGAAAGAGCTATCTACGCATTCGGGTCCCCAAACACAGGGAGTTTGCGGGAAAACCGCAGACTAGATGGGTGACAGAACTGGGATTTGAACACCCGTCAGAAACGTTGGCCTCCTACACAATGCACCGCGACTTAACTAACTGCGCTATGTTGGTAGTAAATGCCATATTGCTCTTGAAAATTGTACTATTTCTTCTAAAAGGTCTCCAGTCAAATTTTATACGTTGATTAATTTCTTCATCAATGTGGCCCTTGCTTGATATCTGTTGTCCAAGGTAAATGTAGGTATCTGTTATATCCCGCTTTTCCCCATCAATGTGTACATCTTCATTTCTTGTAAAAGCATTGAACATCAGTTTTGTTTTCGGAAAGTTCATTTTTAATTCCACTTCTTTACTCTTCAAATGCCGGAGAATTTCCAGAAGTAATGCCAGCCATCTCTGTTGCAGCATTTTCCACAACTCCACCAGAGTTGTCAGTCCAGCATCTATAGCATATCTTATGTATCGCTCCACGGCATCCTAGAGAGCTAAATCCGGGCACCTTGGTAACTACTGGATGGTTCCAAACTCAGATGAGTGTTCCTCGAGCGGTGCCTGGTTGGGGTGGCAAATTGTTCTCCTGAATCGGCCGCAGGATCCGCAAAGGCCATGAAAGCGTGTAGGTGATCAGTCAACACATTCTGGTAGCACGCAGCGCTTAGGGACCTCTCCAGGCACACTAAGGGACGTAATGTGAAGGCTCCCCAAAGCATCACAGAGCTTTAGGGAGCCTTGAACAGAGCCAATATTGCACAACGGGGCCATGGCCTCATGCTGTCGACTTCACACCCGCACCTTCCCGTCAGCTCTGTACAGCTGAAAAACGGGATTCATCTGGCCACACGACGATTCGCCAATCTGAAGAGGTACAGTTTCGATGTTCCCGGTACCAGGCGAGGCGTAATTTCTTATGACGAGTACTCAACAGTGGGACTCGAGTAAGGCGTCTGCTCCCGTATCCCAGAATATACAGCGTGCGCCATGCCGTCCGCTCCCTGACGCTCCTTGGGCCTCCGACATTTACATGGAAGCTAGCCTAGATAGTTTACGTCTTCCTGGGCCATCAGTGGCATGTAGTCGGTTTCCACTTGCTCTCTGGGCTCCGGTACGTCTGTCGATGGTATACTCGTTGTACACGTTTGATACGGTGGCCGGAAAAACCTTGGGTTCTTACCACTTGGGCGACAGAATGACCCGTATGTCTTGCGCCGAGAACGCGTCTACAATCAAAGTCGCTCCGAATACTACGTTTACCCATATTTGTCGATTGCGATGCACTGTTAGGAAACCCTGACGTCACCTATTTACCGCGTGTGTTCGGTTTGAGTCTGTTCCAGTGACCGCGGGGGATGATGCCCATGTCCAGCTACCCGTCACCCCTATCTCTAATGTTTTGTCTACTGAGTGTATATATGAATCTTTTTGTTCACATTTTAAAGATATTTTCGATTTTGGAGCAGTTACATAATTTCTTTTTCTATATTTTTATTCTGTTGTAAAATCTGATTGTACGAAAAGATTTATTCCTGATTTTCAAGGATGACCTCTGCTTAACGTGTTAATACGTAAGGTAAAGACGTGTATGGGACTGTACTTACTGCCGATTGTTTGGTGCCAAATGTTAAAATCTCAGCCCTTTGTAGCAGCTTAAAGCAACTAGCTGTAAATTGTCCTATTGTCTCTGCGGATTTGTTTTACTTTCGGCTTTTGTTCTTACGAATAGTAGCTTTTAGTCATAGTTGCAATCTTCAATTATATGATCTTGAATTCACGAGAAATCTCCCATGTTCCGGTGATTTCGTTTTTAAGACACCGAGGGAATGATTCTGTTTTATTTTTATGTTACTAAGTTGAATTGGATACATGAACGACTGAATTTGTTTGTGATAAATCAGACGGCTAATATTTGCTATCTACTTACCCTTACGAAACAATATTTCTCTTAGTCCTTCAGTGAAACATTTCTTGTAAGAAAACATACACCACGCTCGGTGACGTGACTTCTAATGCAGCTGCGTACGTCGCAATAGACAAAGGTATCTACTTTTTTTTTGGTTGTAATAGCTTTGTTTAGAACCTCAAGGTCCTGTTTAAGTGCATTTAAATTGTCTTGTTTGCAAAATTCCTTCAGGGTGACGACGAAATGAGTGACCTGACGGACTTCGAAAGACAGCTAATTGTTGGTGGCCGGCTAGTTGGTGCCTCCGTGACAACATTCGCCAAGGTAGTGGGGGTATCGAGATCTAGTGTGTCTAGCGTCATGACAGCTTACCGTGTTCGTGGCAAAACCTCACCTGCGAAACACAAGATCGGCAGGAGAGCGTTAATCCTTTAACGACCATGACCCAAAAATCTTGTATCACTCTAAATACCATAACGCCTGAAACTGTCTGTTGTTTCACTTCTGTGTTTAATAACAACAATAGTGACTCAGGGTGATTCCTCTGATCCCTCATAGGTCGAGAAAATTTGAAGAACAAGTAAGGGTAGGAAATCTGACTAACTCTAGACAGGCGTTTCGGGCGGTATGGCCGTTTCTACGTACGGGCGTTTTGGGCGTTATGGTCGTTAAAGGGTTAAAGAGGATTGTTATCCTTAATAAGGAAACCACGCCGCCGAAAATTAGTGCGAAGCTCAATCTGCATCTCCAGACCCCAGTATCAACGAAAACAGTGAGCTGCATAAACAAGATATTAATGGCAGAGCTGCTGTTGCAAAACGTCTGGTGACCCGGGTGAATGCACAACGGCGACGGCAGTGGTGCCAGGAGCATACAACGTGGACTACCGATGTATGAAAGCGTGTAATGTGATTGGATGAATCCACATTCACACTATTGTCCACTACAGGACGTGTTTACGTGTGGAGAACACCGTCAGAAGCGTGCCACCCAGACTGCCTGCTCCCAACAGTGCTGCATGGTGGTGGCTCTATCATGTATTAGGAGGTCATATCGTGGTTTACAGCAGATTCTCTAATCACCTTGAAAGGACGGATGACTGGCAGGGCGTATGAAACCATTTTGGCCAATCAATTCCATCCAATGGTTTAGGCAATGTCTCGTGCAGAGGATGCCATCTATGAAGACGATAACGCCCCAATTCACAGAGCTCGGAATATCCAATCATGGTTTCAGGAACATGAGGTCGAACTTTCACCCCTTCCTTGGCTTCCCCAATCACCAGACTTAAAATATCATCGAGCCACTGTGGCCTGTGTTGGAAAACAGAGTAACACCCCGTTAACCCCTTCCTGCATCTCTCAGTGACCTGGAACAGTTTCTGCATGAAGGATGGTGTAACATCCTACTAACCACCATCCAGGATTTGTATGCGTCCATTCCAGGAGGATTCAGGCGTTTTGAATGCCATAGGTGCTTCCACACCTTATTAGGTATGTAACACCTTCTTTTCCAAGGTGTTCACATTATTCTGTTTATGAGTTAGAAAAAGTAAAAGCAAACGAGAAGAGTCCAAAAATTGGAAATAATAAAAAATAATGCTATATGTTGTATAGAATTTATTTTCAACCCTTTTGTGTGTGGGGAAGGGGAGATTTAACGACCTTTGTGAGCGTCTGAGGCGATGAGAGGAGTCGCCTGTCCGTAATTTAGGGCTACTGGTTCCAAGGAAAAGACAAAACTACCGCGATAGGACAAAGATGCCTTCTGTGATATATCCTGTTTGCCCTAATCAGCGCCTCTGATCAGACGGCTGACTTATGGCTGATATCTCTGTGTTTATTCCTAGATTTCCTGCCACTGACAAAATTACTACCTCTGCCACCAGCGGTCGATTATATGCGATCAATACACCTTAATCTTGGTCTTCCTCTCAGTATGCCACCATCGACTGTAATATCTCTCATGGAACTGTTTTGTCTCGCATACGGTACAAGTGCCCAAATTACCAAATTATGTTTCATTAACTTTATTTTCTGCAGGATAAGTGCTCATCTCAGATGTCGTATCTACGTTATTAATCTGGTCACGACCACCGAATCCATTTATGCATCCGTGTTATTCCTTTTTTTACTTTCGTGTTGTCCTCTTCTAACTGCGTAATGAGACCCTTACTTCGTACCCAAATCTTACTGTAGAAGATGTCTGATTTCCATTACTTTCCTTGTTAGTGGAGATGGTCTCATACAGCTGATATGAGAAACTTTCTGTTTTGCTTACTCTGTTATCTAATCCCTCATGGAGTTTTCCTACCTGATCAACTACGAAACCCGAAAATGTCTGTGTTGGCAGCCGTAGCTCATCAGGAAATTGTGCTTGGCACTTCAAAATTTGGTAGATTATTTCTCATTGTTGTCCAAGTTGCAGTGGTGGATTTAAAGTCTTCCAGATGGATGGTCCTACTGGAAAGAAAATTGTTTACCATACTGTGCGCTTTCTGTATTGGAACCAGGAGATTGAGATGTCTGAGAACACGTATGTGACCTTAAGCAATCATCCATGCTCCGCCATTGGCATGTCCCTGTCACGCGTGCAGCACGAGAAGCAAAACAACTTTCCTGATTAGGGCATTGTTATTCCATCGGCGGCTGGACGCTGGACTTTTTCTTGGTCACAAACGTACGTCACTTTTCCGATCCATGCAGTGCTTCACTGTGGGTCTTGATTTGAATTAATTACTTTACCTTCCGTTCTTAAACGATTATATAGAGTGTTTGTCAAACTCATTTTCATTACATTTCTTCTGAAAGAGGAAATTAATGTGTCAGCTAGAGCTGCAGAAACCGAAATGGTGTGGAAAAGAAATATTTGAGCATTTAATGAAGAGACAATTAACGTACTTAAGCATTTAATGAAAAGACTTGGTGAGATTTCCCCGTATTCATTTACTCCGAAGATGCTATCATTGTACTGCTAACAAGATCTAAATACTTAGAGGGCATAAAAAACGAAATATTTTCGTGCTTAGGGTGTTTCGGGAGAGGTACTCAATATATACTGTATATGGATTGCATCTTTAACGTTATGCAATTCAGATGGTAAAAGACGTTGTGCTTGAGAATTACTAAGCCCAAGTGGTTCTTCATATTTTCCGGGTACCATGCCTAGATATGGATGTTTGGTAATTCATCATCATGAGTTACACAAAGTGTTATAGACAAGTATCCTGCGGAAGAGAAATTACAATTAAGTGGTTTTCCTTTGCTTTCCTTATCAAGTGTCAAGGAGTAGCCATCAGAAATAACTTGATACGTCCAAATCCGGTTGTAGGGTTCCATTCACGTATTCACGTTACATTCGAGAAAACCCTGGAAAGCTGCGAACTGGATGGTCGACAGAGGTGCTCGAGCCCACAACAGTCGCCTACCATTTAGACACGAGGCCAGTGATTGCTCAACCGCGCCACGCCGTGGGTCCCAGATGGTTGTTACTTAAAGTAATTATACTTGACGATTACTGAACCCGGATATTTGTTTAAATACTGCGGTCTGCACGGATCTCTCCCGGCTCTTAAAGACCGAGCATGTACTTGGAAGGTTTAGTATTTTAATTGATTAAAGAAAAGTCTTTCGACTCACAAAACGAAGACGGACTTAATAAGTAATCAGATGGTGAAGATCACTGAGTGAAACGAAAGACATGGAAGTGTATTCGCCGCCGAATGCGCTAATTAATTACAGCTGAAGTCCAACAGCCGGGCTGTAAGATGAGAGACTGAAATGGGCCGGCCCTTTAATTCGTTAATGGCCGAAATAAAATTTCATTTCCAGTATTAATTTCCTTCAATATTATGACTGCGGCAACCCTCAGAATTTGAGAAGTTGTTCGATGCACAATTTTTATCTCACGATGCAGTTACTTCATGAATTTGTAGAATATTTTTTAGAATCCATATTTTGAAAGCAAACTCAGTTCAGTTGTAATCCTGGAACTGCGGCAGCGGTCAGCTAGATTTCTGTAAAGATTTTTTGTGAAATGCGATAATTACTGGGGGATTTGACATTAGTCAGTGTTTCAGTGTCGTTCAAGCACCTAACTGTCGTTTCCTAGCGATATTTATACGCATACGGAGGGTTACTAACACATATGCCTGTATTTTATTTTATGAGAGATGTTTATATAAACAGACTTTTCACCTTCACGAAACCGAGCTTCAGGCGCGATTCATTGCTTACAACGGAGATGAGGATGTTCGAAGTATTTATTTGCATATCTGGAAATCGAGGCTACCTTGTGTGTACTTAAGTGTGGGAGAGGAAATGTGTTTCCATTTGTAAGAGAAATAGATAGTCATGTCTAAAACTCATCTCTAGGTGGAATTTCTACTAGAAGTGACACTTCTCTCTGCACCACATTCGTTTTATAACTGAGCTAGTTCAGTTCAGTAGAACAGCTCTGTTTCTCATCAAGAGGAAGCTTTGCGTTATTTGCAATAAGTAGAGGAGAACGCTGTATGAAAGTCTAGAACGGAACGGGCAGGCCTGGCCATAAACTGGGAAATCTAAGCAGGGCCGGCCTTTCCGAATTAAGGTTCGTGCCCGGCCCGTAACTGGGAAGTCTGAGCCGGGTTTTCCAAATTAAGGCTCATGCCTGGCCGTTAACTGTGAAGTCTGAGCCGGACCGGGCTTTCCCAATTAAGGTCCTTCCTGGCTCTTTACTGAAAAATCTGAGCTGTGCTGAGCTTTTCAAATTAAGGCGTTCTGGCCCTTAACGGGGAAGTCTGAGCCAGGCAGGGCTTTCCCAATTTAGGCCCATACCTGGCCCTTAACTGGGAAATCTGAGCTGTGCTGGGCTTTCCAAATTAAGGCCATTGCCTGTTCGTTAACTGGGAAGTCTGAGCCGGGCTAGGCTTTTCCAATTAAAGCCCGTGCCTGGCCGTTAACTGGGAAGTCTGAGCGGGGCCGGGCTTTCCCAATTAAGAACCGTGCCTGACCCTTAACTTGGAAGTCTGAGCCGGTACCGGGCTTTTCAAATTAAGGCCGTTGTCTAGCGGTAAGCTGGCGCGTCTGAACCCGGTCGGGTTTTTCAAATTCAGGTCCATGCCGACTTGTATGTGACGTTATTCTGGAACATTTCTTCACTTCAGTGAAATTAAACTATTTTAACCGAATCATTCAAGATCTGGATTACTTTAAAAGAGTGAATCAATACCTGGAGAGTGTTAATAATTTGTTTCATGATCTGAGCAGGGCTTGGCTAGTGCTTTTCAACTTGTACAGGAACTCCTTGTACGTTTGGAAACAAGTAAGGCCCTGGTTAGCCAGGTTTCCTCAAGCTATGCATTTCTGGAATGTATTGTTTACTACTTTCACGATCATTGCTCCTTCGGAAAAGCACTTCTCGCCAGTTTGACCTGAAAACATTGTTCTAATCCTGTTTTTTATTTAAATGTTTTTAGTTTTCTATGGACTGCGTATGTATATGCATTGTTCATCGCGTGTCTTCTTGGTTAATTGTCGCCGCGCTGCGCTGTGATGTTTGTGATATTTACGACGACAACACAGAATGTTTGTTTCACTTGTAGTGCGACTGGTGTTCATAGAAGGAAGAGTCACAAGTCGGTTAATTCTGAGCTTACGCTGCCCAGATTTCTTAGTTTACTTATCTGTCGATCAAATGAATGGGTGGATGCCAGCTGGACTTCCGACATAGTTGATCAAGAACAAAGGAATAGAGTTAATGGATTCATCGGGATCAGTAAACGCTTAGAGATATCGGACTTATAATGATCGCCCAACGTTTACCATTGTTAATTGTTGAATAAGAGTTTGTTGGTGAACTGCCTGTCAAAAAGGAGACACTTCCCCAAAGATCGGGATCTTCTCTCTCCGTAACAATAGGTCGACGTTCCGAAATCTCCATTGTTCATTACGGTTCATCTGGTGATGTATGGAAAACTTAAGCCTCCTAATTGAAAAATAGATATTGGTTGTTGATAATGGTGGGCGTCACTGGCGGAAAACAATGGCTGCTTTTCCGTAGTCATTCATTTTTCTTCCTCCGAGCAAAAACAAAGTGGGATCATGGCCCTAATTCGTGTCGAATATCGAACTTATTATTCGGTTCGTTTTAACCGGAAAGAAGATTTTAGCTGATTGTAATTTGCAGGATTATGAAGAAGTCCTTTCAGAGCAGGTGTCTTTATCTTAATCGTGCCTTTTATTGGGACTCAAAAATAGAGGCGTCAACCCCTTCGGAATCATAATCATAATATTTGCATAAATCATAGTCGTTTTTAATAAGGTCACCAACTTCAACGAAAACAAATACAATTTGAATACGTCAAAAATTTGACAAATATTTGCATTTCTAATGTACCTCATAAATTTCCCGCTAGGAGCTTTGAAAATCAGAATTTTAAAACTTTTAAAGTGGTGTTACGGGTGATCACAGCAACCAATAAATAAATAAATTTCCTATTGGAAGCGCTTAAAGTCATGCGTATTTAAAAGACTGTTTTAATTACATTGCAAAACTCATTTGCTGTTAAGAGCACTTCAAACCTAATAATGACTATACATTTTTGAAAACATTGAATTTTTGTATTTATAAGTTGGGATTTTCCAGCTGTAACACTGCAGTTTTTTGAAAAAGGACGCAAAATGTGTTTTTACTATCTCCTCTCACTTAAAAAAACACAAAAACATTTTCGTAGTGTAGTATTTCTCGTTTATAAATCTCCCACAAGGAACAAAACCGCTTTTTTTTTTTTCGGCAAACAACTGAATTTCGTAATTTTTATTTTTTCTTCCGAACGGAGGTTCCTTTCCTACTGACCAGTTGGAGAAGCCGCCGCGTAAAAATTAAAGGAGAGCGAAATTCTGCAATTATATTTTCAATGTTTCGAAACTGCAGTGAAAGGAAGTGAAGTAACTTGCGCATTTTTCTTCTCGGTAAAAAGTTGAATTGTGTAAGCTTATGTTTTTTTTTCTTGCGAACTGATGTTACTGTATATCTTCCTTCTGACCGATCAGTAGCAAAAGCCTTCACCCAGGGGTCAAAACACAACCCCCTTTCCACACACACACACCCGAGAAAAAAAAAATCAGGAAGTGGGCTAAATCAGAATCAGGCTTGCAGCATGAGTTATCGTTATCTGTTTTCTCATAGAGTCCAGTTAAAATCAGAAGCCAAAAGAGCTTTTGATTTTAATCAGAAGCATGAAATAAATTAAGATGAGCATAATAAATAGAAGCTATCGATTTTGATTCAGTTGACAGATGCAATTAAGATATGGCTACAAAGCGAAAGAAGACTGCCTTCGCTAGCCGCTAGTCATTGCTGTTCTTAAAGCCTATGCGCTGTCGGCTGTTATCACGATTGTCACCAGCGAATCAACTGCGTTGCTACACCCATTTCAGTTCTAGCGGCTTTGCAAAACCAGCCACACTCCAAACCGTTCACGACGTATTTATTGAAGTTTCTGTCGAACCAAAATATCTCTTTCAGTAGCTTTTGAACAGGTTCTTAGTGAAGGAAATATTAAATTCCATATGTTAACGAAATGGTTTCTTACAAACAGTTTCTTGCTCAGGTCGCCGCCAAATTTAAGGTACAATATCTTTTTTCCTCTCTTTGACAAATTCCAATGACCAATCAATAGATAAGTCGATGTGGGGTATAAGTCGAGGCCCTCAATTCTGTACGAAAAAGGCTCATCTTGTACGGCGAAGAATACGCTATTTCCGTATGCGACTGTTGTTATTCAGTTCACGATTCGGCATTTTGAAGGTCTACAAATGCGAACTATCCAGCTTTTGATAAAAACCTAATAACGGCAAAATTTAAAATAAAAAAAAATGAACTTAGGTTTGGGACTTTTATTTATTTATTTTTGATTGGAGGTTTAACGACCACCGTCAGCAGCAGTAATTTAGGGGCACTGGTTCCAGGGAAGGGAGACAAAGCATCCATGCTTCGCCGGGATTCGAACCTGAACCTATCTCGGACGAATGAGCTTAGACCACTGCGCCACAGGAGAGGCAGGACTTTATTAAAAGGCATGTTTGTGACAACGAGTACTCGGTTTCATCCTTCTTGTTTTCACTTATTCTTTGAGTTTATTTTCGAATAGTGCTGACTTTGATTGATGGTCAGCTTCGTTTATAAATCACTTCGTATGCTAACTCAGGAAATAGCTACATAGTTGATATAGAGCTTGCTATCAGCTCGTTTCAGTCTTCCATTATTTAAGATTTAGGGATGCGAGCTAACAAGGGGTGTTTACCTTAGAAACATTTTTTTTTAAAGAGGCTTTACACTAAAAAATTCGTATGACTCCCTCACTTTAATTCAAGCCCCTGGCAGATGCTACTGCGCACATATTTGTTTCGTTGCCATAAAAAAGAGGAAAGGAGGGGGGGGGGTGTACGCCTTCACTTGTCCTTCAGGGTAACACCGACCGGGAGAATGGGAACAGGAAAAAAAGACCATTACTCTTAATAGGAATGAATTTGAAACTTTGCTCAGGAACTAGTTATCTATTTCTGGGACCCAAAAATTCCCTCCTCCCTATGTCCGAGTACTTCGTCTGTACGGAGGAAATGTGATTAGTATATTGGGGGAGGAGGGGGTTAGAGCTATCGGACTCGATCAAAAAACACATACGCTTGAAAGGACTTGGATCAGTGGGTGGCAAGGCCCAGCCCAATTCCAGCTCGTTAGCTGCATTATAAACAACATCGGCGTAGGGGCGCAGCTTATTGCTTCAGGTGCAAAATCCAAAATGAAATTTTTTTGCTCTTTTTCTACACGCCAATCAGTAATTGGGTTTTCGGACTTTTTACTCTCTGCAAGAGCTAGCGTCCACACCCTCCCCCCCATTTTATAAGAGTCCCCTCCCTACGCCTCATCTCTTTCCCAGTAATCTAAGTCTTGAGATGCTTGACCTCCTCCCCCGAAAATGTTAAAACCTCCTGTCATTATCGACGTCAGGTGCATCTAGCTACAGAATTCTGCCCTCCCCACCACCACCTCCTACAGCACCACTACCAACTTCCCTCCATTCCTCTTACTGTTAGCTGGTTATTGCAGTGGGGGTGTTGGCCAAGATCTGCCCTCCCTACCCCGAGGAAGAAAGGTGGAGGCTTTAAAGAAGTATTTCTCGTTTTCTTTATTTTCTGTATTTATTTTATTGTAAGTTTTTCTTGGTAATAGATGGCAGTGTTTTAACAACCCAGTCATGTTTCACGGACTTCGTACCGCGTTCACCTGTCCCTGAAATTAATGAACAAACACAGTTCACTTTCTGTCTTCTCGTTCCGGTAACGAGAGATATCGATTCGTTACACCAGTGTTCTTTACATTAAATAAAAAATGGTTTTCTCACCGCACACGTATGAGCTTGCAGTCTGAGAAATTCATAAAATATAAATGATCGGCTACAAATTGTCATTTCCTTTTGTTCACGTAAAGAGTATAGAGGATGAACCGCTCACTCTGACAAATTTTTGTTGTTCGATGTCTTTGTGAATGTATAGAACGATTTTTCCATTGGATGAATATGATCTGCAATATATTTTGCTTCGGTAGTTCGATAACTGAATAACATAATGATCAATTATAAATTTTCGATGTAGCTGTGTGAAAAGTGTATAGTATGTATAGTCTCGTGATTCTGGAACAAAGTGCTACTGTATGATTCATAAATATTCCAGTGCTTATGTTCTATATTGAAAGGACTTAAACCGCCTCATTCTCCACAAGACCTTTTGTCTACGCACACGGGCAGCTGAAATCAAATGCTAAGAGAAATGTATGTATGTAGGTTAGCACCCAACCTTGGTGCCTAAAGACGCAGGAATAAATCATATAATTTGCTGCAGCCAAGTGCTGAAAGGAATGTGGGTTAGCCAATCAGCCTCATCGTTGGGCTAAAGGACTTAGTGTTTTGATCATGCATGCTCCTGGGGCCAAGTGCTGAAAGGAATAGGGATTAACCATTCAGCCAGCCACACTGCCATGCTGAAAGATGTAAAGACGGATCATACAGGCTGCTACTGTCCTGCTAAGTGCTGAAAATAATATGGATTAACAACTCGGTCATATTGTCATGCTGAAGGACGTAGAGTTTTGATCATACGGGCTGTTTCGGGCAAGTGCTGAAAATGATATGGATTAACAACTCGGCCATATTGTCGTGCTGAAGGACGTAGAGTTTTGATCATACGGGCTGTTTCGGGCAACTGCTGAAAGGAATACAAATTAACCACTCAGCCAGCCACACTGTCATGCTGAAAGATGTAAAGACGGATCATACAGGCTGCTACTGTCCTGCTAAGTGCTGAAAATGATATGGATTAACAACTCGGCCATATTGTCGTGCTGAAGGACGTAGAGTTTTGATCATACGGGCTGTTTCGGGCAAGTGCTGAAAGGAATACAAATTAACCACACAGCCAGCTGCATTGTCGCGCTGAAAGGCGCAGGGATCGATCATACAGACTGCTACGGCCAAATGTTGTAAGGAATGTTGATCAGCCACTTATTCAACCATTTCGTAGTGCTGAAAGGCGTAGGGATTAATCATACGGTCAGCTGTGGCCAAGTGCTGAAAGGGATTGGGATAGCTACCCAGTCTGCTACATCCCAATGCTGAAAGACATAAGGATTAATCACACGGTCAGCTGCGGCCAAGCACTCAAACCCACTGTCATCTGTCGATGTATTATGCATTCTTGATGAACCATTGATTTCATTTGGGATTTCTCCACAAATGTAGGTCGCATAGATGTCTCCACTGATCTCGATTCAAAACATTTCTTCTGCAAGTTCTTGCTGTAGATTTGACCAAAGGATCTTCCTATCTCATTGAATATCTTCCTGGTTCTCTCTTTATTTGCTTTGGCTACCGGTAGATGATTTTTTGAGTTCTTCTGTTATACCTAAGTCTCTCCGCGTGACCAGTAGAAGTCACTTTACTCTCGTATATACATTTAAGTTCCACTACACCTTTTTTTCCGAGGTTTTGATATGGTCCATTTTTCTGATGTTTCGTATCAAGTGCTCAGTTGTTTTCTAGGTTACTCTGAAGCGTTTCTCCTCTTTTGCAGTTAATTTTGTTCCTAGATTTGCAGCCGTATGTAAGTGGTTATAAAATATTGCGGTTAAACATATCGGCTCGTACTTTGATATTCAGGTTTTAATCCGTGGTTGTAGCCTTCAAACAATTGTAGGAGTACCAGGCTGCTCTTTTCCTTTTCGCAAGCTCTGCTGATGTATCATTGTTCCGTTTGATGTTCTGACCTAACTAGCAGTAAGATTCAGCTTGCTCAGTGATGGTGTTCTTAAGATTTATTGCGAGATCGAAGTGAATTTGTTTTCCACCCAATTTGTTCTTCTTTTAAAGTTAATTTCTGATCCAGTGCTGTACAAGTTCGTTTGGATTTATTGTGCTATTGTTTAGATTTCGCGGTATTGAAATATAATCACATACACTGCCAAAAAGTGAAAAAAGAACACCAAGAAGGAATTGGTGGACGATCATGAAATTTACATATGTCAATGGGGTCGCGTTTACGTAGGTGTGATGTTAATTTCGGGACCAACCGGTGAGCGCTTACGCCACAGCACGGCATAATATGCAAATTATCGTCGGTGGTATTTAAGTAGTACGGCAAAGTGAATGTAATCAGTCATCAGCGTACGGGCACGTGCGAAGACCCTGAAGAAGCTGCAATGCCTGGACATGGAAGACGTATACGATTTCAGCAGTTATCGGACTTTGAGCGAGGTCGTCTAGTCGGACTCCGCGAGGCCGGGTGGTCGTATTGCGGAGCGAATTAGACGGGAAGTAGCGGTGGTGGTATGATTGTGGCGTAGATGGTCCGAGGAACATTCCCACACGAGAAGACGTGGAACCGGGAGTCACAAACGGACTGATGAGCGGACCGATCGACGCATAAGAAGAGCGGCGTTATAAGAAGAAGATGCCAGAATTGCACGGTGTGACGCAGTTCATGGCGGTTCAACCTCGTACTAAACATGTTACATGGAAATGTTATTTTTCAGTTTACCAGCAAATACAGCTGTATTTTGCCAAAATGTTTTGATCACGTTATCCTCTGTATTCCGTTATTATGCTGTATAAATTTCGTTGGTATCAGACGTCTCCTTCTTGGTATTCTTTTTTCACTTTCCGCCAGTGTATGTTGATATCCGCTGTCTACGTGTCAACTTGTACTTTTCTTTTGTCGGGCAATTATCATTTAGCATGGTAATGTACTGTTTGGATTGCATTCCCAGCTAAATGGTTATTGCTTGACATCAGAAAAGTAAAAGATGGTACGTAGATAGTGGAGGTGAACATCCGTGATCTTGTTTCCTTGTGTTTAGGGAGAGTTAAGGTTTGAAATGTTGGTATGTCTTTTGAGAAGGATCACTTCATCATTTATGGATGAATACCGTTTCCTGATTTATGTGCGGCAGCTACCCAAGTGTTGGTCGTTACGCAGTGGCCCAGTGGTCCAAGTCTTGAGTTTGGTCCAAGTCTTGAGTCCAGTGGTCCAAGTCTTGAGTTTCTGACTTCTGGAGTGTAACTGAAGTTAACATATTTGTCCATGATCAGTTTATTTCTTGGAAAGAATTTCTTAAAATATTCTGGAGAGGGTGAATGTATTTCTTTATGATCAGTTGATTCTACGAAAAGAATGTTTTAAGAGATTCTAAAGAGGGTGGAAGAATTTGTGAATGATCAATTGATTCCTTGAAAGGAATGTTTTATGAGATTCTAGAGAGGATGCAAGAATTTGTGTACGATCTGTTGACTCCACAAAAGGAATGTATTGAGAGATTCTAGAAAGGGTCAAATAATTTGTAAAATTCGAATACTAAAGCATGTTCAAATAGCTTTATTAATTTATTGCGTGCATCATAGCAAAAACTCCTGTGATCACAAAGGAATGAGGAAACGAGAAATGCAAACTCCAGTGAGAAGGTGTGACTTTTTACAATGACAAAAAAAAAAAGACACATAACTTGAGGTTGGAAGGAAATTGTACATACACGGTGCGTCAAAGAATTTTTAAGACTGGGTCTGTAAAATGAAATAGAAACAAGAAATTGTAATTTGTTTTGTTTTGTTGTTCAAAATAAGTCCCTTCGGCTTCAATACACTTGTTACAACGATTTAATAATGATTCGAATGCCTGTTCCAGTTCACTTTGCGGAATTGCCTCCAAAGCACGCGTCGAAGCTGTTTGTATGGTCGAAATATCATAAAAAAACACACCCTTCTAACGTCATTTTAAGTTTTGGGAACAAAGAAAAGTCGCAGGGTGCTAAATCAGGTGAATATGGGGGATGATTCAACACACAGACGTTATTTTTCGCCAAAAATCTACAAACAAGAAGTGAGGTGTGACTTTGTGCATTATCGTGCAACAAACACCAACTGTTTTCATCCCGATATTCTGGACGAATGCGACGTATTCTGCCCATCAAACGCCTCAAAACATTTAAATAAAACTCACCAGTAATTGTTTGTACACTTGGAACAAATTCTTTATGGATAATATACCCTTACTATTGAAGAAAATGTAATGAGCATTGTTTTGATTTTTGATGGAACTTTTCTTGTTTTTTTGGCTTGTGGCGAGTTTTTTGACTTCCATTCCGCACTTTGTCGCTTTGTTTTAGGATCATATTGAAAACACCATGTTTCATCACCAGTGACAATCGATTTTAAGAAGTTTGGATCATTTTCAGCGGCTGAAATGATGTCTCTGCAATGTGCACTTCTCCTTGATTTTTGTTTATTGGTTAACGTGTGTGGAACAGATTTTGCACAGACTTTTGTTTTGCCCAAATCTTCATGCAGGATGGTTCGAATCGTTTCTTTGTTGATGTTTAAAGACTCTTCCATCATTCTTAGTGACGCACATCGATTGTTTGCCACGAAATCACGCACATTTTCAATAATCTCAGATGTCCTAGATGAACTTGGTCTTCCGGTATGCTTATCATCTTCTAGCGTCTCTCTTCCGTCCAAAAAACGTTTGTGCCACAGGAAAACATTTGATCTACTTAAACAAAACTCACCGTAAACTTGCTTAATCATTTGGTACGTTTCCGAGGCACTTTTACCAAGTTTTGCGTTAAATTTAATAACAGCCCTTTGTTCCATCTTAATAATTCAACATGAAAAAAATTTTACTTATCTAATGAACGCCCGTTTCGTTTGAGTTACTTTAGCAACTGGTCAGTACTTTTGGCAGAAAGCAAGCGGATGGTCACGGTTTATAACGCATTCTTGATTACACTGGTGGCGCCACCGTAGGCTGAAATCTAGCGCCAGTCTTAAAAATTCTTTGACGTACTGTGTGCAATCTTCTCAAAATCGCTCAGGTTTTTATGATATGGTATTGTAAATGTTACTAGATTTCTAGAAGAGTGCTGATCGACGTTATCAAATCATAGGCAGGCGAAATCATCAAATCATGTGTGTCGTTCACTTATTCCTGCAAAAATAAGCTGATTGGAGAAGTGGTACCTCATTTGATGTTTAAAAACGAAAAAAAATGTTTAATAACCTTGAAACTTCCTAGGAAGTTTCTCTGAACACTCAAAACAAATTTCTGAAAACGAAGAAGCCTTAAGAAAATCCGAGGAAAACTCTTGCGCTTTTCGAATACCTTTCAGAATTTGTTAATCTGAGCATTGACTTTCTTTAATGCACGATAAACCGTGTGAGGCTTGCATAACATAGTCAAAGCTGATGTGGAAGAAATTTTGATTATAGTGGCACTATTTTTACGTCAAATATCCAAAACAAAAATAAAAGCACTTAATACTTCTTTCTGATGCTATGGTTTCTACAATAATCTTTTCTGTGTACGTTTGATGGAGCTTCGGACTATATGATGCATTCGGATTTAATTTTGCCACCCTGTTTCTTACCAAAAAATTCATTACAGCATAAGAACATCTAGACAACAATCGTTCAAAGTAAGATTTTGTTGATTTTCTAAAGACTTTTTAATGCAATTTTTGGCTATTGTAACCGAAAGCCACGAAAGAGAAATAAGGTGAAGAACTTTAAGCTTGTTAAAGGGAAGTTTTCTTCTGTAAACTAGTAGTGATCTTATAAATAGCACATTTTTGATAGTTTGACCAGATATTTTATGGGTCAATATTCAATGCTTATCAGAGAACATGTAAGTCATAAAAGCTGTCTACGTACGATTAAAAAATTAAAAAAAAAAAAGATTAAAAAGATCTCGCTTTTAACTTGCTTTTTACTTGTGAATAAAGTTTTTTAAACTAGTCTATAGTATCAGCAGGGATAATTTTTTAATCGCACGTAGACAGCTTTTATGACTTACATGTTCCTTTCGTGCGAAACACAGTTTTTACCGGGTTTATCAGAGAAGTTTTGCTTTTTTGGATATTTCGTAATGGAAAGTAAAGTGTATAGCTACATCTGCTCTATTTAGTAAAGAAAGAAAGGAATGCTGAAGACGTAAGACAATAATATTTAAGCATTCAAAAAAACGTGAAAGGCGTTTTAGGAAAACAAAATACCAACAGTAAAAATCACCCGGACATGTTGAGCTATTAACAAGTTTGGAATGAACAATGATCTGTGACCCTCCGGTAAAGCATTTACTGATTTGAAGACGACGTAAGCACATAAAAATATTTTATGAATTGAACTAAAATGAGAGAGGCAGGTTTTATGCATAGGTCGACACACGAAATATAAATCTTCCAAAGTAAATGTGGAACTCTGTTTCATTCTACTTGCGTAGTAATGTTTAACAAGGCAAGTACCAATAAAGTAATTTGGCTGTACTGGATAATTTCAAATGTATGCCATCAAATGGACGTCATGTTGTTAGGTGTGTGCTTCTAAACGTTGTTTTTGCTTGACGGCTATGTATCATAACTTATAATCCCTTTCACCTCATTTCTTTAGATTTTAATATTTTGTTCTATTTAAATCTCCATGTTTGAGAAAGAAAACTCTGCCTGGCAGATTTATGACCTCGGGTGTAACATACTTGTGTTTCACTCCATATTTATTCCAAATGAGTCCACAGTGGATGTCATAAAAGTTCAACGTATTGCGGTAGAATGGGTAGATTTTGAACTCTTGTGGTCGTGTCATAAATGAATAATTAAACATTTATGGTTCATTTGCGCATTTATAGTTGTACCTCTTCATGCAATTTGAAACTCGGTACATTATTTCTAGCCTCACTATTTTCAATATGTGTACGTACCAAATTACATTGGTCGAGGACTTTTGAATGTTCACAAAGTTCGCCAGCCATTTACAATCGCATAGAAATCATTTCAATAGATTGATCCAGGTGTGACTTTCTAAGATATTCGTAATTCGAGCATTGGTTAATTGATTGAATTAGGGTATCTTTGAAATGTGGACCCTAAATCATTCTACAGTCTGTTATTCTGTCTCTTCCTTACTAGATGGTGTTCTGCTGCGAATTAAGCCAATCGTCCAAGTTAGGTCCGGTCTTCATCATAATCTGACACATTATTTTCTCTCATATGCGGTCTTCTTTCTTGTGTACTTCAAGTCTGACCAGGATGCACGCTGATATCCAGTTTTTCTTTGTGTAAAGGTGTTGATGTTACTTTGATAGTATAGAAGCTAGCCATAGTGTAGTACATTACCCCTTTTGAAATCGGCGTTCTCAGATTTCTCCTTTCCAGTGACGCCAATCGTATAGGATAGGTTGGTTCTATGTTTTGTTTACACCTCCAAAGTAAGACTGATAGTGAAATGGGCCTTTTATAGTATCAACAGCCCTCTTTTCTTTTCTCCTTACATACCAGTTCTTAACCCATCGTGCTCTCGAAAAAGTTAATCCTTTCGTGACTTATCTCCAAATAAATCAGCCGTTTAGGCTCTCTGGAGAAACATCACCCTTTCTGCAGAAACCACTTGGCTTTGGAAAATGACCTGATGGCATAGCAACTCTTAACTCTTGCAAAGTTTTAATGAACACCGAGGATTGTATCTATCGCTTACCATGATACCGCAAAAGAGTAAGAACCAATCAACGAAGTTGTAATAAAATTAAAATGAGTTAGCGTATTTAAATCCAGTCGACATTACTGTTGAAGTAGCGTTCTCGATTTTCGGTATACATTGTTGTGCTGCATAGAATGTCATAGTACATTCAAATTGGGCAACCAGATAAAACGAGGTCGTTATAAATCAAATTCGTGATTGGCATGCCTGTTATTTTAAAACACTCCATGACTCTTTGATAGGGAGAACTGATTGGTCTTTGGAGTTTCACGAGGCAAGAACAATGTTAGCCAGAGAGCGCTCCAAAATTAAGGATGTATCAAGAAACCAGACAGCTTCGACCTTGAGCATAACCACTTCATTGACCGGAACTAGCAGATCTCATGCGAGGGACATGGAGAGGAGGCAATGCCAATAATAAAAACATCCCAGAACCAAGTTGGGGTGGTTAGATTGCTTTCATGAGTCGAAATTTTGTAACATATTATTTATTACCTCTTGAGCTTGTTCAGAACAGAGTACCCACACACAAAGAAAAATACTGGACGAATTGCTATCTAGTGTCCTACGAAACTAGGACACAAAATACAGTAGAAACCCCGTTGATACGTTTCTCACGTATACATTTTACTCATTTGTTCGTAAAATGTCGTCGGCCCAAAAATTTTGAATTGCCCTTAATGTAATTTTATCAATTATACCTTAATCGAATTAGCTTTCTTCTCATTTATATGTTAAATTACGGTGTTGTGATGTAAAAATTCAAATAACGCGAATTCCATTTACCATGCACTATGCAACACCCTCCCTTCTCCTCGGATTTCGTTTACCAATTTCCGATCTCTTCCTTCTGTCTTTTGCTCTCCCTATTTCCTGTCATTCACCTGCTCTATTATTCATTCTGCGGAATGCGCACACCTCCTGTGATGCCATTGGTCAGCTCAGTTGGCACCTGCAGAAGACACCTGCTTTTGCTTGATGTTGGCATGTCGTACTCTTTCCATGATGCCTTCATGTGTATTCGCTTTATTGCACTGGAACTGTTAGGGCCATTGAAGACAAAATGGAATTTTTGATGGAAGTTGATGAAAATCACAAGCATGTTTCGTTGGAAACAATATTCTACTGCTTCAGAATATGAAATCCGATGTGTGACACCGGCATGCGGATTTCCAGACGATTCTACACTTCAGGAAGAAATAGTCATGTGATCTACGTAACTGGAATGCTACAACTGAAGAGGATACATCAGTTGCGACGTGGGCATGATGACGGCATCACTTATCACTCTATGTAAAATTATTGAGAACAAAAACTGTAATGAGAACGTCTCCAGTGACGAGTGATGATAGTTCCCAAGTGAGTGCATTATCACCCAAAGTTAGCGATGCACTAAAATCGTTCCGCAACAAATATTTACCGATGAAACCCTAGAACAGTATAGTGTCTACTCAGCTACAACTCTCTGCGCCTCTTGCAGGGACAGAAAACATAGAAACTGCTGTAGGAGTCGGAACAAGGTGCTCTGATAGGAAAGCTGCAAAGTAAAAGGCACAAAAAATATTAGAGTTTTAAGAGAATACTGTTTCCCGTTAAGAATGGAGGTTGTGAATACCTTACCTGCTGATCTCAACACCACCTCCGAAAGCACAACGCCACGACGCAGGATAGGGGGAAGGGACCAGGAGGAGCCTGTCCAAGAAGAAAAATAAAAACAGCACACCTAAAAGAAATCCGAAAAAAACAGCCATTTTATCGAAATCATACCGCGTCATTAGGAACTTCTTTTATAGCCATAATAGTGGTGAGAAAACGATACAGATTCTCAACAGCATTGAAATGCAATTCTTCAACTTAAAAGTAAACAACAATAAAAATTATTGAAATTAGACACTACAGTCTTGTGATGATTATATATAATTATATATTAAGAAAATACAACGTTTGTCACGAATATTTTATTTTTTCAAGTTTCACTGGGCTGTGTCCTAGCTTCATCAGGGACAAATGGCCAGGGCCGGATTAAGGGGGAGGGTCTATAGCTTTGGGGCCCATCATGACTAAGGGGCCAGGAGACATGCCTGAGCAAATAATAGACAGATAGGTAAAGAGAGCGAGAGAGAGAGAGAGAGAGGTTTGTAAAATAGTTTTGGTTTTGCCTCGTATGGTTTCCACTTGGCCAGAAGCAGAATGTGGTAGACGAAAAGATTTCAAGGCAATGACTTACAAAGAAAGGGTAAAGGTTTCATGTCCTGTGTACAGCGACGTCGGCGAAACAGCTTCAGCTTTTTCACTGCCATCTATCTACCCACACCTCCCAATTTGTACTTGGAACCGTTAATGGTCGAAGTCCCTTGTGGCTTCACAATGCATAACATAAAAGAAGCACCAAGAAAAGCATACAGTGGTAAACCGGTAAAAAAAAAAAAAAAAAAAATCAAGACAAAATCTAGGAATCTCTAGCTTTTAACTAATTGTCTTATAAGAACAATAGAAAATACAATGGCTTACGAAAACCCTGCGGATAATTTAAAAGTTTGAAGAATGCACTACGTGTTAATTATAACAAGCATGTTGTTACAGTTTCGTGTTTTAACGGATTTCACAATGACTCCCCATCATGATTTTTTGAGGGCCCACTCAGATGTCTTAAAATGTCTTAGCCTAGGGGTCCACTAAGGCCTTAATCCAGCCTTGGTCGCAATACGCAAAGGTATCCACCAATTTTGGATGTAATAGGTTTGTTTAGAACCTCAAGGTCCTGTTTCAGTGCATTTGAAGTGTTTCGTTGCGAAATTTCTTTCAAGCTGACAACGAAATGTGCGACCTAACGGACTTCGAAAGAGAGCTAATTGTTGGTGGCCGGCTAGTTGGTGCCTCCGTGACAACAGTCGCCAGGGTAGTTGGGGGTATCGAGAGTTACTGTGTTTGGCGTCATGACATCATACCGTATTCATGGCAAAACCTCCTCTGCGAAATACAAGAACGACCGGAAAACGACCATGACTGATAAAGACAGGAGAATATTAAAGAGGATTGTTACCCGTGATAAGACCACGGCGGCGCCGAAAATTAGTGCGGAGCTCAATCCGCATTTCCAGACCCCAGTATCAACAAAAACAGTGCGCAGAGAACTGCATAAACAAGATATTCATGGCAGAGCTGCTATCGCAAAACCTCTGGTGACCCGGGTGAATGCACAACGGTGACGGCAGTGGTGCCAGGTGCATACAACGTGTATTGCCGATGCATGTGGTCGGATGAATCCACATTCACGCCGTTCCCCATCACAGTACGTGTTTACGTGTGGAGAACACCGTCAGAAGCGTGCCACCCAGACTGCCTGCTCCCAACAGTGCAGCATGGTGGTGGCTCTATCGTGTATTGGGAGGTCATATCGTGGTTTACCGCAGATTCCCTAATCACCTTGAAAGGACGGATGACTAGCAGGGCGTATGAAAGCATTTTGGCCGACCAAATCCATCCAATGGTTTAGGCATTGTTTCCTGCAGAGGATGCCATCTATGAAGACGATAACGCCCCAAATCACAGAGCTCGGAATGTCCGATTACGGTTTGAGGAACAAGTGGGCGAACTTTGACACCTTCCTTTGCCTTCCCAATCACCAGACTTAAACATCATCGAGCAACTGTGGTCTGTGTTGGAAAACAGAATAAGATGGCGTTATCCTCCCCCTGCAACTCTCAATGACCTGGAACATTTTCTGCATGAAGAATGGTGTAACATCCCACTAACCACGATCCAGGATGTGTATGCTTCCATTCCAATGAGGCTTCAGGCGGTTTTGAATGCCAAAGGTGGTCCCACATCTTATTAGGTACCTAACACCTTCTTTTCTTAGGTGTTCACATTTTTCTGTCCAGCTTCTGTATATTGTATATGGTATCTCGTCAGGAGTTAAACTAACGTCTCATTTTCGCAAGTTACTTTTCAGCAAGTCGCCTACACTTTAAGCCTCATGAGCAACGTGAGGTAAGATAGACACTTCGAGCCAGAAGCAGCACATTTGGAAGTTTAGCATTTTAGCTATGTTATCCTGTTTTATTCTGAAGACTTTCAAAAAGTCCTTTGTAGCGTATGAGAAATTTTCTTTCGAGAATTCACCATTAGTAACGTAATAAATGCACAGTACAATTATAGAGCTTACTTTGGAGGGAAGTTTACGAGTTTTCAAATATTTTGCCAAACCACCCTTTTGTTTTTGAACGAGATAATTTAATTTCCACCAGTCGCCACTTCAAGCCCCAGTGGCGCCAGCAGTCGCCACTGCAAGTCCATGGCGCTCGATAACACTTCCTATCCAGTAGTTATCGCAGTTGCAGTTACATCGACATAGCAATCGCAATGGCGGCATTTCCCCTCCCCCTGTCCCCTGATCTATTTAAGGCACGTGTGTCTGTTTATTTAAAACTGCCATCATAACATGGTTGCTTATTGCACTGCTTACATTTCTAAATTGTCTTCGCGTGCCCCTTCATGTCTCATTGCGCCGCCCATGTGGCGCAGTGGTAAGAAGCGAAAGTTTCTGACTAGTCGTCCCAGCTGTACCCGGGTTCGAGGCCCGATAGGCATAGGTTTGATGTGTTTGTCTTACAGCGCCCCAGTGGCGCAGTGGGCTAAGCACTAGTTTCTGACAAATCTTCTGAGATGGGTAGTGTTTTGACTCCCTGTGAGGCATGGATGTTGTGTTTGTCTTACGGCTCTGACTCTCTCTCTTTCCTGGAGCCAGCGGCCCTAAATTAGGGACGGGTGACTGCTTTTATTCCATCGAGTTGCTCACGTGTCATTAAACCTAAAAAAATATCGCTGGCTCTGTACCTTTCCTGGAACCACTGTTTTAAATTAGGGATGGGAGACTGCCGCCTTTCAGTTGCTCATGGTGGTCATTAGAGCCCTCCAAATCTCATTGGGTTCCATAGATTGCCGACGTCAGATCTAGAATCTTGCTTTTAAAAAGAAAAGGGGATTAAAAACTCTTCCACTGGCTACCTACTAGCTTTAGCTCGGTGTCGAGAATGAATATCATGAATGTGATTTCACGTACGAAGAGTTTTTCTATACAGGGTATGTTTAACATGATTTGGTTAAATGTGTGAAGTGCACGTGCACCAAAACGCCTAGACTTCCATTAAAGTTTTTAATCGTGTGGGAAGAGTTTAACTCGTCCTTACTCCTTTCCTTCTCGTCGTCTGTACGCCAACATACAATCAAACCTCTCTATATAAAATAACAATACATACAACAATACCCGGCTGTTTCGATCCCTTCCATTGATCCCAACAAAAAATCCCATCCCTTTTATAACGAACACTTGGTTATAGCAATCCCATTTACAGTAGGCGTCATGTAATTTTTTTGCCCGGTTTGTATCAATCTCCGTCATAGTATACGTCCCGCGGATCGTCGGGTGTGTAATGTGGTTCATATATTTTTTTAATTTTTAACCATAATTTCTTTTCAAGAGTTATTAACACTGTATGCGCATGGTGGATATGGAGATCAATTAGACGCTCAGAAATTATTCTCTCTCTCCCTCCCTTCCTCTCTCTCTCTATCTCCCTCCCTCTCCCCTCCCTCTCTTCCTCTCCCCCCTCCTTTCTCTCTCCCTCCCTCTCTTCCTCTCTCCCTCCTTTCTCTCTCTCCCCCCTCCCTCTCTTCCTCTCTCTTTCTCTGCCCCTCTCTTTCTCTCCTTCCTCTCTCTCTCTCTTGCTCTGACTTGCCCTTCACTTCATTGCAGCACTACTCAGTACTACTCATCGCAGCAAAGCAACTGGTTGCCATCTCCATGTTTTCAAAAATCCGCTGAAGATGGGGAAAAAGATCAACATTTAAATAATATTAATAATGCGCTAAACTTATTCGTGAATCTGAAGATCTCGGGGTCAAAGTAGAATGTTTTAGGTAAAGTTAAATTAATTTAATCACATATTTTAAATTTAAGACGCAATTAAAAGTGACAACTATGTATCAATTTTAAAATTGTGCAGTTTTTTTTTCGTTACGGAAGTGGAGGGATGGGGTGAGTACAAGGTAGTGAAAAAAATAAGCCCTGTCCTCCTCTCCCCCAATGTTTTAAAAAAATACCCCTGTTCAGCCCCTCCCCCAATGTTCTAGGTCATACCATTTTCATGTTTCAGAAGAGTCATACCATAACCTCTTCTCTCTGTTCCATCAGCATTTGCCATGAGCTTATCGTCTGTCAGTTCAACTGAATGAGACTCAGCTCTTCTACATCTGAAGCGTTCATTTCCAAAGTTTAGCTTCAATCCCATTTCTACAATTTCCTGGGTAATTTGCTCTTCAGTTTCTTCAGAATGCAGTGAACCACAAACAAACTGTATGCACAGTTTTTTTCTAACATATCTTCATCGATGTTGGCTTTATTTCTTTCTAGCATTAATGGTCTATGTTGTGAAGGGACAATGGAACAAAATGAAAACATTAAGTTTTGTGTTCGACTGAGCAAAAGTGCCACGGAGTTGTTTCAAATGAAGAGCTGGTGTATGGGGAGATTTTTTCTTCATGGGGCATTAATTTTTTTTTTCTAGTATCGATGTAGTTTTCCAGCTGCCGTACTGTGTACTCAATATGGCATAGAGAGTGAGGTTATGGAATTAAAAGAAGTGTGCATAACGCTGGTACAGAAAGGGGAATTAATGTACTAAATATTTTCCACCGGGTATAGCAAAATATCGGTGAATTTCGCGTATCATAAAATGTTCATAAGCAGGGACTTTTTGTTCGCTAAATGAATTGTCAGCCGCAGTTTAGTAGTCCGTTTAATGTTCATAAATACAAACTGTTCGTTCCTTGAAAGCTCGTAAGTAGAGGTGGAGTTTAAGATCCACTTTTTTCTGCCTGCCGCTACGTTTATAATAGTGCGTGGATACAAAATCCGTTCCATAAAAACTTAGAGTATTTTTTTTTAGTTGGCAACAGTGCGAAGGGAGAAAATAACCATGAAATACGACTAACTGAATTAAGGAAGTATATGTGGCAACAGTTATTAGCCGTGGCAGACGAATCTGGTTTTGTTATTTCGCAGTTGTTTAAGGTACGTCTGCATTTCACCGTGCAGCTATGGAAGTGAGTGATTCAGAGTTCAGAATTGAAATGCGTTGTGTGATAAAATTTTGGCAACTGTTTGGATAAAACCGCTCCAGAAACAGTTGATTTATTGAAAAAAGCTTACAAAGATAAATGTTTGGGTGAGTCAACGATTTTTAGATGCCACCATGATTTCAAAAAAGGGCCGTTTGTCGACAGAACTCGCTCCTAGGCCTGGTCGACCTGAAAGTGTTGTTACGGAGCTTATTGTTAATACTGTTTGGCCAATCCTGCAAGAAGATCGACGAATGACATGGAAAAACATAGCGGCGTCAACTAATATTTCAGAAACGTCGGCATTCCGCATTCTACGCGACAAATTCCTGCTGCATCGTGTGTGTTCCAGATGGGTACCTCATCACCTGACGAGAGAACAATTGTTAGCCAGAGTTCATATGTGTCATTAGTGAAAACAAATTATTGCAAAGGATCCAAACTTTCTAAACACAGTAATAAGTGCCGATGAAACATGGGTCCACTATTTCGACCCCCTCACGAAGCGCGCAACGAGTGTCTGGAAACACACAGGCTCGCCTCCTCCGAAAAAGTCCGTCAAACCAAATCAGCTGGGAAGGTGATAATGATAATTTTGTTTGATCATAGAGATATAGTCTACCAGCCTGCCGTTCCTCCACAAATTACTGTCAATGCTGAGTATTACATTTCAGCCTTGAAGCGACACATATCGATTAAGCGACCGGAACTGGTGGTCAAATGAACCCTACACCATGATAACGCGCGCCCACATGTGGCTGGCTGCTTGTGTTCAACAGTTCCTTACGAAATGCAGTATTGAAATCAGGCCACAGCCTGCCTACAGTCCTGACCTCGCCCTGTGCGATTTCTGATTGTTTCCAACAATGAAGGAGAAGTTCCGTGGCGCAACATTCATCACAGATGCTGACGTTATTCAAGCTGTACAAAGGTCACTAAAGCAGCTTCCACAAAATGCCTTCGCCATATGCTCTGAGAAGTGGACTGAACGATGAGACCATTGCATATCATCCGAGGGAAGATACTTTGAGAAAGAATAACATATATTTTGCTGTACCTATATTTTTTCATTTAGTGGGATTTTACTCTCAGTTTTTATAGAATTCCGTTGTAGTTATTCTATATACTTCCCTCCCGAGCAGGTATTTTCGTTCTTTCTCGTTACATAATTAACTCTAACACAAGTATGTTATCTGCCCAACACTTTCTTCTTTTTGACACGTTGTTCTTTTTATAGGTAAGATTTAACGTGAGTAGTTCCATCTTATTTTTGTGGTTGTGGAAAGGTTACTGCACTAATTAAGCTAGGACACACTTTATTTCACTCTTTATTCTTTTTACGTCGTTCTTTTTTTTTTTTTCGTTTCATCAGAACCCTGTCTTGCTGAAGACTTCTTGGTCCAATAACAATCCAGAGGATAAGTAAGAATTTTCATGCTTGTGAAAATAATAATAATAAAAAAACGAAAAACCGATGGAAAAAAAAGCAAAAAAAGTTATCGATCACCGTGTATTTACATACAAAAAGCACACTAACTGCGTAATCTCTCCAGACAAGCATTTTAATTTTTACGACTTGTAACGTTTACTGTTGTAATATCCCACCACGACGTCGGAGTAATGCGATAAAATTTTATGTTTCTCCTAATTCTAAAACATTCCGAACTGCGTCGTTAAATGCCTGCACCAATACCGAAACATGGAAATTTCGCTCAAAATATTTTTAACGTCCCCCACCAAAATGTTAATGTCTGCATCTCTCTCTCTCTCTCTCTCCGGCTTAACGTTGCTAGACCTGACGGGCGTTCTTCTCTGAACAGGCCCTTTTTAATACCGAGATTTCTTCCCTGCATTTTTATGGTGTGCGTTTCTCCGTTGAAAACGTAAATGGGGAGATTCTCATTTGCATTCCATACACGATGCGTCTTTTATAAGCACGCGGTTGGCATCTTATTTATATGCCCAGGAAAAAGAGTCTGGGGGAGTGAGGCAGAACATCTGCTGCATGAATAATTTGGGCAATCTCTCACATGCGGCAGAAAAATATATATATATTACCGGATTTCTCTGTTTTTAAAGCACTTGATTTTGTTCCACATTCGATGAATTGATGTTTCACCATACACGCTTGCCTGAAGGAAACCCTTTACCAGTCTTCACGGCACCACGCTGCTGTTTTTCCCTTCTAGCTCTGCTTCACCTCAGTTGCGAAGCTTCTTAAACGTAACGTAAGAGAGAAAGGTTTGATTAACAGTCGCGTACGTACTTAATTCTTCAAGACAAGTATTTTGCGGTTTCTCTGTTTTCTTAAGATCAGATTTCAAAAATTCTGCGGGCTTAAACCAAGGAACCTACGGTACGCGTGCGAAACTTAAAACGTTCCAGGCACAGAATATAGGAAAAATCGAGAGTACGTTGGCACTTGTTGTAGATAATAATTTATGTTATGCATCTTTTTTGCATGCCAAGGTTTTTGTGGGTGTGAAATAAAACGAGGATTCGAGAGTATACATTTGTTTACGTACTACACATTTGCTTTATTCGAGTCACTCGCGACCACACCGAGCCACAGTCCGGCACATACTAAGTGGAATTAAATCATAACAATAAGGTTTACTAATTCCTGCCATTGAGCGGTACTTAGGTAGGTGTAAGAACTTCAGTGAAGATTTTATAAACCACTGATAGGAGGCTGATAGGTCTGTAGTTCCTGAGATCCTAAAAAGGTGACATTGAGGATCTCAGGAACTACAGACCTATCAGCCTCCTATCAGTGGTTTATAAAATCTTCACTAAAGTTCTTTCACACCGCTTGAAGGTAACACTGGACATGGCTCAACCGAGAGAACAAGCTGGATTCAGGAGTGGCTACAGCACAATAGATCATATCCACGTACTGAGAGAACTAATTGAAAGAGCGAGGGAATATGAACTTCTATTGTGCATGGCTTTTATCGATTATGAAAAAGCCTTTGATTCGGTGAAACCATCAGCAGTTACAATTGCTCTGAAATCCTGCGGTATTGAATATGCATACGTTAATATTATCAATAACATCTATGAAAATGCAATTGCAAAGATTAGGCTGTTTGAAAATACAACACACATAAAAATTGGAAAAGGAGTGAGACAAGGTGACACCATATCTCCGAAGCTCTTTAATGCCATATTGTAATATGTCTTTCAATCACTGAACTGGGAAAACAAAGCGATAAAGATTAATGGAGATTATCTAACTCACCTTCGTTTTGCTGATGACGTAGTCATTTTTGTAACTACCCCATCAGAGCTGCAGAGTATGATCCGGGAACTTGCTGACAAGTGTAAAGAAGTGGGATTAAAAATGAACTTTCAGAAGACAAAAGTGATGTACAATGCTTTTACAAGAAATGAAGATTTATCGATTGATGGAGAAAAGCTGGAGGTAACAGATACGTACGTTTATCTTGGACAGCAGATATCAAGTGAGGGTCACATTGATGGAGAAATTAATCGGCGTATAAAACTTGCCTGGAGAGCTTTTGGAAGAAGCAGCATAATTTTCAAGAGCAATATGCCATTATGTCTTAAAAGAAAAGTGTTTGATCAATGCATTCTTCTAGTGCTTACGTATGGTGCAGAGACGTGGACCTCAACTAAAAGAGTCATACAAAGGCTACAGACAACTCAAAGCAGCATGGAGAGGTGCATGCTTGGTGTAACCAAGAAAGATAAGAGAGGAACTCGTGGATCAGAAAAATGACAACAGTGGAAGACATGAAGATCAGAGTAAAATCCCTGAAATGGCAATGGGCTGGACATACTGTTAGAAGGACAGACCATCGATGGACAGCCGAAATTTTAGACTGGATTCCGAGGGACAGGAGAAAACCCAGAAGAAGACCACATGGAAGATGGGTGGATGAAATTCGAAAGTATGCGGGAGTGAGATGGAGGAGACTGGCACAAGACAGACCGTTGTGGAAGAGGATTGGAGAGACCTTCGTCCAGCAGTGGATTGATAATGGTTGACAATGATGATGATGATGATGATTAACGAATGTTATTGTTGTAAAACCAATGGAAGAAAATATGTGTGCCATAAAAGTATTAGGTGTACAAATAAGTTTTAAAGCGTTTTGAGACAACGCAACATGTAATTTGAGAGAAAACAGCAAAAACTTTTACGAATCAAAATATGTGCCGTCGTTATCTATCACCTTCCGCCATCGGTCGGGCAGCTGACAGATTCCAGCTATGAAGAATACTTCGTCGTGTGACGCGATGAAGTCGACAACCCATTTTTGCACTTCGTCACATGTCCGGAACAGTACAGCAGACCCGTGTTGCATCGAGCGGAACAAATGATAGTCTGAAGGGGCTATGTCGGGACTATAAGCCGTGTGCTCCAGAACTTCCTAGCCAGGCGTCAATAACGTTTCCTTGACCATTTCGCGACATACGTTCCCGATAGATTTCCTGGTTCAATCGCAGCAATTGTTGCTTGTGGCGATAACAGTTTCACCCTGTTCCAATAGTTCATAATAGAGCACACCCTTCATTTCCCACCAGTTGCACAGCAGAATTTTCTTGAAGTGAATAGTGCGTTTCGGTGTCGAAGTCGTTGCTTCACCGGAGTCTACTCAGTGTTTTTGTGCGTTTGGGATTTTCATACCCTATCCACTTTTCATTACCCGTAACGATTTTCCGCAGGAAAAGTTCTTTGTTGTTTATTCAACAGAATCAAAGACTTCATGACAAGCTCATCCTCGTTCCTCTGGCTCAGGCCATATAGCACCCATTCTCCTTCCTTCTGAATCTTTCCCACTGCGCGTAAACGATTGGAAATAGTTTGTTCAAGTTACCCCCAGTTGTTCAGCTAGTTCTTTTTCCGTTTGAGACGAATTTTCATCCATCAATGCTTGCAGTTCCTGGTGTGTAACCTTCTGCGGGGCGCCACTGCATTCTCGATCGCTAACATCAGAATCACCTGCTTTAAGCCGTCTTAACTAAATCTCACACGTTCTTTTCGATACAATATTCTCCCCCAGAACAGAACAGATCGGTGGACATGGTTTTGCAGCACATTTTCCTTAATGAAATTTGTAACGAATGCAGTGTCGAATAAATGCAGTATCGCTTGCCATCTTTCACTTACCGATGTGCAAGTGCGTTTGACTGTTGGGCAAACTTGGTGTGTCACATTTTATACTCTGGACCGGTTACGGTCACATGACAACAACGCTGGGGAATGTTGGATATATAAATTAGCGGTATCCGTCACACATAAAACGCTTTACAACTTATTTGTACACCTAATAAATATTTACTAAATTATGGCGGCGGCAATAGTAACAATTTCGACTGTTTAGTTTTTCAACATTGCTAGTGCGTTGCGTTTGTGCCAAAGCAGAACAAGTGTATGAAGCTTATGCCCAAAGAAACCTGTTGCAGTGTTTAGTCTAAATGCTGAATAAAATTTTGTTAAATCGTGGTGTAGAGGATTTGAGGAAAGTAATGCCTTACGTCTGGTGTTAAACACCCGTTAGGTATAGCAAACTATGTGATTGTAGTTAAAATGCACAGTTAGCTGGTAGAAACACAACCCACAATGAGCAAAACAAGAAATACCGCCGCCAACTTTCCAGACACCAGAAACCACCCTAGCAAACCCCAGGGGAGATTAAAACATACACGGAAGCTGGAGCTGGCCTCACGTAAAACTAAACTTTAACTCCTTTCTTTTCACTTATGCACACCCTTCTACTCGCCGTATACCAATCCATCCTGCCCGAGGTACAGTTCCTTTAGCAAAAAAGTTTGTTCCTAGTTTATCCCTCTCGCTGACGAGCCGAAGATACTGATAAACTCCTAAGGAGCAAGATGGTCGTTAGCTATTCTTCGGGACTGGCTGGTGTGATTAGGCATGGGCGGTGTGTTTGGCAGTAAGACAAACACACCGCCCATGCCTCATCCGAAATTCGAACTTGGTCTCGTCTGGGGCGAATGATTAGAGGCCAGCGTCTCATACCACTTGACCACTGGGAAGGCTCAGAATAGTTGTGGGAGACTCACAAGTCTACTAATGGGGAAAGAGTACCGTAAAGTTATGAACAAATGGGGAAAGAGTACCGTAAAGTTATGAACAAATGGGAAAAAGAGCACCGTAAAGTTATGAACAAATGGGGAAAGAGCACCGTAAAGTTATGAACAAATGGGGAAAGAGCACCGTAAAGTTATGAACATAGACAGAAGGCCTGAGACTGTAAACTTATTGTACCGGCCAAGGAATGGCCAGTAAGACGTTAGCAAGAAGATCTTGAGAATGGCATAGGAGGGACACTGCCTAATCCTTAAAGTCAAGAAGGTGTTGTACCACGTATTTATGTAAAATTTTAATACCCAAATGAGGAAGCTAACATAACTTTTGTGAATAGGTATTCTTATTAACTTGTAACAATAAAACTATTGTACCTCAAACACAGTCATTGAAACAGCACAAAAAAAGTTGATTTGTAGGGAACTATTTAGTACTATACTGAGACATTACTCATTTTGTATCGTTCGTTGAATTCGAATGGCACTAGACTATGCACCGTCTGCAAGAAATCACAAATTCCAGTGAACGAATATAAGCATTCTTCCCTTCCCTCATCAAAGCTGGAAAGAATAAAGAACACGTGAGTGCAAAGCAGGAAAGAATAAAGAACATATGAGTGCAAAGCAGGAAAGAATAAAGAACATGTGAGTGCAAAGCAGGAAACAATAAAGAACACGTGAGTGCAAAGCAGGAAACAATAAAAAACATGTGAGTGCAAAGCAGGAAAGAATAAAGATCATGTGAGTGCAACTTCCAACTGTTTGCAAAGCAGAAGTCATACTTTTTTCGTTGTCTGTTTAGTCAAATCCGTTACGGGGACGTTATCGCTGAATGAAAATAGAATTTCTTTTGGTATTCTTACGGAGACTTGCTCCACCATATCAACTGTAATAATACTTCTTGTGCTTCATTAAAGGAGAGGCAAATGTTTAAAATACGTTACCCCCAAGAAAATTAAAATCGCACGAAGAAGTCCCAAGTTTCTTTCGTTTTGTCTTCTGCTCTTGCAAAAGCACGAGATTATGGGAATTGTAAAGTTCATGAAATTTTTTTTTAAAAGCTCTTGATTCCAGAGGATGTGGAGATATAAATTGCAGGCGTTTTTTTTTTTTTTTTTTTTAAACAAAAAAAAACGCTTCTATGAGTTTTTGAATTTTTAATTGCAAGCTGTAGGGTGTAGTGTACGGCGGGTAAATGGCTCATTTTAATTTTCAGGAAGGTGTTCTTTCTGGACCGGGAAATTTCCTACGGAGAAGATTTTTTTTTCTCGGGCGGGGAGTTTTGTTTCCTACTGGTGGGTGGTGTACTACTTCAAGTACTGTAATGATCGTGTATGTGTTCCTGACTGAACACTGCATAAATCAGTTCTTAATTACATCGGCTACAGTGAAACAGGAGTCACCCAAGAAACTTCAAGGAGAGGTTACTTAAGGTTAGTCTTCATTCATCCAACACTCCTTTAGCACTTTCAACAAGGCACAACAACAAATCAATTAACTTAATCCAACTAATGTGAGTTAATAATCAGAACACTTGATTAAAGAAAAATACTAAAGATATAACACGCAGCCTTCAAATAGATCAAACTTCAATTAAACCAAGCCACTTCCACGATTATAGCATTATAACATCCACCATCTCTATACCTTTGCTGTAGCTCAAACATTATATATCTTCCGGTTCTCATCTGACACATACACACGTCATACTTTCCGACCTCAGGGTGTTGCCAACCATACTCTTGCGAGAGAGAAGATATAACGTTAAGTTTAAAAAACGACGCTATGAAGAATGAACTCAAATGTGCATATAGAAAGTAACTAAGAAGGAAAGTATAATTAGAATATACGTCACAGTACAAACAATTTAAATTTGGAAATTGTGTCATCATGTTCTGGTTTCTTTTGCGCGACATTGATTTGAGATACGTAGTGAAACGAACAAAAAATTAACAGTGACAAATCGATTTCGAGTGGGAATAGTTTCATAGGTGTTAGAAATTAGCAGTAACTTGTAGAAAAATTATATTCACTGCATTTCAGGTAATCACTGTAAGTTTCAGAAATACACAAAAACACATAAGTACTGACATTCTGTAAGCGGTAAGCACATTTACGTAAAAATAGCGAAGTACTATAATACAATATTTTAAAATGAATATGCTATGTTCACGAATGATAAATACGCATTTGGATACAATTTACATGATAAATATGTAACTTGAAAAAAAAAAAAGCATCCTTGCTGTTCGCTAAATCGCATTGTTCGGCATGTTTGAGTTTATGATTGAATAAAATATTTAATATCATTTTACATTACTTTCAGGTATTTAAAACGAAGTATTAAAAATTTGTTCAACTCTCAACACGCGTAAAACTACGCCGCTCTCGAAATCCCGTGTATTTGTAGTAGGCATAATGATATAAAAGGGGTTCTATAATTTCTTTGCCCTAGCAGAGGTCATTCTTTGGAAATTGATTGGTAAAACTATCGATATTTATTTCTTCACTTGACATCCAAGACAATCGATTTTTATGGACTGAGCTGCTGTGAAACACCAGAATGCAAATGATGACAGCGTGTCAAAACAATCGATTTTTATCGACTGACAGCGTGTCTTGACCAGCAATGGCAACCGTTAATAGTAGATCAGTTGAGTCCATTTCGATATACACGGTCGAGTCCCATTATTGTGACCACCAGCTAGTATCCAGAGTAACCGCCGTGTGCAGCGCGGACAGCAGCTAGACGGACTGGGAGTGACTCAATAAGGTGCTGGAAGACGTTCACGGGTATGTGGAGCCATGCTGACTGCATTGTACCTCACAGCTGCTGGAGGGTGCGTGGTGGAGGATCCATACAGCAAACAACACGATCGAGGTGGTCCCACAGATGCTCAATTGGGTTTAAGTCTGGGGACTTAGGGGGCCAGGGAAGAGCTTTGAAGCCTTTATCGTGCTCTTCCAACCACTCTCGTACATTTCTAGCTGTGTGACACGTCGCATTGTCGTGATGGAAGATCCCATTCGCCCTAGGGAAGACAATCAGTATGTATGGGTGTACGCGGTCTGCAAGGATGGATTCATAACGAATTAGGTCTGTAGTGCCTTCCACAGGTATGTGTGAACCAGGGAATGCCACGAAACACTCCCCAGACCATAACGCTGTCCCCACAAGCTTATGTTTTTCCAGCAGTGGTTGAAGAGTGTTTGTTCTCTGATGTTTCTCGCCTTATACGCCAACGCCCATCCGTTCGATGAAGTAGAAAACGTGACTCATCGGAGAAGGTAATCCTTTGCCAATCGGCGGGGGTCCAATTCCGATACTACCATGAAAATATAAGCCTTTTCTGCCGATGCTCCTTTGTTAGCATAGGTACAGTGTCCATCCGTCTGCATCGGAGCCCCATACGCAGCAGGGTTCCTTAACTGTCGTTTTAGACACAATTCCCGGAGCCCACTGGCTTATTCGGCCAGTGAGTTACTCGACTGTAGCGTGACGATCGGCCCTCATGCATCTTCGAAGCCGACGTTCACCTCTCACGACCGTGGCGCGTGGTGCTCCGCAGTTTTCATGTCGCTTATTCGCAATGGTGCCATTTGTCCAATTACGATACACTTTAACCATAGCAGCAAGCGAGCAGTTCACAAACCGCGCGGTTTCAGAAATACTGCCACCCTTGGCACGAAAGCCGATAATCATCCCTTTTTGAAAATCTGATAAATTGCACCTTTTTTTATCCATGACAACAACGAGTGATTTGTTTTCCGAATGCCTACAGCACACCTTTTATACCCTCCAAGCCAGCTCACGACACGTGCCTTCTTTCATTGGCTACGCGCTGTTGACGACAAAAGTAGGAGGCGGTTACAATAATGTGACTCGACTGTGTATGAGTATATTGCTCAGTGCGATTCGATTCCTCAATGAGAGGATATATCCGTGTCCTATGTACTCTTTCTATATCGCGTTATTCTGTTCGATGGATGCAAGCAGATTTGTAAAATTCAAATTTTCCAAGTGGATGGGAATGCATCGGGTATGCTCTGAAACGGAAGTAGTCGCTCAGTGTTCGCGTGATGGGGCGCGAACTTCTTTCCTTCCTTTTTGGGGGAATTTAACGACCACCTTGAGAGATTCTAAGTGATATAAACAATCGTCCGTCCCGAATTTAGGGTCACTGGTTCTAGAGACGGAACACGGCCAGCGCCGTAAAATAAACACATCTGCCATACGTCGTCCTTGACTCTTACCCAGGCCCTGCTCGGGTCAATAGGTGGAAACCTACGTCTGTGCCCACTCGACCACGTGGGCGGCTGCACGAGTTTCTGACTTATAATATCGTATACTGGGTTCGAATCTCAGCATCAGCAACGGATATTGTGTTCACTGCACTGGCACAGGCCTGATCTCTTCCTAGAAACCACTGGCCCTAAATTAGGGTTGGGAACTCGTTATAGCCCTGGACCACGAGTGAGTGGGGGGAGGAAGTTTTAGCACTGGGATCGCAAAACTTCCTCCCCCACTCGTTCGAAAATAAGAAACTACTGTAGCCAGAGGGGTCGGGGTTTGAACCCCTGCCTTGAGAGGAGACTGAGCACGAATTTAAAGCGATATATATACGTGTATACGAGGCTTTTACCAATAAACCAAACCCAGGCCCCCCCCCCCTCTTAAGAAATTTCTGGCTACGCCACTGCAAGCCCTGTCGCCACTGACTGTAGCATATTAAAGTAATTTACTTATGTATCTACGGCGGCTGTAAGTGCACTTTGTCTTAGAACAACATGCAGCTGTTGATGCAATTTGGAAACAAAATGTCTTTAATTAACCAGAAGTTAAACAAGCTGCTGACACCCAGGAGGAAGAAAAAGGAGAAATGGGTTTTGATTTGAGAGGAATTTCGGCGATTTTGTGAGCGACTGATGGTATTAAACCTTTTTGCACTGACTGTTTTCCAAGTTGCATCGGTGGGTTGTCGAGAGAACAAACTTTTTACTTCGTGTTTCTGCTGGGTCTCGGTTCGAAACCTGGTAAAACGCTGGTTTTGCCGATATGGTACTGACTCTAGAACAAGACTTCGTAACTCAGAAACAGCCTGCTTCTCAAAGTTTTGGATTATTCATGTGGCAGCCGTTTAAATAATTTTCGTTCCAAAGTTTGGGAAACTTGCAAACGCATTTCATCAAAGGAAAATTATTTATCTTTCGGTCCCAGTTTCGAATATTTGCAATGCACTCGGAACTAAAGATTAAACAAATTCATCGAATCAAAATTAAAAAAATTGTTCATTTCCGTATCTCAGTGAATAGTTTTTTTTTTTTTCGTTCGTTATGGAGGCAGACATATCACGAGCAATTTCACGCTGCATGAAATGAAAAAAGAAAATGAAAAAAAAAACTGTGTTGGCTGAATTCTGCAGAGCAGCATATAATACAGTAACTGTTATTGAGCAGGCATTTGTTTCGTGCATTATAAATTACAGCAGAAACATTTATTACATTACGGTCTGGTTCACTTTGCTTGGTAAATAAAAGGAGATGAAAAAACAGACGAAGAAAAGAAAAAGATAAAGCAAAATGACAACCCTTAATTTAGCTGTGCAGCTTAAGCCTCTTGGCGTTATTAATATGACCGTGATCGTATTAAAAAGAAAAGAAAAGAAAAGCCAAGAAATACATGCAGCTGTGTTCCATTGCTTTTGGGAGTGTTTGCCCAGCGGAGTTTCCCACGCTAAACATTACTTGGCGTTCTCATAGATGATTCACAACCAGCGAGAAACTTACGTAGAAAAGAAACACGAAAAACGCTGGCAAAGCGGGGAGGGGGACGCTAAATTTCTGCCGTTTGACTTCCACTGTTCCTCCCGCAATCAAGAGTTCAAAGTTCAAAGGGCGTAAAAGAAAAAAGAGAGAGCTAGAAAAAGAAAGAGAAACGTAAAAGGACAGGGAAGGAGGGGTGTTATAATGGGACAGAAGAAAGGGCGGGATGAATGAAGCATGGAGTTATATAGTTTGATGGCCGAAAAAATCTGGCGGCGATTCAAAGAAAAATGCAACTGTGACGTCACGAAATGGCAATTTGCGGAAATTGTTAAGAAACGAAAAAATCCCTTTTTTGTATCTTAATGCTCTTTGAAGAAATGTTATAAGGAGAACGTTGGAAAAGAAAGAAATATGATAAAGAAGTCAGAGAGCTTAAGAGGAAAAATGCTTTAATGATAGATGTGGTAATTGCATCTTGGGCGTTAACACAGACGCCTGGAATTGAGAAAACTGTGACGGACTGATATAAGCTTCCAGAGCGTGTGTGATCGCTTGCATGATGATGAGAAAAAAGGAATTCTGTTGATTCCTTTCGTTGACACATCTTTAAATCAAACCTAGCGGTGTTTAAAATTCGAAAACGCCTTTCTGCGTTGCGGAGACTCATTTTCAAATCATATATAAAGAAGTGGGGTAATGATTTTGAATTTTATGGCAACACTTTTTTTTTAATCGATTTCCACCAAACCACTCAATGTCTTCGAGAAGTTTGCACTGACGACCCTGAAACCAAACTTGAACACATTTTTTTTTTGCAGTTGCAAATGTAATAAAGTCGTGAATTCAAAAACTGACATGTGCTGGGTGTTTCTAACAACTGCGAAAATAATGAATCTCTTCTACTTCGTCTTTGTAAAAAAAAAAAAAAAAAAAAAAGTAATAACGATTTAGATTTTTGTACAACAGTTCGCAGTTACTTTCATAACATAGTGTGTTATTTTCATAACTAGACCGATGCGCCATTCCATTATGACCACCCCCAGCCTAGAGAAATGGGCCCGCCTGGAGACCGAGCGGTGGTGCAGGTGAAGTTCACAGAGCAGTATATATACAACCCGAGGACTGGCTTTCGGTTAGTAGGGCCGCGGGTGGCCTAGTAGGCAACTTTCGTGACTGCCACGTAAAGGACCTCAGGTTCGATCCCAGCCAGGTACGAAAGCTGGATCCACTAAATACCCGCCGTGCGTCGGATGGGCACATTAAGCCGTCGGACCCCGGGTACTGGCCCCACGGTAATAAATAAGGGCGTCTTTTCCCCCCTTTCTACTTCGCTTCCGTGTCACTTTCCTATCGGGCACTCTAGCCCAATCTCCTAGCTTCATATTCTAAGGGTTGTTTAAAACCTGGGGTCAGACACTCCCTTCCTAAAATCCTCTACATATGATCATTTGATCATTTTGTCGGTTAGTAGAGTGTTCGGAGTCAGAATTGGAAAAGCTGTCGATTTATCGGAGTTTGATAAAGGACAAATTGTGGCGGCACGGTGTATCGGAACTACGATCTCGGAAACGGCCGGCTTGTGGGTTGTTCGCGGGCCGCTGTAGTGAGTACGTATCAAAAGTGGTGCACAGATGGCCAAACGACGGACCGTCGCCCAGCTGTGTGTCGTCCGTAGCTCATTGATGCCAGAGGGGAGCGGAGACTGTCGTGCATTGTTCACAGCAACCGCGCGGCTACAGTGCGACAAATCACCCGCAGATACAACAGTGGTAATCAGGGCAATGTGTTACAGCGCACAGTGCATCGCAGCCTTCTGCGCATGAACCTGCGTAGCCGAAGACCCAGTCGGGTCTTCATGCTCACTGCACGTCATCTCCAGCAACGCATGAAATGAGCCCAGGATCATCGAGATTGAACCGTGGATGATTGGAAGAAAGTGGCCTGGTCTAACGAATCAAGATTCTTGGTGCATCACATAGACAGGCGAGCGCGGATACGCCGATTACCAGTGAAGGCTATGGGACCTGGATGCCACGTTGGGCGGAAACAGGCCTGCGGCGGCGGTATTATGCTGTGGGCGATGATTTCTTGGGACACTTTAGGCCCCATGATCGCGATAGCACAATCCCTGACAGCTGTCAGGTATCTGAACATCGTTGCGGACCAAGTTCACCCATTCATGGCAACTGTGTTCCCTACTGGTCATGGCCATCACCAGCAGGATAATGCCCCATGCCACAGCGTCAGAATCGTCAAGGAGTGGTTCGAGGAACATGCTGGTGACTTTCTGTTAATGCCCTGGCCTCCAAATTCACCTCAGATGAACCCAATCGAACATTTGTGGTTCGACTTGGAAAAGCAGGTTCGCGCTAAATAACGGCCACCTCGAAATGTACGGAAACTGGAGAACCTGCTGTTGACATTATGGTACTAGATACCCCAGGTTACCTATTCCCACCTCATCGATTCGATGCCTCGTCGAGTGGCCGCTATTTTGTGTGCGCTGAAGGGGGTCCTACAGCTTATTAGGTAAGTGGTCATAATGTAATAGCTCATCGGTGTATAATTGACTTCGTAAATTTGTGGCCACCCCGGTGGCAGAGTGGTTTAAGCGCTGACTTATGACCGTTCGTTCGTCCGTCCTAGTGGGTCCGAGTTTGAATCCCGGTGAGGCATGGATGTTGTGTTTGTCTTACGGGACTGGCTCTCTCTCTTCCTTGGAACCAGTGGTTCTAAATTAGGGACGGACGACTGCTTATACCCTTTTGAGTTCCTCACGGTAGTCGTTAAACCCTCAAAGAAAAAATATTATGTGTTCAAAGTCTCCAGTCACCCTTAAGCAATTTGCCCTGACTGTCCCTGAAATAGATTTTGAAGAAATTTGTCAGCTGTGTAAATCATTTAATCCTCATTTCCGAAATTAACATCTTTTGAAGCTTGAATTGCGAAAGTAACTGACTCCATTGAAGTTGTAGAGAAGCAAACATACCGATTTTATTTTTATTTTTACGCAACAAATGAAACATCTCATTACCGATTTCATAAATTTCTCCGTCTAAATTATGATATTGTCAATGGGCAGTTTACTTGCTACAGGTCTTTGTTGTCGTCGTTCTATGTTTGGACCTAATGGCAGCTCTTTGCAAAAAATATATAGCAAATGAATAGTTCAGAAAGTTGCAGTTTGTTTCAATTAACTTATTATTTGCTTAAACTTATAGTACAGGTTGTCCTAGGATTATATTACTAAATTATTTTTTAAAGCTCTCAATTTTTTCGCTACTTATCCTGTTTCTTAATTACTCTTTCTTTCGTATTTACTCCAAATCTACGAAACTTTGAATTCTTCACTCGGAGACCCTAAGAGGTGCTCCTTTCTCAGATCATTCTCTCGTGACCTCTTCTTTGCTTCCCTTTTATCGTGACCTCTCCTTTGCTTCCCTTTTATCGTGACCTCTCCTTTGCTTCCCTTTTAGCGTGACCTCCGTGTTCGATCGTCTCCCTCAACTCTTTTCTGACTCCCTCTTCGTTGGCTCCAAGAGTAATAAAATCATTCAGCCGTCTCGATGTGCTTTGGATCACAATGTACATGATTACTACACAGGCCAATAAAACAATAAAAGCACTTAGCCTACATATTAACATCTACTAATTCTTATTGCCATCCTTTTTCGAATATTCTCATGTTGACCGCCGCAACAAAGATTGACAAGGAAAGACCCACTGTTGAAAGTTGAATACGGTTACTTTAACGAAACAGAATACGTACAAACTCTTCAGTTGCATTAGACTATACATTAGATATCAAGCGAGGGCCACATGGAAGGAGAAATTAATAGGTGTATAAAACTTGGGTGGAGAGTATTTGGAAGAAACAGTACAATCTTCAAGAGCAATTTTCCATTATGTTGTAAAAAAGTGTTTAGTCAATGCATGTTTCTAGTTTTTACTTATGGTTGAGGGTCGTAGATATTAACTAAAGAAGACATGAATAGGCTGCGGACAACTGTAAGAAGCATGGAAGATAGGAAAACGAACTCGTGGATTAGGAAAACGACAAGAATGGATGAGATATCTTGATCAAAGTAAAGACCCTTAGTGGGCTGAACATATTTCTAGTGACTACTACCCTTGGACAACTGCAATACTAGACTGAGCACCAAGGGACATGAAAAGGACCACAAGAAAACCACGTAGGACATGGCTTGATGAAATATTCAAGAGCATGTTTGAGTGAGATTGAAGAGTATTCTTCTAGACACAGAGTTGCACAAAAGGGCTGATGAGACCTCCATCCAGTAGTGGATTGGGAACGGTTGATGTCATCATGAAATTCTGAGATTGATATCACGTGCAACATGCTTCTTGCAACTACTAAAAGTGACTGATCCCTTCTGCATCATCATTTTTAAAGAAGCAAAAGTAATGGTTTTGAAATGTAAACTGAGTGCTGAATTGCAACTACCTACCTAACACTTCGTGGGCTCACCTTTCGCCTGGAGAACGGTTTCTACCCGGTATGGCATCGACTCCACGAGGTGTCTGTACAGTTGTGTGGGGAATCTGCAACAGAGCTGTTTGTATTGCGGTCCACAGTTGCGGTATGTAGCGGAGTGGTGAATCTAAAGGCTTCAACTGACGTTCCACAAAATCCCAGCGATGTTCAATTGGGATGAGATCAGGCGATTTTGGAGGTAATTCGAGGTCTCATATCAGTACTGTGTCGATCTAACTCTTTCTGCGGGAGGTTGACTAGATGCCAAGGGGTGTTATCGTAGTGGAAGGATCCATTCGTTTCTAGGTGGCAGAACAATATTGTGGGGTGTACATGGTTCAGACGCAATCCCTTGTAGAAGCCAGCGTCCATACGTTGGGCCATGCGCACCCCGTTCATACCAACTGAACATGTCCCATGTCATACAATGGCCCTCACCAGCGTGGATAGTCGATGACATGCATGAGGGACCCATAGTGTCATGCTGCGTACGCCAAATACACTCATATTGTATTGGGCCGTCAACTGCGAAACTGTGCTACACCGATTTCCCCGCACTACGCGTCACACCCGTCGTTCACCTATCGAACCCACCTTTCACCGCCCTTTACTGTTGTGTCGCCGTTTGGTTGTTCCGCCATTTTAGCACCCCTCCTGGTATATATTAACTACGAAGGCCCTCGACCAGCCACAAGTGTCGCCGTTCCAAAATGGACTCACCAACTCTTTATACGCCGATAATTTTGCCTTTCGTGCGCTCCGATAAATCCTTAATATCACCCATCACATCCGTAACTTCGCTCTCTACTGAAACCACCATCTTAAATTTTGCCTGTAAACCACACTGTCCTTCTCATTACCCCAGAATCGGGTGTAACTCACTTTGCATGGGGGTGGTCGTCACTCAGTGTGTACAATAGCATTGTGTATTGTACTCTGTTCCCAGCACTGCTACCGAAAGTTTGTAAGAATACATATTTTCACTTAATACTCGTATCATTATCTTCCTCCATGAATCATGCCATAACATATTGAATGTTCGAACAGAAGAATAGCAGCCTAATATTACAATAATTTTCATTTAATAGTTTTATATTATTTTCATTTTACTGAAAAACCACTGAATGCAGATGGGTTTTTCTACACAGGTATTTGTAAGAAGTTTAGATGAATGAATTTAAATGTGCAATATGCTTATTGCATGTTGCACATTTAAATGATTGAGGTTTGCGATTGCAGCGCGTCCAAGACCGGCGCTGCAATCGGAGGGGGGGGGGGGATCTGCGGGGCGCCTTATAAGCCTGAAGGAGTTTGAACGAGACCACACGGCCTCGTTCAAACTCCTTCAGGCTTATAAGGCGCCCCGCAGGGGACTCCACATTCGTGACGAAGTGCACGGTAAAAGTCAGGTGACATCCCTGAGCGATAGACATGCCGAGGAGCCGCGCCTTAGATGTGCGTACGGGCAACTGACGGAGTTTGAACGAGGCCGTGTGGTCGGCGCGCTGAATCGGCCGCCATTTGGGTCGGTCAGACAGTACGGTGCGATCGTGTTGGGAACAGTGGACACGGGAAGGCACCCGGACACGGCGGACTGTCTCTGAACGACCCAGACATATCATCAGCAGAGAGGACCGTGGGATCATGAGAACGGCATGCACAGATGCAACGACGTCTTTGTCCAATATCCAGAGACATGTGACGGCTGTACAAGGGACTCCTCTGTCCGCCAGAACTCTACCTAGCAGAGGCGAATCTGCACTCTCGACGCCCCTTACGTATTCTGCCATTAACACCTGACCATCGTCGGCGTCGATTGCAGTGGTGTCAGCAGCGAGCAATGTGGAGTGCTATGGACTGGCGACGTATAGTGTTCAGCGACGAATCCCGCTTCTGTATAGGAACGGACAACGACCGTGTCAGAGTGTGGAAGACCGCAGGTGAGCGCTGCAATCCCAACATCACTGTACAGTGGCACATGTCCCGAACTGCAGGCGTGATGGTCTGTGCAGTCATCGCATATGACAGCCGTACTTCCCACGCTATGATTCGAGGGACGTTGACAGCCCTGCGCTACGTACAGAAAGGACATCCTGCTGCCCCATGGGCTGCCTTTCCTGGCGGGGCGACCCGGAGCCATTTTCCAGCAAGATAACGCCCGTCCGCACCCGGCTCAGATTTCCCAGGATTGTCAACATCATGCTCCGACACTTCCGTGGTCTTCTAGATCGCCTGAACTCTCGCCCATCGAGCACGTGTGGGACCAGATGCTGCGATGCCAGCTTTCTCCATGTCCCAGTGTTCGTGATTTAGAGCGTCAGTTGCAAGACGTGTGTGCCAGTCTGTCCCAGTATAATATACGGGCGTCTCTTTGACTCCATGCCGGACCGTATCACCGCATGTATCTGAGCACGAGGCGATCCGACGCGATAACTGACGCTGACCGGAATGTGTGTCGTTGTCTGCTGTGACATTGTAATCACTTCTGTCCTTGGTATGTACCATCTCACTACTAATTTCTCACAAAATGTCTTCAATTTATGGACAATTTTTAAGTAAAAAATTCGTTTTTTTTTTATTAATTTACACATTCATTTTGCTTCTGTGGCAATTTGTTTTTTACCGAATATGTAATACTATTTTATCCATTACTGCTGAAAAACGTTGAAAACTACGAATGTTTATAGTTTTTAATACTGAAGAAAGCTAAAAATTACGGATGTTTTAGTGAAAATCCTCCAAATACGTGGCGTTAGTGAATAACTAAGACATCGCTCTTTCCACGTTTTAGTAACACACAGCAACCGAAAATTTTTTAATCGGCCGCTACTGGGGAATCAAATCCCTGATCTCTCGATATCTAGCCGAGCGCGTTAGCCTTACACTACGGTGGCCAATAATCCACGGCGCTGTGTGCGTTTTTCTGTCAGCTTCTGACATCATAAATACGTAAGATGGGCTCAGCTATTGAGACGTCTCCATCTGGTGGACATTAACGGCACTGGCTATGTATAGCAATTAAATCCAAGGGGCGAGATCCAAAGTGAAAATCCTCCAAATACGTGGCGTCAGTGAATAAACTAAGACATCGCTCTTTCCACGTTTTAGCAACACACAGCAACCGAAAAATTGTTAAACGGCCACTGCTGGGGAATCGAATCCCAGATCTCTCGATATCTAGCCGAGCGCGTTAGAGGTTCGATTCCCCAGCAGTGGCCGTTTAACAATTTTTCGGTTGCTGTGTGTTGCTATAACGTGGAAAGAGGTCTTAATTTATTCACTGACGCCACGTATTTGGAGAATTTTCACTTTGGATTTAACTGCTATAATTGATATATAGCCAGTGCCGTTAATGCCCACCAGATGGAGACGTCTCAGTAGCTGAGCCCATTTTACGGATTTATGATGTCAGAAGCTGACAGAAAAACACACATAGCGCCGTGGATTGTTGGCCACCGTGGTGTAAGGCCAACGCGCTCGGCTAGATATCGAGAGATCTGGATGTTTTAGTGTTTACTACTGAGAATTTCCGTTTACGGTTGGAGTCTCTGTATACGTGTGTATGCTGTTATAAATAAAGACCGCTAAATGAGTTTATAATGCTATTACTTTCTCTTAGGTACAGTAACTGATATTCTTCTGCACGCTTTCTACAATTGTATCGTGAATGCTTGAATATACTATAGATTGGTTTATCCATTAACTACGCGCGTGTTTTTTTTTTTTTTATGAGCTGGTGCCTGCTATCCTATTAGACATGTATTTGTGCCTTGTGCGTTGATGAGTTAATTATGTGAAGTACACTTAAACACCTATCTCGTGTTCTGTACATATAGCTATCTGAAAAGGACATAAAAGGTATATCATAATTCTTTTACAAAGCAAAGTGATAGAAAAATCAAAGAGGCACTGTAGCAACTGTGCCGCAACTTACCTCATAGAACTACATCAACTGTCACTATTTCATGTCACTATCTCTCTAGTTCTACGTCCTTGAAAGTATTCAGCGAATGACAGTTGACGTAGCCCTACGTTGTAGGTTACGGCACAGTTGCTACTGTGCACCTTTGATTTTTTCCAGATTTAAAAAAGACGTAGTGTATCATCGTTGTCAGTAGTTATTGCTAAAATTGTTTCTGGAGAAATCGATCTTCAGAAACAATTTTTCAAACTCCTTAGTTGCCTTGTTATAAATTTGGCGATACGTCTCGGGCCTAATTGTTGTTGCTGTTGTTCTTGTCTTGTTTCAGAATGCTTCGGCGGTGTAAAGATTTGAGACTTAATACATTCGTTATGCAGCGAAGTTGTGAAGACTGGCGATGTACATTGGTATTCCATGCTAGGTATGAAAATTTAGATAGATGACATCAATCTCCATCAGTTCTTGCTGTTCACGCTCAATTTGTGCAGTTGAAGTGGAAGGTTGTGGCTCTAGAGTCGAACTCGGGTGAAACGCATCCTGGCGCGCGGACTTATGACTCTCCCTACATTCCCGACCTTCTGGTTGATGACTTAGCGGGCCTTTTCCGATCCTCTCGTTCTCCTCTAGCTGTTTCAACTTTCGTCGGTTCTTATAGTAACTTTCCCTGGATTTTCGCGGCACTTCTAAATTTTTGTCACCATTTTTTTTTAATCTAAAAAACAAATAATGCACTTTATTTCGGTTTACCACATACGTCCGTTAGCTCTGATTGTCCGCTAGGGAATGCGGGGCTGAGGTCATCGCTGTCATTATCAATTCACTAGTTATCAACCTTAAAAGGGCGTGCGGTGAAACAAAATCACGCGAAATTTAACTTAACTTTCGTACGCTACTGTATCAAAGGGTTAAGGGGTAGAGGGTTAAAACTTGTTTTGTTATAAATGGGACTCTACAAACTATCTAATGGTTTATTATTTATGAATCTTCTGATTATTAGTTATGAAGATATAAGCGTTCAAATTGTGACATGTTTTCGTTGCATTTGTGATCCCGATGTTACCCCTACCCAGCGCGGAGAAAGACGTAGTTCTGCGTCAAAAGATGAGGAAAAACCGCATTTCAGGACGAAACATCTCAACACTCTCAAGACATCCACCAGAAAGTTGGCTGCAACCGCATTAGTGCCAGTTGCCTTATCGCTCTATAATGCTTCTTAAATACTGCGGCGTCTTAATTTTGAAGTTACTTTTCAGAGAATTTCAGTAATTTGCTTGAATCTTAACTCGTGGAGAACGTACTTTAATTTGCAGTGTATGACGAAGATACCGCCACGTGTGGGAGATCATGCTGCGGCCTTTGACTATCTTTCGCGAGGTTCCTGTCTCTCGCTTCCTTGCTGTTCGCCAGCAACGTGCAGAGGATAGCTCGGTCGCTTAATTTTACAATATATTTTTTATTTCGAACGGCTCTTGGCAAAACTTAAGACTGAAAAGAAAAAAATATTCCCCGTTCCTAGGAATTGTTTGTATGCCACAGAATGTCGATAGATTTCGACCAAGGCAGTCTTAACTTCGACACATCACCCATGCGGCGAGAATGACCATCAGAACCAATAACGAAGACTACGGGCTGTACGAAGATGAGACATCTCGTGCAAATTCTGCAGTGCATGTACGCCGTTGGATGGTGGTCCGAGTGGCTTAACTTCATTGCTAACTTCGTAAATGATTCGTAAGATGTTATTTTTACGCATAAAATTAATTTTTTCTTAATAAAAATCTTTAAAATGCCATTTTATACATTTATTCTTTTCTTATATTTTTCCCAAAAAGATAAGAAGGGGGGGGTCTTATATTTCAAAAAATGCGATAAATATATGCACAGTTTCTCACGGTAAAGTGTTATAGTGATACCAGAGAAATAAATTAGTAATGTTATTGCAGAGCGTTAAAGAATTTCTTACCAAATGAACTTTCCGTGTTTTCTCTTATCATTACCTTTTTTCACTTGGTCAAGAACTTTAAGAGTTTGAAAAATCCAAACTAGTTCAAGAGCGATCAGGGTAATGTATGCGGTTGTGCCGCGAAGGGCTCACAGCCATATATACACAAATCGTAGTCAAATTATTTACATCTAATTAATTAATTACTTACATCAAGTTTTTTATACTAAATACAAGTTGTTAATATCATTTTACATATTATATATATATATATATATATATATATATATATATCGTTCTCAAATTATTTGCACCTAATTAATTAAGTACTTACATCTGAATTTTGATGTTTTCAGGCATTTTTTAAGTACTTACATCTTCTGAATTTTGATAGCTTAATGCTTTCAGGTATTTTTTAAGGTCTTTAGAATTTCCAAATTCCGCCATGATATTTAGAATGCGTTCTTCTACTTGTATACACATTTTTTTTCTTCTTATTTGGACCAAGTTCTCCTAATTATTTTAATTGTTGTTTGTGCATCACACGTCAAATTTGGAAATTTAAAGACCTTAAAAAATGCCTGAGAGCATTAAGCTATCTTACCAAGTTGGACTAAGGACAAAAGCTACAAAATTCAGAAAATGTAAGTTCTTAATTAATTAGATGTAAGTAATTTGACTACGATTTGTATATATATATATATATATACTTAAGAGCAAAACTGAAGACTAAGGAACAAATTTTAGAATTTAAAACGAAGGGTGCAAAATAACCTGAAAATCAAAACGCGCAACGCAGCAGTTTTGAAAATTCAGAATTCACATTCTATAAAGAAGATACCTAAGCAAAAAAATACATATATAATTTTGACTCACACCTAGTACAACATAGAAAAGGTTATGTATCTACCTGTGTGAGTAAAAGGAGAAAAGATAAAAAAATAAAATAAAACAACAGAATGTAGAAGGTGTCGAGAATACTGAGCCTTGGCTTTATCAAGGACCAGCAAAAACTCTGCATTTTCTCACTTCCACAAAGACCTAGTTGGAAATGGGTTTCTGCAAGGCCATAGATGCAAGTAACATTCCCACCTAAAATAGTTTAAAAAATATATATATAAGTCATGTCCTCCGTAGAGTAGCATGACCTAGCACTAGTTAACAATTTCGCTTGCATCCATTAACCTTCATGGCCCGACCCATGCTCTTCATCTGTTACTATTAAACAGAGAGAAGAAGATTAAAGAGAACTCAAGCTGTGAGAGTGACATAATAAATGGAAATGATTTTCAGCTATAACGAAATTCCAAGTTCGTTAGAGAGAGAATTTAAACCTGAAAAACAATGCAAAAGAAATCCAAATTTTACATTGGATTTCTTTTGCATTGTTTTTCAGGTTTAAATTCTCTCTCTAACGAACTTGGAATTTCGTTATAGCTAAAAATCATTTCCATTTATTATGTCACTCTCACAGCTTGAGTTCTCTTTAATCTTCTTCTCTCTGTTTAATAGTAACAGATGAAGAGCATGGGTCGGGCCATGAAGGTTAATGGATGCAAGCGAAATTGTTAACTAGTGCTAGGTCATGCTACTCTACGGAGGACATGACTTATATATATATTTTTTAAACTATTTTAGGTGGGAATGTTACTTGCATCTATGGCCTTGCAGAAACCCATTTCCAACTAGGTCTTTGTGGAAGTGAGAAAATGCAGAGTTTTTGCTGGTCCTTGATAAAGCCAAGGCTCAGTATTCTCGACACCTTCTACATTCTGTTGTTTTATTTTATTTTTTTATCTTTTCTCCTTTTACTCACACAGGTAGATACATAACCTTTTCTATGTTGTACTAGGTGTGAGTCAAAATTATATATGTATTTTTTTGCTTAGGTATCTTCTTTATAGATATATATATATATATATATATATATATATATATATATATATATATATATATATATATATATATATATAAGTAAAACGATTCGATTAGCAGGGTCGCTTCGTCCACGGTAAAATACACTGACGGAAAAAAAAATCCCAACACCACGAAAAAATAGTTGTAGAGGAATGAAATGGCGGCAATACATTTGTATAGGTAACATATTTAATCGATTAAGGTTTCAAGATCACAGCTTATTGTAAGCGCGAGTAGAGCCATTTTAAATGTGAAATGCTGGTACATTAATAACCGGTGTAACCGCCAGAATGTTGAATTCAAGCACGCAAACGTTCATGCATTGTGTCGTACAGATGCTGGATGTCAGTTTGTGGGATGGAGTTCTATGCCTGTTGCACTTGGTCGGTCAATACAGGGACGGTTAATGCTGCTTGGGGGTGACGCTGGAGTTGTCGTCCAATGATGTCCCATACGTGCTTGATTGGTGAAAGATCTGGTGATCTAGCAGGCCACGGCAACATGTCGACACTCTGTAGAGCATTATGGGTTACAACAGCGGTATGCGGACGAGCGTTATCCTGTTGGAAAACACCCCCTGGAATGCTGTTCATGAATGGCAGCAGAACAGGTTGAATCACCAGACCGACGTACAACTGTGCCGTCAGGGTGCGTGGGATAACCACGAGAGTGCTCCTGCTGTCATAAGAAATTGCTCCCCAGACCATAACTCCAGATGTAGGTCCAGTGTGTCTCGGCCGCAGACAGGCTGGCTGCAGGCGCTCACCTCGCCTCCTTCTAACCAACACACGGCCATAACTGGCACCCAGGCAAAACCGGCTTTCATCAGAAAACACAACAGATCTCCACTCCATCCTCCAATGAGCTCTAGCTTGACACCACTGACCTCGCAAACGGCAGTGGTTTGGATTAAGTGGAATGCACGCTACAGGGCGTCTCGCTCGGAGCTGTCCTTCAAGTAACAGATTTGTAACAGTTTGTTGTGTCACTGTGGTGGCAACTGCATATCGAATTGCTGCCGCAGACGCGGTACGATGCGCCACGGCCATACGCCTTACACGGCGATCTTCCTTCTCAGTAGTGCCACGTGGCCGACCGGAACCCGGTCTTCTTGAGTCAGTACCTTTCCTTGCCCACCGCTGCCAACAATCATGCACAGTGGCTACATTCCTGCCAAGTGGTTCTGCAATATTGCGGAAAGAAACTCCTCCTTCTCGTAGCCCTATTACACGACCTCGTTCAAACTCGGTGAGCTGTTGATAATGGCTTCTTCGTCTTCTTAAAGGCATTCTTGACTAACATCAACACCCTACGTCGAATCTCAACGATAACTAACGCTCACGAACGTTACAGCGCGTATTTACAGCAAACCTGCTTTGCATGTTCCGAGGGGCGCTACTAGCGCCGCACGTATGCGCCGAGCGCGAAATTTGCATAGACGTCATCTTACAGATGTACTCTCACCGCCTACCAACTGTCGTTTATCTAACACAACCCCTTCTTGGTGTTGGGATTTTTTCCGTCAGTGTGTAACAAGGTCGCTTCGCGCACGATTTCCAGATGGTCGCTTGGCGCACGACACCGTTGCTTCATATGCTTTTAGTTTTTGTGATCACACCGTTAGTGTGTTCATTTGGGCGTCTGTTCAGTCGAAGGTCCATTAAAATTCTGGAAAAATGACTTAAAAGAAAGGTAGCAGGTATAAGGACAGATACCTTAAGTTAAAAGAAAATGAAATAAGGAAAAAGTGTGCGTGCGTGTACGTATCAACACGCACACGTGCGTTGTATATATGTAGCACATCGTCAGATTCACATTTCGTTATTTAGAAATATACTAGATATTCGCAAAATCACGGAAACAAAAATAAATTCACGGTTTACAGCTCAGTCTCCTCATGTTGAAGGAGAGCTACGGCTAATTTGTACAGGTGTTATAATTAAAAAGTATGCGAAATATTTTCTGAACTACATGAAAATCTTGATGCGTATACCGCACAAACGATGTTAATTTAATATTCACACACGACGTTCGGGAATGGTTGAAGCTGCAATTCGGCAAAACATCATTTTTAATGATGGTACTGGTACAACTGAGAACCCTAAGATTGAAAAGGAAGAATTCAATTTTTGATATGAATTCTGTTACTTGAAAAACTCAGCCGACGACTGAAACTCAGAATGAATCGCCTATCCTGTTTATTGCAAAAAGTTTCTCGGCCGGAACACAACTACTGTAGTAGCTCCGTACTTAATACACTGAAACAAGTGCGAAACTTTTTCCCTTACTCTTCTATGTTACGAAATACATTGTATTCTCTTAGTAAGCCATTAATGTTTTACCGTTTTGCGGAAAACACGGAAAAATCTCACTAACTCTGATTTAAGAGTGGTGCGAATTGAGGAACATAATTGTATTTTTAAATTCAATGAATTATTCATATACACCCATTGCCATAAAACTCCGCCCACCAATAAGGAGGCGTTGTATTGAAATGAGATTTTAGTAGTTTATCTTTCATGGTTATCCCAAGCATGCATTCGTTGAGTTGTTCTCATCTTCTGCATGTCTTTTGTAGTTAAATTTCCATGTCTGTGATACGCAATAAGAACCGATTTATAAGAACTTTCTTTTAAAACGTATTGGCGAATGGATCTTGAAATCTGCACTGTTTTCTTCCAAATGCACTTCAGCCAATTTTATATATACAGCGGTTGTCCAAAATAATGGAAAACACCTAGCTGAAAACAGTGACTTTGGTATGTGCTCCTTTTTGTGTAAAGCGAACATGTAGTTACAATATTTTTTGTAAAAAAGTGTTGCTTGTAGTCTCAAGGGTTTGTGTGATTGCATTGTAAGTCGGTGTTTGCATAATTTCGTTCCAAGTGAAGGCACAATGTGTGACCTGTGGGAGTTCCAAATAGGTCAGATTGTAGCTGCCCGTCTGGTTGGTGCGTCGGTAACCACAGTGGTACAGGTATTGGGGGTATCGAGAGGTACCGTGTCGAAGGTCATGACAGCATACAATGTTCACGGCACAACATCATCTGCGAGACACAACTGTGGAACGAAAACCAAATTCCCTGCGAGAGACAGGAGGACATTAAAGAGGATTGTGACCGAAAGGAGGACGAGCACGGCGACGAAAGTGACTGCTGAGCTTAATGCACATCTCCCAAACCCAGTGTCGACCCATACCGTGCGAAGGAAATTGCATAAACGCAATATTTACGGCAGAGCTGATGTCACAGGTAAATATGAAACGGAGGCTACAGTGGTGACAGGAACATAAAACGTGGACCGCGGATCAATGGAAACCTGTCTTGTTTTCCGATGAATCAAGTTTCTCACTAATCCCCACCAGAGGACAGGTTTACTTGTGGATAATCCCAGCAGAAGCCTACAATCCAGACTGTCTCCTTCCTACAGTGAAGCATTGGGGCGGTTCCGTAATGGTTTGGGCCATGATCTCGTGGTTTGCATCAGGTCCCATTATCACCTTACACGGACGGATCACTAGCGGTGACTATGTCACCCTTTTGGTCGACCATGTGCATTCAATGGCGCAGACATTGTTTCCGTCAGTTGATTCCACCTTTCAAGATGATAATGCACTTATTCACAGAAGTAGAACTGTTCAATCTGGCTTTGAGGAATATGAGGGTGGAGTTGTACACCTTCCCTGGCCTGCACAATCACCGGACTTAAACATCATTGAGCCCCTGTGGTCTGTGTTGGAAAACAGAGTGCGATCCTGTTATCCTCCTCCGGCGTCTCTCAAGGAATTGGAGCAGTTTCTGCAGGAAGAATGGTACAACATACCACTTACCACCATGCAGGACTTGTATGCGTCCATTCCAAGGAGGATTCAAGCAGGTTTAAATGACATACCATATTAGGTGCATAACACCTATTGTTTCAAGGTGTTTCCATTATTTTGGACAGCCCCTATATATATGCATACCTATCAGGCGAACCGAAATACCATTTTGAAAAGGAATACTCATTTCACCATTTTTTCTGTACATTTCCTTTGTTTAAGATGTACTCCGAAAAATCTTTTAAAAACGTCTCTCGCAGGCTGAATTCTTTTTCCGCTTTTTTAAGAAAAACATTACGGGAAAGACAGAGTTATGAAATTTTTAAAAGGTGGTGTATTAATGTTAAAATGTTTATTACTAATTTAATTTCCGTTTGCTGTGTCAAGGAGCATAAAAAAAATATTTAAAAATTCAATCAGTGGAAGGAATATACAGTATTATTACACTTCAAAGGAAAGACGCCGCCGCGGTGTCGCAGTGGTCTTCTGCCCATTTATCCGAAATGAGCCTGGGTTCAAGGCATGGGTAGGGTGTTTGTCTTGCGCCGCTGGCTGCCTGTCTTCCCTGGAACTTGTGGCCCTAACGTACTGACGGGCGATTATTCATAGCCCACAGAGTTGCCCACCGGGGGTCGTTAAACTCAGGAATGAAAACAAAAGGAAAGACAAAAACGTGTGTTGCGAAAATTTGTATAATGACATTGCAAATTAGAAAAGCATTAATAAACTAGCGAGAAAGTTAATAGTCATTATTCACTTATCGTTCTGTGTTTGAATTTCGAAATTAAAGTTGAAGTTATGCTGCGTGTTAATAATAAATTTATTCATTACGTTTTCTCTGTTCATCACAGTCCACTTGAAAAAAATTAAACCTCAAATTTTGTCCGGAATAAATATACATGACATCTAGTGTTTTGTTAAATGTCCTATTAGCTTCAGTTATTTACACGCATTAAATTAAATTCATGAAAGTGAACTTCAAAATTGTTCTCTGTTAATAGACCAATCCTCCCCTATATTGCTGTATTTTCAGTTATTACTGCGTCGCGCTGGTATTGACGAGGATTTTTTCCAGGTAGTTTTTGTAGGCTCAAACTAAATTGTGGGACTCCGTGAAAAATTTACCGGCAAGGTAGATTATGTCGTATGTCGTTCAGCTTACGCTATCGCCCAATGATAAGATGTGCTAAAGATGTGATGTGGTGCTCTGATGTCAACGCCATCTCTCGGTTTGCCCTCGAGGTGTTGCGATATATTTATTATGCAAGGAACGTTTGTAACTTTCCGTTTTGCCAGCTGCAAGGAGTACGTGCTTTATAATTCAGCCCTTTTTCTTTCTTCCCCCCGATCTCAGAAATTCTGGCAAGTCTTTTGACTGGCAGCCGAATATAATTGTTAACTAAAAGTAAATCACTTCACACAAATTTATTTCCATTGCCAGTTTTTAATATAATAATTTATGTAGAAGTGATTTTTGTTACTCAGAACTTTTTGAACTGCCATTTAACGCCGCAATTTATGTAAAATAAGTCAGATTGTTTTTTAAATCGTTTTCGTAGGAGCAGAAGATGTCTGTCTCTCCTCAACAGTAAGTGTCCATGGAGATATTTTCATGGAGATATATTTAACAGTACTCAGAGTGTTCATGGAGATATTTTCTGAATTTGTCATACTGTGAATGTATTCGTATACCTTTTTCAACGTCAGGAATGCACGTCTGAAAGATAGATGCTTAGATATTTCTTTTACTTGCTGCGACTGTTTCGCGAATGACGAAAACGGACTCTCTAAATTTTGAGAGTTGTTTAGAGACTTCGGTTTCATTCATTAAAACCGAAGGCTGTAAAAGCAAGCCGTGTGCTCGATTCTCCTCCTACGCGGGCGCTGATATCATTAAGCCATTCACTCCTACTTAAATTCATGAACGACCTGTTCTCAGAAAGCAGAGTTGGTCACCCTTCTACCTCATTAACAGTGAATAACTACATGAGGGGATCATCTCAATGCCTCCCCTAGAAAAACACAAACGAAAAGGGAAATGATTTTCTCTTATTATTAATGCTAACTTTGCTGTTACTAATGGGCCCATGTTAACAATGTAACCTATTGCTAATTTCGATGTGTGCAGAAGCTTTTCTTGCGACACTGTAGTTCGATCATTTATGTGTCAGAAAATACGCAAAAACGATGTTTCTCATGAGCAATTTGTAATCATAAGATCAAAAAAATATATATATAGTAGCTGTGTTTTTCTTTACTAGGGAATGCCAACTAAATTTTATTTTTATTAATTTATTAAATTTCTGGTGGTGTAAAGGTCCTTTAGGGGCATTTCTGTTCTTAATATCAGCAAGGCAGTGCTTTGTCTTAACTGTAAGATTAATAGCGGGTTCTTGGGCGTATTCAGGATGAACATAATATGTAGTCTTCCATTAATATCCCCATTTATTAGCTTTTCATAGGGATCCATCTTCAACAAAAGCGAAAATTATTAGCAGCATTTTCATATGTGCTTGTTGATCTCTTCAAATTTGTTTCAAGCACATATAGTTAGTCCCTTTTCCCAGGGTGAGTTAAAAGTTTGTCCGATTTGAGCGACACATAATATTGAACCTCCATTTTTATGCGAAACGCGCGCCAGCTTCGACTGGGTACCGCGATTACGTGGAACACACGAAGATGATGACGTGCATTTCGCACGGAGTCACATTGCTTTATCAGGTGAAAAGACGATGGAGGTCGATAAATGTGATGTTCGGGTGCTTCTACGCTATTATTAGGTGGGAAATGTTAAACACGCAATTGATGGCGTGGAAACAGTGGACAGTAGCACTGCACGTAAATGGTTCCGGTGTTTCAGAATATCAGTCTCGAAGACAAGCCGAGACAAGAAGGTCCAACGACCACAAACACTGACACCCTGGTGGAAGCTGCGACACCGAATCCCGGTACCAGTACACGACAATTGGCAGCTGAAGTGGGGTCTTCCCAATCCACCATCATTCATCACTTGCACCAGCTTGGTTTCTCTTCCAAGTGCCACCAAATGGTTCTTCATGCATTGACACCCTAGCAGGCGGAACAAACGTGTTACTTTCTTTCGCAGATTGCTGTCGAATCCACAGGACGATAGGTTTAGGCGTCGTGTCGTCACAGGTGATGAAAAGTGAATATTCCTTTGTTATCCTACCACTGGGAACCAATGACTTAGGCCACGCCAGAAATCACAGCCAGTGGTGCAAAGAAGGCGGTTCAAGAGGAAAGTCATGCTGTACGTTTGGTAGAATTGTGAGGTTCTTGTACACTGGGAACTCGTGCCAAATAATCAGGCTGTAGACGGGAACCTCTGCTCGGCCAACTACGGCGGATCCATGATGCTGTGCGCCAACACTACCCTGCGTTCACTAGTAGAAAGCGGGCGTTGCTGCAAGCGGACAATGCCCCAGGTCATACCTCCTGAGTGGTCCGCCGAAAACTTCAGGAATTGGAACTGGTTGAGATACTTCTGCATTATTCATACAGTCCGGACCTAGCCCCATACGACTACCACCCATTTCGCTCCATGGCCCATTTTCTACAAGGATGGCGATTCGCTTCAGTGGTGGATTTGGAATCTGGCATCAGGGAGTTCCTGTCCTCAAAACCTTCCTAGTGCTACCGTCGCGGGTTCGTGGCTCTGGTGGAACGTTGTCAAAGGACTACAGAAAACAACGGCCAGATCTTTGCTAAGTGAGGTGAAAGTGTATTGCTGTGTTGGATCACTAAACTTTTTAGCTGCAAACGAGACGGACTTTTGACTCAATCACTTCGGTGCAAGCAGCTGTTACCTGTAGAGGACGACGCACTTTACACGCGTCGGTTTTCGTTTTTAGTGGGATCGCCAACAGTAGCTATCTTGTAAGAATAAAATATAAGCTTGTCTAGTAAAAATACGCCCCCTTTTGGCATATATTTTGGTTATTCGACTATTTCTTTCTTTCTTTTACTTATTTTTCGTGTAAAACAGCGAAGCTAGCACTGCATGTTCTGATATGCGTTTTTCTGATGTCACTGAATTGCAGTTTATCAAGCTTATTTGGAAGTCGCTTTGGCAAGTGACATTATAGGTGAGCGCGGTCAACTGCGGGATGTGACGTCATGTAGAAAAAAAGGCGGACACCGAGGACCACGCCCACCGTTGCCACCGAAGAAACGTTTCTTCGTCGACGCCCAGGGTAAGCGTATCTGTGACGTCACTTCCGTAAGTTGACCGCGCCCACCTATGACGTCACATCCGCTGCCAAAATTACCCCCTACTACTGTCGCACTTTCTGTTATGGTCGTAGATACAGAAATACTTCACAAAGAGAGAGAGATAGAGAAGCTAACTAGTTGCAGGAGTCATGCAATTAAGCTAGCTTCTTGTTATGTAGACGTCAGTTAAGCCAATGGATCCCCAATTCCTGTTAGACTACCGCGTCGAGCAATAGTACAAGCAAGTCGTTGACTTCATTTCATAAAAATTAAAATGGTGTTTCACGTAGGTTTGTTTTTCTGGTGAATTTTGTATGTAATGCTGTTGATGTTTTGTGAGATTTGTTCGTGACCCATTTATCTATGTTTAGTTTTTTGGCAACCGCCAGGGTAGAGACCAACAGTTTTTATAGTTCTATATCAAACCTTAGCATTTGAAGATGATGTTGCGTCAACTAATAAATATTTTCAATGCATTTAGTAAATGTTGTGCTCATTGATGTCTCAGTATTATTCTGCGGAAGACATTGTCTGCTATAATTTTCAATTTTATCAGCACAAACTTTCAATTATTAATTGAATCTACCAAAGGCTATACAATATATTTTAATAACGTGGTAAATCTTCTTCACGATCGACTTTTTAGAAATTATTTCGCCAGAGTGGAAAAAATTAACTTTATGAATTTTCCTCAAATTTCGAGGCGGGAAAAAATTAACTTTATGAATTTTCCCCAAATTTAAGTTCACTTTGCCGAATGTGGACTAAAATTTTCCTTGAATTCATTTTGTTCGATTTTTTTTAATCTTAGGGTGACTTAGTTGAAACCAGATTTCTTTCTATAAGTGTTTTAATAGCATTTCCCGAAATTTACCTATCATTATGCTTGAAAGTTCAGTCCGTAGTACTGATTGTTTTCCCTATCTAATAATTTGATAGTTCAGTCCGTATTATTTATTGCCTTTCCTATGTAATAATTTTATTTGACGGCAGAAAAGCATTTTTTTCTTGCTAGACTCCTAGTTATATTAGGTGTTCAGAACCCTGATGTAAGTGCTACAGATTTACACACATAAACTCATACGTTGTTGTGTCTTCTTCGTGAACCTATATGTATTATCTTGTATGTTATTTTATCTTTGATTTCATATGACTAAATTTTGATACGTGCGATGATCAATACACACTTCGGTTGTCAAAATTAAATATAACAACATAGTAATTTACGGATTGTTATTGAGGAAGATCGATTCCGTAGTAGAGCGTCTCTTTTAAAACGTGAAACAACTATGTTACGCGTTGAATTTTGTTCCTAAGAGAAAACCAGAACTGGTAAACCTTTGCCATCTAGATCAAGATTCGTGTGGCTGATGCCTGCAGCACATACAAGAAGGTTATTTATCAAATAAAAGTGAACTTCCTTAAAGTGATGTATGGGCAATCTGCATTTCGTCAGAGTAGTGATCTGTCATGCTGCCGATGACCGGTGACTCCGAAAAAAAGGAAGAATGAAAGAAGAACAAGAATTGCTCTGGCCGCATTCGTGTTATTTTTTATTATCCCATTTCTACTATTCCTTAAGGGATGGGAAATTTACATAATCTGTTGGGTGTTGAAAATTCTAACCTAGATGGCATTGCTGAATCTCTCTTCCTGCATTACCAGCTACTACTTATTCCGCCTTTTGTGACGTTTCACCGTCTTACCTTGAGGGAAACTTTGCAGACTATTGAAACCTAAATCATCAAATGGCCAGGATAGTTTTGGGCGCAGTTTTCTGGCATATATCGGACTTCTATGCAAGGGTAGACAGATTCAAGGCGCCCAGTTGCCATGGTGCCTGAGTTTCCGAATTCCACTCTGGAAATTTTGTTTTTCAAAATTTGAATTTCTTTTGTGAAGGTTTCTATGTCTTTTTTTTTTTTTTTTTGATTGGAGGTTTTTAACGACCATCGTGAGCAACTCAATGGGCTATGAGAAGTCGCCCGTCCCTAATTTAGGGTCACTGGTTCCAGGGAAGGGAGAGAGCCAGTGCCGTAAGACAAACACAACATCCATGCCTCACCGGGATTCGAACCCGGACCGCTTTCGGACGAGTGATCAGAAGCCCTTGCTTAGACCACTGCGCCACCGGGCTTCTATGTCTTTAATAAAGCAACAAGTACAGTACACGGATATTTTTTTCTGTTTGCGTATTTTTTGTAGAATATCCACAGCAAATCAGAATATGGCAATATCAATTTTTTACACTATCACCAGCTGAGTTACGTATTCTGCAGCAATACCTGTAAGAGAGATATGTGCTCTCATGCAGAGTAAGCATCAAATACGTTCGTAGTTATGCCATATTATATGCCATTAATTTCGTCTGGGGTGCTTATAAGTGTATTTTTCGTTAACGGTTTTATTAAATATTGTTATACACCAGACAATGAACTTTGTGAAATGAAAACCCATCCTGAAATGCAATTATTATTACAAGTGCATAGTACGTTCCCTAGTTTTAGTTGTGGATTTTGCACCGAATTGTTGAACAATCTAAAGCAATGTAATTTCCTTTGTCTGAACGCTTGTCCCACTTTGGTGGCGCAGTGGAAAGAGCGCTTGTCTGTTTTATTGTTACCATAGTTACCGAGATGCTGGCTGCAAGGAATGCCGTGACGACACCTGGATATCAGATCAGATCATATGTAGAGGATTTTAGGAAGGGAGTGTCTGACCGCAGGTCTTAAACAACACTTAGAAATAGAAAGCTAGGAGATTTGGGCTTGAGTGCCCGATAGGAAAGTGACACGGAAGCGAGGTGGAAAAGGGGAGGAAGACGCCCTTATTTATTATCGGGGGCCAGTACCCGGGGTACGGTACGACGGTTTAACGTGCCCATCCGACGCACAGTGGATGTTTAGTGGTTCGAGCGTTCGTACCTGCCTGGGATCGAACTTGAGGTCTCTCCGTGGAAGTCACGAACGTTGACCACAAGGTCATCCGCGGCCCCGATACCTGGATGTCTGACGTCATCAGATATCTAATCTAAAACATCTCTCTAATCTAATCTAAAACAACATAATATCCTTTGTCTGAACGTTTAAACGTTTGTCTCGCTTTGGGGGCGCAGTGGAAAGAGCGCTTGCCTGTTTTCAATGTCGAATCCCTGCCTCAACCAATATATATATTTTTTTGTTTATTGCTATAATTTTCATGAAACATGCTTTCACATTTGAAGTGCATCTGTTTCACTTCGACGAAACATTCTTTCGTGTATGTATGTTTGTGACACTCCATATTAAGGAAAGATTCTCTATGATAAACGAACGTTCAAGAAAAATGTGATTAAAGAAATACTTAATAAATAAATGATTTAGAAAGTTACTCTACATATCTTATTTTTCCCCCGTCATTATTGACGAATTTTTACCTAATATCTAAGAAATAGTAGAATAATGTTGACTGTTGAAGGTCAAAAATTCTATATGTGTAGTTTTTGTTTAGATCAAACGTGGGTTTCTCCTTCTATTTATTGTAGCACTCCGTGCTTATAAGCTTGGGTTCGAATTCAGTTAAGATGTAGATGCTGTATCCGTGGCTATCATCCCAGAATGGATGAAACTTTCCAGAATGCAATGGTGAGGGGAGTATGTGGTCTGTAACGTAGCTTAGAGTCCCTGGCTATCATCGCTTCCCGGGAAAGAGGAGAGCTAGTAGCTCTAACTAGAGCCAAGCTAGATTTAGGTACTCACGGTGGCTGCTAGACTCTGTAGAGTTTAAGGTTTAAATCGCAGTAACTTGAGGTCTTATTCTAGTTAATGTTTTTAGTGAAAGTGGGTGAATGTATATTTTACTTCTGTAGTGATCACGTAAATAACGATCTCAACAGCCAGGATAAAAGAATCAGCACTTAATGTGGAGCGAACTCTTTGCTGTTATCGTTGTACTCACGTGAAAACCAATCGGCATCAATATAATCCATTACCATAATATAATCTCGCTGGCATCAACATAGACATCAATCTTATAACAAGAACACGTGTTCTTCGATCACATACTGTATATCTCAACAGGTTTCGTATCAACGTTTAACTAGAGACTGGTAATCTCCCGACATCTATACAAATCCACTATCTCCACCTATTCACATTCAGTATAATCATTTTGGGCTTCTGTGACTCAGTGTCGGTGTTGCCAAATTAAAAGGGCTGTTCGGGGAAGTAATGTGCTGTCTAGTGAGAAAACGTTGAACCAAGAAGTAGCTGAATCTACATGAGAAAACATTAACTCAAAAGGAAGGTTAAGTAGATATATACATGTTTACTCGTGTTTTTGGTGTTATTAGCAGTTTTTCTGTAAGCAAATTTTTCATCTTTTATTGTTATTAGTTTAAAGACTTTTTTTTTTTTTTTTTGCCAGATTTGCAATATTTCTATTTTTCGTTTGTTTTTGTAATTGGTATTTTTATTGCGATTGGTAATTTATTGTAATTGGTAACCTAACGTTATTGCGCCGTCTTTTATCAATAGTAGTTGTGCTTTATCATTTTTGGGAAAAGGACGCAATAATTATTTCGCGTGTACTTTTGTTGACACCTGTTTTTTGTTTGTTTGTTTGTTTTTATCTGCTTGTCTTTTCTAGAAGACGTAGTAACTTTTCGCATCATAAATGATAATTTGGGGCAAAAGCGCGCATTTTTACGTTATCTTTTATTTCTTTCAGTATTTTTTTCTTTGGTAAGAAGACCCGATTACCGAGCTTAGTCATCTTTATCTACTATATAGAGTCATTGTTTTTAGTTTTTTGGCCAGAGAGCTCAATCAATAACTATTGCGTCAAAATCGTTTGCTTTCATTAACAGTTTTCCGGCAGGGGACGGTATCATTCTTTCTTTTATTAGCACTTTTGGGGAAGAGGACGCAGTAAATTTTTTGCGTCATTTATTTTTCTTTACTGGTAGTTTTTGGCAAAAGGCCGCATTTTTCGCAATCTATTTTTTATCACTTTTTTTTTAGTTGAGGACGCACTAACTTCATTGTTAGTGTTTTTTACAAGAATTCTTTGGAACTCTTTTGCATCATATTTTGTTAGCAATTTTGGGGAAGAGGACGGCGGAGAATCACTGAACGTTGCTAGTAATTGCTGACGTACGACGACGTCACCTTCGATTTTGTTGATAATTTTCCGTTCTGTGGGCATCATTATCTTGTATTGTTGTTGGCAAGAGGACATAATACAGTTTTTATTACTTGCGGTTTTTTTTTTTTGTTTTTTTTTTTTGGCAAAAAGGATACATTTTTTACATCCTCTTGGTATTTCGTTTAAAACCATTCTTTTATATGTGATACGTATCTGTTATTAATCTAAGGGAACTGGTACCGCAAGTGCTTTGAATACCAATTAATTTTTGTTGCATTTTCCTGATGAGAATGTTGTCTGTTTAGCATTAGAACCTGGAAAACTAGTGAATTTGCTCCTTTTTATTTATCTTTTTATTTATTTATTTTTTATTTTTGATGGACTTCCGTTTGAGATCCGCAGTAGCCCAAACACGCCGGACGCCCAACGTATTTCGTCACATTTGGAAAAAGAAAAAAGTATATAAGAAAAATAAAGACGTGGAATCGAATCGTTATTCATTAAAATGCTAATTCCGTGCGGTCTTCTATTTCCCAACGCCCGTCTTCCTCTTTAAAACGAATCATATGCATTTCATCAATCATTCTGTGAAAGGGGAGGGGGAGGGGACCATGCGAAAATAAATTTAGTGCACTAATCTCTTGTCCTCTTAATGTTGCTGCACATATCTTGATTCATGTCTTCCGAATATATATATTCTGAAACCCACCCATTTCCCATTTTCGCGCAAGAAATAATTTTGAAGTGGAAATCATTTATTAAAAACTTCACAGTATTTTTTTCTCTCTTTCTGGCTCTCTCTTTGGCTTTGGCCCCTGTGTAAATATATATGCTCCAGAAATGGCATCTGTGATAATGGGTCATAAGGAGTTCATTATGAGCCAGTTGTTGTGAGTTCTTATCTGTCGCGGTCCAGACGTGAGATTAATTGAGGGGTAGATCGGAGCAGGTGAATGAATGTGTGTGTGTCTGTGTGTGCTTACAAGTGTTCGGGATCAGTCTTGGGGTCATAGTAGTCGGGTGGGACTACAGTTAAGTAGCAGGAACTGGTTTGATGCTTCCTTAGGTCGGATTGGTGGTGGAGGAAATCAATTACTTGTTGGGATGGCGTGTCTCCAGCTTCAGATGCGAGCGGAGTAGTCCTCTTTGGCATCTTCAGCGAGCGTAAGTGCCGGGTGCGTCGTCGACCGGAGTCTGAGAGCGTCCCCCCTTTCCTTAATCGGGACAAAATCGCTGTTGTGTGTGTGTGTCGGTTCTTGTGATTTGTGGGTGTAGTGTGTGGTGGTTTCTTCTTCCTACTACTGGCTTCCGAAATGGCATACGCTAATAAAAGGAAATGGCCGTTTGGCTTGCCAATGCAGAAGTGCCCTAAGAAGGATACTGATATATACAATTCTGGATAGTCATGTTTAGGATAACTTTGATATAATAGGTAAGGTGCTAAAAATAGATTTGTTTCGATATTTTTTTTTTTTTATGATGAACATGCTTTCAGAAGGCATTGTGCCCCATCATCATTCACCTACAAGAGATATACATAATTTATTTTTTAATTTTTTCAAAAATAAAATTAAATGAGAAATCGAGAATCCGTCATCAGTACTTGTTGACGCGCAGCCAAGGACCAGTGGCGGCCCTATCCCTTGCGGGGCCCCCGGGCGATGGCTTTTCACGGGGCCATTCGCAATCGCAATAACCCAAAACCCTTTTTTTATAGATATTTTTTTTCTCACACACTCACTTGGGGTAAATGTGATCCCAAAGCAAATTTTCTTTTTTCTTTTATCGGGTATTGTGATATTGATTTATATGAAATAAACACGATGTAATACAATACATTGTTTATTAGTATAATTAGGAATCCAAAATATTATCTTTCCAAAATGACCTGTTACTAAATAAACAAAGATAGCTGTATAATTATAAAATAAGTCTATTATTTAAAGAAGAATTCTGTGACTTTTCTTGTGGCTGAAGTCTTCAATCAAATCACTATAGTCCAGAGTAGATGTCACGTCGGTTTCTATGGACAGAAGACCGAGTACATTGCAACTCACTACTTGTACCTGCCTTGAAAAAAAAAAAATAATTGGACATTTCTCCACAACTTTCCCGCTGAAAAAATATCTCTGACCAAAAAATAACAAAAAAATTCGAACAGAGTAACTTTTTGATGTCGCTAATTAAAAACAGTAAACAAATATTAAAATTGGTCATGTATTTGTATATGATCGTGAATTACAACTACAATATTTTAGGTGACGCCAGGCAAAAAGTACTAATTAATTGGGGGTGGTGCTGGGCCCCTCTAGGCGCGGGCCCTGGGCGGTTTCCCGGTATGCCCGTACCTGGGGCCGCCACTGCCAAGGACACTCATGGGTCAGTTTTCAAAAGGGGTCAAACAAAAATTATAACTACAAATAACATATATTAACACCAAATGCAAATTTCCACTGTGCCTTCTTGTAAATGTAACACGTTTTTACCTCCCGTAAATTAAAAATGAAACCCAGAAAACCCAAATCTACATGAAAGTGATCGATAAATGAAATTTGATTGTTTATTGGGAGAATATGGAAATTTCTACGTTGTTGCCTTGTGCTTTTGGGGCATGTCGGTCCTATGCATGCAGCAAAACTCCCCAGCGATCCAAATCGATTATCCAAAAAGAAGAATTACCTTCAAGACAAAGTTCTGAAAGAAACTTTGAGAGATCTTTGTCCAGCAGTTATCGGCTGCTGCAGAGGATGGTATAAATTTCATTTCTCCTCCTTTCATGCTTTTCCATGCTGTACGTATTTATGCTGTGCTCCAAAGTTCAAAGTAAACATTAAATACCGTAAATTTTCAACGATTTACCTATTTTTACTACACCACACACACACACACACACACGAAAAGAAAAATTAATAATCAGAATTAGAGTTATCGCGAAACACTTCGTAGTACTTCCGAAATACTAAAACAATATAGTCAGATTTCCAGGGAGGGGCAAGTGCCCCCTTGCCCCCTTGATATGGGTGCCCACGCGCAGAGGTGATCATCATAGATTTTTAGTGCGTGTAATTAACATGCATTATAAATCGTCACACATTTCTGCTTTGAAATTTTCAAGAGCATTTCGATATGTTTTCTGTTCTCAAAAGTTATTTACACTACGAATACAGCAGTAGTTAAAACGCAATAAAAAAATTTCCTTTATTGTGTATCTACAAAAAGAATGGGGAAAACTTACTCATCTAAGATAATAAATAATCTTTCTCATAAAGTATGTATTCAGTTATAAAATATTTCTTTTGGAAGCACGTTCGTCAGGAATGAGAAGCTAAGATAATAAACAATAGCTTTTCCTAGAAAGAATTATTCAAACATAAAGTATTAGGCGAATATGTCTCACCTAGTAAACCTTTCCTTATAAAGTAAGTTAAACCGTAAATTTGTAAAGGGACGTCAGTGAGAACAAGTAGATGATAATTAATAATAGCTATCTACGCGTGCAATTAAGAAATATTCAAGCGTGTAGTGCATTTATTTTCACCCTTTGCACGCTGATATACTTTGAAAAGAAAACTTGTATTGTGATTGAGCTTTATGCGAATATAAGAAGTGGACTTTTATTCAAATATAACACGTAGGCTACTTTTGCACAAATGTAAGAAATAGAGAAATTTTATGTGAATATTTAAAATATTTGATGACATTTAAGAAGGGGGCGGTTTTATTCTTGAGCTCTTTTCACCCATTCGCGGTTCATTCATGGTCTTCAATATAAAATACTATACAGAACTGATTTTTAAAAATGGGAAGGTCAATTTGTCTGTGAAAAATATAAAAATACCAAAATGGCACTGAGCCAACAAAGGAAACAAAATGAGGTGTTAAGTAGACTGAAATATATGGTGCAAAAGTGCCAAGTAAAACTAGTGTTAAATTGCCAAACATAATCTCACAAAGGGAAAAAGTGTCAGGTAGACTCTACAGTAAAACAATTTTGCTTAAACGAATGCAAGAATGGCCTGGAAAGTGAAGATTCCGACCATGATGATTTTGAAAAAATAAGTCCATTACTAGATGAGTGAACAGACTTCACAAACACCGTAAGAATAAAGATTAACAGGAGCAGCATATTAGCTCAATTTAGGAGACCGTAGAAAATTATGTTTAACTTTAGTAGCGAGAAAGTTATACACTGAAGTGGCAGAACTGATGGTGGAGATCATATTTTAAGACAAGTTGCTCATTTTAATATGGAAAGAGAATTCGAGTTCTGTAGAATAAGAAACGCTTTAAATCATCTTTGAAAGTTAATCTTATAATTGCATTTATTATAGAAGTTATAGATGATGCGTTTGACGCGTAGTTTTCAGAAAATAAAAAAAATAATTGTAAACGCAGAATTTTCTTTTGCAACGTCCAAAGGAATGGAAACATTTACTATGAAATAGTTAAGCTCTATTCTTTTAATTGAAAGACGGAGTTTTAGTTTTTCAAAAATTGATATGTTTTTAATACTTATTTAGTGAAGTTTCCTGTTATTTGACGTAAATTAGACTGCTGACAAATAAGAAAAGGGATGAAAAAAAGTGAGCTCAGTTTCGATTTTAAAATGAAAACGATATATGCTGCATAAAGATGTCTTAATTTTATTTATCTGAAAATTAAGACATCTTTATAAGAGCAACTAGCATGCATGGATATATTTTTCTGATGATTTATATTTCTGATCGATATATTTTCCATCGAATATTTTTTTCTGGCAAACTAATGGTTTTCTGACAACATGTAGGCGCTTTTTCCCATGTGACCACCAGTGCCAATAGAAACATGTGGGGAAAGGAGACATGGTTCCTTCTCATCGTCATACATTTTTTTCTCATCACGTTTATGTGACTAAGATGAGCTTACTTCATTATTAGTAAAGCAGATCCATCATTCAGATACGAAAAAGAAAACAAAGAAACTAAAAACTATGAATAGTAGGTTGACACCCACACGCACACAAACGTTGAGTCAATAAACGTTTGTTAGCATTTTTAATTTGTCATCGTTTTCTGCTTCTGCCAAGCACACTGAGCATAAATCGATAAATAAAGTAATGTTTTAGTCTGTTCCGGTCATGTCTGATTATGACTATGCAAAAATACGATGAACATTAATTCGTGATATTAGATATTGCGAAGGCTTTTAATAAAGTATGTTTCCGAAATCCTCAATATCAACCGGAAGCTGTCCTGCGTTTCGTCCCCACTACTCTAGCTTCCTTTATGGTTGTCACGTTTGTTAAAGGTACATGCAACGAAACATTCTTTCTGAATTCAGCATAAATAACTAGAAATAGTTACTATAACAAACACCCTTTTTATTATTGATGGTTCTGCTTCAGCTAATCCAATTTACCGTTTTGCTGATGACAGTCACTTTCGTGCATCTTGAAGCTAGATTATTCACCTTCGAATAACGAACGTGGCCGACAACTCTGATCTCATTTGTCAGTTGGGTGAGGAAACTGAGGACAGAATTACCCTTACCAATATCCCAGTTGCTTTTCTCATGACGCAAATAGATTAGAATTTTCTTCCATCTTGAGTAATTCTTCGACAAGCAGCACTTCTCCTTGTGACCTTGATACATATACTTTCGCCAGTTTACTCTTCTCCTTCTTTTATTAAATCCGCTTCAAAATAAAGTGAATAAAATAAAAGGTCCTTCCGGGTGGATGGTATTTCTCTTCTAAGCAACTTTCGGAAGTGTATTTAAGTTCGCCTAACTTTAGAATAGTTTCCACATTTTAGATACTGGGCTCAGCTCACCCCAGAGACTTCTTGATGCTGTGAAGAAAAATGTGTAATTTTTATTTATTTATTTATTTTGTAGTTTTACGATCCTCTGAGCATGCAATGCTATAAAGAGTCACTTCTTCCTAATTTAGGGCCACTGGTTCCAGGAAACGGGTACAAGATCAGCGCCGTAAAACAAGCACACCCATGTCTCATGCTGGAGTTCTTCCTAGGAATCCGCCGGAGTAATTGTCGAGAACCCCCCCCCCCCTCACACACCTGGCACTGAAGCTAAAGAGTGTATATTTTAGCTGCATTACGATGTGTGAATTAATTTTACCTGCGGAAATTGCTCTTAAGCGTTGCTAACTGTTGTTGCACATGTTGCAGTTTTCCTTCACGCCACCAGAACTACGATCATTCAACACCAATTTTGTGAACAACTGATTGTCTCATTAATCATTTTGCTAACTCATTCATCCCTGCTATAATACATCAAAACTGTGGAATTTATTTCATTGTCGCGTCTTCTCTGAAATTTACCGCATTAAGCTATTGAAATTAAGGAAGCAGAAGCAGTTCTATGCTTCGAAATACGAAAGCAAAGCTTATTACGATGATAATTGACGACATGGTATTATTATGCATTTCACGATTAATTTCCATTAGAAAAAGCGGAAAACTGTTCATTGGTATATACTGCTGTGAATATTTATTGCGATACCACATTGTTTTATTTGTGGAAAAATCATGTTCGAATAATAAGCCATGAAGGTATGCATAGAAAGAATGATACCACTTTACTAATTATTACAGGATTAGCAAAACAATATGGACTTAAAAAAAGCACAGAGTCATCCAATTGTCTAGTGGGTTAAAATGACTATGCCTCGTGTCGTGAGTTCGGTTCTCGTTTGAGACATGTGTCAAAAACTTTGCTGCTTAATATTTAATGAAGCAATGAGTCGAATTGCAAGACTAAAAATTGCATATTATATTACTAAATCAAAGAGACTTTGATTTTCGATTTCACTACAGGAAATGTGTAGTGAGCTGCTGATACCTCTTGCAAATTTCAAAAAAGACGTATATGCGAGTTCGTACATTTCTTTCATGTAATATTGTATCTTCTCAGTAAACTAATACTTACATGCACGTAACTGTGAAAGTAAGATTTCAAGGAAATATCTTCATAGTATTGTTTAGCACTTCCAAAAGTTTAGCAAGAGAATTAATTAAAGCAAATTGTTTAAGAATTTATGATATGCAAAGTCAATTTTGACAGTCTTTTCGCACATATATGTAATTATAGTAGAAAGAAAAAATGTTATAGCTTGTAGCAGATCGTAAAAAGATAGAACTTTGTTACAATTTGTAATAAATCGTAGAAAGAAAGAGCTTTGTTATAGTAGTTCGTAACAGATCCGTCTACTGATTAAAGTTTAAAATTCCTGCAAAAGTTATTGGAAAACAGCTTTTTCTGTGTTGCGAGATACACACAAATTCTGTGTAACCCGTAACACTTCTGATTCGGATGCTTTATTCTTCTTACCGTACGATAAAAATTATAAAATATGGATGTGAGATTTTTTCAAGAAATATGTGTGTCAAAAACTAATTAATACCGCAATTTAGGGTAACTTTGGCCCAAAATGTCATTATTTGTCTAACTTAAGAGCGAAATTTGAAAGAAATATTCGATTATTATTGGGGCAATATTTTTTTTCGTTTGCATCATGAAAATAGGATACATTTAAGTGGATTGTATAATTTTTTTCGAGTTTTTAAAGGCCCCGCAAAAATTATTGAAATTTTGTGACTTGGGGTAACTTTTCCCCTGATGTGATATTACACTGCTTTGAGAGTAAAATATCACTGGTATATTTATTCACATCACGATATAACATACATCATATCAGATTCTTCATTTCGGAAACGAAAAATTGATTCCTCTTTGAAATCACTTGTGGGGGAATTTTTTTACAAAAAAACATCTTGCCATTCGTGTGAAATACAATCCTTCTTTTGAGGCAATCTCCAAAATTTGAAGCCTTTTTGCATACAATCAACTGTTAGTCTTTCTCCTGAGATGCTGATGATCCTTCCGGGGTAACTTTGACCGTTGAATAAAACAATTACAAAATCATCAACAGCATAATCCTGAAGCGTAGATTTTATTGGTGTGATAGATGCATCACTTGTATGCTTTTGTAAATCAGAAAATGTTTCACTCTCTATGTCAGACTCCAAGAGCATATCAAGATTCCTTTCATCTGAATTTTCGCTTGAGGAAATACTCGTAGATGGAAACTTTTGTCTTTTAGATGGAGGCTGTAGTTTTGATTTTGAAGGACCAGCATCAGAAAGTACGACGTCCGTTAGACAAATGCTTTTTCCAGCTGGTATTTGCAATTTCTTTCTTGTTTTTTTAGGCCCTTCAGTTCCTGAAAGCAATAAAAATGCTTTTTTTGGAAAGAGATTATGTGCAGCGTTATGATAGATGCACCAAGAAGGTTAAAATTTGCGGTTGGGCCAATGTTGCCCCAAATCTTTGGCCAAAGTAACCTCAAGGCATACAAAAGTCAACAGTGAAAAGAATATGAAATAACACTAATTTTTAACATTACTGACTCCTTCTATACGTATATAAGGATAAAAAAATGTACTTACCAAAACGTTTTAACTTCGATTTTGAATCACACAGGTAGAAGTTAGTTAGGTATGTATTGACTAATCACTACAGCTGTCTATACCAGAGATACTGTATGGCGTCTCGGAAGAACGAATTGCACTTAACTGTGTGTCATCTGTAACTAGTGTTGCCACCTACTTTTCGCGTCAAAATTACCTGAATCAGGCAATATGCAGTGTTGCAACGTACAAAATAAACACTTTCCGGTTTTGGGCTAAAGTTACCCTGTCTGGGCCAGAGTTACCCCAACTTACGGTACTAGAAAGAAATCTGGTAGTTCTTGTCTTGATTTCCATATTCATAGAAAAGCACTACTGCACTTGCGAAAAATGGAAGAACTACATCACGTTTTATCCTAGACATTATCGCATGTCTGTTTTGGTTCATACAATTACGGAAACGAAGCTACTTAAAACTGCGATATCAGATATCTAGAACGACAACTAATCCTGTGAATTAGAAACCTGAAAATCTTTGCTCCTTGCATATGCCTCAACAGCACAGCCGCCATCAAGGAAAGATATAAGTTCTTTACAGGGTGATTTGGCCAAATTTTGTCAAATTTTGCCAAACTTTGACGAAAAATGTCTCATATCTCAAGTGATTTAATTTTAGTCATTTTCCAAATTTATTCAATGAAATTTCTGAGTGAAAGTTTTTAGAAAGATATTTCCATAAAAGGTGTATGTGTTCTCCGATGTCAAACCATGACGATTCATCTCTTGTAACATTTTTAATTATAGTGTTTTGCTTTTTTTTCTTGAAGTCCAGAAGAAGCTGTTCAACGGATTTCATGGCGGTGTTTTACTGAGTATAATTATTTCAAACGACTAAATGTTAAAGAGGCTAATTATTTAAAACGACTAAATGTTAAAGAGGCTAATTATTTAAAACGACTAAATGTTAAAGAGGCTAATTATTTAAAACGACTAAATGTTAAAGAGGCTAATTATTTAAAATGACAAAATATTTACAAGACCGATTATTTCAAACGAAAATGAAAGAAAATATAACGTATTACGTTCTGGGAAGTTTACTTATTAATGTTTTTGAAAAACCGATTCATAGTGCTATCCTGAGGTTAAAATTCCGATGTTCTGACGTGCGCAATTTTTTTTTCAGTAATTTTATTTTCCTTTACATCATTTATCCATTTTTATAGGTGATACATTTGTTCTTTGCATAAGATTATCTGTAGGTTCGTAAGAGCTTGAAATCTGTATCTCTTTTCGTTCTGTACTGCAGTCCCAAATTTCAAAATCAGAATCTAGATTTAAATATGCAGATGCAGTTTGGGAATCTTCATTGCAAAATTCGCGTGTGTTTCAGAGAGAGAGAGAGTGTGTGAGTGAGTTAGAGAGTGTGTGTGAAAGTGTGAGTGAGTGAGTGAGAGTGTGTGTGTGAGAGTGAGAGTGTGTGTGAGAGAGTGAGAGTGTGTGTGTGTGAGAGAGAGAGAGTGAGTGTGTGTGTGTGTGTGTGTGAGTGTGAGAGTGTGTCAGAGTGAGTGTGGGAATGAGTGAGAGTTAGTGTGTGTGAGAGAGTGAGAGCATGTGAGAGAGAGAAGTAATGATGTATATATATAGAGAGAGAGCTAGCGAAACAAAATGAAAGAAAAACAGCGATGGGGAGAAAGTTAAAGATACATAGAAAGAAAGAGATCGAGTAAAAGCGGTCTTAAATTTTAAAAGCAAAGATCCCATTGGTGTGTGTATGAAGGAGAGTGAGGAAACGAGAGAGAAGGATAGAGAGCGAGCAAAAGCCAGAGAGATAGCGGAATAAATGATTAGACACAGAGGTAGAGTGACTGGGAGATACAGAGAAAAATTAGCAGATGGAGAGAGAGAGAAAGAGGAAGGGAAATGCATTGCAACAGAAAGATAAAAGTGAAAAAGTGCAAAAAAGACTGCGTGACCGATAGAGGTCGTTAGAATCCATAGGTTCCGAGTGAAAGATATATGTTGAAAAATGAAACATAAGTATTGTGCTTATATTGAGGGTAACTTTCTCTTTCTTCCCATGAGTCAACAACCCTAAGCTAAAAGGATAGATGTATTTTTTTTTTTTTGCTGCTATTGTTGAATTTAAGCAGGATAAGATGGCTAGCTAATGGGTTCATCTGTCCGTATTTTCCTTTTGAACTTTACAATACTAAGGGCAATTAAGAGAAAAACAACCTTCAATATAAACTTCCTAACCAACGGATTTTTTCAATTTTTAGTACTACGAGTACATACGCTTATATCGATGACGAAAAGGTAAGTGTCGATGGCAAAAGAGAGTAATCGATATAAGCAAAAACATGCATAGAAATAAAAAAAATTATGGCGAAAGCACCTTATCGATATATAAGTGTTAACTCTTATGTAGATGACAAATAACTCGCTCATAACGATCATCTGTGTCTAGTTCAAAGTTCTGCTTGCTGAAAGAATACTCTACAGAAAAAGGAGCTACGTGGAACCCAAATATTAATATATAAGCAACTTCGTTATCGCCACTTAATTCGCCAGTTGAGAAAGAAAATTGCCAACTCACATAATTGCATAAGCAAATTTGGCGATCGACAGCGCAACCATTTCTTGTTGCTCATAAATAAAAACGGGAAGTCGTTGAATTAGCTTTGGCTTAATAGCAGTTTAAGATTGTCATACTAATTTTCAGTCCACCTCCCATCAGTGATAAGTACACGATTAAGCAAGTACGTATATCACAACAGGAAAATCTGGAGTTCCTGTGTGCGTTTTCCCTGTGTTTCTTCCTTGCAAATTTGCATAGCATTTGCTATTGAAATTTCTTGCTATTTAAGTTTTACTATAAGCTAAACATTTGGAGAACCATTGCTCCAAAATATAAAGGGATTAGGAAATGCTCTGGTATAAAATAATTTCCATTCTGATTTAATATAGGCATCCAAACAATATTTAATTTAAAAGAGCGAATTTGTGCTACTGCGATTGGCTGCAGCGAATGTATTTCCATTTCTTCTTAAGCAGTTTTGTTGTTGCTATTTGAAAAATGATCTTATGAAAATTTTTCTACATCATTTCTCCACTTGTCTGTCTCCTTGCTTTGTTACAGTCCCACCTGGTTCCCCCTCTGCGACTTTAATCAATTCTCCTGACAGAGTACAGCTGCGTTTCTTCAAATTTGCAACCTTCTCAATTTCAGAAATAAATGCTCGGACTAGTTTATGCAGCTGTTGTAATTTTTGTTTGTTTTGTCTCTGTTCGACATTTCTGCAACAAGGATACTCGGTTGTTGTTGTTGTCGTATAATAGCTTTTTCATTTCCTTCACTTTAATTTACGTTATGTCATAGCTACAAACGCAGGTTATAATCGTAAAACAAAAGTGCGTGCTGTCTTCTTTTTTCCCTTCGAATGTCCTCTGTGCCCTGCGCCCACTTGAAAAACTCGTATGTTTGTATGTTTGTCTCTCATGGAAGCTCAGATAGAACTTTAATGGTTTTATCGACGTTTTCGACATTTCTCTCCTCTCGTGAGCGTTGTTCATGATTGCGCAAGTTCAACTAAATATTAAGCAGCCGATCAACATGAACCAAATGGTGCCCAAGGTTTTCTGCGCTCCCCGAACAAAAATCAATAGTTAGAGATATTTTTGCATAGCTGCGATATTAATGTCCCCATAGCTGCCGGGTTTTAAGAAAACTACGACAAAGCAATTCCTTTCTCTCTCACCTCAGCAGTATTGACATATTAAACCTGTCACTGGTAATCCATGACCCAAGACATAATGGGGAACAGCTAGTCCCCCTGTAACGGACATCATGCCACTGGGTAGAAATAAGTGACTTAAACGTCATATCTCTCCTTTCCTAGGTTCGTCACCATTGTTATAGCCCTTTTCGTATGTGATCAGCCAGAAAGGGCCGCGGATGGCCTAGTGGTCAGCGTTCGTGACTGTCTTGGAGAAGACCTCGGGTTCGATCCAAGGCAGGTACGAACGTTCGAACCACTAAATATCCGCCGTGCGTCGGATGGGCACGTTAAGCCGTTGGGCCCCGGGTACTGACCCCCCGGTAATAAATAAGGGCGTCTTTCTCCCCCTTTCTACCTTCCTTCCGTGTCACTTTCCTATCGGGCACTCTAGCCCAAATCTCCTAGCTTCCTATTTCTAAGGGTTGTTTAAGACCTGGGGTCAGACACTCCCTTCCTAAAATCCTCTACATATGATCAGATCAGCCAGAACACAATTCATCTCCTGTAAATGACAATTTTGAATAACATAGCTAAGGGGAAAGCAACGGTTTCTGATGCGCAGGTTCCCTCGTTCCAGCCGCATTTGGCTCACTTCTCATACATCATATATATTCAGTTGAGCAGTGTTCAGCCCATTTAGCTAATCCCGAGTTAATTCGTCCCATTCGGTTAGAGGATTAGTGAATGTATTCATTCGAGCTGATTTCAGTCCATTTTGTTAACCTCGAGTTAATTCTTTCCAGCTAGTTAAAGGATTAAGCCAGCCGTGTCACAATATTTCATTGCTAAAACTCTTTAATTTTGCAGGCACCTTTCTAAAGTTCTGAGTGATGTTAATTCGTTGTTCAGAAGACATTATCTAGCGCCCGACGACGAATACACCGTTGTTTTATCTCCTATGTTTCTCACCCCATATATCAGGCGTCTATGGAAATTTAAGCAAGTCTGTCGTTGACAAGTCGATAATACGTTTATAGCGTTTTTATTGTATGTTGCACAAGATTGTAGCTAATAGTCGGGAGTATTTATGCTGCCGTGTTATTATAATTACAATGTTTTTAGTAGCAGTGAAGACTTAGAGCTTGATGGAGCAATATCAGAAGTAACTGATTTCTGCATTTACATTGGACAACAGATAACAAAGGCGGGCCACATGGAAGAACAAATTAATAGCGGTGCAAAACCTGACTGAAATTCATTTGGAGAATCAACACAATTTTTGTGAGCAATTTGCCGTTATGTCTTAGAAGATAAATGTTTATAATCAATGCATCCTTCTGTATCTTGCTTATGGATCAGAGACATGGGCCTTAAGTAAAAAAAAAGAAAAGTAAGTATGCAGAAGCCACGGACAACTCAAAGAAGCATGTTTGGTATAACCAGGAAAGTTAGCGAAGTCACGTATCAAGAAAATGAGAAAAGTGGATGATGGCATTAAAGTCTCTCAACGTGGCAATGGTTGGACATATTGCTACAACTGGCCACTGTTGGACAACTGAAGTATTAGACTGGATATCAGAGCTCAGTGAAAAAACAACTGAAATTCGAAATCATGCCGGAGTGACTTGGAACAGATTGACTCAAGGCAGAAAGTTGCAGACGTGACTTGACGAGGCCTTCTTCTAGTAGTGGATGGAGAATAGTTGCTGATCATGATTGCAATGTGGTAGTTAAAGCAGCTATTTCAGTCTGTAGATGATCTTCGTAGATTTTATGAATGGATTCTTCAACTTCTGTATCCAGTATTTTTGTTTTATTTCGTTTTATTTCCAAAGTTGCTTGGAAATACAGTAGTATGTGGCACTTCCAATTAAGCATATCGAAAGCTGCTGAAATTTTAAACATGAAAATTGTAATATCTGTTCCGGTCTGAGGTTAACGCAATTTGTTCGTCTTCGTTGTGCCAGGAAGAAATGTTTTTAATACTGTGGAAAACTATCCTACGCTTTGAGCCGTGTGAAGAAAGAATGATAAGTGTCGTTATCGCTGTGAAACAAAACATGGCAGAATTTATCCGTAAGTTAACAAAGACGCCAAAATTTGCCGATAATTTTCTCACGTTTTATTGCATTTTTTATATAGCTTCGTTTATTTCTGGCGGTTGAATTTTTTTTATGAAATTAAGATTTAAAAAAAGAGGATAAAAGGGCAAATGTCCTCAGTGTTGTAAAGCAGAAATGTAAGTAAAATTCTTCTTCTTCTAAGAGAATACCCGCGAATCCATCGGCTAACCAAAAAGCCATATACTGCATGTACGTTTTTTTGGAGTCATTTCAAGTTGCTTGTTTTCAACGAAGGAAGCTACATAAAAACGCAGCAAAACTTGCGATGATTATCGGTACGTTCTAGTGTTTTTCGTTGACTTGCACGTAAATTTTATTGTTTATGAGATGTCAAAACGCGTGTCAGTAAACGCTGAAAGTAGGGATACTCCAAGAAAGTCTACCCATGCTGTAGAATCGACGGAACCAACCCCAAACGCAACTTTGACATTGCATAAGCGTTTAGCGTACAATTCGCAATTTTTAGTAGCGCACATGTGTTCCGCTCGTGGACGTATGTAACTACACTACCTTGACAAAAGTCACCGGACACCTAGAAGAGAAACACAACATAGCATTTTTTGACATACATTAGTACGGTGTCGGTCCACCTTTGGCCTTAATGCATGCACTGACCCTTCGAGACATGCTGTCGACAAGGTTTTTGGTACACAGCGATAGGTGTGCGCTTCCATTCAGTACATAATGCTGTCGCTAACTGTTGCTTAGTAGTAGGCCTGGGTTCCAAACTTCTTATGCGGCGCTCTAATTCATCCCATAGAGAAGGACTGTTACCACATAGCAAGGACTGTTACCACGCCGTAACAGTCCTTGCTTTATGGCTAGGTGCATTATCCTGCTGATACCAACAAGGCTCGGTTCCATAGTATTGTCACAGACTTGGTAGCGCATAATTGTCCAGAATATCGAGGTAGACGTGCTGGTTAACAGGTTTGTCCACGATAACCAATGGGTTGGGACCATACCACGAAAAACACCTCCACACGAGTACACTGCAAGCTCCAAACTTGACCGTAGGAACAGCATACTAAGGTAAATAGCGTTCTCTCAGCTGCCGCCATGCCCACATACGGCCATCAGAATGATGGATAGTGTATCTGGATTCATCAGTCAATAGGACCTGTTTACATTGATCTACGGTCCACGATAAATGTTCTTTACACCATGCTAAACGACGAGTAGCATTCCGAGTGGAGATAAAAGGTTTATGTGCAGCCGCACGACCACGGTAACCCATGGAATGAAGTTCTGTGCGAATGGTACGTGTACATACCGAGGTTCCACCATTTTTATTCACCTGTACACTGAGGTCTTCATTATTCCGTCGATTAGCTATAGTGACTCTCCTGAGGCTTCGACGTCCTTTATCACTGATTTTCTTTGGTCTGCCGGTACGTTTTGCTGCTTCAGGCACGTTATTCAGTCCATCTAAAACAGTTGACTTTGGTATGTTTAAACCCCTCTCGGTTTCTCTTGTGGACAACCCAACAATCTTTCCTTTCTCAAAGTGAGTTCCCTTCCGCCGCAACATTTTCACTCAACCTCACAGAGCGATATGATCGCCGTCAGCTGCAGGCTTGTTTTTATACCGTTTGCAGCTGTACCGCGCATCTTAACAACGCAGAGGGATCCGTTCATTTGCTTTTGAAAGGGTGTCCGGTGACTTTTGTCAATATAATGTATTTCTGCTTGTAAATGTTCCACCGATTTCAGAAATCCTGTGAAATCGGTGGAACATTTACAAGCAGAAATACACGATATGTGAAATTTTTTTTTTTTTTTTTTTGTAGCTAGTTCCATATATATTGTAAAAAACACGTTTTTCAAATAACGTGCTTGTTTTTCGCTAATGGATGTAAGTGAATGTTCTCCTTCGTTGATCTCCCGCTGTTCTCAGAATATGCCTTAAAAAATTATTTTCGTGCCGGAAAAGATTTAAACCACATGCTTATTGCACCCGAGAATTCGGTGTAATATTTCTGCTTCTTCTTCTCCCCTCCCTCTCTGCTCTCTTCTTTTAAAGCGTTCCAATGATTATTGTTTTGTTTTTATTTCAAGACCAACTTCCAGATGCAAACTACCATACATACCCCTGTATGATAAGAAGCGCTCACGTCTGGCCAATAGTTCGGGCCTGAGTCCCGGATGAGGAATGCGCGATGCGCGTGGAGGTTACGGACTGTTTATAACCTCAGATGGTCGTGGGGCTCGTCATACCTAAAATAAATAAATAAACAAATAAAAAATATAAATAAAAAGAAAACTTGCGCGAACTGTTGTACCACCAGTCATCCGGACAGTGCGCCTTTCAGGCATACACTCACATACTACCAACCCTTTTCCCCGAAGTGAAGGTGGTATAAAACTGAGAATAAATAACATTCAATCGTGAAAAAAATTTCCTTTTTCGTCTTATAAATTTTAATTAGCGCCACCGAAGAAAATACTCTGGAAGAAATACTGCACCCGAATCCATTATCAGTTTGGATGTCGGTAATAACGTATATACACTAAAACCAGAATGAAACGAGCCCGTATTTAGCGAGATCTCGGATTTAACGAGCAAAATGGGAACTTTTGTTTGGTATAATGCTAACTCAAAGCTAATTTGATCGTTTTTAACGAGAAAGGAAAAAGCTAAGTTGATCCCGGCCGCCCCGATGGCGCAGGTCTAAGCGATGGCCTCTGATCATTCGTCCGAAAAGGGTCCGGATTCGAATCCCGGTGAGGCATGGATGTTGTGTTTGTCTTACGGCACTGGCTCTTTCCCTTCCTTGGAACCAGTGACCCTAAATTAGGGACGGGCGACTGTTTATAGCCCATTGAGTTGCTCAGGTGGTCGTTAAACCTCCAATCAAAAAAAAAAAGTTGATCCCGTTTAACAGCAAAGTAACAAAATTTAGTAAATTTCGGTACTTAACGAGGCATAAAAATTCTGCTTTTCACTGTTCTGTAATGAAGAAATAGAAATGGTGGCATACAGGACAAAATTGAAACTGCGCCGAGGAACCTTGGTATGCTAGAGGAAGCATGTTTCAGAAAAGCAATGGGAAAGGAGAAAGTGAAGTGCTGAAGAAGCGAGTTGTGCAAGAGACTTTCTCCACCACGTACCCCAAGGGCAACCTACTGCTAGGATGGATGGGGTTCAGGCACATGTGGTTAGTGGATTTCTGGGCAACGATTGTAAAGAGGGTTAGGGGAGTAATGAAATGCAGAGGGGATAGAAAGTAATGGAATGCAGAGAGGAGAGGGAGTAATGAAAGTGTTGTATTCGGAGAAAATGATTGGAACATAAATATAAAACGAAGTAAAGAATATGTTCTTTTTTTTTCTAACCTTTTTACATGATGCCTGCTTCAGGATTCGTTGTTAACATGATTCATGTAAGGATATTTTTATATTTTTATGCGCAGTACTGTAGTTAATTAATAAAATCTTTCAAGTATATCTAATTGTTATGTATATGTACAGTAATATAAATGCATATGCATTTTCACGTATACGCGTACTTGGTGGAATTTTTACACCAAAACGGATTTGGCGAGCACCCGGATATAGCAAGGATTTACATCGGTCCGAACTCGTCGTTTTAAGCGAGTCCTGCTATACGAAAATACCGCAGCAGAAATTTATAGAAATGGAACAACTCTACCGCGAAAGTTTAGAAAACGATACAGGGAAACAAAGCAAAAAAAAAAAAAAAAAAGGATGCTATATTATAGGCTGGATTTCAGCATTTAGTGGGGAAATATTTGTTAAAAAAAAAGTAGGAAGGAGGGAGGGGGGGAGTTGTCCGCACTGGGAAACGGTGAATTTTTTTAAGTGCACCTAAAAAAAATCACCTCTTCCCTATGTTTCTGCGGAAAAGAACTGCGTTTGTAAGAAAGGTTTGCTTGGTTTCTTTCGTAGACGCACTCTTAACCGAAATGTGCTCATTCTAGAAGAAAGTGATTATATCGAAAATAGCTTACCCGTGCAATGAAGAGGAAAATAAGCTTCCATGGCAAATATTAAAGTTGAATGTTGAGAATATCTTCACGTTTGCACCATAAATTATCGCTTCTGGCTCAGTAGACGCGTCACCTGTCCAAAAACGATTTTATTTTTATGCCGCCAAAATAAATCAGATGGCTTGGCTAATTAAGTGTGAGGACTTAGATACGTAAAAGTCTATTAATCGAGCTTTTCACTAAGAAACCTGGCACTTATCCAGCCCCTGTTTCTTACTTCGAAAATATGTTTCTTCTCAGGGTTATTTCCTTTTAAGTCTTGACATGTACTTCCATTTGCGTAGCGCTACACATTTGAGGAATCCGATGACTCCTAAAAATTAATTGAAACTTCATCACATATGAAATCGTAGTATGGTGATACTCATCGACGAATATGTGCTTATATTTATGGGCCTGTAGGTGTGTTTAATGTGTGTGGTCGAGTTAAGTGCAGATTTGCATATATTTTGTCATCTAGCTCTGGGTAGGAAGTTAAAGGCTGATATGCTGTGGAGAGAGTTCGTGTGACCCTCACAAGATCATGTCAGTGTTCTACATAAACAATCTCTTGAAAAAAAGGCTTCGAATTTTGTCTTTCAATTCTATTTCCTGTTTGCACTCGCTCGTGCCTAAGTTAGGGCCACTGGTTACAGGAAAGAGATAGAAGCAGCTCTACCAAACAATACACACCACCTGTGCCACATTCGGAACTCGGACACTTATCAGAAACTAGTGCCCTAGACTACTCGGGCCTTTTGGGTGCGTGAATGTGTGTTTACAACAAAATAGGACAAAAAATCTGTAATGTTCTGTCTCACTCACTAGAGAAAAACTCTTGCAAATTCTATAGTGACGACAATATCCCTTTGTCTCTTATTGCCCTTTTGTAGCATACTTGTAATGATGAGTATTTGTTTTTTTTTTTTTAGCAGATACCTATTGCTTTTGTAAATACTTCACGCAGTTTTAGTATCTAAGCAAAGTATAATAATAAGTTATGACGCCTCAGACCTATAGGTATCATCCAGTAGTAAAGCCTGGAAGAACCTAGTGGTTGGCGTGCACGATTTCGTACCTTAGGGTCACTGTTTTGTGTCCCAATGCCGCCAAACACCTACCGTGGTTCGTAAGTCTCGTTAAGCCGTTACTCCTAGGACAAAGACTCTTCGTTATAAGCCTACCACTCCTTCCTTTAAGGCTTTGGTCTGTGCCATGTATCCCATTGTACAGAATCCGTAAGAGTGCGGCCACGGTTTAACAGCGAATAAATTAATTATATCTGAGGGTGGAGTGATACAGTTCCGACCATTCAACCAATCTTTCTGTGGTGGAGTGGCTCTGCTTCAATCAAAGAATCACTCGGTGGTGTAGTGGAACTACTTCAACCTACGAAGAAAACGAACTAATCATCTGGCGGTGAAGAAGTACTGCTTTAACAAACCAACCAATCATCCGGTGATGTAACGATATTGTTAGATGCGGGTTTGCATTTACTTTAACACGTCATTGTAGTTTGCATTCTTTTATGATGTTAATAAAATTAGTACCGGCAAATTAGAGGCCGTCAACCCCTCCTATCCATAGATTCTCCAAAAATTCTGTTGTACTGAAGGCAGAGATTGGATCTTGGAATTCAAGAAGTTGATTCGTTACTTCCGTCAGTACAGTAATAGAAGGGAATTGTGTCAGTCGTTATTCGTGAGCGTGCAGTCGAGAGTGTATGTAGATTCTGCGCCATCCAATGCCACCCTAAATATGAGCATCATGTATGAAAGTGTGGAACACATTGCAGAGAACATGAACCTCTCCAGGAAGTCACAGGAACTTTGTATACAGCACAGATAAGTCTCGATTGCGAAGGAATACAGCTGAAACAAAGGTGTGTTAAGTGCACTGAAGTCGCCAGGAAACTACGAAGAAAAGTAATAGTACAAAACTGCTAGTATACAAGCTACAGTTGTATTAGGCTTAAAACTACTGAGCTTCCGTCGTCAAAATACATTTTTACGTCGGATCTAGCCAGATGGACATCTAATGGCACTTAAATTTGAACACTGGAAACTAGAGGTGGGCGAACTTGTCTCGAAAAGTTCGATCAGAGCCGAAATATTGAGAGAAAGATCAGCTCAACAGGCTCCAGCTTTTTCTTAGACTCGACAATTTAAGCTCAAAAAAATTTAAATGTTTATCCTACGTGCACACTCCAACTAGAGATCCCACTAGTATATTACTTTATATCCCGTGAGTTAATCCTGAGTACAACATGCGATATGTTCAAATCAATTAAAATGTTAAAACTGATACTCCTTAGAATTTAAGTCGCATTTAACTTGGATCACGTATTGCATAAATATTTTTTCCAATGATATTTCGCTATCTGGGGTGGGAGTGGGGGTGAGATCTCCTGTGTCACTTCGATTTTAACCCATAAATTGTTCAGTGGATCAACATCACTCGTGGCGAGGGACATGTGTGTGTGTATGTGTGTCAAAGTGTTGTCCCCCATCCTTTTTTTATGGAGTAACGCAGAATTCAGAAGAACATTAAAAAAATATATTAAATGCAGCGAAGTCGCTTAGTTCAGGCTATAGTCACGCTTTGAAGACCGAAATGAGTTCAGTGACAACGCGACGCTGTTACTCTTGTACAACTTCCCAGACGTTGAACAAAGAAAAATTTTCCGATGATCGAAAATTAACGCATTTTGAGAAAAACAAAATTCGTTTTGCGACAAAATACCATAGTTTACTATGCCATACATGGCCCCACTACTACCATTGGGCCTATCAAGGCCCTGATCTCGTAATCCGTTTTGCAATTACATAGATCGTATATTTTTTTAATTAACGTTTATTAAATTTAATATAGTAGCTCTTTCTATTAGTTAACTTTTAAATAATGACTAGTTCGATTGATATAACCGTTTCTTAGTTGAGAGGTATGTGGTAGTGAAATCTTAGTTCACTCTTAAATATCCAAAGGAACAGATTAGCACGAGAGAGAGAGAGAGTGTATATATGTATTTTAAAAATTAATGTAGAATATTTTAGATGCGATCGTATTTGTGGATTTCGTATGTTTTGATGTGAACTATCAACGAATATTGCACGACTTATATGAAAATAGTTATTAAAGAAAGTTCTATAAGTAATAAAGGGCAATTCTGTTTTTTCACACTGGCCCTTTTAGAACCGAACTACATAATAAATGTAATACCCAATTTTTCAATTAATTTGAAAGTTATTCTGTCAATTCTTTGTTTAGAAATGTTATAGGTAGTAATAAATTCAAAATTGAAAATAAATGTCTATACTTCTTTTTATTAGGATTTTACATAATATTTTGCTGCTTAATTGTGAAGAATCTATAACCTATTTTTATACTATTGTAACGCTTCATGTTTTTATGGTTTTTATAGTTCCAATGGAGAGTGAAAAAAAAATTTGCGACTTCATATTACATTTGGGGGAAATTGAATTTGGCGAATGGGTTTGCAAAAACTTTAAAAACGCCAGAGCAGCCGCTGCATATATTTCAGTGCTTAATATCAGAAATCGTTTAAACTGAACCTTTTAAAATCTTTGAACGATATTTCAAGAAATGAAAGAGGAAGAAAAAAAAACTCTGAAGATACGTGTGTGTGTGTTGTGTGTATGTGTTCTTTCTTCCATTGTATTTTTCTTTTTTAGTAACAGTGCATTATTCGTATGTGTTTCCTGGTTCACGGTCTAAAACAGTTCTGTCTTTTCGCTTGTTAAAAGAAACCGCTGCACAAAAGAGCACTCACTCTCTCACCTCATTCAGCAGTTCCTCGTGATGACAGATCATCTTTACAATTAGGGCAGGAAGATCGGTTTCATTCAGGAGTGGCGTTATGCACTAAGTTTCAGGGTGTTTGGCGACTGGAAAAACAAAACGCTACATCGGTGAAATATTGTATGAGGATGCGTAAAAGAAAAACTTGTTTTTAATGTTTAAATCGATTCAACAAGTACGTTTGATACTGTTCAACAGGCACCTGTTGAACGTTATCAACACCTCATTGAATCCATCCCACATTGAATCAAGGCTGATTTGAAGGCCAAGGGCCTGTCGAACACTTTATTACGTAGGTGTTTCTAATAATTTGCTATTTCAGTGTAATTTGACATCGAAATTATTTTTTTTATAACCAGAAAAAGGAAATGAGTACATACAATAATGTTGTTAAGAGCATCTTACTATGTGGGGCCGAAGCCTGGCGATTAACAGAAGTGGATAGAAAGAAAATAACAGCCGTAGAGATGGATGCTTTAAGGAGATCATGTAGAGTGTCAAGAAGACAGAAAGTAACGAATGAAAGGATTAAAGAATTGATGGAAGAGAAAGAAACAATTTTAGATGAAAAACAGAAGAGATAGTTGCGTTGGTTTGGTCCTGTAAAAAGAATGACCAATGAAGGACTGCTCAAAATTGCCATAGAATCCAAATCAAAGAAATGAAGAAATAGAAGCCGACCTAGAAAAACATGGTCTTATGGAAAAAAGAGGGCACTTAGTCAAACAGGCCTGATGGAAGAATGATGCTTAGATAGAGAAAGGTGGAAAAAACTATTGGAGATCGGAAGGCGACGTCAGACGCCATAAAGCGATTATATATATATAGAACAAGATACTGAAAATTAGCTCAAAAAAAATAAAGCCAACTTTGAAATTCTAAACCGCCCAAGTCTGCGTAAAAGAAAAATCGAAAACGTACAAGAACATGAGAAAAGCAAACAATTTTTTTTAGGGAAAATATAAAACAATAATAATAATAAAAAATAATAAAAAATTAAAAAAATAAAAAAAAAACTTGCAAAACGAGCAAATACAGAAAAAAACACAAACAAAATTTTGATCAGAAGAATAACTGAGATTGCAGACCATATGGTAGATTTGCCGTGAAAAAATCTGCTATATGGTCTGCAATCCCTGTTATTCTTCTGATTAAAGTTTTGTTGTGTTTTTTTTTCTTTGCTTGCTAGGGTACTTGCTTGTTTTGCAAGGTTTATTTTTTTATTTTTATTTTTTTTATTTTTATTATTATTTTATATTTTCCCTAAAAAATTCTCTTTGATTTTCTCATGTCCTTATATTTATATAATTATTTATGTGAAGAGCGCTAAACGTGTGTAAATTGTGCCGATGCTTCCCAGATGAGCATTTTGGTCGACGTTATGTGCAAAAAATTGGTTTTAAGAGAGCATGTTATGTTTCACATGCAAAGGACGTTCTGCAACAATTAACATACAACAATATATTATTAACTCAAACCGCTACATCTTGAAAGGTAACTTTTGCCTCCTCTTATTTGTGCACATTGATAGCAAAACTTCACCGAAGGAATTAGTTTGTCACATGTTTTATAGGTTTCACCGTGGAGACATTTTCGAATATTATAACAAATAAAGCCCACTCTATAGAGAAAACGATCAAATAAATGCGTTTCTCTTTAGGTTCACATAATGAAAACTTGGGGGAGGGAGAGGAAGTACTAGCATTTGTTTGAATATACTGCCTACTGAGTGCTATGCTGCAACTTGAAATCGAGGAATAATGATCACAGGTGAGATTTAATTTTCGAGTATTCTCGAAATCCATACATGTCTTTTCACTTTCTCACTACTACTCTCCCCCCCCCACGTGATGTATTCTCACTACTTTTACCCTGCAGCTGCCTTTTTGCCGTTCATATTTCTTTCGAATCGATGTGTCATTTAAAATGCTGGTCGCTTACCGTTGAACTTTTTGCATGACTTGAAAATCGAACAAGCGTGATTAAAGATTAAAAAAAAAAGGAACAGGAATTAAATGTGTATATGATTAAAAAAAGCTAAAGGATTAGTAACAGATTAATGTTTTTATTTCTTTTTAACGAGGCCGTTTAAGCCACGTGGAACCCGACAGCAATTACAGAATAAAACTGCTTGTGACAATCTGTAGTGAACAGAGAGAACTGGTTTGAAGTGCACCCAAATCATTTCGTAGATGTACTTTTTCTCGCGTACGAAATCATAGGTTTTATTTTTGATTCTAAAATTTAGACAAAAAGAGTCCCTTTCATTACTTCTAAGTAATTAAAATGTTCGCAACTTCCTGGAACTTTCCTTTGTGTTTCTATTACCTCGCATAAATTCTGAAGAATTTAACAAGAATTATGTCACCATATGCCCTGGCGTAATGAACATGTCTTTCGACACAGATCATTAACTTATAATGTTAGAAGTCTTTCTTTATTGTAAACTGTGTGTGGCGCCTTCTATAACCAAATGATGGGCTACTGGCTAATCCTTCGATTTGGAAGCAGACCCGAATCCTAGATGGAGCTTGGGTGGAGCGGTTAACCTATGGATCCGTCCTTTCCATGGAACCAATGATCTCAAATTAAGGACGGTGGGACTCCTTATGTACCCTTTAATATTTTAATTTGGTAGTAGATTTGAACATTTATGTTAGTATGTTAGTTTTAACTATACTAAACTTTAATCTTAAAGCTTAGAAGCTATTAGTTGAATCCGGATTACTTCTCAGTGGCTTGTAACAGCTGAAAATCTTAACTAAAAATATATGTATATACACTATCTACCAACAAGTAATTGGACACCTGTGATAGCAAAAGAAAACGAAGTTTATTCACCTTCAGTAGTTGGTGCAGCCTCCACAAGCGGCGATTACAGCTCCGACCCTCCGGGGCATACTCTCAACCAGGCGTTATACGACGGCTAGCGGTATTTCCTTCCACTCGGCTTGGAGAAGACAGGTCAGTTCCTTCAACGATTTCGGACGGTGGGGGCACCCCTTAAGTCGACGCTCCAACTCGTCCCAGAGGTGCTTGATAGGATTAAGGTCCGGGCTCTGCGCAGGCCAGTCCATTCGATTAACCCCATTGTCACCATACCAAGCCATGGTGGACCTCCCAACATGACAGGTGGCATTGTCATCCTGAAAGTAACATGGCTCCACCCCGTAGAACTGCCAGGACGTAGGAAGCGCATGGTCATCCAAAATGGTGCAGTAGGTCTCGGCGTTGAGTCTACCAGGAATTGCGACCAAGGGTCCCGTGCCATACCAGGAGAAACACCCCCATAGCATAATTCCACCGCCGCCGAACTTCACAGTTGGCACAATACATTCCGGCAGGAGGCGTTCTCCAGGCAGACGCCAAACCCAGACCCTGCCATCGGAACGGTAGAGAGTGAACCTTGATTCGTCGCTCCAGGGAACCTGTTTCCACTGTTCAACGGTCCACTGTCGACGTTCTTTGCACCACGTTAGCCGATCAGCGCTATTGGACTTGGTGATCAAAGGTTGTGGGCGGCAGCACGTCCATGATAACCGAGCAGATGGGCTTCCTTACGGATGGTATTCATCGAAAGAACACTCCCGGATGCCTGTTGAAACTCCTCGCGGATGTGGCATAGGATTCTGTTCTACTACGCCACAAAATCTGGGAGATAGCAATTCTTAAATAGTTCGTATGCATGCTAAGTCGTGAAATGCAAAACCAGTTTTTAGTCCAAACCCATAGTAAATACATAGACTCCAAATACTACGGTTTCTCCGTAGTCACTACGGAAATCATCTGTACCTTACGGATTACGGAAAGCATATCATTACGGAAATCGAAAATCTCTGTGAAATGACCTTTTTAACGATGTGCGTAAAGTTTATTTTCGTGTTTTCTAGATTCTTCTTCTTATTAGCCTGTTGATACCCACTGCAGGATATAGGCTTTCCCCAGTCTTTTTTAACTTCCTCGGTACTTAGCCTCAGTCCACCATTTAGCACCTCTAAATTTCAGAAGGTCATCTCACCATCTAGTTCTCTGACGCCCCCCTTCTTCTCCTTCCATCTCTCGGTTACCATTCCGTTAATAATCGTGTCCATCTTTCATCTTTCAGTCTTCCAACATATCCAGCCCATCTCCACTTTAATTCTTATATTATTTTTATATCTGTCATTCTTGTTCTTTCTCTTATAATTTCATTTCTAACTCTATCTCTTCTTGTTATTCTTAGATTCTAACATTCATTAAACATTTTGGAGAGTGTTTGTTGAATGTTTTCAATATGCTTTGGATGACTAAGCGTTTTTGGTCACGTGCAGAGTTATCACAACGCATGGAAACCCAGAACGCCTTCCAAGTCTTGGGAAGTCCTTAATTTTTCGAATTCAAAAATAGAATTCTTTCCTGCACTGAAACAACATGTTTTTTGTTCATTGGAAAGAAAAAAATACATTTTTTTTTTTCATTCTGTTTGGGGTTTGAAGACGACCATGAACAACTCCCAGTCTGTGTAGACACTTACTATGTTTAAGGCTTCCATGCATTGAGTTTAGAGGTAAACTAAAAAAAAAATATTGGAACCATTTAGTGTGTCTCACAAAATTTCTTCAATTTAAGGACAATTTTTGAGCAAGAATTCGCTTTTTTATGAATCTATTTTCTCATTTTGCTGCTCTGGCAATCTATTTTTTTTACCATGTGTAATTCAGTTTTATTCATTACTACTGGAAAACGCTGAAAACTACGGCTTTTTGTAGTTTTTACTACTGAAAAAAGCTAAAAACCACGCATTTTTTTTGCGTTTGCTATTGAACATATCCGATCAGGGTTGGATTCTCTGTAAACAACCTATCCTTTCTCTGATAGGATGAAGATTCAACTTTAGCTGCACTAAGGAGGAACACAGTAAGACTGCCTCGATTCTCTCAGAGCTGTAACATACCGGACTACATATAAAATAATCTTAGAACCGTGTATTTGTAATAATATCAAATTCAAGTTCTAACGTACACTATTTAACAAAAGTCACCGGTCACTCCTTCAAAAGCAAATGAACGGATCCGCTGCGTTGTTAAGATGCGCGATACAACTGCAAACGGTTTAAAAACAAGCCTGCAGCTGACCGCGATCATATCGCACTGTAAGGATGAGTGAAAATCTCGCGGTGGGAGAGAACTGACTTTGAGAAAGGAAAGATTGTTGGGTATTATAATAGTGGGTTTGTCCATAAGCGAAACCGAGCGGCGTTTAAACATACCCAAGTCATCTGTTTTGGATGTACTGAATACGTGGAAGACACATGGCGTGCCTGAAGCAGCAAAACGTACCGGCAGACCAAAGAAAATCAGTGATAGAGGACGTTGAAGCCTCAGGAGAGTCGCTACAGCTAATCGACATAGTACTGCACAAAACCTCAGTCTACAGGTGAGTAAAAATGCTGGAACCTCGGTATGTACACGTACCATTCGCAGAGAACTTCATTCCATGGGTTACCGTGGTCATGCGGCTGCTCATCAGCCTTTCATCTCTGCTCGGAATGCTACTCGTCGTTTAGCATGGTGTAAAGAACATTTATCGTGGACCGTGGATCAGTGGAAACGGGTCCTATGGACTGATGAATCCAGGTACACGATCCATCATTCTGATGGTCGTATGTGGGTACGGCGGCAGCTGAGAGAACGCTATTTACCTCAGTATGCTGTTCCTACGGTTAAGTTTGGAGCTTGCAGTGTACTCGTGTGGAGGTGTTTTTTGTGGTATGGTCCCGACCCATTGGTTATCATGGACAAACCTGTTAACCAGCACGTCTACCTCGATGTTCTGGACAATTATGCGCTACCAAGTCTGTGGCAGTACTGTGGAACCGAGCCTTGTTGGTACCAGCAGGATAATGCACCCAGCCATAAAGCAAGGACTGTTATGGCGTAATTTGATGGTAATTCCGTATTGTGTGTGGACTGGCCAGCACAGAGCCCTGATCTGAATCCCATAGAACACCTATGGGATGAATTAGAGCGCCGCATAAGAAGTTTGGAACCAAGGCCTACTACTAAGCAACAGTTAGCGGCAGCATTAAGTACTGAATGGAAGCGCATACCTATCTCTGTGTTCCAAAACCTTGTCGAAAGCATGTCTCGAAGGGTCAGTGCATGCATTAAGGCCAAAGGTGGACCGACATCGTACTAATGCATGTCAATAAACGCTACGTTGTGTTTCCCTTCTAGGTGCCCGGTGACTTTTGTCAATATAATGTACAATCACAGAACGCATTTAAATGAATCATGAAATAAAAACGCGGAATATAATAACCGAGTTAAAAACGCGATGTGTGTGTGTGTAAAAGAAAACGAAGTGAAAAACAGGATTGTTTTAATTTAATATTTTGGTGGTTGTCGACTTTTGAAAGCACGTTTTTCTCTCTCTAACATGTAATACCTCAACTCTGTCAGTCTTAAAAAGTTAATATGTAGTAACAGCCGCGCGATGACAGAAATTTCCAGCAAAGTTGGCCGCGAAAAGTACGCATGTACAGTTTTATGCGAATGAATTGCATTCAGACAGCGCTCCATTTGCAAAACATGGAGGTCAGGCAGCTAATTTTTTTTTCAGCCGACCTCCATTACATTCAGCTGTGTGTCACTAACATATAAACTACCTCAGAAGATATTTTTATCGTGAATACTTTTTCTCTGTAACTTCAGGAAAGAGGGGAAAGGGGTACATTAATCCATTAATCGCCTGTGGTGGTATTTACTAAACTTTCATGACTTTCTGCACATTCAGATGAGTCATAACTCGTAAATAAACTTGTTATTGGAAGCATGGTCTGAATGTACCAGAAGCGCGCCTGTTACTATTTTTAAATTCAGCGGTCAATTTAAAACATTAACATCTTTGAGCATTCTATAAATGGTCGGGTCTTCGTTAATCTTTACCAGTTACGTACTTCAGTAGTCGATCAGCTGCTGGCTGATGATTAACGGTTGTCCAAAGCGTGCGTCACTTTTTAACATCATTCGTTCCTTTCCCAAAATGAAGGAAACACGCAAAAAAAAAAAAAAGATCGTGAGTACGTCTTGTTTAATCTTCAGGTTATTATTTCAACGAAAAAGAGATACTATTATCCCTCACAGATATCTAAAGCGGTCCGAAGTTTCCTTGTTCTCTCTTAAAAATGACGGAAGTACTCATTCTTTGATATGCTAATGGGCCTAATAAAGAACTAATTTTCCTGTATAGTTTCGTGCGTATTTCATTGTCTCGTATTTTAGCATGTGATTATAATGTTCGCTGTAAATTCAGTAAATCTGAAAGCGAATAACCAAAAACTGAAACTGTAAACATTATGAGAGATATGCGATATGTCAATATGCTTCCATCAAAGCTTCTACGTTTATTTTATCATAGATTTGAATTTATCTAGAGGAGTTTTTTTTTTTTTAACTAATTTGCGCGCATGTGTTTATTTGTGTGCTTTCCGTCTATATCTAATTGCACATAGTTACGTTCTGTTGTTCTATGTGTCAAAAAAAGAGCATGCATAATGTGCGGTTATTTGATTTACTTTTCGTTCTTTTTCGACGCTTTTGTAAAAACTGATAGTGTAACTGCTGTTTCTTTACGGGCTCCATTTTTTTTTATGAGATTTTAAAAATTTCTGCATTGGGGAATATCAGAATATCATAATTTTATGCTTCAGAAAGACTGCCACATTTAAAATTTTTAATGTGGTTCATATATTTACCGCTTGTATCTCTGAAAACTGCACAGAAAAGTTATCTAAAAAGAGAAAAAGAAAAAAACGTATGCCTGAAATATGCACAACCTATAATTTTGGTGAGGGGTTTTTTCTGCAGGGGGGGGGTTCGGGAGGAGAGGGTGTATAGACGTCTTGTAAAATAGAAAAAAAAATACATTGTGGATTTTCCATTATGAAAACACATCAGCGGGGAAACTACGTTTTCTTGAAATATCAGCATTTCGATGCCTGAAGAAATTATACGGATGAAAATCCTGTGCCCTCATTTTCCTTGGCCACTTGCAGTTTTTTTCGGGGAAAGGGGTAACACCCGCCCCGATCATTTATGGTTATATGGTGTCGCACGTCGCTGACTTAGTGTCACTGGCTCTGGAGAAAGGGTAGAACAAGCGCCGAAAAGAAAAAGACGATATTCGTGTTTGTTGTGGGGTTCGAACGCAGACTCATAATTATGCGAGAAGTGAGATACCAACGCCCTGAACCACTTTCCTTTGGAGCAGTGGAAGTAAAAGATTAAACTTACTATTTAGTTTTTACGTCCTGGTGTTTGTCAACTACATAAAAATCGATGCAAAATTATATTTTCTGCATGTTAACATGATTTTGTACATGCCTTTATAGTTTCCTTAGAACTTCAGCCATTATCTGAAATCTTCGGCCCGGGAACTTGTTTAGTGTATAAAAATATGCCATTGTATTTCTCAAGTAATTAACTAGTTTGTACCATTCTCTTGGCACATTTATCTATTATCTAGATGTGTGTACGTGTGTGTATGGGGGGAGCTTTCGTGCCCCCAATGAACATATAAAGCTATTGTAAGGAGACACATCTCCTTAATTTAGAGCCATTCACTTCCAGGAAAGGAGAGTGAGAGCAGAAAAGATAAATACAAAATCCAAACACTTACCTAAGATTCCAGTAATCAGAGTACTACACTGTATGTAGGTAGGTAGCATACCATGTGTTTGTGACGGATATTTATTACTCGTGGAATTGTACTCTGCGCTTGCCCGAGTATAAAGTCTTAATTAAGGTGCAATCTGTACGTTTTAATTTTTACTAGAATGAACGATGGTATTCTGAGTGCCACCTTCTGAACCCTTCAAACAAGTAAAATATTCGATTATCCAAATTTATGCACTCTATGTATGCAAATCTTGTTAACAGTACAATAATATCAAATCTTTTTAACAGTACAATGATATCAAATCTTGTTAACAGTACAATAATATCAAATCTTGTTAACAGTACAATAATATCAAATCTTGTTAATAGTACTTTGGAATCGATTGTCTTAATGAAGATGTCGTGCATATACAATACATTTAAAGAACTTACACCGTCCTTGCACGATATGTTTAATTAAAAAACGACAGATATTTACAAGATTAAAAACCCATTAGTACTTTCGGGTCGACAATCGACCCGTCTTCAGATGGAGGAGAGCCGCTATGGGAGCACATGTGCTCCCATAGTTATAATGCAAGAATGCATTATAACATTCAGCTGTAAAGATATTTTTTTTTGTTTTTTTTTATATGAAGTTCAGCTATACAGGGTGATTCATAAAGAAGTATACAGTTTCCAGATGCTGTAAAACAGTAACATTTGAAGACATGGACCACAACTGCGAACCGTTAGGTAGATGTACTCATAAAGTTTGTGTCCCGCTACTGAGGGAAGTGACGTAGGCGAATGCGCGTGTGTCACGTGACTAGTCAGTCAAAATGGCAGCGTCTGCAGTGGAGAAGAAGTTTTGTGTTCTTGAATTGAGCAAAACGGAATATGTAACTGTTGTGCAACGGCATTTTCGATCACGATTTGGAAAAAAACCTCCAACCAGAAAATCTATCTACGATTGGCATAAAAAATTTTAAACTACGGGCTGTTTGTGCCGACTTAAAAGTCCTGGACGACCGCGTGTATTGGAAGAAGTCGTCGATAGTGTTTGCGCCGCCATTTAAGGAAGCCCGGGAAATGTGTGTTGTGTGACTAAGGGTGCACACATAGAACATCTGTGACTGTCTCTAAAAAAACTTGAAACATTCCCCTACAATTCTGTTACGGGTAACATAACATATCTTACATTGTTCTTGTTTTTTATAGTGCGTTGAAACTGTACACTTCTTTATGAATCACCCTGTATTAGTAACAATGCGTGCTTGATATTTTCTGTAATAGCTAATGTTCATTCACTTAGTTAATGTGTTCCAATTTTCCGTTTTCAGTTCGACGACATTCAGGAACACCCAGATGATCAGAGGCGACGACGACCCCGTGGCCGTGCGAGCATGACCTCGACGATCTGTCCATCCCCAAAGTGTGCCTTCAGTCCCCTGGATGCATCATCATCACCAGCCATGGTAAGTAGTCATCTGAGTGCCGACGAAGGGAATAATGGCAGCGGAATTCTCCATGAAGAGGACGATGAGCAGATCAATGGCCGAAGTCCCATACACATGGAGGACGAAGGTCCGCTCCACGTCCGCCCCGCTGCACCTCCGCCGTCCAGTGACGAAGGCGGATGTCAAGGAACCGGAGGGGGAGATCTGGACTTCGTTCTCGGATCGTCCCAGAGGCGGAACAAGCGCAAGAACTTTAAGCCCAGGAATATTGTCTACCATTATTCGGACAGTGATGGTGATGCTAGTGATTACGATGACGGCAGGGGAGGGCCCAGAACCAGTCCGGTTATGGCCATTCGACGACCTTCCACCGCTTCCGAGGGCCCTTTTCAGGAAGCCATGGACTGTGATCCTCCCTGGCTAGTTCGCGTAGTGACGGTGAAGGCGAACAGCCTTTGGACCTCAGTGACAGTGGCCCAGCAAAATGGAAAATTTACCCTAAACTACAAAGGGGTGAGGACGTAGCCTCCTTCCCTGTAAATCTCAGCAGTAAGAGAGACGATTTTGAAGGTGAAGATGATGATGACGATGAGGAGGAAGAGGAGGACGAAGATGAATACATCCGTGAGGAAGATGATGGCAGAGACCCTGTCATGGACTTGTCTCTTGGTGGTCGAGAATCCGGCCCAAGTCCAAGCCATTCTGATAGACGCATAGGTGGAGGTAACGGTGTCAGAGATATGGAATCTCCGACGAGTTCTCATCAGCATGGTTTCTCATCTCCTCGCGTTAGCGAAGCTTCGTCAGCAGATACATCAACCACTATGAAGGATTATGCCGAAAACACTATGAAAGAATTGTTAGGAATGTATGGCCTTAATGACTCAGCGGCCGATGCCATAGCCTCCAGTATGGCACTCCACAGTTATACTCCAGGTAAGATTTCTTTTTTACAGTTGTTGAAATTCTTTGTGTTTGATCTTATTGTAAAAGAATCTTCCAGATACGAACGAACTTACCCCATCGATAGTAAAATTTCAACTTAAAATGTATTACATCTGTGTAATTTTCTAAACTAGAGAGTATTATCAGTTATGGGTGAATTTTCAAATATTATTCATCTTCTTCGTCAGTACTTACTTACTGTCATTGCAACGTTTACGATTAACTACACTAGTTTGAGTTCATCTTCTCAGTTCTAGATTTCTAAAAAAATTCTATTATTTAGATTGTTTCTTAAACGTTTTCAGGCCACGGAACCCTACGCGATATATATGTATTTCTATTTAGAACCTGTATGAAAGTTTCACTGAAAAAAAAAATGTAGACAAAACATGGTAACAAACGGAGTTTTCAAGGAGTTTGTGAAGCCCCTACAAGTTCTACATGGCAAATAGTTTAAAAACGAAAAGTTTAGAGGAAGAGTCTTCCAAGTTATGATTACTAGTTCAGCAGAAAATATATTTTTCAGACAAGACTATTTATATGCAACATAAAATTTATTGTTCTACAGAGAGTCCATGAATATCAATTAGGGTGTAATGTAACCGACATCATATTTTATTTTGACACTGAGTTACAATGGATTTTGTGATTTTCGTAGAATAGTTTTTTCGATGCAAGTTTTGGAATGCCGATAAAGAGTGATAAAATGGAGTGTAGCTATAGTATGACTTAAGAGAACCTTGTGCCTAATCGTCTACACTCTTGGAGTATTTCCGGCCACACGTGCAAATGTGAGAACAACTATCTGAGCAATGAAACGTGCGGAAATTTAGTTCAGACGCAGAATGGACTCTGAGACTTTTTACCATGTCATCGAATTACCAGTTAGTTGGACGGCCCTGAACTCAAGAACATGAATTCGCAGTCAGCTCATATTTTTTTCTAGCAAAAAGAAACGACGTTCCAATGTAAAGCGTTATAGCAGCAAACATATAAGTGAACAAGAGCGCGATTTTGTATGCTTTAATCTATCACCACATCACTAGCCTTTTCCTTCCAGCCATTATTTTTTTTATATGCACGTGATTTTCTGAGGCTGGTGAATTGCATTCTCATTATAAAAGTGTTATTATTTAGATTTTAATTTAGTGTTTATTTTTAGATGTAAAACGGTTGAGCATTTTTAAGCTCTTCTAAAGAGACGTATGAAAAGTAATAGGTATCGAAGATAATCAATATGTCGTGATTGCAGAAAATATACCTCAGCTCTAATCTCTGTTGGACCTGATTCTAATATTATTTTGCTCACCAACAGCTAGAACGACTGATATAGTAGTAATATTTGATCTAAATACTTCTTTCCATTATGATCAGAAACAAATTTATGATGAAGAAAGGAAATGTCCTGCCTGAAAGTAAAATGTACACAAAAATTATTATTATTGCATAATGCTGTACATTTATTAAACAAAATGTTCTGAACAGATTTAACTGTGATACAAACCATTATTTGATTGTAACTCATACGTCCCCCTTTAATAAAAACAAATCTGGCATCTCTCCTTCATTGGTAAATTAAACAAATTAGATCTCATTAAAGAATTTAAAAAATGCAGGTGGAAATTCATTGATAAAGTAAACAAATTGGGCCACACTTAAGAAAAAAATATATATAAATACATAAAATAGGAATTCATTGAGGAAGTAAACTAATTGGACCGCACTGAGGAATTTAAAAATTACAGAAACTGGAAATTCATTAATAAAGCAAACAAATTGTACCACACTGTAGAAATAAAAAATACCAAAAACAGAAATTCATTGATAAAGTAAGCGAAGTGAGCATCATCACTAAAGTAGCAAAAATTTGCAGAAGATATCAATAACCAAATTGAACAGCACTGTGGAATCGAAATTACAGAAATTAAAAATTAATTGATAAAGTAAATAAACTGGACTACACTGAAGAATAAAAGAATAAAGAAATTTGAAATTATTGATAAAATAAAGAAATTAGAAAGCACTGAAGAAGTAAAAATTACAGAAGATGGAAATTCATTGATAAAGCAAACAAGTTGGACTGCACTGAAGGATTTAAAAAATGCAGAAAATAGAAATTCATTGGTAAAATAAACAAACTGGACCGCACTGAGGTCAAACTTATGGAAACCAGAAATTCGGTGATAAAGTAAACAAATTGAACCGCACTGAAGGAAAAAAATACAGAAAATTGAAATTCATTGATAAGGTGGACTGCACTGAAGGAATGAAAAAATTACAGAAACTAGAAATTCATTGATAAAGTGAACAAACTGGTCCACACCGAATAGTACAGAAAATACAAAATGAAGAATAAACAACACAGATAATAGAAATTCATTGATAACATAAGCAAATTGGAACGCACTGAAGAATTAAAAAATTACAGAAAATAGAAATTCTTTGAGAACACAGTTATCCACATGCGGTTATTAAAAATGTGTTTACTGTCAAATAAAATTTTAACTAAAGGTTTATGATAACTAACAATCTGTTCATCATAGAGAATGCTCTCGCACAGCTTTTCTCTTCCCATTACTGGACGAAAGCCTCCTTCAATGATGTTCTGCTGCTGACGGTCTCATGCAGTTCTTCTCCAGGTGTTTCCTTCATCCTTCAGTTCATCCTCCTATTGACCCTTGGTCTTGTGCTTTCTGTAGGACACCATTCAGTAATCGCCACAGACCATCAGTCGGCATCTATCCTTGTCTGGTCCATCTCCTGTTCATCAAATTTACATTTTTTATAACGTCTTCAACTACTTTGTGTGATTTTATCTTGATGTTCATTACCTTGTCTTGCACCCATAATGGACCTTTCTGTTAGAGAGAATGCAGTTCGATGAAAAAAGATAAAAAAAAAATGAACTTTTTATGTCGGTCTTTGAAACAATTACAAACAGAAAAATCCATTTGAGTTCGTCCTTACCTCAAACGGAATTACCATACTAGAAAATTCACGAAAATTGTCCTTCACAAAGAAATCTATCTAGAGCAAAATCTTCCTGTAGGATCGGACTGTCAGAAACAGAAATAAACCCTAGCAGCGCCCCTAGTAGAAGAACTGTGCGCCATTTGAAAATCTACTTTAATTTATGTATCATATGCATTTACGCCGACTACGCATTACTTAAAAGTACGAAATCTCCGAAGTGCTTCATAGTAGATGGTACACGGAATGCAAAGAATTTTTGAATCGGATTTTCAATAGTGGAAATGTTGAATATGTCGGGTGTCGCATTTGCACTACGCATTGCAAAAATTTAGAAAATATGTAGAATGTATAAACAAAAGATTTTTTTATAGCTGAAGATATGCGATAAAAAAAAGGATTTTCTTAAACCGACCTTTTAGAAGTGGAGTTATCGAAGAAAACATTATAGAAACTTTTGTCATCTAGCGAAAAAATTATATACTTTATTCGAAACAATGCACGCAAGAACTTTTTACCACAATCACAGATATCGGACCATAAAGTAGGTGTTTTTTAATCGGAATTTTACAAGCTCAGATAGTATTGCAAAGAAATAATTTGCACCGACCTCCCCGTAGTGACAGAACTATGCATTACATAAAAAAGCGGAAAGTACACGCAGAATATTCTTCACAGTGGAATATGTGCAGCTGAAAAAGTTTTTCACATGTAACTGTTGGAAGCAGACATAGAAAAAGAACAGCATGTACGCCACCTAACACCGAAAGCTATGCATTATTTAAAATTGCCAGTGTCCGCAATCTTCACTGCAGTGAGTGCCATCCCCTTCGGAATTTTTTTTTCAACGTATTTTTAGGAACCAAGATACAGTTGCGAACTGAAATACAATTGTGCCACCTAGCAGCAGAATTGTGCACTGTGAAAAATTGGAAATTATATTAAAAACATTCCCCGTTTTGAAACGTGTTCAACACAAAAATATTTTTTAATCAAACTGTTAGAAGTAAAGGTAAAGTGGAGTGAATATACTTATATGGGGAAATCTGCATTGTTAGGAGATGAAACTATTCATAGTTTTTTCATCGTGAGTTTTGTGTAATCGAAAAGTAACATCTCTATAGGGTTTTTAGAAAATGAGGTACAGTTGCAAATAGAAATATGCACTCTAGCTGCAAAACTGTGTTCTATAAAAAAATCAGAGGATATATGCAACATATTCGTCAGAATAAAAATTTTGCGACTCATAGGAAATTTTTTAAATCGTGCTTTTAAAAGCAAAGATAGCAAGAAAAATGGAGTATCCATTTACGTCCTCTGGCGGGGAAAAGTGTGCATTTTTTGTAGCAGAAAGTGTGTACACAAAATAGTCTTCCTTATTCTGAAGTGTATCCAACGAATGCAGAATGTTTTTAATCGGATGTTTAGAAGCAATGTAATACAATAAAATATAAATCGAGATTGACAGCAACTGCATTTACGCCAAGGTTATTCATCGGAAACAAACCAAAAGGTATGGATATGTTTTCCCAGATCTTGTGCTTCCCAGTCAAAGAGATTATTTTCAAATCGGGTTAACACATGCTGAGATATGATATGGACGGACTGACATGCCGATAACAAACTTAGTTTTCCCAAAGGTATGCTAAAAATGTATTTAATATAATAGAAACATCTGTATTTCAGAACCATCAATCCCGTAAGTTTGTTTCTACTGAAAGAATGATTCTCTGTGCTTCACAGAAATCATTTCAGAGACAGTGAATTGTACTGACGAAGAAAATGAATCACCTTTGAAGATTTTTTATGAAGTAAAGTGGTCTAGTTTAAAGAAAAAGCATACAAAAATGTGAAATATTTTAAGAAGAATCCTCAGAAGATTAGTGATCAGGGATGTATTTCAACTTGATATCATGGTCAACGAATGAATAGAAGGTATAGAAAACTAGCTTTACGATATTTTTCCTCGGTTGTTTGTTCATTTATCATTTTGTTTTGTTCTAAATGTCGGGCTTAAGTGGTATTTGCAAATCGTCCAAATCGGTTATCCATTTTACTCGTATCCAAACTCCAATCACGGTGTCCCCAGTGTAACAAAAGCATATGGTTTTTAAATCGCAGTTGCCCTCGTCAGAAACCAGAGCCAAACATTTTTACATTATCACCTAGATGTAGTTTCATTCAACAACTCAAAAGAGCAAGCTTACAGAAAACTTGTTCCTGCTTTCGCAGCATGTGCATCGCCATAGGAATCCGCAAGAATTTGGAATAAAAAAACCCGCTTTTATTTGCTAGACAAAACTCCAGGAAAGTCAGCTCCTGAGCTTTTGTTCTTTTTAAAAATATGCCATTATTAAATAAAATGTTAAAAATGTTTTTCCAAGAAACTGTTCTCTTAAAGAGGAAGAGAGGGCAAAAGATTTTGCGCCGTTGGCTAAAAACTAGATGATCGAAGAAGAAATGACGGAAATATTAGAGGAAAGAAAAATAGTTAAAATCTCCCTAAAGAGTTATAAGAGTTCAAGGTCTTGGTAACTCTAACACATCTTTTAGTTGTAAAATTTTACCTTTTTCGGTGGTGTTCAAGGTAACAGCATTTTATCAGGGAAACATTTAAGTATTAATACAATCATCCCTCCGTGTGCCTTCCCCCTTGCATAACACCACCCCTTGGGTCTGAACAGCTGTACATACATAGTGCATATCACTAAGCTGTTCTCTGATATTCAGATGTTAGCCCTCAAAGGTAAAACTTACTGTTGCCGTATCAAACGTCTCCATTTACAGCGATCTCAGCTCACAGTTCGAGCTTCACTGATATCCATCACACGACGCATACAAGATACTTCATATACATTATCTTTTTTCATGCAGACATTCCTTAATCTGGTCCTCCCATGATTTCCATGGCTTTCCTCTACCTTTCTTTCATGCCACTTGAGCTGAAAAAATTCTCTTAGTAAGCATCTCATCACTCATTCTTTCAACATGATTAAACCACCCCAAAATATTAGTCTCCACTTTACTAACAACATTTCGTCTCACATTACATAACTGCAACACGTCTTCATTCCTCACGTCTTCATTCCTCACATGATCTGAACGTGTATTCTGTGGCGTAAAAGTCTCTTGGACTTCTACGCTGTTTTAACACGTCAATACACTAATAAATTGTTCCTAAATGAAACAAACCTTAACGGCCAGACGAAACATGTAAACAGAAGTCAACTTACGGAAAATGTCCTTTATTCACGATGGAATGCACTACTCTCCTCACATTTATCACACCACTCTTTTCAATATTCATCAATTCATAATACAACGTTCTCATACAACTCTCTCGACGGTACACGGTACAACGCTCGTAGTAATCGCTCTCTATATAATCGCTCTTATCAACACCTCTCTCACAACAGATCAGTCCTCCTTTTTATCTCTTGTTCTTATCTCATAACAGGCATACGTCACGTGCATTCAACCTCAATTGTGTTGCCAAACGTATTCGTTTGAGAGAAAGATATTTCGTTAAGCGTGAAGAATACTGAGAATAAACTCAAGATTTACATAGGGAAAGAAACTAAAAAAGGAAAGTTAATCTAGAATATACGTCACACTTCCTACAAACCTCCCGTAAGTAACGCATTTTGCCAGCATACAAACGATTCCTATGTCTTTTCTGTAGTACCCAGATTTCACTGCCATACATCATAGTAGGAACAATTACACTTTCATGCATAGCCATTTGGGACTTTCTTGAGAATCCATCATTCCTGTGAAATCCTCCTAAGGCAGCTATATAACTTTCAATGAAGAATTCACTCGCCTACTAATTCCGCCATCTAATTTAGTCTCATTGTCAAACATGCTTCCCAAATATACAAAGCATTCCGTACTAACAGCTCTTCGCTCAAAAATCACAACTTCGGGTTTTCCCTTATTTATACTCTAAACAGACGTGTTCTATATAAAACATTCCATGATATACTGCCACACTCTTGGCATCCGCCAACTGCCAATGTTTATTAATGCGCCAACTTGCCTTTCCCAACACAAAACCTTTTTCATATACTGCCACGTTCAGGCTGTGTGAGAATTCCTTTTCCGTTTTTTCGAACCGTGCTTCAATTGTGGCAAACTTTAATGTTAATTAAACCCGCTGATTCAATTAAAGAGACAAATCAGTGTCTTTTAACATTATGAAGATTCTTTGAAGCAAACTCGATAAATGTAGATATTTCAAATGCACTTATTAAATTAGATTGTGTTTTGAAATTAATTGCGTTGAAATCAAAACCACAAATGAAAATAGACGAGTTTAAAAAAAAAAAAAACTTATATTAAGTAATTTTGTGTAATGCTATTAATTTTCACTTGATATCAAGTTACACTAGCGTAACATGATTTTTTTATTCATTTCCTTATAGTTAAGAAGTTAATTTTGTCTTCCTACTATACAAATTAAATCTCTGCATTTAATGCATACCAGAAGCTTTCGAAATGAAAATGGTCACTTTGAACTAGAGTGCGCACTAAATGCGCTACATATAACTGCTTTCTTTCTAATTAACATGTATTTAATTTAATGTTAATTATGATTTTCGATGAATCATAAAAGAAAGAGAACAGACTTAACACTTCAGCACACATTCGCTGTCAATTATCAGCGAATTTCTGCAAAATCGCTGAAAATTTATCCACTGTAACATCTCTTTCGTTAGATTCGCTCAGCAAGTTTTTTATTTTTTCATTTGCTCTTTATTAGTTTAAAATTTTTAGAGTAGCTATTATCTTTTAGTTCCACTATAATGCAGCACACATATGCAAATATCCGAAAAATACCCATTGTTTTTAGAGTTCCATGCTTACGATACTCTTATTGATGACCTCTGTGTCTTCCTGCAGGTACCTTGTCCAAATAATAATAATAATAATAATAACGTTTAAAACCACTTATCTAATGAGTATGTAATGACGTCTGTTGTAGCCTCATTCAATTCCTCAGCAGCTGCTTATTAGTGTGGCAGTGTACAATCATCAGAGAACAAATTTTCAGTGGTAAAAGTAAGATAGAGTTGTCGTTGCATTGTTATCAAGCTGGGTTTTAGGGACCAACAGATTTTTAAAAAAATGGGTACTTTGTGAGATATTCTGGGTCCTTTTAAAGAATCAAGAGATAACGAATATTTATACCTACATAAGCAAATGAAAAATAAATGCAATGTACATTGTTCGACACTTTAATTTATGCTCTTTGAAAGCAATCTTAAAAAAAAATAAAGTACTGACAGAATTAAATTTTATCATAATGGAAGTAACTACACAAAGACAATGCATTTTAAGTTAGCTTAGAACACCAGAGCGGTTTTTATTTTTCATAACACAGGAACTGTGTGATAACTACTCTTAAACAATTTGTTTTTGACTTTTAACGAACAATCATTGAAGTAGACGTACAACTTTTAATAGAGTATAATCGTTCACAGTGCTCTCATTATACAGGGTGGCCAAAAAAAAGGTATTAAAAAGTAAAGTGCTCTCATCAGGTCACTGAGCTCTATAATTCCGGTATGTTTTTTTTCACAGGACAGTATATAGATTGAAATTTGAAAATGCCTCATCATTTCCGGAAAACGCGATTTCAAAATGGAGTCCTTCAGCATGGAGTAGCGACTGTTTATAGTGCAAAAATATTACGGTTTTGGCCGCAGTAACGTCATGGTTCGACGCGAATTGAACAAAGAATATGATGCCAGTATGGAATCAACGCAAAATGCATAATCGGACTCATCTTCATCAACGGAACTGTTACTGGTGCAAGTTACAGGCAGCTACTGGCCGAGAAGTTCGGACCCCGAGCAAGACGTCATTGGATGGTCAACACCTACTGGTTAATGCAGGAGGGTGCACGTCCACATAGAGTTGTTGATGTGTTTTCCTGGCTACAGGACACCTTTCAGGACCGTATCATCGCTTTGGACACTGCGAGGTTCATTGGACAGGGCATTGAATGGCAACCCTATAACCCTGACCTGAACGCATGTGATTTTTTCCTGTGGGGTTATTTGAAGGACCGAGTCTTCAGGACTGGCCCCAAAACACTGGAGGACCTCAAAAAAACCATTGCAGGCGAAATCCAGGCCATCAAAAAAAGACGTGTTGCAGCATGTTATCGACAATTTCCAGTCCCGTACGATGGTTTGTGGAGACGGTGGCCATTTTGAAAATCTGTTCTATTAATTTCACTTATTGCTTGAGTTTCTCTGAAAATTTCAGCAAATTTGATCCAGTAATAACGAAGTTGTGTCATTTTACTTTTTAACGCCTTTTCTTGGCCACCCGGTATGTAAGTTTGTTTGCTTTTCACATTTTAAATTTCAACTGCTCCAATATTGATTAAAGGAGCTGAAAGGTTTGATAAATTAATCCGGACATTTGCATATTTACATAATCTTATATTGTATATTTACATAATCTTGAGGGATGGTGCATTGCTGGCTATTTTCGTTCTTTCCCTAATCCTCAGTAATTTGACTTTTGCCAAATGGCATGTAAAAAAAATCGGAAATGAAATGCGTGTCCCAAAGGACGCGTAGAATTTGTAATTATGGCTTTTTTTTTTACGTTTTAGGGTAATTTACGCGCTACAGCGCGTCAGTGGCAGTCATGTATATGTGCGGAGTCATCTACTATAACATCTTCTAAAATTCGAATGTGAATTCGTTGGGTTCTTGAGAGACTAACGAATAAAACACTGGGCAGCGATTTTTCCTTTATTAAGCAATGCCTTCTTATTTTTCATATTACCTGTTCGGGAGAGAAAAGAACGAGGAAGTTCATTTTCTCGTTTTGAGTGATATCCACTTATTCTTGTTTTGTTGATTTGGCAGATAAATCTTTCCACATTTATAGCTCATTTGGCAGCAGATTGTGATGCTTGTTTGTACCAAATTGCGTTTTTTGTGGGAATGCTTTATTTTATGATCCGTGGTAATAATTACACGCTGCGAACAGGTGTTGTTTTACCATATTACGAGGAAGTACTTTCTCCGGGAAGTTAACTCATTTAAATGCGTGTTGCATTTTTCTTCTGAAACTATATATTTGTCTCTTATTAAAACAAAACTGCGCAGATAAGGGATACAAAAATTAAAGCACAAGGAAAGAAAACCATTTTTCTTTCTCTTTCTTTCTTTCTTTTGTTTTCAGTGACTTGTAACTTTTCTTCAATTTGGTCTTTCTTCAATATATTTAAAAAAATACATTATGCCTGTTAGGAATATGTAAGATGTATTAATCATAATAATTTTGCAAGCAAGGGCTTTATACGATGGTGAGATTGTACATAGTGTGGTTAAGAAAGTAATGAGAATGAAGTAGAGTATGGCGAAATATAGATAGGCAAAACATTTTTTTACCTTCTCTCATAGTCCTCAATAGACTATTGCCGGGTTACAACGTTTCTGCAAGCTCAGGAAAAAAGCGTTTGTTGTGCCGGTATTTAGTTTTATTGTCACATAATTCTGAATGCTCAGGAGGATAAACGCACCACCTGTGCCTCATCTGGGTCACGAACGTTCGCTTCTAACCACTGATACGTCGCGGTTACATTAGGGAACTCATTACTGCACATCTTCGAACTGTCTCCAGTTTCCACATTGGCTTAATTTTGCAACATCTGTGACGCACTACAAAGGTGAAAACATGTGTCAAGACGACAAATCTGCAGCGAGACATTCTGTCCGCGTAACTCAGTTGGGAGAGCGACTTACTCCGGAATGAGAGGGACAAACTTGTATGTTCCCATTGGCACCCGATTGTGGAAAATGGATCCACTGGCCGTTGGGTTCTTCGAAAAATGTGTGATGTTTGTTTCACACGTTGTTTGGAATTAATGAAAAATTTCTACTTTGCTTCAAAGGAAAACAAATTAAGAGGGAGATGACGTGATGTACTACAGAGATGAAAACACGTGTCAAGACGACAAGTCAGCAGCGAGACATTCTGTCTGCGTAGCTCAGTTGGGAGAGCGACTTACTCCGGAGTGTGGTTGACACGGGTTCGATGCTCGTTGCGGACAAACTTGTGTTTTCATACATCTTCCACATATGGTATTTATTGATTTTTTTGCATTGATCTTCTGAACTTTGCGATCCATTGGCACGATAACTGTGCGATTTGCGAAAGTACATCTCTATTTTATCTCACAGTCCCCATAAATTTGTATTGACTGTTATCTTGTATTTCGAGGGGTTGATGCTTCTGTCGTTGAGAGTCCTGTATGTGGAAACGGCTGACGTATTTTAGTAGTAGTCTCATTGTATAATTTTAGCTGGCTGGTGTGGTGCTGCATCCCCTGCAGATGTGTTGGATAGTTTCACTTCATGCTCCACATTATCAACATTTGTCTTGTGTCAGCTCTTCTCTTAAAAGGGCACTACAACCCGCTTATAACAAGGAGCTCGGGACCGACGGAAATCCTCGCTAAATCCGCTTTTTGGGTGAAAATTTCCACCATGTAAAAACACGCAAACGTGATAATATATTATATATCCATAACAATATGTCATTATAATACATATCCATAACAATATGTCTTTATAATATATATCCATAACAATATACCTTTATATATGCCTTTATATTATATATCCATAACAATTGGATACATTTGAAAGATTTAATTAATTAACTGCATTAGTACTACAATAATTTGGGTCAAAATATTATTACTGAAGACGCAAGATGTGTAAAGGAAATTAGAATGTGACTGGGGATGTCAGAAACGGCTTTTAGAGAGAATCAAAGACTACTGACAGCCAAAAATATAGATCTAAAACTGAGGAAGAGAATTTTAAAGGCATATGTTTGGCCAGTAGCTCTCTACTGTTCTGAGACATGGACATTGACCAAGAGGGAAGTGAAAAGGCTGGAGGCATTTGTGATGTGGAGCTATGGAAGAATGGAGAAAATAAGCTGGCTCAATAGAAAGACTAATGAGGAGGTCCTGGAGAGAGTGGGAGAACCCAGGAATATGATCAACATGTTAAAAAGAAGAATCTGAAAGTGTTGGAAGGGAAAATTCAAGGCAAGAGAGGAAAAGGACGGCCAAGGAATGGTTTTGTGGCACAATTACTCCCAAGACACCAATACTAGGACATGCTATGACTTGGAAGAGAACGGCGGAGAATAGAGAGGAATGGAGAGACAGAGTACATCTACTGAACAACCAAGAAGAAGAAGTACTGCAATTAATTAAATATTTCAAGTATATTCAATTTGACTTCCACGTGAGACTAACCGCTGTTTAACTGCACAACACACGTGAAGCAAACGCAACACCGACCACCCCAATGCAAGGCTTACTTGGAGGGTGAAAGGAGCAATGGACACGATTCTATGAATTGTTATCTCCTGTTTCTCCTTTCGCGATGTCCCCATTCCATTACTCCCCTATCCCTCTATGCAGTTGTCTCATAGAAATCCACTGCAATGAGCATAAGCCGCCCCGGTGCTGCAGTAGCCTAAGCGCTGGCTCATGACTGTTCGTCCCAAAGGGGCTGGGTTCGAATCCCGGTGAGCCCTGGATGTTGTGTTTGTCTTACGGCACTGGCTCTCTCCCTTCTCTGGAAATAGTGACCCTAAATTAGGGATGAGCGATTGCTTATAACCCATTGATTGCTCACGGTGGTCATTACCCCCCCCCCAAAAAAAAAAACGATGGGCCTAAGCCATACCCATTCTTTTTCTTACCTAGGAGCCAATTGCCTATTTTCAAGCAGTGCGTGGCGGAGAGGGTCTCTTGCACAACCCGCTTATTGAGTTTTGGATGTATTCTCTCCCAAAGCGAGTACATGGTAAGACCAAATCAGATCATACAGTATGTAGATGCTAAAATCCACTAGTAGGAATCAGATTTACATCAGTGTTGATTAGGTTTAAGCAATTTTACTTAACTTATAAATTTATATATCAAATCTATAAAACGTATGACCAACAACTTTATAAAATAGTGTATTGCCTGCTGAAGACACTGAAAACAGATGAAACTTACATCAGACTCATACATTACATCTCTCATACACTACATCAGTCTCTTACACCACTCTCTAAGTCTTAAAATCATTTTTTGTTGAAATCCATTTGTAGGGATCAGATTTACATCAATATGACTAAGTTTGAACTATTTCACTTAACTTTGTTTAAACCCGCATAATTTATTGCCTGAAAGTGACTACTTTTTAAAGTCACTCTTAACTTTATTCAAACCTAAGCAAATTTATTTCATCAATCCAGGTTCTAAAATCATTCTTTGCTGGAGACCCGCTAGTAGTAATTACAATTACAGCGTCAATGTGACTAGAGCTAAATAATGTCAGTGTTTTTTAAACCCTTCTGTTGCATTGCGTGAATGTAAGGTACTTTATAAAATTCCTCTTAACTTTATTCAAACCTAATTGAATTTGTTTCATCAATCTAGGTTTTGAAATCATTCTTAGCTGGAAACCCACTGTAGGAATCAGATTTACAACATTAGTGTTAATGATCTTACGACAGTTTATTAAACCCTTTTAGTTCATTATATCAACGTAATTATTTTTTTAAATCGCTCTTGATTTTTTTCTTCAAACCTAATCGGATTTATTGAATTTATCTAACTAAATTTTAAAATCATTCTTTGTTGAAACCCACGCGTAGGAATCAGATTCACTACAGCAGTTTGAAAAGGTATAAACAATCTGACCTAACGTTGTTTAAATTCGCGAAACTTATTGCACCAGTGTAGCCACTTTTTAAAGATTTTCTTGGCTTTTTCAAAGGTAATCGAATTTAGTGCATCCAAGAATGTTCGGGCCCGCTGGTGGGTAATCTTTGCAAGCTGTGTTGGCGCAAAATTTGTTAGTTCTGCGGTAGGTAGAGATACGAATTCGCAAAGATATTTACAGCTTTTAACGAGACCCGCTAGTTCTGATACTTTGTTGTAATGTTGGCGACGAATTAAATCAGCTAAAGAAGGCGCCCTTTTTCAACACGTAGTGCGTTAAGTCAGGAACAGGAATCCCACTTGCCAATCTTGACTTCTCGCAGGTGCTTTGGTACATCTCCTCTCTTCTTTTCTTTTTTTCTAGTTTTTCTTTATATACTTTTCGAGACATCGACGCGACTACAAACGGAACAAACAGATCAAAAACTGTGACAAGACAAGTATATGCTTACAGAAAAGGGCGCTCGTAGACTAAGAGCCAGCGCAAGAATTCCCCCTTTTTTATAAAAAGAAACTGTAGAATGGAAAAGACAAGAAAAAAGGCGAAAAGCGGGAGAAAAAAAATCAGTTACCTCTATGCTTAGGAATGAAAATGAAGACAGCAACAGCTAAGATTGGAAACAGCAGAAGAGCATGAATGCATTCTTGATAATATAAATAGGGCGACTGAAAAAATACTTCTTGATGAGAAGCCAAAAAGTAAAAAGCTCCCAGATCTTTTCCGACTCAACAATGAGGTGAAACTAGGATGTTACAATGACTTTATGCACACACGTATAAGACAGGATGCTTTTACTCCAAGACGAAGGTGATATACCCACTAAAATGAAGAAATGAGCTGTCTGTTTTGCAGCTTTAAATAAGATATTGGGTATTGGAAACAGAGTTCCTTCTCGGTAATGAGTACTTAATGGTTTACGGTGTGAGAAAAATTAAAAGTAATTTAGAACTTAAAATTCGGCATGTAGTTGTCGTTACTTAAAAGTGTATGATAAAACGGGGGTTAAACGTCACATGTTAACGACTCGTTTAGTTGGCAACTTCGCTTAACAAATAGGGGCTTCACACTCTCAATCTAGAGCAAATGCTTCATTCTTTCCATAGATTTAACCACGTTGCGCATTTCTCGCAGGCGTCGTCATTACAGCAACTTCGGGGGTGACTTTGTAGTTCATATTAATTAATACTGATACGAACTGGAAAAATGAACTCGAATGTACGGAATATGCCACTGGATGCAGCTTTTTTATATAATACAAAATTAATCAATTGTATTTGTTCTGGTTTTGAGTGTCTCTAGTGGGAATTGTAACGTACCAGGAGATGTGACGTACCTGCCAGAAGGACGCACACGACATAAAGGCAGATAGGAATCAGAATAAAACGTCCGCGTAGCTCAATTGGTAGAGTGACTTATTCCAGAATGAGGGGATCCGGGTTCGAATCCGGGCGTGGACAGAAATGACGGAGAAATTTACTTCGTTATAATGGCGCCCGAACTATCCGGATGACCCGACCGTTCAAAATCTCGTAATGGTGTGATGTTATTTCCACACCGCGAGATAGGAAAAATCAGAGAATCCCTTCTCCAGCACTTCGACAAAAAAATAAGGGGAGATGATGTAACGTACCAGGAGATGTGACGTACCTGCCAGAAGGACGCACACTACATAAAGGCAGATAGGAATCAGAATAAAACGTCCGCGTAGCTCAATTGGTAGAGCAACTTATTCCGGAGTGAGGGGACCCGGGTTCGAATCCTGGCGCGGATAAAACTAACGGAGAAATTTACTTCGTTATAGAATAACTTAAATATTTTTTTAATCCTGCAGATTTTATAACCTTTCAAATAAAAAAATATTGCTGTTTGATAAAATCTTGTCAAGTATTTAAACCATTTTGTTGAATTGTAAAAGGGTTCTAGAAAGTACGGTCTTCCAAAAATTAAAACTCTAGTTAGGTGTCTTTAGCATCATCATCACCATCATCATCAACGATTCTCAATCCACTGCTGGATGAAAGTCTCCCGAGTCCTTTTTGCAACTCTCTGTCTGGAGGAATTCTCTTCCATGTCAATCCGGCATGCTACATATTTCTTGATTGGTCTTCTTCTGTATTTTTTGGCGTCCCTTGGTGTTTCAGTCGTTCATCGCTGGTAAGGTCTTCTATCAGTTTTGCCCAGCCCACCTTTCCGTAAGATGATTTGCTTTCTCCTTTTCAGCAATGCATACGTCTTAAAAGTCGATTCTTAAAGCACACGTAAAAACTTAAAAGAGAAGAAAGCAGCAATGATGATTAATTAATCTATCTCGAAAAGATTGATGTTTTTGAACAGGGATGACAAGGTGCTGAGTGGACAAAGGTGCTGGTTTCTGACCGTTCATCCGAAATGGGCCCAAGTTCAAGTCCCGGATGAGGCATGAGTAATGTGTGTGTCAGATTCCGCTGGCTCTGTCACTTCCCTGGAACCAGTAACCCTAAATTTGGAACGGGGATTGCATGTAGTCCTTCAAGTTGCTCATGGTGGTTGGTAAACCCAGAAAGAAAAGAAAAGAAAAAAAAACAGTTCTCAAACATTGACGTTTAGTCACCGATTATCGAGTTTTTCCTCTCGGTGTTGCGGTGATTTATGTACTGGCAAAACCTCGGTGTTACCGATATATCCATCAAATTTCAATTGTCCAAACATTCTTGGAACCATATTTATCCTCGGAGAGCCCGAGACTTTGATGGCTCTGACGCTAAGTCGCGGGTCGTCTCCCTTTGAATGGAGGATGGTAATGTTCCGTTGTTCTCGTTGAGATGTGGTTTGAAGTCTTTTGAAGCTAGTTGTTATGAGCCCAAAGTACTGCTCTCTTTCAACATTGAAAGTTGTAAATAAACCAGATATTTTAGGAATTACACAATTGGGGCTCTAAGCAATCCTTCCTTTTATGGAAGAGGAGAATCCTGTGCACGTGACCTTGTTGATTTGAACACTAGTGTTAATTAATTTGTGGCACTGAACAGTCTGTTATGGAGTTTAACTCTCTTTATATAAAAGAGTAGGTTCTAAAATTTGGGGAAGAACTTAAGCCAACAATATAAAAAAGTTCAAAACAGTATAACTATACTAATGGTCCGAATTTCTTGGAGTAGAATAGAAATCAAAGTTTTAAGCCTTCGCACATCAACCAGATGGCTTTTTCAAGGACGGTAGACAGCTAGCTGTGTGTTCTCAGTCAGTTCTCAGTCAGTTTGCTGTTTACCTTCCTTGAAAAAGCCATCTGGTTGATATGCAAAAGCTTGGAACTTTGATTTCTATTCTATGCCAAGAAATTCGGATCATTAGTATAATTATACTATGTTGAGTATAATTGGTGTACAGTTCCTATTTATTAAATAAAAAAAAATATTAGTGGTAGAGAATTATACACCAACAATACTAAAACTAGTATGACTATACTAGGAATCCGAATTTCTTGGCGTAGAGTAGAAATCAAAGTTTCCAAGCTTTCGCACATTAACCAGATGGCTTTTTCAAGGAAGGTAGACAGCTAACTGCAGTCAGCTGCCAAGAAATTCGGATTCCTAGTATAGTTATACTATTTTTAATTTAAAAAAGAAGTTACATGAAGGGTAAATTTCAGGAGGTTATTACTTTGCAAGGGAAAAGTGGAAAAAAATATAAATTAGAGCCATCCTGGCTTTAAATTTCAGTACAATGAAGCAATACAACTTATATTAGCCGTAATGTTAATAGAGATATTTGATTCCAATTTTGTTAAAAGCTGAATCACCAGTTGTTTTACAAGAACAGTCATTCATCCATCGAAAATTTCAGCAGGATATGAGCAGTGCATTTATGGGATTGAATAGACTGATATCATTTCCTGCTCGAATAATAAAATCACTGATCGGAAAGCGTAAATGTTTAAGAAAACACTTTGTCAAAAAGAAAAAACCTAGCTGCAGGTACTGATACCCTTGATTACTTTCTAAAATGTCTGAGCACCTATGTTTTCACCGACGCTTTTCATCGACGCTACAACAATTAGTTACCACCGATGTTCAATATATTTGTTTTTCATCGGTGTGCGCATCTCTATGCAATGGTGTCGGAAGTCGATGATATAGAAAGTTTTTGATATTCTAATTGGCAAATGAGCAACTTCATTAAGTGCAGATGGGGTCGATTTGTCATACAGTTTAACAGTTGGATATTTTACGACGTTCTTATGGCGTATTTTGCTTAGTTGTTTTAGTCACTCACAACTCATCTTCTGGAATCAACTCGTCTTCGGTATTCCCTCTGCTAGCGGTTGATGGCCTACAAATCTTAGATTTATCTCCAGTGTCTGTTTACCTAAATCTCCCACCTTTCGATATTGTTTACATCAATTGTCTCCACACCGCATACACTCAGGGGGATATCAGAGCTCCTTTAACCCTTCAACCGGCTGGAACGAATTAACTCAGGGTTAGCAAAATGGTCTGAAATCAGCTCGAAGGAATGTGTTGTCTGTCTAAGAAGTGAGCCAAACGCGGCTGGAACGAGTGAACCCGCGCATCAGAAAACGTTGCTTTTCCCCTTAGCTTTCTTATTCAAAGTTGTCATTTAGGGTGTGTTATTGCAACTAATCCTTTCTGATAGATTACTCGCTAACCTGAGAAAGGAGAGAGCAGATGATTGAGCCACTTGTTTCCATCCAGTGGCATGTCTGAAACAGAGGGGGGGGGGGGGGGGTCCTGATACCGTGGATCATGGAGCAGAGAATAGTGGACTAATAAGTCTGAGCTGTTACCACTAGTGATATATTTGTGCTCGGTACTGCAGAGTTGAAAGGGGGAAAGGGATTGTTTTATCGTTGCTTTCGTAAAATCCTGCCACTATGAAAACATTTCTGTTTGGGGAGTGCAGAAAATTTTGGTTACCATTTGGTTCAGGTACATCGGCCCCTTAAAGGGTTAAAGACATGAGTAATACTGTGCTATTTCCAAACAAGATTTAACTTTTGGGTTCAGGGACGATGCAGGTGCATCTCCTGTAAAAATATTTTCTTTGAGCAGTACCTAGTAGTAGTCGTCCAGCACACACCACCCATCGAACTCAACTCAGACTACTTGTTGGAGACCTACGCCTCTGACCACTGGGGCACAGAAAAGCTATTTTCAATAGTTTTGAATTCTGATTTCAGTTCTAAACCTAATGTTATTTTCCCTAGAAGATCTGAAGTTCACTATCTCAGGGTTTCTCAGGAGTGGAACCCTAACGATTGACAAAGGGTTATTATGTTTCCATCTGACTTTGCTGACACATTAACGTCCAATTTTGCACTGATTTCAGTTCCATTGTTATTTTCCCCAGAAGATCTGAAGTTCACTATCTCATGGTTTCTCAGGAGTGGAATCCTCATGATTGGCAAAGGGTTACTATGTTTCCGTCTGACTTGGCTGAAAAATTAACGTCCAAAGTAACCCTGATTTCAGTTCTAAATTATTGTTATTTTCCCCAGAAGATCTGAAGTTCACTCTCTCAGGGTTTCTCAGGAGTGGAACCCTCACGATTGACAAAGGTTTACTATGTTTCCATCTGACTTCTAAATTATTGTTATTTTCCCCAGAAGATCTGAAGTTCACTCTCTCAGGGTTTCTCAGGAGTGGAACCCTCACGATTGACAAAGGTTTACTATGTTTCCATCTGACTTCTAAATTATTGTTATTTTCTCCAGAAGATCTGAAGTTCACTCTCTGAGGGTTTCTCAGGAGTGGAACCCTCACGATTGACAAAGGTTTACTATGTTTCCATCTGACTTTGCTGAAAAATTAACGTCCAATGTTGCCCTGATTTCAGTTCCATTGTTATTTTCCGCAGAAGATCTGAAGTTCACTATCTCAGGGTTTCTCAGGAGTGGAACCCTCACGATTGACAAAGGGTTACTATGTTTCCATCTGACTTTGCTGAAACATTAATGCCCAATGTAGCCCTGATTTCAGTTCTAAACCTATTGTTATTTTTTCCAGAAAATCTGAAGTTCACTATCTCAAAGTTTCTCAGGAGTGGAACCCTCATGATTGGCAAAGGGTTAATATGTTTCCGTCTGACTTTGCTGAAAAATTAACGTCAAAACTAGCCTTTATTTCAGGGCTACATTTAACTATAATTAAAAAAATAATAAAACAATAAAGAAATGGTTTGGGTTCAAATCAGACGGAAATGACTTATTGTTAATTTCCCCAGAACATCTGAAGATCACTATCTCAGAGTTTCTCAAAATTGGAACCCTCACGATTGGCAAAAGGTTACTATGTTTCCGTCTGACTTGGCTGAAAAATTAACGTCCAAAGTAGCCCTGATTTTAGTTATAAACCTATTGTTTATTTTTCCCAGAAGATCTGAAGTTCACTATCTCAAAGTTTCTCAGGAGTGGAACCCTCACGATTGGCAAAAGGTTAAAATGTTTGTTTCCATTTAATTTCGCTGAAAAATTAAGGGTCAAAGTAGCTAAGAACCCTGCTGCGATCTGCTTTTGAACAAACGACGCTGAAGTGCGTCGTGTGAGTCCACGTACTTCGGTGCCAACCTTAAGCCAGTATTCCAAATGAATTGGTTGTTGTCCTTTAACATGCAAATTCTGCTTATTCTCCAAAGTCAGTGTTATTGTTGTGGAAACCTTTATCTGTGCGTCAAATGCACATTACGACTGTGTCTTACCAATAAAAATGTGAGTCAGTACTTCACTGTTTGTTTACTGATTTGACTATTTTTATTATAGTTAAAAAGATCCCACTGTTTGTCTTGCTATATTAAGAAATGTTTAATATCTCAGCATCTCTCATTGCAAATCCATCATATTTGCTGTTACGTAATTTTTAAATATTTTTTCCTTCTACACAGAATGCGCATCCCCCCCCAATAAACCAGATCGTTCGTAACGTGACAGCTGCCTTGTAAATAAACAAAAACCAAGGATTGGAAAACCTGTAATTTGTAAGTATTACCCAGTGCGTTATTGCGCCTTCTTTTTTTACCGTGATTATTTAGGTCCATTATTCTAAAGGGGTACTTTTAAGCGAATCTGCAAAGAACAAATCTATTTTTAATGGACGAAATATGTGCGCGTCTGTTTTTAAAGCGGAATTATTTTGCTTTTTTCCCTGAGATGGAGAATTAGAGGTTTTAGCAATATTTGGCTTCTGTTTTACGGAGCAAAAATGTATAATTTACATTTTTTGCGATATCTTAACGCATTAAGAGCATCAGAAACAAACAGCACTTAGCTCCTTATCGCATAATCGCCTATTGTCTTAGTCATTTAATGATCCTTCATTGTTGGTTATTCCTTTTAAATGACTAATGCGCCGAGGGTGAAAAGTGTTGTTTTCTTAACGATCATCTCCCTTTATACTGCAAAGTTTTTTCTTCCCGTTTTTGATCTATGACAGGATAACCATTATGGAGCCCACATTTCAGATTAGCCACTTAGAACTGTAGGAAGATCACTGATAAAACGCCGTAATAATGCGCTGCGCTTACATATTTGAAGTATCAAATCTTTACAAAAAAAAAAAAAGAAGGGCCAAGGAATTGCTACTAATATCGTCGTGATGAACGTCTCATCCCTATTCCTAAGCAAAGGAATAAGAGTGCACATTTCTTATTATTAGCAGCAGATTTTGTTGAGGCAGCAGCGATCATAATACATAATTTTCTCTTTTCCTTTTTTGAAAAATAAATGATTTTTTGAAGAATGAGAGACAGTTGGGTCATGTAACCCCCCTTCGGTTCCACATCCATCTGTTCCACGCTCTAAATTGCCTTCCATACTTGCCATTAATGTGAATATTGCTATTCCATCTGGCAACAGGATTCATGATGTATCCGTGTGTTTCGCATTCTGAATTGCCTGAAACGTAGCGCTCTAAGAATACCAGTCCGTCGTGCATACACACTAGAGGTACATCAATCCATCTGTTCCACAATTCAAACTGTCTAACAGTACTCTGACATTAATAGTGCAATCAAAAACGCTTATATACTATATAAATAGAAGCTCCAAGCTTTCGCTCTCCACTAGAAGGCAGGGCCGGATTAAGGCCTTAGTGTGCGTCTACGCTAAGACGTCTGAGTGGGTGCCCCCAAAGAACTTATAACGGAGAATCATTATAAGGTCCGTTAAAACACGAAACTAGCAATATGCTTGTGTTAATTAATACGTGGTGCATTCTTCAAACTAATAAATTATCTGCAGAGTTTTAGCAACAGGTAACTATATTTTCCATTGTTCTCACAAAAACATGAGTTAAAAGAGTAAGATTTCTTCTAGATTTTGTCTTGGATTTTCTAATGATTTAGAATTGTATACTTGGTGCACTTTTTTCGTTATGCAATGTGAAGCCACTGGGAACTTCGGCCACTAACGGTCCCAAGTGCAAGTATTGAAGTATGAGTGGAGCGGTAGTAAAAAAGCTGAAACTGTCTCGCTGACCCCACTGTACACAGCGACATGAAATCTTCACCCTTAGTAAGTCACTGCCTTGAAATCTGGTCGTCCTCCACCCTCTGTTTGTGATCAAGTGGAAATCATACGAGACAAAACTAAAGCTGTTTTATAAACTTCTCTCTCTTGCATTTTCAAGCCTCCCTGCATGCCCGCCTGCATGGGCCCTTGGTAGTGGAGGAGCACCTAGAATATAGCTCCTTCAGACCTCCCCCCGCCCCTCATCCCGTTAATCCGGCCCTGCTGGGAGGCTTTTTCAAGGCAGTAGATGGACAAGCTTGGTGATTCTATATATTTTTTTTCGCTAGCAAAGAAATAGATCTTTACTACGCTATAAGCGTTTAATTGTGCATAATCTGGTGTATTTGTAACAAGTATAACTGACATCGCCTGTACATCTTCCAGCTTTTTGATTCTGGAGGCAGTATTTTTACCATATCAACGAGATATCGATTTTACCTTTCTACCACGCCGTATTGCTGTGGCAGAAAGAGAAAATTGATATCTAAGGTACACTGGGTTGGGGTTCAGTCCCATTCTTGACAAGATAGTTTTCAAATTCCGAATCGACGTAGTTTCCTCCGTTACCTGTTTTTGTTTTGCCGGGCTTGATTTAAATATGTTGCTTGTGATCAAGGCCGGATTCGAAGTAGTGTTTGTGATCAGGACCGGATGAGGTACACTGGTTTTGGGTTCAATCCCATTCTCGACAAGATAATTTTCAAATTCGAAACCAACCTAATTTCCTCCGTTATCTGTTCTTTTTCTTCAGTTATCTGTTCTTATTGTGCCAGGCTTGATATCAATATATTGCTTGTGATCAGAGCCGGATTGGAAGTAGTCCTTGTGGTAAGAACTGAATCAGGTACACTGGTTTGGGGTTCAATCCCATTCTCGACAAGACAGTTTTCAAATGCCGAACCAACCTAATTTCTTCCGTTATCTGTCCTTATTGTGCGAGGCTTGATTTGAATTTGCTGCTTGTGACCATGGCCAGATTGGGCCGATCAAACTTAAATTCCGTCATGAAAAAAAAATGCTGTTAGATCCTAGATGAAAGAGAACTGTTTAAAATAAGCATTATAAAACGATTTCAGTCGAGAACAAATTTTAACAACAACTTAACTGTGAAGGAATTTTGAAATTACGGTCATGATTGCATGTAGCACCAAAACAAACTCAAAACGGAATGTTGTACTAGATAATGATTCTCCTTTGAAACAATTTTCGAAAACAAAAGAACGAAACAAATAATGAGTCTTTGGAAGACCCCATTCGCAAATAAATCAAAATGAAGATCTTTCTTAAAGTTGAAATATGCACATGTCACATAGCAATATTTTTTTTCATATTTATGAATTTTATATTTATTTTATTAGTGATTGCCTACTGTGCAATGGTATTGGTATCTCTTTCTTGACTAGACGCCTTTTCTGAGTCTACTAACTATTTTGACACATGAATTAGTACAGGTAAACCGTTGTTTTTAAAGAAAAATGTAAAAATGTGTGTGGGTCACGTATTTCGAAATATCCCTGAAGGAGAATCGCTTTATACTCTGTGTCAGTCTGTGCATGAGGAGATAGTGTCTCTGTGTCAGTCTGTGCATGAGGAGATTGATAGATTCTGTGCATGAGGAGATAAACTTCAACGCTCTCTATTTTTTGAAGTTTTCACATTTTTTATTCTAAATTTAAAGCCTAATTATTTTTCACTATAAGAATTTTAAGCCTTCGAAAAATTTCCTTTCATCCAGCACTCCTCCTAAAAAAATATTCTCCACCCCTAATGGTTTATCCAGGAATTAAAAAAAAAATTGGGGGGGGGGAAGCTGAGAAATTAGGGGGTGTTGAAAATTAGGAGGGGTGTTGGATGAAAGGAAATTTTTCGAAGGCTGAAAATTCTTATAGTTTAGAATTAATTATATGAATTTAGAATTAAAAATGTAAAAACTTCAGAAAATGGAGAGCTGTTGAATTTTTTATAGTTAAGAACCGTTATAACCGGAAAACGTTTTTCCAAAAACTGCACGTGGGTTAATTTTTTTGTTCTGTTTTTATGATTTATTCATCATGTCTAAATGCTTCCCTAAAACAGGCGGGAGCAAAAAAGTATTGACACGGATTGCTGAAACAGTAGATATTCATATTTTCATAAATCACCATGCATGCGCATGATGACATGATTCAGAAGTATATCTGCAAAATCTTTAACAGACTAAAAGGAAGAGATACGTACGTATGTTTTATGGTAGCAATAAATGCCTTTAAACGTATGAATTAGATACAGAAACATGCGTAGAAAGAAATTTGTCTCAGCAGGTAATCAAGGATGGTAATTCATCGTATAATTTATGATGTATGAGAAAGTACAACTGATATTTCAAAAAACGAAATGCCCACAGTTTGTTTTTATCATTCTGCTACTTTAGACGACAATCGTGACACGAAGGACCCAATTCTGCTATTGGTATACTTTGTTGGCTAAATAACAATTTTGATATAACCGAAAGGTTCGCCAATTTGCGTTCAGTGACACTACTGACGAATACATACAATTAACTGCAGTTTTGAGAGATTTGATTCTGTCAAATGAGGTACTTGCTAATACATACAGTGCTGGTGCACGAAACATGGACGTGTGTAGGAGAGCATGAGTAATCACAGTTTTCAAAAGAGATTTCCGCTAAGGTTATGACACAAAACAAGGTCATTAGAAACTCTAGGGTCAAAGTTATTAAGTTTAATCATATGATGTCAGAGGTCGTGAAGACTGCAAATTTCATGCCGAGTAGAGAATTTTACTACCGGATCTTCTTTTTTTTTTTTTTTTTTCGCGATTTAACGACGACCACGAGCAAATTAAAAGGGCTATAAACAATGGCCCGTCCCTAATTTCGGGCCATGGGATCCAGGAAGGAACACGGACAGAGCCATTTCACAGGCGTACCAGCCGTGCCTCATCAGGAATTAGAGGACGTGGCCATCTCTCGACCCTAATTGTGGGCCACGGGTTCCAGGAAGGAAGAAGCCTAGCACATTTGGACAGGTTTACCACCATTTTTCATCTGGGATTCGAACCAGTACCCATCTCTCGTCCCTAATTTGGGACCACGGGATTCAGGAAGGAACACGGCCAGAGCCATTGCACAGGCGTAACAGCCGTGCCTCATCCGGGATTAGAGGACGTGGCCATCTCTCGGCCCTAATTCGAGGCCACGGGTTCCAGGAAAGAACAAGGCTAGCACATTTGGACAGGCATGCCAACATTCCTCACCGGGGATTCGAACCAGTACCCATCTCTCGTCCCTAATTTGGGACCACGGGATTCAGGAAGGAACACGGCCAGAGCCATTGCACAGGCGTAACAGTCGTGCCTCATCCGGGATTAGAGGACGTGGCCATCTCTCGGCCCTAATTCGAGGCCACGGGTTCCAGGAAGGAACAAGGCTAGCACATTTGGACAGGCATGCCAACATTCCTCACCGGGGTTTCGAACCAGTACCCATTTGTTGTCCCTAATTTGGGACCACGGGATTCAGGAAGGAACACGGCCAGAGCCATTGCACAGGCGTAACAGTCGTGCCTCATCCGGGATTAGAGGACGTGGCCATCTCTCGGCCCTACTTCGGGGCCACGGGTTCCAGGAAAAACAAGGCTATCACATTTGGACAGGCATACCACCATTCCTCATCGGGGTTTCGAACCAGTACCCATTTGTTGTCCCTAATTTGGGACCACGGGATTCAGGAAGGAACACGGCCAGAGCCATTGCACAGACGTAACAGTCGTGCCTCATCCGGGATTAGAGGACGTGGCCATCTCTCGGCCCTACTTCGAGGCCACGGGTTCCAGGAAAGGAACAAGGCTAGCACATTTGGACAGGCATACCAACATTCCTCACCGGGGATTCGAACCAGTACCCATCTCTCGTCCCTAATTTGGGACCACGGGATTCAGGAAGGAACACGGCCAGAGCCATTGCACAGGCGTAACAGTCGTGCCTCATCCGGGATTAGAGGACGTGGCCATCTCTCGGCCCTAATTCGGGGCCACGGGTTCCAGGAAAGAACAAGGCTAGCACAGTTGGACAGGCATACCACCATTCCTCATCGGCGTTTCGAACCAGTACCCATCTCTCGTCCCTAATTTGGGACAACGGGATTCAGGAAGGAACACGGCCAGCGCCATTGCACAGGCGTAACAGCCGTGCCTCATCCGGGATTAGAGGACGTGGCCATCCCTCGGCCCTAATTCGGGGCCACGGGTTCCAGGAAAGAACAAGGCTAGCACAGTTGGACAGGCATACCACCATTCCTCATCGGGGTTTCGAACCAGTACCCATCTCTCGTCCCTAATTTGGGACCACGGGATTCAGGGAGGAACACGGCCAGAGCCATTGCACAGGCGTAACAGTCGTGCCTCATCCGGGATTAGAGGACGTGGCCATCTCTCGGCCCTAATTCGGGGCCACGGGTTCCAGGAAAGAACAAGGCTAGCACAGTTGGACAGGCATACCACCATTCCTCATCGGGGTTTCGAACCATTACCCATCTCTCGTCCCTAATTTGGGACCACGGGATTCAGGAAGGAACACGGCCAGAGCCATTGCACAGGCGTAACAGCCGTGCCTCATCCGGGATTAGAGGAGGTGGCCATCTCTCGGCCCTAATTCGGGGCCACGGGTTCCAGGAAGGAACAAGGCTAGCACATTTGGACAGGCATACCAACATTCCTCACCGGGGATTCGAACCAGTACCCATCTCTCGTCCCTAATTTGGGACCACGGGATTCAGGAAGGAACACGGCCAGAGCCATTGCACAGGCGTAACAGCCGTTCCTCATCCGAGATTAGAGGACGTGGCAATCTCTCGGCCCTAATTCGGGGCCACGGGTTCCAGGAAAGAACAAGGCTAGCACATTTGGACAGGCATACCACCATTCCTCATCGGGGTTTCGAACCAGTACCCATTTCTCGTCCATAATTCGGGGCCACGGTTTCCAGGAAGGAACAAGCCTAGCACATTTGGACAGGCATACCACCATTCCTCATCGGGGATTCGAACCAGTAACCATCACTCGTCCCTAATTTTGGGCCGCAAGAAAAAACAGGACCAGAGCCGTCAGACTGGCGCACCACACATCCCCCCGTGCTTATCTCTCCTACCTAATTTGAGACCACGGGTTCCCCCAAGGGATAGGGACAGGCGCACCACCCATACCTCATCCGGGATTCGAACTCGTGTGCATCTTGGACGAATGGTGAGAAATCAGGTCGTCAGAGCAATTGGCCAACGACTCGGCCGTTAGAAATTTCAAGAATGTTGTACTGTTTGATGCAAATTATAGTCATCATGTTGATCACAAAGACGGTTCACTAAGTCGTACGAAAGTTTTGTTATGTTTTGACAGAGTATCGTGACTTTGTTGATCTCATAGGGGAACTCTGGCAACGTCGTACGAATGGTTTACTACGTTTTGTATTTCGTACATATAAAATAATGTGATATTTGTGACAAAAATCGTATCTTGTATTGCCCGTATACTGGAATTTCTTTAGTGTGATCCCCACAATTTCAAATTTAATTGTATTCCGTCCACGTAAAGATTCAAATAAATGGGGCTTCAATGCTCTTTAGTCCTAGAAGAGATCAGCTAATGTTTTAGAAATATGATTACACCATTGACCTTTCGAAGGCCCACTTTAACAATTCCCCTTTATGCGAGCTTTGAGACGTGTTTGGATCAAAATTTCCAATTCCAGATGAAGATAACGAACCTAGTCATCATTCTTTTTTCTCGTGAAGGGATTTATCTCATTCTGCTTTTCGTGCTCATTCATGGAATGCCGTCTCATTGTCTTCGTAAAAAAAGCGATTGACAATTTTCCCCCTTTGATTGTTATTCCTTCTCGTTGGGCTTCCGTTTTCTTCAGATGAATGCGTAAGACAACCCTGTGGTTTCGACTCGCCTATTAGACAATAGATCGGCGATCTTTTAAACGATTCCCATTATAGTAGATATCTGAGAGTGACAATGCACCGGATATGCTGTTAAGAATTTTTTAAAGTGAATTATGCGAAAAACAATCGACGGATTTGTTGCGAATTTATATTGTTTCCCCTTATGCAACTGCACAAATAAAAGTACTGAATGGATGAATTTCTTTTCTTGATGCTTTTTTCACTGGTGTTGCTAGGAAAGTCGTTCTGCCTTAATAAGTCCCCTTTAGGCTGATGTCATCAAAAATATGGACTTCTTCCTCAATAACAAGGAACGGTGATGAATTTATGTCTGCTAGCGACATGAGCACCAGATTCATTCTCTTTTGTGTTAAGATGTTCTTGAAATTCCCGCTGTGCGAGCAGGCTTTTAATAATAAAATCCGCATAAATCCTCCCACATCAATAATTTTCCTTTGCACAAAAACAGCGTGAGTCATACCAATCGAACAATCGACGATTGTATCCTAACAGTTTTTTTTATTAGGTCCTTTAGTTTGCTATTGCAAAATCCTTTCTGTTTTTTTTTTATGTTTTTTACCTTACAAAATGCCCCGTGTGGCTCATCATCTGCTGCGAAATAATGGAAATATTAAAACAAAAAAACTAAAAATAGATATTAAATAGAAATTTACGTAGCATTACCGCTTTTTTTATACTGCTGGATCTTAGTTTTCATCCCTTGACAAGACATATGCTGTGGTTGTATATTCACCTCTGAAACCAGTGGCTCTAAAGACTAGAGATGAGCAGCTTTTGACAGATTTAGACGCTCATAGGGATCGTTAAAATCCGAAATTTAATGAAACGAAATGTATAGTTAAGTCTCTATTTAACAAAGTCCTATTGTTCCGCTTAAAAACTTCGTTATAAAGAAAATTCGTTAAATATGAATGAACATAAATTTCAAAAACTTAATCAGATAAAGTGAAAAGGGCGGTTAAATGTGGTTTTGAGTAGAAACTTTTCGATAAATGAGTTTAAATCCTTTTTTATACATATATTTGTAGAAGTAGGATACATTGTCTAAATGAACAAATTAATGAAGAGAAGGAAACGAAGATTAAAGCTTACCTTTCCTCTACATTGTCCTAATGACATCTGTACTTATTTTAAACTGTTAAAAATTCCGTAATTCTGCTCTGTACAGATATATAATACTGTCAACTTTCGTTATAAGAAAGTTCAAGGGGATTGAAAAATCAGTTTCTTATAACCGAATTTGGATGAAAATGGTTAAAACTTTGAAATTAAAGCAGACGCACAACGTACAGTACATGTATTTTATGAATAACAAGTGTACATCAATACATACCTTTTATTTTTAAAAAATTATGTTATAGAAGTCTGCTTTTTGCATTTACCATTACAATCGTCTCACATTTTTAGAGTCAAATCAAACATTACTCTTTCTCTCCTATTTGAGCACTTGGAATCCTACTCGCATAGTCCTTCACTTTTTAATCATAACCATGACTCCACCCGCGTCGGTGGCTGCGGCTCAAAAAAGTTGTCATCCTCTTCTTTACTGCTGCTTCTAGTTTCTTTAACAGGATTCACTTGGGCCAAAATTTCGGCATCTGTCAGCTCATGCGATGTTTGCACACCGTTATCTGCGATGACAAAATCCTCAAAAGAAACACCTTCCACATCTAATTGAACCCACTCATCAAGGGGAACTTCATCCTCAAAGTCTTGTTCCAGTTCAGTATTTTCTTCCTTATAAAATCAAGCTTTCCGAAAGCAGTTCTTAATTACTGTAAAGCCCACTGAATTCCAAGCGGTGTGTATAAATCAGTGGCAATTTTCACATCAATGTTTGTCTGCTTTCTTTCCTCCGTGTGTAGTAAATCCATCAGTCTTACTTGATCTTCCGATATTGTGCTTTTAGGCATCGGATGATCCCGAGATCAAGGGGCTGCAGTTGAGAAATGGTGTTTGGAGGAAGATACAGCACCTGAATTGAATCCAGCTGTATGCAACATCTATGGGCGGAACAGTTGTCCAAAACAAGCAGAATTTTCCTCTTCTGTGTCTTCATTTCATTGTCCCATTCCTTTTTTCAGGCTTCGAAGATAGAAGTCACCCAAACTTTCTTATTAGACATATATTTCACTGGTAAATATGAATCCCTGCAAAACACCGAGGCTTCTTCGATTTCCCAATCACAACGGGGCTTCTCCGAGGCTTCTTCGATTTCCCAATCACAACGGGGCTTCTCCGAGGCTTCTTCGATTTCCCAATTACAACGGGGCTTCTCCGAGGCATCTTCGATTTACCAACCATTTATTTTCAAAATTTTATTTTGGAAATAAATTTTTTGGAACTTTCTTATAACCGAAATTTGATGCGTTTTGCTTTCTTATAAACATGAAACGTTCCTATACTTTAACATTGAACCAACCAAAGTTATAAATTTCTTTCTTACAACCGTAAATTTCTTATATCCGAGTTTCTTTGAACGGGAGTGTACTGTATAAAAAAATGATAAATACCATACATTAAAAGTTTCACGTTTTTGTAAACATCGGAACATTTAATCTGGAACACTTTCTTGAAACTAATCCTCGTCAATCGTATCGAATCCTTTAGCTTCATGTGAAGTTTTTTTGATAGCATCTTCATCACTCATTTAAGTTTTTTTCACTACGTTTTATAACACTGCTTGTAGCTATACAATACTTTATACCATATCTTTCTTCTCTCTTCATTCCTTTATCAACGTCATCTAAAAGTTTCACTTTATCCGCAGGAGACAGGTATTTCCTTTCCGTCATTTTGAGCGAACAAGACTGACGACTCAAGCGTACTGATTGAATGAGAATGAATGCGTAACTTCAACAGAATCAGGCCTACACTAATTATAACCAGTTTTACCCTGTGGAATGCAGTTTCTATCTACATTTGAAAAAAGAGTTTATTTGCACAGTCTCCATGGATACGACTCCTCATGTGTCGTCCCCCTTCTAACAAGACTCACGGCGCCTCACAGAACCAAAAATTTCAAGATAGGGAATTAGGGACGCTTTGCTCTCATCTGCGTGCTAAAAAATTTTGTCATATAGAGACTCTACTGTATTTTCACTGTTTAATATAAAATTTAAATAACATATTGTGTCAACAAGAAGACTGTTCCTGCTGCCCTGTGGCGCAGTGGTCTAAACGATGGCTTTTGATCGTTCGCCCGAGAGAGGTCCGGGTTCGAATCCCCGTGAGTCATGGATGTTGTGTTTGTCTTACGGCACTGGCTCTCTCTCTTCCCTGGAACCAGTGACCCTAAATTAGGGACCGGCGACTGCTTATAGCTCATTGAGTTGCTCACGGTGGTCGCTAAACCTTCAATCTAAAAATAAAAAGACTGTTCCAAACGCAATGACCGTTTTTGTTTCTTCTGTTTTTGGGGTTAAGGACCACCCTGAGCAGCTTAAGTCTATGTGCAGTAGCGAGTCCCTAATTTGAGGACTCGAGTTCCATGACGAGGGGGGGCACCTTGGAACGGGCACACCACTCAACTCGGATGACTAGCCAGAAACCAGCGCCTCTGGCCACTCGGGACTGGGACGGCTCCCGGTAACTTCTAGAATGACAGTTACCCATGTGACGTACTGCAGAGGCGGAGCACATGTCACAACGGCAGAGTTACAGCGATAAATTCCGTCGGTGTAGCTTAATTGGGAAAGCATTCGGCTCCGGAGCAGAAGGATTCGATCTCCATCACCGGCAAATTCGTGCTTTCACATTGGCGCCCGAACGTAAATATGAATCTACTGGCTGTTAGGTTCTTCGAAAAATGTGTGATGTCAATTCCACATATCGTCTAGAATTAGTAAGAACTCCTTCTTCTACAGAGAGTTACTTTAAGCATGGTTTGCGGCGGACCTGAAACCTGCGATTTCTTGCCCCCTCTCATGGGGGATATATGTGACGTACTACAAAGGTGAAGCACATGTCAAGACGGCAGAGTTACAGCGATAAATTCCGTCGGTGTAGCTTAATTGGGAAAGCACTCGGCTGCGGAGAAAAATAATGCGGCTTCGATCTCCGTCACTGGCAAATTTGTGTTTTCACACCCCAACTTACTTCACAGAAAAAGAGGTGTACTTCACAGACGTACACTATTCTCTGAGGAATCAAAATTTAATCATCACATTTTTAATTTCATTTCACCTAATTTTATTTCCATTTCTCAAAATTTAATTTCGTTTAGTATTCAAGAACTCGAATTCATGAGAAGCAAGATCTTAATTTTGGCAATAGTGCATTTCCGCGGCTGGTTACCATCCTGAAATCATTCCGCAAGAATTTAAATTTAAATTCATTTGATTTGGGATTTCAAGAATTCAAAGTTTTAAGAGGCATGATCAGATTTCAATTACGATAAAGCTACTACGTATCTGAATTTGCCTCTAATGGGAAAAACCTTATTTATGAAAAATTCAAATATAACTTCATTCGATCTTTGGATTTCAAAAGTTACCAGATATTTGACACAAGCTCAAATTCCCGTAATAACAAAGCTACCCTATGTCTCTGAATTTATATAAGATAGGGAATGAAAATCAGCGTAGCCCTTATCTTCATGACTTTTATTCGACATCGCAGTGCACGGGAATAATCACTTTTTTTTTTTTTTTTGCTGATTCATTCGAAATATTGAAAGGAAGTTCTTCCGCTGGGGAAATTAACCTCATTCGTTGGAATTCCCATTTCTTTAAACCTCAAATAATAATGCTCCGAATTTCTGTTTTTAGGCAGCATTTTGTTTAAATTCAAATTATTTACAGCCGAAGTTCTTCACCCTCATTTACTCTTCCCTTCTTTCTTCTTTTTATTCTTCTTATTTTAAAAATTCCTTGTTTTCCACTTAACCTCATCGATAAAACAAATCGGTGTTCCTCAGTATGTTTTGTTATTATTCGAAACACTATGTGCAAGACAAACCGTCGAACTCCCGATTACTGTGCAATATGTTGATTTGGGAACTCTAAAATTGATAAAGAAGGAATTTCAGTAAAACCCGCGTATAACGAGCACGCATTTAGCGAGATCTCGGATGTAGCGCGCAAAACTGGAACTTCTGTTTGGTATGATGTTAATTCGAAGCTAATTTGATCGTTTTTAACGATCAAAATTCAATGAAATCCCCGGATTTAACGAGGGAAAGAAAATCTTAGATTATCACTTTTAACAAGCAAAGTGACGAAATTTAATGAAATTCCATATTTAACGAGGCAGAGGAATCCGCTGTGCACTGAACTGGAATGGAGGAATAAAAATGGTGGCATACAAGGCAAAATTGCAACAGCGCAGCGGAATCCTTGTGTGCTAATTGAAAAACTTTGATAGAAAAGCAATGTGGAGGCAGTACATTAAATGCTCAAAAAGCGAGTTGTGCAAGAGACTCTCTCTCCTCCACCCATTCCAAGGAGACTTGGGTGTATCGCGTCTGCAGAGTTGAAAATAGGCCACCCACTCCTAGGTAAAAAGAGAATGAGAATAGGTGGGACTCACGCATATACAAGTGGATTTCTGGGAGACAATTGCAGAGAGAGATAGATGGAATGGGTATGTCGCCTGAGGGAAAACAGGAGATAACAATTCCTGGAATTGTGTCCATTGTCCCTTTCACCTTCCAAGTGAGCGTTGCATTGAAAGGATCGGTGCTGCCTTTACCTTATGTGTGTTGTAACAGTCAGTCTTACGTGGCCATTACGTTCAATATACTTGAAATATTTAATTAACCCTTTAAACGGCCGAAGACCCTTAAAGGGTGTTGGTCAACTGCACTGACCCCATTACGAAAACAGTCAGCTGCCCTCCCAGCCTCTCCTGGTTAATGGGACGCAGACACCCTACTCCACTCCACTCCACCCTCATCCCCCAGGGATTACTGCACTCAGAGACTACCGAATTTGAAGTGTGTTTCAATTAGCTTTTTTTGTGAGTCTGCGTTCTTCTTCCGAATTAGGACGAACATTGTGATTTGTGAGCAATTCCCCTGAAGTAAACTCGATATAAGGGGTTCATTGTTTACGAAAACTTAGCATACGTTTCCCAGAAAAATACGCGGATTTCTTTGCCTCTCTTCCGCTTAGCGAACTTTCGGTACTTTCATTATTTATTACTGCATGTTTTATATTTTTAAAGATCGGACATGTCTTGAACTATTGATAAGTCTGTTGCAATGAAGTACATTGATATTTTTACTAGTTGTGGAATCTGAGGAAACATTTGCTGGAACAGTGAACCTGAACAGAGTCTATTAGCGTGGTATCACCCAGAGGATGATACCACGTGGAGGTTGACTCTTCATTCCCCAAAACATTTTTTTTTCTCATTTTATTTTTTCATTTTTGCAACTTTTTTAATTTTTTTTCTCTCATTTTAATTTTTCTTCTTTTCTTTTTTTTTCTCTCATTTTAATTATTTCTTTTCTTTTTTTATTCTTTTTTTTCTCTCATTTTAATTTTTTTCTTCTTTTCTTTTTTTTTCTCTCTCATTTTAATTTTTTTATTCTTTTTTTAGCTTTTTTTTCTTTTCTTTTCCTAGTTCGTTTCCTTTTCTTGGCACTAACATTCCATTGTTGCTATTTATTTTTTCAATTAGTAAACAGTTATTTCCCGCAGTAGCATGATCTGTTTTAATGTCGGTTCCGAAATTTTCTCTGTTGCTTTTCGCTTAACACTTTGATATGATTTGACGGGAGAGCAGTTTCGGTGGGTCATGGTTGTGACACAAGTCGGATTGTAAAATAACCGAGGCACTAGTATCCAGGTACACTTTTGTCCATCATTTGCTTTCTGTACTACGCCACTTCCACCCTATCTTTTTGTTTCTACATCTTTATAGAATTTGTGTCCTGAATGTATCAATAATTTTTACCCTCTTTGGCTGTATATAAACTCCATGTTACCTCTGTAATCGCTGTTATGGGCCGCGGGTGGCCTAGTGGTCAGCGTACGTGACTGCGACGGAGAAGACCTCGGGTTCGATCCCAGGCAGGTACAAACGCTCGAACCACTACATATCCGCCGTGCGTTGGATGGGCACGTTAAGCCGTCGGACCTCGGGTACTGGACCCAGGTAATAAATAAGGGCGTCTTCCTCCCCCTTTCTACCTCGCTTCCGTGGCACTCTAGCCCAAATCTCCTAGTTTCCTATTTCTAAGGGTTGTTTAAGACCTGGTGTCAGACACTCCCTTCCTAAAATCCTCTACATATGATCTGATCTGATCTCCCTTTCTACCTCACTTCCGTGTGACTTTCCTTTCAGTCACTCTAGCTCGAATCTCCTGGCTTCATACTTCAAAGGGTTGTTTCAGATGCTCCCTTCCTAAAATCCTTTTCATATGACCTCGTAATTTAATTAATTAATTATAGTTGTAATGTACTGTAGTTAATTAATTAAATCTTTCAAGCATACCCAATTGTTATGGATATATAATATAAACGTATATGCATATTATACCGAATGCGTGTTTTTATATAGTGGGAATTTTTATCTAAAGACGTATTTTGCGAGCGCCTGAATTCACCGAGGTTTTCCGTCGTTCCCCAGCTCCTCGTTGTAAGCTGATTCTACTGTAATGCTCCACTCTGTACAAAAGGTTAGTTGTGTTAGTCAGCGGCGTATTTAGACGGAGGGCCTTGCCCCTCCCCCAAAAGTGTTTCAGGTTTTATGTTTTTGGGTAAACTGCAACTCATATAAGAAAAAAATGCTTTAATTTAATAAAACTGTATCAACTTACATTTAGAAAAAATGTTTTAATTGTTTCTTTCATTTTTCATTAACTTCTATTTTGTTCTGGTGGATTTCAAAAAATTCCATTTTTTGTCGCCCCCTCACCCTCAAAAGTTCTATATACGCCTCTGGTGTTAGTAACGTTAGAGTAGAAACCTTTGTAGAAAGCCACTCTAAATTTCCATTTAACTTTTTATTTTGGTTTATTTTACTGTCTCTTTTTATCATTGCCTTTTGGCAGTTATGTTTTGTTGGTTGTTGATCTGATTAAAACTGCGGAATTAATTTTTCAATCAGGCGTCTATTTACCTATGGAAATGAGATGTCTAATATCGCTATGGAAATGAGATGTCTAATATCGCTATGGAAATGAGATGTCTAATATCGCTATGGAAATGGTGTCTAACACTGTGACCAAAGTGTAGACCTGAAATATAATTTTCTCACTTTCTCCTCAGGAAGGAGAACACGCTTTATTTCATGAATGAAATACCGTATTACACCATATAATACAAATTTTGAAGATGACAATCCGTTTTTTTTTGTTGTAAATATGACAAGGATGGTAAGTCAGATAATATCCAAAAACTTGATAAATCCCGTGATTGCCCGGAGGAGCAATCTCGGGATTGGGTTCTTAACATCCAGATTCGCTAAACATGAATGCCGGTTGCTTCGACTAGCAAATCCTGTGATGGTTATATTCCAATTTATCGGAAACTTGAGACTTGGTCGTCCTGGGTGGTGTAGTGGTTAGCATACCCGGGCGCTATCTGGGAGACGCGGGTTCGATTCCCGCTCCAGGACGACGAAATTTTCAAGTTTTCGGATATTATCTGACTCACCATCCTTGTCATATTTGCACTAAAAATGGATTGTCATCTTCAAAATTTGTACGCTTAATTTCGTTTGTGGTCATTAAATAATACTCATAGATTTACTGAATTTTGTTCATATGGATATCAAAAAAAGTGCACATTGTCTGAAGAGATATTCGGAGTTTCAAGATTTTTCAAAAATCTACAGTTAATGCTGAAAGTCTGCTTTCACAAAAAAATATCTTTTATTAATGTATCTTGTTAATCTGGTCTTGAAATGGGGAAAAAATCAACAAGAAAGATCTTTGACGGCTTGTAGGCACAAAACCCTTTGGTGTCGTCCTTTTCAGCTGTCATCGATAATCGCTTCCTGTTAATCAATTATCTCTCAACCTCGCTGAGACATTCTCTGTGTGACAGCCCTTCTAAGATCCTATTTTCTATGCAGATTGACGAGCATTTTTAACCATCTTAATTCAATTGAGCACATGTGGAATGTCCACTGCTTTCGCTTCCATCTCATAGATGTTCTTTTTATGTATTATTGCCACCTAATCTTATGCGTTATCTGACAGAAGGATGTGACAAGGCTTGAATTCATTTCAGAATGAATGGTTGGGAAGCTTTGTTGGCGTTGTTAAGTGATTGCTACCTCAGCAGGTATGTGATTTTGTGAAGTGACCAGAAATAATCTTCGATTCAACTTATCCATCGTACAGGCGGTCTCTGTCTGGTGTATTTCTTCCCTAAAAATTGTTGTTCCAAACGAAGGTTATAAGAAAAGAAAAGTATCATCAGTTCTTCCTTTATTTTGAAGCTTATGCTTTGCTTTTTAGTAACTTCCATACAAAATTCTGCGCAGATCGTCATTTTTGCGGCAGTAACTATATGACTGATCTAAAGAAAGGAACGATCAAACTTCAGATGACTTGATTTGACAGATACTGTTCCAGGTTGTTATGTAGCCAACTGCTGAATAGTGCTGCGTCTGTTGGTCTGTAAGAGTCGTCGGACCCGACGCTCACTTCTTACATTAACCTTTCGCTGTCTTTGCAGTTTTGCCTACGGATCGTTTTTTAACCATTTTAATGCCATTCCTGAAACACTTTAACTAAGGCGGCTTGCGGACAACTCACCAGTTCAGCCATTTGGAAAATTAAAGCACCCGCTCTCCTGTCTCCCACAATCTGTTCTTTTCTCAAAGTCCGATAAATCCTTCCGCTTACCTATTACGCTCTGAAATTTACTACCAACTGCCAACTCACACCTTATACCCGCTACGTCGTCGACTAATCGCGCTCTCTCGGAAAACACGTGGTTAGCAGGCCGCATCCACTTCTAACAGGGGTGGTTCATAATTCAGTGATCACTCGGTAGCTATTCACTAGTGATCATTTGTTTATACGAATCGTTCTTGTTTGTAGAGAATCAATATATTTCTTGGTAATCATTTCTTGATCTGAGTTGTGGTTTTTTAATGAGACATGAAAACTTGTACCTGTGATCATTTGTTGATCAAAATCGTAGTTTTTTATGGGGCGTGAAAGGGTCTACTTCCATTGCTTTAAAAGGAAGCAAAAACGATGAATTTGCATATTAATTAAGAAAAAACGAAGTATATGCCAGTAACTAGATGAATTTGTGATAATAATCCTTCTCAAATTGAAATTGGTTCCTATAAATTTGAAATTGCACATAGTTTTACATGCTTCGGATTGGAAGTTAATTGTAAAGATGATGTTAGTACCGAGATTCAGATACGTATTTTTTCCGCAAATAGATGCTTCTGTGAACAGAAAACACTTAAAGTCACATCTGATCTCAAGAAACACAAAGATAATGATTTACAAAATACTTATAAGACTAGTATTAACTTATGCCTCTGAAAAGTGGGTATTATCAATGGCGGGTGAGAGATTTCTGGGTCTGTTTGAAAGAAGAGTTCTTAGATATATTTTTGGAACAGTACAAGAGAATGGTGTGTGGCAGAAAAGATACAACCATGAACTATACAGATTATCTAATGAGCTAGACATTATTAAGTACATAAAAATAAATAGATTAAATTGGGCTGGACATATTATACGCATGGATAGTAATAGTTAAGAAGATGTTTAATGCTAAACCAGAAGAAAAAAGAAAAATTGGAAGACCTAAATTAAGACGGGAAGATGTAGGGATGCAAGATATTAAGGCTTTAGGAGGGAAATATTGGAGGAGTTTGGCATTAAATAAGGAAGGCTGGCAGAAGCTTCTGAAGAAGACCAGGGCCCACACAGGGTTGTTGAGCCACTGATGATGATGATAAAAGCATCAACCTGGGATCATTTCTGGGACTTGATATCCTATGTGGTGTAACGGATAGCATGCTCGAACGGAAATCGGAAGATTCGAGCTCGATTCCCACTCCAGAGCTGTGTATTAAGTTTTCTGATGTGATTAATGTTACATGATAAACAGTAGATACAGGCAATTCATAGATGTCCGATTGTTGTGTTAATTAGTCTAGTTCTTGAGTTTATTTTACGTTTAATAAACGGATATTTAAGACCACTGTTTATTGTTGTTATTGGTGATGTACGAATATGTGACGGACTATGATTTTTTCTGTCCTTTCATGCTAGACCAGAGGTTCCCAATCTGTGCGTCGTGACGCCCCAGTGCGTCGCCGGTCTTGGTCCGGGACGTCGCGACTATAAGGAAAAATTAAACTTATAATTTATAGTGAAACGCATTATGCAAATTTATTTTCCTCCACAAGTAGATGAACACAAGTGAGTTACAGACCCGCTTACAGCAGATCCACCATCGACTTTCACTACTGCTGAGCAGGAACAGTTAATAGACATTTTTTCAGACTCCACACTGAGAATGACATTCTCTTCTGAAACTCTGCCACAGTTTTGGATTTACACCGAATCGGGCCCTAGGCACAGCACAAGATGAGGCCCCCGACCCGTCCACATTCTTGAAAGAGTAAGTACATTTATCGACACTAAATATTATCAATTAATTTAAAAGTTGATTTAATAAATGGGACACTGTGCAGGGAAAAAGAGGAAATGATATCTACTTTTATTAAATTTTGATTTTAGCAAGGAAATTCGCACTTAAAAATATAGACGGGTAAGTAAAACACTATTTAATAGTTTATAGTATTGCTGTTTTCACATTTAATTTTACTTGCTTAGAACTAGCAAATAACATTAACAAGCAGGGTTGCTGTTATAGAATGGCTGCTTCTGTGGGCTACTCTTTTTCCCACAGGACATGACGTCACTGAGCTGCAGTTGAAATGAGATGGTAATGAAAGAGCCTAGTAAAAACACCAGTGTTGATCTTTATTTTAGAGGAAAAAAACTTTTTCTCCCCCAAATGCTTTTTTTCCATTGATAACAACTAATTAACAAAAAAAGCATGATTTTTTTCTTTTGCATTGCAATTCTGGCTCCCCTAAAATGCGGAGCCCTAGGCCTGGGCCTTGTAGGCCTAGGCATAAATCAGGCCCTGGGCAAAGAAGTACCCAGAATTGAATAACAAAGCCGTGAAAGTAATTCTCCCTTTTGTCACATCCTGCCTTTGCGAGGCAGGATTTTCAGCTCTGGCGGCAATAAAATTCAGATTTAGTAGCAGAGTTAACGTTGAGAAGGAGATCCGCGTAGCTGTGTGAAACATCCCCAGATTCGATGTTCTGTGTGACAAGAAACAGCCCCCCCCCCCATCCCATTAAGACGCAAATACCTCTGATACACGTAGTTTCTAAAATTACTGTGAAAATGTGAAAGCCAAATGTATTCCTTCTTATTCAGTTCAGTAATTTTATTGTAATTTTGAATTTTTACATTAAAAAGACTATTTTCTTTTTAAAAAAATACCACAAACTCGAATATATATTAAAAAATACCACAAACTCGAATATGGGCATTTTTCTTTTATTTTGGGTACAGGAGCGTCGCACGGAATATGTGACATGTGAAGGGCGGCTTAAGAAGTTTAGAACCCCTGTGCTAGACGGTGTGATTTCGATTTTTATTTTAGAAAACTGTCAATTGTGCGATTTAAAATTGGAACAAAATTACCTTAAAATACTTTTTTAACGCACTGGGTTTGAAAGTCATGCCAGAATACGTTCTTGTGGCACCCGCAAATTTGGTGTGATTCGTCTTGTTGCACTAATCTTAACCGCAACGTAACATGTTGATGCAAATTGCCGTACGCCAAAAATAACGAGATAACTTGATGCTGACTAATGTCTGGTGGTATTACGGTCTGTAACTGCATAACTAATTTCTCGATTGTCTTATCTTTATGCTATTATTGCATGGGAAGGCAGGTTTTTCAATCTTTTATTATTGCGATTAACATTTTGAGAAAGAGAATGATGACGTAAAAATGACTGGGCATTATCTTCTGACATTTCATAAATTAATTTTGTTTATTTGTGAAACATATTTCTTATCAGATACTTCCTGAGTTAATGCTGCTGTGTTGTTACAAGGGAAACATGAAAGTAAATAATATGTGCATGCATGAAATTCTGATAATGTTCATATCTGTTTTATTTGTATTGGTCGAATAGCGCTGACTTCTGTAAAATTGATTGGGTGAGTCGTGAAATTATTTTTATTTAAAGCTACCCATCGGAGAGACAAGCTTTGTGAGAAAAAATTTAGTAAGGAGTGAAAACTAAAGTGTCAGTGCCCCAAAATCGCGTGGACTACTAAAATATTTCTTGCGTTGCAAACGAATAAAAAGTGCAAGGGATTCGCGCGTTCTCCAAACATTTTAAAGGTGTTTTTCAAAATCTCAGCTGATCCGCTATTTGTGTATATATAGGAGACTGGCACAAGACAGACCGTTGTGGAAGAAACTTGGGGAGACCTTCGTCCAGCAGTGAATTGATAATGGTTGACAATGATGATGATATATGTTCTTTTGTATTATATTTTGTTAGAATTCTGGAATTACGTCCAATGCTGTTGTGAAATTCAGCTGTTTTCTCATAAAATTGGTAGTAAATCGGCAAGGAAAATGCTGTCTCTGGTTCTTGAACGACAGGAGCCGTAGGGTTTAACGAGGTTTCTCATCTTTGTTCGTCTGACTACCGTAGTCAACGCTTTGCAGACAACTCGAGCAGGCAGAATGCATCTCCTATGACGACAAACCACAAACTGATCTTGACTGCCGTATATATTTTCGTTTCGGTGTACAAAACAAAGCACAGCTATAGACGCGGAACGAAAAAAATATATATCTGAGTTATATATTGATATCAGTTTAAGGATGTTTAGAATCTGCAATGTTTTACGCTTTCCAACCGTAGGTTGAAGATTTATCCGTCTGTCTGGCTGTCTGTCTGTCTCCCCGCACGATAACTCGCGTAAAAATGTTTCGATGTCGATGAAATTGTAATATGTAGTAGGGGACAACCTGGGGACGAACCTTATTGATAATCGGCGAAATGGGGTCAAAGGTCAGGACATAGGAGCGGGATCAATTCCATTGCTCTTGTTCTTCATAACTTACGTAAAAATGCTTCGATCACGACAAAACTTTATCATGTTGTTTCGGAGGTATACTGAATCGGTTCTGTTGAATATAATCAAAAGGGGGTCAAAGGTCAGGACACAGGAGCGAGATTTATTCCACAGCCATTATCCTCATAACTTGACTAAAAATGCTTCTATTGCGACAAAACTTTAGTATGTTGTTCCGGAGGTGTACTGAACCGGTTCTATTGAATATAATCGAAATGGGGTCAAAGGTCAGGGCATAGAAGCGGGATCCATTCCATCGCCCTTATGCGTCATGACTTACGTAAAAATGCTTCATTTGCAGCAAAACTTTATCATGTTGTTCCGAAGGACTACTAAAATAATTCTGTTTAATATAATCGAAATGGGATGGGGTCAAACATCAGGACACAGCAGCGAGATTTCTTCCACACCCATTATCCTCATAACTTGAGTAATAACTTGAGTAATTATTTCTGGTGTGTTGGAAAGCGTATCAAAATCAACGCATTGCATGAGTTTACTAACTTGCATGATTTTCTTCAAATATACTATAGCACCACCGTTGAAGTTGAAAAAATCATAGAAGCTAAACTATCTGTTGAAAGCACATTCCGGGATCACAATATTCACAATGATTTCGTGGTCAGAGATAACTATTAGTATTCATTTTTCGCACTAATTGTTGTACCATGTCTCGTTTTTTCTTACGAGTATGCAGTGAGGTCTTTACCCACAACTAATTTAAGCGTCCTTGGAACAGAACAGTTTATTTCCGATAATTACTTCTGCAATGTTGGAGGGGCATTCACATCGATTGAACATGAGCATGCAGTGTTCTTTTTGTAAGTGGTACAGAACCTCAGTTATATGTTTTTCACTTTTATACGCAATTCTGCGCATGTACCGTTGTTATACTATAATAGTTTCTATCGTTGTTTTTTTTATTTCGGATATACTTAATTCATTTACACGCTGTTTTGCGATTTTACGTTAGATTTGGAATTTCATATGATCAAAAATACGCGGTTCTTTGATTCTTTTATGTGTAACCCGGTATGTTATAACTATTAGAGAATCGAGACAGTCTCTTGCTCTGTTTCTTTTTGGTGCAGCCAAAGTTGAACCTTGGTCCCATCAGAAAAGGCTATGTGGGTTTGGATGAAAAACTGGTTTCCCATTACACGACTCACACACATATGAGGTATGTAAAAATTGCTAAATCTCCGGGACGTAATTTTGTGGCTCCTCCATTTCGTGTTGTATCAGAAGAGAATCCTAGATGTATCGTCAATATCCGATATTCTAGTTTGAAATGGAAGCTCTAGTTTCCAAAGAAAAAATGCTGTTAATTCTTGTGTTGCACATTAAAGCCCTAGTCTCAGATTCTTAATTGTGAGTAGTTTACTTAATATGAATTCAGGAAATGTATAGATGAATGGAGTTGTCGAAAGAGAAGTTTGATTTTTGGAGGCTTTATGATTTTTGAAATGCGATAAAATATACTATAGTTTGAAACGCTTTTTTACGCTTTCCAACCGTAGGTTGAAGACGCGTATATGCTCCAGCTTTGTCTGTCCGTCCGTTCGCACGGTAGCTCACGTGAAAATGATTTGATTTCGACGAAATTTTAGTATGTGGTAGGGGACCACCTGGAGACGAACCCTATTGAAAATGGGCGAAGCAGGGTCAAAGGTCAGGACATAGGAGCGGGATCCATTCCATTGCCTTTATGTGTCATAACTTGCGTAATAATGGTTCGATTTCGATGAAATTTTAGTATGTGGTAGGGAACCACCTGGGCACGAGCCCTATGGAAAATGGGCGGAATGGGGTCAAAGGTCAGGACATAAAAGCGGGATCCATTACATTGTCTTTGTGCTTCATAACATGCGTAAATGTGGTTCGATTTCGATGAAATTTTAGTATGTGGTAGGGAACCACCTGGGGACAAACCCTATTGAAAATGGGTGAATAGGGTCAAAGGTCAGGACATAGGAGCGGGATCCATTCCATTGCCTTTATGTGTCATAACTTGCGTAATAATGGTTCGATTTCGATGAAATTTTAGTATGTGGTAGGGAACCACCTGGGCACGAACCCTATGGAAAATGGGCGGAATGGGGTCAAAGGTCAGGACATAAAAGCGGGATCCATTACATTGTCTTTGTGCTTCATAACATGCGTAAATGTGGTTCGATTTCGATGAAATTTTAGTATGTGGTAGGGAACCACCTGGTGACAAACCCTATTGAAAATGGGTGAATAGGGTCAAAGGTCAGGACATAGGAGCGGGATCCATTCCATTGCCTTTATGCGTCATAACTTGCGTAATAATGGTTCGATTTCGATGAAATTTTAGTATGTGGTAGGGAACCACCTGGGCACGAACCCTATTGAAAATGGGGTCAAAGGTCAGGCAAGGCATAAGAGCGGGATATATTCCATTGTCCTTATGCGTCATAACTTGCATAAAAATGGTTCGATTTCGATGAAATTTTAGTATTTGGTAGGGAGCCACTGGGGACGATCCCTATTGAGAATGGGCGAAATGGGGTCAAATGTCAGGACACTGGAGTGGGATCCATTCCATTGCCCTTGTGCATCATAACTTACCTGAAATGCTTGGATTGCGACAAACCTTTATCATGTTGTTCCGGAGGTATAGTGAACCGGTTCTGTTGAATATCAACGAAATGGTGTCAAAGGTCATTGCACAAAAGCCAGATTTATTCCACAGCCATTATTCTCATAACTTGCATAAAACTGCTTCTATTGCAACAAAACTTTATCATTTTATTCCGGAGGTATTGTGAACCGGCTCTGTTGAATATCATCGAAATGGGGCCGAAAGTCAGAACACAGAGGAGCGAGATTTATTCCGCAGCCATTATCCACATAACTTGAGTAATAATTTCTGGTACGTTGGAAAGCGTATCATAATCAATGCATTGCATGATTTTACTAACTTGTTTTTTTCCTTTCGCCGCCAATTCGACTTTAAGTAAATCATTATTAAGGAATATCTTATATCCAGAGCATAAATTTTACAATGGAATTTAAGATTTTGAAATTTCTTTATATGGTGTTTACGTTTCTTTTAAGGCCGTCTCCTAGAGAAACGTATAACCAAGGCATTACTGTACATCTGTCTCCAATTCCGCTCAGGCGGGTTGAGTACCTCAAAGACCAATAATCTATGCAAGAGGTGGTTTGGCGAATAAATACAGCCGGCTCGCCACTCCTCTGCTGCATATCGGGACGAGAGGCAAAGTTTGTCCGGGGCCGACTTCACAGGAAGCCATCTGCGCATTCGCATCCCCAGACCCAGGGATTCTGCGGAAAACCTCTGAAAAACCGCAGACTAGATGGCAGGCAGGACCGGGGATTCGAACACCCGTCAGAAACATCCGCCTACCACACCAAGCACAGCGACTAAGTGCGTCATGCCGGTGGTCCACTGTATATACAAATGCATATTTTGCATTAAGTGCATAATTTGCTGTTTTTAGTGTATATGATCCGGTCTTTATTTATAAGTTAACAATTCAATCCGATCGCCTACAGAATAATGTTGCCATTAAAACTTAATTGTATAATGGGTCTGAGCATGAATCTCGTAACACACTCTTGGAGGAGAGGAAGAAATACTGAGGAAAAAAGGGGCTAGCAAGGTAACGAAAAGTGCAAACGGGGTCCAACATAGCTGAACCTGCACTTGAACTCATGTCTATCTTTATGTAAAGCGGAAAGCTGCCAGTTGAAGTTGTGTCTATGCAGTGAATAGTTGTTCATTGTATTTTTGTTTGATTTTAATGTGGTGAGTGAAATACAAAATGAAAACGCACTGTGAAACACCAAATTTGCCGGTGGCAGTCGAATCAACATTCTTCTGCTCCGGAGCCAGAAGTTTTCCAACTTAAGGTACGCCGTCGAGAGCTTATCACCGCTACTTGCTATCTTGACATGTGCGTCACCTCTGTAGTTCGTAACATATATTCTCTCTCCTTGAGAAATGCTTGGGCACGAAATTGCAGTTTCGCCGCAAATCATGCTTGAAGTAACTCTCTGTAGAAGAAGGAATTCTCACTAATTCCTTACGATATGTGGAAGGAACATCACACATTTTTCGAAGAACCTTACCAACAGTAGATCCACTTTTACGTTCATGCGCCAATGTAAAACCCCGAGTTTGGCGGTGGCTGGAATCGAACCCACATCCTTCTGCTCTGGAGACCAATGCTTTCCCAGTTAAGCTACGCCGGCAAGGCCTTATCATCGCTACTTGCCGTTTTGACATATGAACCACCTCTGTAGTACGTCACAGCATCGGTTATCCGAAAACAAACCTCATTATTTTAATTAAAAGTCATTGCGGTTTGTATTCGCAGTATATGCAGTAAAACACATTTCTGATATTATCTTTATAGGCATCAAGCATGTTTTACACATATAGCGCTAATCATTCTATTTTTTTTTTCTTTCAAAATCTTCCTTACTATCAACTTAAGCGGGTTACCTGAAAAAAATTGTTTTTCGGTAGTACCTTGGCTCCAGAGTAGCAGAATGTAGACTTACCCGTGTACGCTGTACGCGGATAGTTTCCAAATTATTAGCAGATGTTGCAGTTACTTTTTGCTTGTAGACAAAAACACATGTTATTTACACCAATTAAAACACTTACTCAAGGCATATACTTAATTTATTTTAACTTTTGCGCATGTTCTGAGTTCTTTCGTTTTTCTAGTTTCTGGCCTCTAGACTTTATCAAGGCCTGTTCTAATGTATAGGAACTGTACCAAAAATTTCCTTTTCACAAAAATAATTTAAATTTTGTTGCCACGTTCCTCTTTCAGTTGCCAGTTATTAAATTAAAATATTTTTCTTATATATTTTGTAAGTCTACCATTTTTTAATTTAGTTGTTGAAAATGCTATTTATAATTTTTGAATATTCATTGATGGAACTGTTTTTCTGGATGTAAAAACTTTCTTTAATTTGTCTCTTGTTTTATGAGGATCATAATCCAATACTTTAATATTTTGCACACATATTGCTGCGCATTCAATTGTAATGCGCATATTTTGTCCTCATTGGAGTCTGTGGTGTTCTAATAATTATTTTTTTTTATTAATTTTTCTTTAAATTATCGTATTCTATTTTTTTCGTGGTTCGCGCTTCGCGGATTTGCAGCACAATTTCTGTTTCAATGGTTGTGTACGCAGATATGTTTTATTTTTATACAGCTCTGCTTGGCTTCTATTTATTTAGGTAAACGATGTTCTACTGTAATAAAAAAAAATTTAAATAAGTAAAATTTTGCTTTTTTGTTTGATTTGCGAATTAATCCTTTGTTAGACGTATCCTTTTTACGAAACGTATTGCTAAAATGGCAAACAAAAAATCCTTTTTCAAAGGAAAAATCTATTTCAACATTTGAAATTCAAATTACAAACGTAAAAGCAATGTAAACTCTGAGTAAGTAGCTCTAGTACCTTAGGTATGGAGTGGTTAGAAAATACAGCTCCTGGCGGGAAAATGATAACGCATGGGGAAGGGATGTGAGCAACAAACGGCTATATTTAAGTCCCGCTTTCGTACACAGACACTTTAAGGTCATTCCTAAAGATAAGACCAGGACTCTTATCCCACAGCCTTAATCCACACCTGAACTACCTAACGCATGATTTATGTCTCTGAAACGTGGTCGTAATGTATCGAGAACTCCTTATGGAGGGAAGAGGAAAAGAAACCGTTAAACACAGTATAAAGATTGACTCATAATTTGGTTGTCAGGATATGCACAGGGAAAGATTCGGATCGTTGATGCATTGCGGAGAAAATCTCTAATGCAAACATTGGCAATTGAAATTTTTATTGCCTCAACTCCTCATCCGTTCACATAGTCGTCATCCTTCCCTCCCTTCGGATGGAAATTTCTCTTCCCGTTCACCGGATATGACTTTTTCTCCCCATCCTGCTCATAAATAATTTCAGCATCCTTTTCATCCAAGTTTACGCCCTCCTCCTGGTGTGTGTGTGAGAGAGAGAGACAGGAGGTCCTCTACTTCAGTTGTTAATTCGTTTAAGCACTCATTCTCTGTTTCACGGGAAGTCCCTGATTCGACTTGCGGATTTCTATCTACTTTTTTATTCACATCCCTTTCACGTGTTTTTTTTTCCTTTTCTTTTTCTTTTTTATTATTTCTGATTGCGTTGTTAGTCGAACTTCCTATGCTAGAATTCTTTACAGATCTTTCCATATTCATGTTGTTTCTTCTGATTCTGTAATTATCAGAATTCTAAGACGTGGAAACATTTTGCCGATTCCTGTTTCTTTATCTGCTGTTTTAATTTGAGGTGACGTATTATTTTATTTTAAGTTCTGTGACCATTTTTAGCGATGATATTCTTTTAGTATTTTCAAAACCGCTGGCTAAAACGTACGGAAAACAATGTTTTGTGCATCCAACACTTGTTATCACCTTGAGCCTTCGCTTCGAAATAATATTATGCATTCATTTCCTGCAAATATTTTGGCTCTTTTTCTTCATCTTTCGTGAGAAAAGTTTTTTTTTTTTTTACCTTGCCGTACAAGTTAAGAGTCCTAATGAGGATGATTAGGAACATCACCAAAGCGGATGTTTAATTATATTTAATTCTCAGCAGTTATCTAGGTACATATAATGTAGCAATTATCTGACTCAAATTGTTAGTTTCACGTTTCTTGGTTATAAGCACTTATGGAAAGCGTTTGGTTAGGCAGTTGTGATTTGTGTTTTGGTAATACTGTACTAGCACTATTTATTAATGCTATTGTATTCTGGCAATATTATAATAATACTAGTAATATCATTACAGCGATTGCTCTGGCTTTTTTTAAGTTTTCGCCAAAACCCTTTTTTTTTCGCCAAATGTAATCTTAAGTCGCCAATTTTTTGAAAAGATGAAGTGTAATAATAGTACAAAAACAATAAATTATAGTATATTCTTTACAATTAAGCAACGAAATATTTTTGAAAAAGTTAATGTCATTAAAAAAGGTAATCACTAATATTTTCGCCAAAACGATTTTTCTTTCGCAAATTGCAAGGAATGCGATCGACAGCGCGATACCTGCCATCACATTCTGGCAATACGTTTTTTATTTTTTTTAATTTTACAGTACCGTTTTCTGCAATTTTAGAACATTTTGAGCATTTTTGCTCCTGTTGCTCTGGCCCTTGATAATGAAAATCCTTATGGTGTTGCAGAAAATATCACTCTGTGATTTTCCAGTTCCCCTTTTGTGATATGCCACTGAGGTAACGCATGAGTCAAAATATCAGCGATAAGCCTTGCCGACGAAGTTCAGTCGGAAGAATATCCTGCTCCGGTGTGGGAAGATGTGGATTTCGAAACCACCACTGCCAGAAAAGGGCTTGTTTCCTATGTTGACGCCAGAATGAAAGACCAATTGTCCTGGCCATGAGATTCGAAAAAAAAAAAAAAAGGTGTGAAGATTCTTCCACACGTCGTCTGGAATTCATAAAAATCCCTTCTTCTACAGTGAGCTCCTTCAAGCATTGCTCGTCGGTGGACCCGAAACCTGCGATTTCATGCGCCGCCTTTCTCGAGTTGGGCGGGATATATGTGACGTACCACTAAAGTGAAGGGTCAGTCATAACGGCAAGTTCCGCTGTCATCGTTCAGTCGGGAGAATATCTCGCTCCGGAGTAGGAAGATACGATTTCGAATCTCGCCACCGGCAGAAAAGGGCTCGTTAGCTATAACTTCATTGTCTCTGAAATGTATTTCGTGGTTTCAATGCTCGTTGCGGAAAATTGCAAGTAGAAACGGGGGAGGAGCAAAAAATCTGTGAAAAACATCCATCTCCCGACCAAAATTGGTTTTGCACACTTTCGATAGTTTCGAATAGATTTGGTAACTTTTATTCACACAAGAGCAATGCATGTTACGCTATGAAAAATATATAATATCCTATAAATCATATTTATATATATATATATATATATATATATATATATATATATATATATATATATATATTACATAAATAGCCGTAATTTTTGGGCTAAGAACCGCGTCTCTTATTTTGAAAATAATTCAATTTGTCTGCCTTGCGGCTTTTATGCCGACGTGGCGCATACCCCGAAATATTTTTTTTTCTGAACTACTGCTCAGCAAATAGTTCTTGTGTGATGTCACTCTCACAGTATATACTCGTAGCAATGAATCCTCTCTCTCCCCGCTTTTTCCTTCGGGAAGTGGCAGGCTAAAGTTGCCTCTCCCTCTCTCTCTCTCTCTCACTCTCTATTTTATGGGCACTTGTTCTCTCACTGTCCACTAACACACGATGCTGCCAACCCTCAGATGATTCTTACTTTCGTTGTTTCTCTCTAGCTGAGAGGTTAAAGCCAAAGACAGCGACTACCATTCGTGATGGATTTGAGATATTAGATGTACAAATAAGTTTTAAAACGTTTTAAGACAAGCGCAACATGTAATTTGAGAGAAAACAACAATACCTTTACGAATCAAAATATGCGCCGTCATTATCTATCATTTCCCGCGCCATCGGTCGGGCAGCTGACGGATTCCAGCTATGAAGAATACTTCATCGTGTGACGCGATGAAGTCGTCAACCCATTTTTGCTCTTCCTTACATGTCCGAAACCGTACAGCAGACAAACCATGTTGCATCGATCGGAACAAAAATGATAGTCTGAAGGGGCGGGGCTATGTCGGGACTATACGCCGGGTGCTCCATAACTTCCCAGCCAAGCTTCAATAACGTTTCCTTGACCGATTTCGCGACATGCGGCCTAGCGTTGTCATGCAGTAATTTCACGGGCCGCAATCCTTTGCCTGGGAATGGACATTTCCAACAGATTTCCTGGTTCAATCGCAGCAATTGTTGCTTGTAGCGATCAGCAGTAACAGTTTGACCCTGTTCCAATAGTTTATAATAGAGCACGCCCTTCATATCCCAGAAGATGCACAGCAGAACTTTCTTGGAGTGAATATTGCGTTTAGGTGTCGAAGTCGTTGTTTCGCCGGGGTCTATCCAGTTTTTTGTTTTTGTTTTGTTTTTTTCGTTTGGGATTGTCGTACCATATCCACTTTTCATCACCCGTAACGATTTTTCACAGGAAATACTTTCTGTGTTGTTTCTTCAACAGATTCAAACACTTCATGACACGATCATCCTTGTTCCTCCGGCTCAGGTCATGTGGCACCCATTTTCCTTCCTTCTGAATCTTTACCATTGCGCGTAAACGATTGGAAATGGTTTGTTGAGTTACCCCCAGTTGTTCAGCTAGTTCTTTTTGCGTTGGAGACGAATCTTCATCCAACAATGCTTGCAGTTCCTCATGTGCAACCTTCTGCGGGGCTCCGCTACGTTCTCGATCGCTAGCATCAAAATCGCTTGCTTTAAACCGTCTAAACCAAAACTCTCACGTGCTTTTCGATACAATATTCTCCCCCAGAACAGAACAAATCGATGCACATGCTTTTGCAGCACTTTTTCCTTGATGAAATTCGTAACGAATGCAGTGCCGAATAAATGCGGGTATATGGCTTGCCATCTTTCTCCTACCGATGTGCAAGTGCGTTTGATTGTTGGGCAAACTAGGTGTGTCACATTTTATACTCGGGACCAGTTACGGTCACACGACAACAACGCGGGGGAATGTCGGCTATGTAAATTAGCGGTATACGTCACACAAAAAACGCTTTAAAACTTATTTGTACACCTAATACATTTCTCTCCTACCTTTCACAATCTGCAGCACTTATGAGAATTTATTGCTGTTCCAGAAAACAGGGTTAAAACAGCAAAATAGCATTCGTGGTTTTCATACAGGCTGTAAAAAGTGCTTAAAATGAATAGCAGAATTGTTTGTCTTGTTCTTTATACCACGTTTTTGCTTTATTCATGCATTTATTTGTACTTTTTTTCATGAACATTCTTCTATAAGCAGTGGGTACTTAATATTAATCACTTCATTTTCCTCCCGATCTTTTTTTGATAGGACAAACCAATTTTTTTCCAACTAAATATAACACCGCTTCTTCATGCCTTGAAAATTGTATTTACAACCTGGAATTTATAATTAGTATCACTCTTTAAGAACGACGATTAACCAAAAATAGATGAATAAGATCTTAAAGGAAACAGCAGTAGAGAGTTTTAATGCATTCATCCAATTCATTTTTATATTAGCTCATTAAATTACCAAAAATAATTTAAAATATCATAAAATTACGAAATAAATGACTTTAAAAACGTGCACATAGTGATTCAAAATTGTTACCATGTTATTTGTCACATCAATAGCTAAGAGATTACAAAATTTTGGGGTACAGCATCTCTTACATCAATAGCTAAGAGATTACAAAAATTTTGGGGTGCAGCGCCGATGCCTGTGCGGTTTTACGCTGATGTAGTGCTTAGTCCGAAAATTACGGTATATAAATATATAAATCTGAAAAGGCAGAAAGCACGCCGACAAAATTGCGAATGGAGTAATGGTTAAGTGGGAGCGATCGATTGCTCAAGGAGAATTTTGCAGCTAGATGATCTCTTAGTTTCTGAAACCCACTGATGGCTCATACACACAACTCAAAAACAATGGGCACTGGGGTTGAGCCTCAGTTCTGCCATGCCTGAGAGGTGTCGGCCTGCTGACAAAGGAGTCAGAATACCAATTAAGAGTAGGTGAGACGATAACGGGATTTAAGAAGAATGAATCAAGTAAATGCTATCCAGACTGTCCTGTGCAATGAAGATGTTAAATGATTAATAATAAATAGTTAACTGTAAGTATAATAAATGTAATTTTTCTCCAGAATATATCTCCGAATGTTATGCAATGGTAAGAGAACGCTTTTCTTTTAAATTGCAACGAATGTTACGTAAAATACGCACAAGAATCGCATATAGGGCCTCCGCTACGCCACTGTATGCTATAGAATGCTGCGGAGTCTCAGCGGACTTCAGTCATACTCGCGAATATTAACCGGAATGTTTCCTTCGTGGGTTTAAAAATCAGATACTTCTGTGCTTCACTATGTGTCCCGTTGACCTATTGAAACAAATCATGACATGAATATGCTATTTCGTCATACTTGAACCAATTGAATTCTCTCCGTATCGCAGTTTGCTTCTTCAATTTCTTGAGTGCCCCAGTCTTCTCCGTGGATAAGTTATTCAGAGTGAGAGGCTAGTTCACAATTTCTGTCAACAGCGCGAAATAGCTAAAAATCTCATTGTCGGTGGAGTGGGTTAGCTTCGGATAGACCAGAGTAATGTTTATCAAGATGATTTCCAGTTAAGTCCAAAATTCTTCATTTATGGATTAACTGTATATTGAATTTTATTAATACAAAGAAAAATAAATAAATCGCTTGCATTCTACGAAATATTTCATATATAGAGAGAACGTTTTACTATAATTGCTGTACACTTGGAGCCATGATATTGGGACAGCTTACCTAATAGCATATTGAGCTACCTTTCGCCACGATAACCTCTTGCAGCGTGCGTTGCACTGGGTGCACTTGACCGTGGAAGGTGTCTTCAGGCATTTTATTATCAGCTAGGCAGAAAGATTTGTGTTAGGGGTATTCAAAAGGTGTCTAACCGGTAGGCGACATGTGCTGTCAGTTCGTACATGAAGCCAAGCATGGCCAGCGATAAAGTTCATTCGCGATACTGTTTGTTGTTCATGTTTAATTTAGGGAAAGGTGCTAGTGAAGCATACGGTTCAATGTGTCAGGCGTATGACGAAACGGTTATGGGTGAGCGGACGTGTCGAGAATGGCTTTCCAGGTTTAAGAAAAGTGATATAAGCTTGGAAGACAAGCCACGTGCAGGTAGACCGCAGGAACGCGAGACGAGGAGTTGGATCGCTGTTGCAAGGGGATGCCACATAGTCGACCAACCAACTGGCAAAACGTTTGAAAGCGGCTCAATCGACGGTGGTACGGCGTCTATAGGCCTTGTGGAAGATCAGGAAGATTGGTAAGTGGGTTCCGCATTCTTTAACGGAGCGTAATATTGGTCAACGATTGGGCATCTGCATGTCGTTGCTGAAGAGGTTTCAAGGAAAGAATTTCTTGTGGAAGGTTGTCACCGGGGATGAAAAACGGGTCTATTGCGACAACCCCGTACGCAAGCAATCCTGGGTCGACCCAGGCCGGCCATCAACGTCCACTGCAAATCAGGATACCCACTAGAAAAAAGTGCTGTGTCTGATATGATATGCATGGAGTGCTGTACTTCGAACTGTTAAAACCGGGCGAAACAATCATTTCTCAACAATATAGCGATCAGTTAATGAAACTGAACGCCGCAATCGAGCAAAAACGCCCATGGATAGGTAAAGGACGCCGCCCACTCATCTTGTTACACGATAATGCCAGACCACATGTCGGTGCCACCACGAAAAATCAACCCTTGAACTGTTACACTGGGAGGTTTTACCGCACCCGACTTACTCCCCGGACATTGCACCCTTAGACGTTCATCTGTTTCGCTCTATACAACATTCCCGAGCCCAACAGCGGTTCACCACAGTTCCAGAGGTGGAAAATTTCGTCACTGCGTTCTTCAGTTCAAAACCCGAGTCCTTCTATCACGGGGGTCAAAAAAAGGTCATTGCTGCTAACCGCCAGTACACATATTTCGCAAAGCTCATTGATGCTAAGAAAACCAGTATACATATTTCGTTGAATAAATGTGTACTGGTTTTATGATTGTTCCTACCTCTTTTCTTCTTAAAACGGAACTTTTGCATACCTCTCTCTCTCTCTCTCTCTCTCTCTCTCTCTCTCTCTCTCTCTCTCTCTCTCTCCGGCAGCCCTCACACTTCCACCACAACCGCTCTTCCGTTTCTGAGATGTCTGGCCTCTTGGTACCAATAATCATTTGCCGTTCAAACTCGGCTAAGTTCTACGTTTTCCCCTTTCTCCATTGCACTGACTTTGTACTTATGAACTGCCATCTATTTATATACTAGCACATAACCCGTGCCACGTACGGGTGAAAAAGCTGTGACTGAAATTTGTATAACACGAATCGTATACTACAATATTGGTTTGCACGCCATCGCCGTCGTCGTTCTGTATTTAAGCGACGTTTTCTTTCAGCTTTATCTTCTTCCATCTTGTACTACAAAGCAAAAATTCCACGGAACCAATAATTTTTTTAAATTACCATCACAGTGAATCAAAACTACGCCTGCAGTTACTTTCTTACAATTTTACTTGTTCCTTTATATGAAATTATTCTGCAATTTTATTCCTTTTTATGAAATTATTCTGCAATTTTATTCCTTTTTATGAAATTTTTCTGCAATTTTATTCCTTTTTATGAAATTATTCTGCAATTTTATTCCTTTTTATGAAATTGCTCTGCAATGCGAAAAAGAAAGTGTTCGGCAGTTTGAAGCATCTTAAGGATGTTACAATTTGCAGACGATTTAGACATTCTTCGAAAATATTTTAAAATTATTGGGATCAAACTGCGTCAGTAAGGGAATAAAATGCCTTGAGTGAATTCACAAGTATTAAAGAGGCAGACGAAGATATTAATTTTTCGCCGTAAGGGGTTAATTTGTTGAAATGAAAAAGTTGTTAGAACTGATTGTTTGGTGGACAAAATCTAAGCAACATGCGTTTTGCTAATGACACTATTATTGGAGGAATATCTTGCTAACGGTCTAAGATATTATTTTTAAAGAAAATGAGTTGATAGGTCAGAAAGTCAGTTGTAACAAATCTTATACTAAATGAAAAGTAAGAAGTTACGTTCTACTATCCTGCATTTTGTGTTGTTTTTATTAGAAAACAGACGTTAGTGGTTTCTTGCTGTTCTTCAAAGTCGGTATTTTTAGTGAACTATTTGATTGGCCGAGTATCTGAAGACGCAATGTTCTCAAGGACTGTCTTTTGTGCTTTCAAAACTACCAAACAATGAAAAATCTTCGAAGATTTGAACATTATGTTTAAGCATCTGGCAATGATTTACTGTGAACTTTTCTTGTGTTAGTACCCATTTGCAAATTACTTTTGTAAAGAAATAAATGAAGGTCGTGAAGAACTGTGAAGGGCAAGAAATGTATGTTTATTAATAAAACTAGGTGAAAGCCCGCCAATAATGACGGGGGAAAATAAGATGTTTAGAGTAATTTTTAAATAACCAGGTATTCTTTTTGTTTGTGATGTCCAAATATGAAAGTATGTTTCATGAAAATTACAACAACTAAAAAAAAAATATGTTGGTTATAGAATTCGACAATCAAAACAGGCAAGAGCTCTTTCCACTGCGCCACCAAAGTGGGACAAACGTTCAAAGGAAATTATATTGTTTGTGATAAATCAGAGACGAACAGAGTAGAATTTTTCTCGTTGTTAACAAACGTTGTGATTTCTTTGTCTGCGAGTAAAGCCAAAGCAAGCAATTTGTTAGCTGTAACAAGTCACACGGTGCACGATAGTCATAAAATACAGGACCACTCCAGATTGTAACATCATCCAGCCATTTAAACTGGAAGATAAATTAGCTATTTACGTATTTAGGAAATGTCATAAGATCGAACATCGAATGTGTTAAAGAAATAAACTATAGAATAAGAGAAAAGTAAAACGAAGAAACCAAAAGTAAAGATGTATTTTCGAGACGCTTGCTCTCCTAGTTGCTGGAAGGTCTCGCGCACTTTTGAAAGAAAATTTAAACAAATGAGCTATGTTTTTTTTCGCCCGGAATATTCCAAAACTGTCATGGGCATGACCAGGACCGTAGCTACAGGGAGGGCAGGGGACGGGGCGGTTGCCCTCCCTTAATGGTCATTCCAGGAGCATAAATTCCTGCTCTAGTGGATGTAAAAAATAGTTATTGTAACTAAAAAAGAAAGCTACACACTTCAGCATTTCCTTTTTAAAGATTTTAGTTAGTCTCATACAGTATTATTCCATGCAGTAAACCAGAGTGGAGAGTAACGTACACCACGAGGTGTGAACATCTTATATTCACGAAGGGAATTTTCCAAAACTCTGATTGGAGGTATAGAAATTAATATGTTGATATGCCTAACTAACTTCCATGACCTTTTCGAACATATTGGAATGAAGAGCTTATTAACCGATACTCCTTCGTTCTGTGCTGGTTTGTTTTTCGTTCTGCATTTTGCGAAGTGTGTTGTCGACGTTCACATAACGTTTTCTTTTTTCTTGGTATTTATAACTTGTGGTTCTTGGATATTTTCCTAGTTTTTACATTTTTAATAAAATTATGTTAAAAAACTCAAATGCGGGTTTTGAACAATTATAATACTTTCCTATAAGGCGGTGTGTGGGAAAGTAAAACCCACGTATTATTTGAGTGAAACTCGAAGGGGCGTAATTTTGAACTTGAACGGGCGTATTTTCAAGTCTCGACCTCCCACATAAGCAAAGCTTGTTTATGTGGGAGGTCGCAAAGCTTGCAAGACAGGCAAAAATTAAAGCCTTTGATTCAGAATATATTAGAAAGGAATATTATCTTTGAATATAACAAGAAAACGACAACTGCAGCTTATTGAAGTGAGCTCCAGAAAACAAGCGGTGGAAAACCTGGTCTAATTCCCCCACTTTTTTATATTGAAACTGTATTAAAATATGTAAATATTCCGACAACTGTACTTTTTCTGATAAGGAGATTTATAGAACATCATAATCATAACTGTTTTAGGGGATATAATGCATACGAAGAAAATTAAGAAATCTTGCTTTTATGATTTATAATATTTTATGTGCTTAAAAACAAATGGGTGAGAATTGTTTCTGAAGTTATCATAATGATGGAACGAAAATAGTTGTAAAAATTGAACTCTCGGTCATCATTAGCTTTTGTAGTGACTCTCAGTGATTTTGGCAAATGTTCTACAATAATCGGAAAACAAAATATTCGATTCCCTCCATTCAAATTGTGACATGAGGTTATTCGCTGCTGTCAGTGGAGTCACGAGAAATTTGTTTGTAATCTGGCCACACCTATCTCTAGCTAACGATTGATTTGCAAAACGTTTATGCGTTTGAAATCATAGAAGTCAGCCCCTTCGTTTAAGAAGAGTCGAAGCTCTCAAGAAAAGTAAAGAATAATAAATAAACAAAAGAGATTTAAGAAAAAAAAACACTTCTGAGACTACTTATTATTTATTCACTACCTATGATGAAGCGTTTCTTTGAAAATCCGTGTAAAAAATCCGTCTGAATGAATGATTGCTTCTCAGAGCTTAGGTATCGCATAGACTCGAATAGCCAATCATACAATTATTTTTTATTCATTCGCTGTCTCGGTTAAACAGGAACTGAGCAGTTATTGATGGAAGGTGAATGAAAAAAGAGAGTAAAATTAATGTAGACACAAATCTTTTGCCACAGAAATAGGTTCTTTTTTTTCCCCTCCCTCTTTGGAAAAAATTGAAATGCATTGTCTTAAACCTAGATAGAACAAGACGTCTAAGATGTGCTTTAAATTAATAATGACATGTTATTTTAGTAGATTGCTGCGCGCGATTGGTAGTTCCTAGTGGGTTTATTATCCCCCTTTTTTTTCGTGATTGTTCCATTTCTTTGAATTGCAAATCGCAGTAGGATATATTATAGTGCCTTTGTTTGTTCGCTGCAATCAATTAAAAATAAGCCGGCGTTAGGTTATGAATATATATATTTCTATCTGAATAATTTTAACCACAAGCCTAAACACACCCAAGCTAGAGATAAAAGACTGCAATTTTAAAGCAGTATTTATCACATTGATTGGGAAAGCAATGAGAATTACCTTCCTTACCATATGCGACTTAAGGAAATCTATTCACACACACACACACACACACACACACACACACACACACACGAAGGCAGTGTGATCTAATTTCATCCAGGACGAGATGACCCGAAATTCGCCCGTAGATTCTGACTCAGGAACAAGGTGAAATTCTACTGGTGTGGTATCGTTACACGAAGTTGCAACGCGATTTGAGATTTGCGTAACATATTTTTGCGATGCAAGTTTCTCAAAGCTACTGAAAAGGAGTACGTATTTTTTTTAATAAGCCTTTTAGAGCATACTTTTAACTGCTGATGAAATCGAGCGCGCACATTCTTGAATTTGAACTTTCATTTGTGCTATGGCAGGTTAAAAATTTGACTAAACAGTAGTATCAGCGGCGCAATTCCTAAAAGTGTCACTGCTGTTGTGATTGAGTACCAACCGCATGGGTGCCACTGCTGTTGTGCACGAGTGCCACTACTGTTGTGCATGAGTGCCACTGCTGTTATGCATGAGTGCCAATCGCATGAGTGCCACTGCTGTTATGAATGAGTGTCAGCTGCCTGTTATGAACGAGTGCCACTACTGTTGTGCACGAGTGCCACTGCTGTTATGCATGAGTGCCAATCGCATGAGTGCCACTGCTGTTATGAATGAGTGTCAGCTGCATGAGTGCCTCTGCTGTTGTGCATGAGTGTCGCTCCTATTGCGCATGAGTGAGTGCCACTGTTGTCGTGCACGAGTGTCACTCCTATTGTGCATGAGCAGGGATTGCGCTGGCTTTTAAAGTTTTCGCCAACTCATTCGGAAAATTCAAATCTTTTTTTCACCAAGGTATTACAACAGTACAAAAAGGTAATCGCCAAAACTTTTTTCCTTCGCCAAAACGATTCCTTTTTCGCAGATTGCGAAGAATGCAATCGGGCAGCGCGACATCTGCATGAGTGCCAACCGCACGATTTACCACTGCTACCAACCGCATGAGTGCCACTGCTACCAACCGCATGAGTGCCACTGCTGTTGCGCATGAGTGTCACTGCTATTGTGCATGAATGCTAACCACATGAGTACCACTGCTGTTGCACATGAGTGTCACTGCTATTGTGCATGAATGCTAACCACATGAGTGCCACTGCTGTTGTGCACGAGTGCTATTGTGAATGAGTGCCACTGCTGTTGTGCATGAGTACTAAACGCATGTGCCACTGCTATTGTGAATGAGTGCCACTGCTGTTGTGGAAAGTTTCTGTAAAATTATTGAATTTAAAGAAGTTGGGCTCACACCATTTAATTTCTTAGTCCAGCTGTTTGAACAGGAATGAACAGGCTGTCAATACGTATACATGAGTCAGAAATATCGCAGTAATTTAAGATTCTTGATGCCGCCCTGTATATCAGTGGTCTAAATACTGGCTTCTGACCATTCATCCAAGATGGGCCAGGGTTCGAATCCCGATGAGGCATGAATGTTGTGTTTGTCTTAAGCCATTGGCTCTCTCCTTTCCTTTAATCCAGTGGCCCTAAGTTAGGGACGGGCGACTGCTTATAGCACGTCGAGTTTTTCCTTGTGTGTATTCGTTAAACCCTCAAATATAAATTAATAAATGTAAGAAAATGTGAGAAAAGAAACTGATTTAATTTTTCTAAGTGTTCATATCCGTAAACTTTGGCAAATAAGCGGTGATAGTGCTGCGTAGATTTTGTGTAGTTTCAACTTTCCTTAAGCAGAAGTTGCTGTAATTTCAGTAACTGCACTTCCTTTGGGTGTTCCTTTCTGAAGGCCATAGTGTGAAAGTTATTCTAATAAACTGGCTAGTCAGTGTATAAGTCAAGAAAAATTTCTTTTACAGTGCCATTTTTATGAGAAGGCAAATTGCTCTAGTTAAAATGAGAAACATGCTAACACAATTTTGTGTACCAAAATAACAAAATAAGACATTTGATTTACTATTGAATAATAATGCGTTTGTGAATTATGGGCATAATTGTTTTGTTTTGTTTTTTAGATGGGAAAATAAATAGATAAATGTATTGGTGAAACGATTGATTTTTTACGCTTTCCAACCGTAGGTTAGAGAAGCGTATATGCTCCAGCTTTGTCCGTCCGTCTGTCAGCACGATAACTCGCGTAAAAATGGTTCGATTTCGATGAAATTTTAGTATGTGGTAGGGGACCACCTGGGAACGAACCCTATTGAAAATGGACGAAATGGGGTCAAAGGTCACGGCATAGGAGCGAGATTAATTCCATATCCCTTATGCGTCATAACTTGCGTAAATATGGTTCGATGTCGATGAAATTTTAGCATACTGTAGGGGACCACCTGGGAATGACCCCTATTGAAAAGGGGTGAAATGGGGTCAAAGTTTACGGCATAGGAGCGGGATCCATTCCATTGCCCTTATGCATCATAACTTGCGTAAATATGGTTCGATGTCGATGAAATTTTAGCATATTGTAGGGGACCACCTGGGAATGACCCCTATTGAAAATGTGTGGTGGGGTCAAAGGTCACGGCATAGGAGCGGGATCCATTCCATTGCCCTTATGCAGCATAACTTGCGTAAATATGGTTCGATGCCGATGAAATTTTAGTATATGGTAGGGGACCACCTGGGGACAAACCCTATTAAAATGGGCGAAATGGGGTCAAAGGTCACGACATAGGTGCGGAATCACTTTCATCGCCATTTTGCGTCATAACTTACGTAAAAATTCTTCGATCTGAATGAAATGTTAGTATGTTGTAGGGGCCTGCCTATTTTAAATGGGCGAAATGGGGTCAACCTATTGAAAATGGGCGAAATGGGGTCAAAGGAGCGCAATCTATGGTTACAGGAGCGGAATCTATTCCATAGCCCTTATGCATCATAACTTACGTAAAAATGACAAAACTTTATCATGTTATTTCGGAGGTATACTGAACTGGTTCTGTAGAATATCATCGAAATGAGATCAAAGTTCAGGGCACAAGACCGAGATTTATTCCACAGCCATCATCCTCATAACTTGAGTGATAACTTGAGTAATGATTTCTGGTATGTTGGAAAGCGTATCATAATCAATGCATTGCATGATTTTACTAACTTGTTGTTTCTTGGAGTAACTTCTTTCAAGCCACAGAAACATGTCCTGTTCCTTATGAATGGCTTCAGGTCACAGGGAGAATGCGGAAAAGGAACGAGGGGGCGCCACTCTCTCGTAAAACTTTTGCGTATGTATATTTGAACATTTTTCAAAACCCTTTGAGTTGAACTCTGGCAACATCTCGATTTAATGGCAATAATTCCCGTTCTTGATTAATCTGTAAGGTAATAATCTGAATGACAGAAAGCTTTTTCATGTTAGCCTGTCGCCAGTAACAATTGCAGATTTACATACCAATCCTGCGGCCGATTTCCCCTCCAGAAGTAAATCCGGATCAATTCCGCTAGTGCTCTGGGTCAATATGTTAAGAAAAAAAATCTACTTAGAATTGAATTAAAAGTTGTGTTTCGGTATTCCTTTCTCCTTTTTTTCCCCTCCAGATTTAGAACTTTTTGACTTTTGTAATTCTGTGTTTACGCGCTTTGGAATACACATTTCCGAAAACTTTTCGTTAAAATAATGTTGGCAGAGAAACAAAATTTTTATGTCATTGGGTTTTATTTCACTGGGAATTTTCTTTTCTTTATTTCGTGGTTCAACTACCCTCGTGAACATCAAAGTCCATAAGGAGTCTACCGTTCCTGAGTTAGAACCAATCAGCAAAACAGAAGCTTTGCGAAGTAAATCAATTTTGTTTGCTTGACGTTCTTTTAAGTAAGCAATAATGTTTATTATCTTATAGCGTTTTCTTATCGAATCTGCCTTCTTTCCTTTTCTTTTTTTTTTCTTTTCTTTATTTGGGGGTTTAACGACCACCATGACCAATTTTGAGAGCTATAAGAAGTCGCCCTGTCCCTAATTTGGGGCCACTGATTCCAAAGAAGCGTCGTAAGACGAGCACCCCACCTTTCCCAACCCAGACGACTAGTCCGAAACCTTCGCCTCTGACCACACTGCTACCGGGAAAGTGAATCTGGCATATACAAGGGTTAGTCAACATAATGGAAACGCCAACTACGACTGAGTACACGCAATGCAACTACAACTGGAGTACACTATCAGGTAGCAATTCCGCAGTCACAGGTGAAATAGCTGTTGTGGAGTGATTGTACAGAATGTAAGATCTCAGTAACTTAAAAAAGCGCATGATCTTTGGTACGTGTCTTGCAGGAGCTTCAGTAACTAGAAGGGCAGAAATACACCAATGAGCTATTACATTATGACCACCTACCTAATAAGCTGTAGGACTGTCTTCAGCCCGCAAAACAGCTGCCACTCGGCGAGGCATCGATTCGGTGAGGTGGCGATAGGTATCCTGGAATATCTGTTACCATAATGTCAACAGCAGGTTCTCCAGTTCTCGTGCATTTCGGGGTGCTGGTGATTTCGCGCTAACCCGCTTTTCCAAGTCGAACCACAAATGTTCGATTTGGTTCATGACAGATGAATTTGGAAGACGGGGGCATTAACAAAAAGTTACCAGAATGTTCCTCGACCCACACCTTGACGATTCTGGTAGTGTGGCATGGCGCATTATCCTGTTGGTAATGACCATCACCAGCAGGGAACACAGTTGCCATGAATGGGTGAACTTGGTCCGCAACGATGTTCAGATACCTGACAGCTGTCATTGATTGTGCTATTGGGATAATGGGGCCTAAAGTGTCCAAAGGTAACATCGCCCACAGCATAACACCGCCGCCGCTGGCCTGTTTCCGCCCAGCAGTGCATCCAGGTGCCATAGCCTCTGTTGGTAATTGGCGTATCCGCGTTCGGCCGTCTACGTGATGCACCAGGAATCTTGATTCATTAGACCAGGCCATTTTCTTCCAATCATTCACGGTCCAATCTCGATGACCTTGGGCTCATTTCATGCGCTGTTGGCGATGACGTGCAATGAGCATGGGGACCCTGCTGGGTTTTCGGCTACGCAGGTGCATGCGCAGAAGGCTGCGATGAACTGTGTGCTATTACACATTGTCCTGATCACCACTGTTGTAGCTGCGGTTGATTTGTCGCACTGTGGCAATGCTGTAACTGTGAACAATGCGCGCCAGTCTCCGCTACCCTCTGTCATCAATGAGCTGCGGACGACACACGGTTGGACGAGGGGTTCGTCATTTGGCCATTTGTGCACCACTTTTGATACGTACTCACTACAGCGGCACGGGAACAGCCCATAAGCCGCGCCGTTTCCGAGATCGTAGTTCCCAGGTGCCGTGCCATCACAATTTTCCCTTTATGAAACTCCGATAAATCGGCAGCTTTTCCCATTCTAACTCCGAACACTGTCCTAACCGAAAGCCGGTCCTCGGGTTGTGTATATAAACTGCTATGTGAACTTCACCTGCGCTACCATTCGGTGTCCAGGCGCGCTCATTTCTCAAGGCTGGGGGTGGTCATAAAGTAATGGGTCGTTGGTGTAGTAGGTGAAACATGAGGCACTGTATCGAAGATTATGACTGCATTTCAAAAAAGGCACGGCTGCCTCCAAATGTGCAAATTGTGGACGCCATACGAAGATGTCGGATAGGAATGGGAGAGTCGCTCCGGTGGCAAAGTTGCCTAAGCGATGGCTTCTGATCATTCGTACCGATTGGTCTGGGTTCGAATCCCAGTGAGGCATGAATGTTGTGTTTATCTCACGGCACTGGCTCTCTTCTATGGAGTCCGTGGCCCTAAATTAGGGACGGGCGACTGTTTATACCCCATTGAGTTGCTCGTGGTGGTCGTTAAATCACCAATAACAATCACACAGGGATAGGAGAACATTAGCACGGATTGTGTAACAGAAGCACAAGACCACGCCACCGCAAATAACAGCAGAGTTGAACACCAGTCGGCATGATCCTGCTTCCATCACAACAGTTCGTCGGAAACTCCATCGTGCCGGTATTTGTGGCCCTGCTGCAATCCACAAACCTCTGATTACCAACATCTATGCAACAAAACGCTTAAGGGGGTGCAAAACTCATAAAAACTGGGATGCTAAAAACTCGCAATGTGTCATCTGGTCTGATGAATCGTGTTTCACCTGGTTTTCCACCACTAGTAGACTGTACGTGTGGCAAAAAACCTGTCTAAGCGTATCACTCCGACTGTGAAGCATAGACTTGAATCCCTGATGCTGTGGTATCCCTTAGGGCCACTGTTCATTCTGCATGGTCGTGTCACATCTGCAACATACGAATCCATTGCTCTACACCCATTGGTGCAGGCATTGTTCCCTAATGACCGTCCCTGGTTTCAAGCAGATAATGTACCCGTGCATTGTGGTCTGCAGAGGATGGCGATGAGGTACAGCAGCTACGCTGGCCACCCCAATCTCCAGATCACAACATTATTGAACATGTGTGGGAATATCTGGAGAAAAAGGTCAGATCACATTTTCCGTCTTCAATATAATCACTGACACAGTTTGGACATATTTTATTGGAAGAATGGTACCAAATTCCGTTATCATATGTGCATGACTAATATAAGTCTGTTCTGTTCCAGGGGCCAATGCCGCATCGTACAAATCTCTGACGAATGATCAGAAGCCTGAGCCTCAGACCACCGGGGCTGCCCATATCCGCATATCTGCACCTGTTAATCAGATTTATTTGTTCATTTTTTTTTGAAACCTAGTAGTTGGGAGGAATAGGCACTGCCATAGTAACCATTATATGTACAATATCATGCGATACACTATCCACAATATCCGGTCACGCTACGAAGACTCAAAATCAGGTCCACCAACAGACGACGATACGAGTGTTGTCACCAAAAAAAGCTTAAGCAGGGCTTTCGCCGTCAGTACTTTCAATAGCGCTAATGACTGGTGATTCAGCAAAACCTGAATTGAGAGTTTTACAAATTCTGTGTAAGAAATATTCTCCCCAAAATACGTGGAAATATGTCAGAATAATTAACACAGCAATCAGATTTCTCTGAATTGCTTGCATTTACTGTTCATCACGTAACATTAATCACGTCAGAAAACCTGAAAATTACTGGACTTGATCGTCCTGGGTGGTTTAACGGATAGCATGCTCGAACGGAAATCAGTAGATGCGGATTCGATTTTCGCTCCAGGGTGATGTAATTTTCTAGTTTTCTGATGTGATTAACGTTTCGTGATGAACAGTAAATACAAGCAATTCAGAGATATCTGATTGCTGTATTAATAAACCTGAAATTTAACAGTTAATCCATGTTCTTCAAATTCAAGTTTGCCCTCGAGCCGCTCGTATTTTGTCATATGGAGACGAAAAAACTGAGAAAAAATTATTTTCCGTTGATATACGAACGTAGTCACGGAAAGGCTCCCTGCAAATTGAGGTTTGTTCCCCATTATACTCTCTCAGAAACGGCTATTTTTCACTATTAACCAGTGAAAGATGAGAAGTGTCAATTCACGTGTGAAAATTCTGTGAAATTAAAGGGGGGGGGGGGGGGGGGTCCGGGATCGCACTGGAAAGGTTTTATTAGGAATATGCTTAGTTACGTATTAAGAGAATACAACGTGGTTTGTCACAAATATTTATTTTTTCAAGTCGACCATGGTTTCGCTGGGTATTGACCTAGGTTCATCAGGATGAAAATGGCACGTAACCACAGATTCAACCACCAAACTTGATATTTTGGAAGCTTTCCATATCAGAAGTCCAAACCAAAGAACGAAGTCGTGCGAAGTAATAAATATATACCGAAACAAATGCTGTCTTAGGCACGATATAAAACACTTTAATTTACAATATGCACAAAATTAAAATCGATACAAGATCTTTCGCGAGGGCGACCCCCACATCATGAGGTAAACCAACTGCAACGCAGGCAGCAACCTATTAAATAGTATGATAAGGAGTGACGTCAGTAGTATGATTGTGATATACGTAAGTAAGAAAGTAAGAAGGACCAAACCGTATCAGAAGTCTTCGCAACTTGTTAATGGCATGGCATCCACCCCATTTCTATCAAGCGCGTGGAAACAACTAACCAAAACCCGTGACTGCAAACACCGCTTATGATATCATATACAATTTGAATATTTACGTGCTATTCGTCCTGATGGAGCTAGCTAGCTAGGTCAATACCCACCGAAACCATGGTCGACTTGAAAAATAAATATTTGTGACAAGCCACGTTGTATCCCCTTAATAGGTATAATCGTCACAAAACTGAAGTCTTTGAGATCAACAATATGCTTAGTTAATTCAGGGAAAGGAATAATGGAAAATGATTCGTGAATTGCACGATTTCTTTTCACAATGCAAATAGCATCTTCAGCAGGACAGTGTGAAGTATACCTTTATTCAACTTTCCCTTTGAGTTTCTGTCTTCTTACATAAATTTAGTTTCTTCTCGTCAAACGTTTTCTGAATGTGAACGACACATTACTTCTCCAAAAGTCTTTTCCAGTTTGGCATCACTGACAATCGGTTAGAGCTCGATAAAACGTCATCATTGAATATAGCGAGAGAGAGAGCATTTTTGATACAGTCAAGGTACGTGAGGTATGTTACGCAGAGATATAGCGAATTTTATATGTGGAGTTGTTGAGAGCGATTTGTATCGACACTCAATGTTATGCGGAGTTGTTGAATTAAGTAATAGAGTGTATCAGTGATGTGATGTTAAAATAGCGCATCGTACAGAAGTGGAATTGTTCGTAAGTTCATGTTGATTCATACCCTGGCCGAGTTGAATCATGTTTCGAATATGTATGTATACAACAGCTGTTGTTCTGGCTTTTTTTAAGCTTTCGCCAACCCATTCGCCAAATTCAATGCTTTTTCGCCAAATGTAATCTGAAATCGCCAGTTGTTTTGTTTTTTCGCTCTCCACTGGATATGTAAAAACCATAAAAACATAGTGTTATAATAGTGCAAAAACATTATAGATCCTATCCCAAATCCTAATACAAATCAATATAAACACTTATTTTGAATTGATTACTACCTAAAAAATTTCTAAACAAAAAATTATTGACAGGATAAATTCAAATTAATTGAAAAATTGGGTATTACATTTATTCTGTGGCTTGGTTCCAAAAGGGCCACTGTAAAAAAACTGCAGATGTTGAAAAATTGCCCTTAATTACTTATAGAACTTTCACCTAATAACTATTTCCATATAAGTCGTGCAATATTGGTTGATGGTTCACATAAGATGAGAAATCCACAAATAAGATCTCATTTAAAAGATTCTATATTAATTTTCAAGATATTCTTAGCATTTCACAAAATTTGACATGACGTCCGACCTTAAAAGCAATCTTTTTTACAGATTGTGTTTGCGCGGACGTCATTAAGAAAACTAATCGCCAATATTTTCGCCAAAACTTTTTTCCATCGCCAAAACGAATTTTTTTCCCAAATTGCGAAAAATGCGATCGGCAGCGCGACCCTGTTTGTATATGTTCAAAACGTTCGTAGTTAAGTCATTTCAACAAACAGCTATATTTAAACCATAACATTATAACAGGATACAATTCGAGCTGGTATAATTATAAGAGAAGAATCCCTTGAAATACGGTCAAACGCGTATGTAGGGAATTGAAGGGACAGTCAAAAAATGTTCGATATATGCGAACTTCGTTATAGCCAACTGATAAAAAAAGGAGGCTATTTATGGCATATTACATTATATCAGGTTGAAACTAGTCAATCATTAGCTATTTATCAATTAATAGAAGGTAAATAACATTTGTGACTTAAAAACTATAGCTAGCAAATTATTATGTGCAAGATCTTCAATAAGCAAAACATTTAACGAATGCAAAACTTAAAGTAACTGAAAATCTAAAATTTCACCTGTTAAGGTGTTCGATCAGATATACGAGCAATTCTTGCTTGTTTTGTGCTTATCGTGATATCTGTTTTAAATGTTTTTCAACTTCCCCTGACGAGGTGGTTAAGACGATTCTAGATGCAAAATAACTGGTTAAGACGATTCTAGATGCAAAATAAAGATTTTCTAAACAAAGACTAAAAGTGAGTTGAAGTTGGCGAAGGGGTAGTAGTAAAAACACAACTGAAACATTCTTGTCTTCATGCGAACCAACTTATCTGTTAGGAGAAGAATAGGGTGTTGTCAACAGCAGGTAATTCCTTGTTTTCCAGTGAAAGAGGAACAAGGTTTAAAAACTGAGTGAATGCCACTTATTTTGCTTGGTGGTAACCGTGCTGAACTTCGATGTATGCGATATCTCCAAAAACTATTGTAATATGCTGTTGAAATAACAATGTTCCGAAGTTTAAGGGATCTATAAAAACTTTGGTTTATGCTGAACTTCATATTAGGCGAGTTCATTATATGTGCCTCGACTGTTCCTTTAACCCAGGCTTTTTACATATACCGCGCTCATTTAGTACGGTCCTTTGTTCTGTTATCCGCCCTCTCTGTGAATTGAAATACGTTTTACATATCGGATAGGTGGACAAAATACGCGTTCTCAGTCATTGATGAAACCGGCCGTAAGGACAGGAAGAAGGGGCGCAACTCTTGGAAGAGCAAAAGGTGCTCTTATTGCTCTATCTGAATAATGTGTCATTTGCATTGAAAAGCCAATCTGCTGTATTTATTCCGAATCAAGCGGAACTTATTCCAAATGCGTTTTCTCTTTTCTTTCCGTGCGAAGGTACCTTCTCATTCGAAATAAACCTGTTATTAAAAATTCATTGGATAAATCATTATTTTGGCCAAGAGGCATTCTGTGACCGGTAACCCATTCGTGAAACTCAATTTATTTCTTTTTATTATAACTTTCTAGGAGTCAACAATCTCAGTTGATCTTGTGAGAAAACACCTCTCTCTCTCTCTCTCTCTCTCTCTCTCTCTCTCTCTCTCTCATTTTTTTTTTCTGCTTCCTTCACGATCAAATCCCTTACAGGCTCTCGATAACATTGTTTACGTAATTACTCGTACTCAGCGCGAATACTAACAAGTGACTCCTAATTACCATTCTCACGGGAAGACTTAATAATCTCCCTTCAGACACAGAAAACAAAGGCAGGCAGAAACGATGATAAATAGGAAAATTCGCCTATTATTTCATTAACTTTTAGACCCCGCAGCGGGACATAGCAAAAGATCTGTGAAAATCGCGTTTTCCAAACAAAAGGTCTGTATACTTACCTGATTACTGAAGTTCCAGTACTGATATCTGTATCAAATAAAAAGAAGAGGGTTGTAAAAAGAAAGGACCTTCTTAACAGAATTCATCATGATCATCATTTGGAGTTCAAGTGATTAGCCGAAAATTACTTTTATTGTTCTGAGACATTTCTGCGAAATAGGCGGAATGAAAAGAAGAAGACAGGTAATTCTTTCTATGCGTACCGCAGCTTTTGTTAGGCATGCTGTAATTTTTCTTGCTGACTACTGATCAGTGGTTCCATTAGGAAAAACCAGGTCGTCGGAGCGATAATTAATGGTTCGGCTATCCCTAATTCGTTGATTCTTACTTCAAACTCATTTTTTATTATGTCGCCCATTTGTCGCTGTAATGCCATGGACATGCCAGCTGGTAACTATTTCCATAATTACACGAAAAGCGAAGATAATTTGTTGATTAAGCGTCACGAGTGTCAGTTTTCGACTATTAAGCAAGTTGACGTATCTATCTGTCTATCCTCGTTGAAGCTATGATCAGTTTTCATGCTCCCTGAGCTCGCACGTTATTCTTACATAAGTAGGAAAGAAAAAAGCTGAGTTGCAGCGCTCATGGTGCCAACTTAAGGAAGTTAGCATCTTTTATCTCGGAACTGCTATAGAAGTAAATTGATAAAAAGTTAGCTGCGAAATTGAACAGCTTCTTCGACTCAATGCTGAGCGTGAGTTATTCTGTATGCTCCCAAAGTACAATCTAGAGTTCTGTACATGAAACTCTAACGCCGAAACTGCTGCGTGCCCCCTAGGTAGTTTGAAGAAATTCCAAGGGAGGAGGTGCGAAACTGTAAAGATTTTATAACAAAAAGGCAATTTTCTTAGATTAAAGAAATTTTTCATTTTTGAATTTCATACCTCGAAATTTATCTTTAGACGTGTAAGCGTAGCACTTCAGTCGACACGTAAGCCGAAGAACGATTCAGATCTTTTACCAGAAGTACAGCCAGAACAAGCACTGGAAGTAAAATGTTTCCAAGTGCGAAATATAATTTCGGAAGCTCAAGTTTGAATGAATTTTGGATAAAATATCACTCCCGCTCCCGTTGGCTGTATGGAAAACAATTAAATAAGGCGCATCTGTGCTGAAAATAAAATCATAGTCATGCTTCAGAAGTAGATGTAATGTAATGAAGAAGAAAGGTAATTTGAAGAACGCGGCAAGAATTTTTAACAGAGAATGAATTCTTACGTAAAATAGCTGCAATCTCAATCCCTTCGTTTTAACTAAACACAAAGTCCTGACGTCTGACAGGGAGATCAAATCTCTTCCCATCCGCATTGCACATTTTTCGAGTGTTTTAGCAGGGAGAGGTTGTTTAACAACCTCCCACGATCAATCTTAGGCTGTAGGGAGTCACCCGTACCAAGTTTAGAGCCACTGATTCCCGGGAAAGGAAAGAAACAGTGCCGTAAGACACGCAAATGCCTCATCCGGGCCTAATTCCGGCAATTAGCCACAGGGTAGTGAAAAGGGGGAATTTTTGGACAAAGGAAACGGAGCCCACTGTGACCTCACCCGTGAGGCGCCGTAGTGGGCCGTTCGCTTTGTCCTAGAATCCCCCTTTTATAACTACTCACAGACGCGAACGACGAAGCTGAGAAAGGTGAGAGTGAGATGTCTGAGTGACTTAATCCTACCTAGTGGCGTGATATCCGTGTCAGGGGGACTAGTATTTCATCATCATGCCTTGGGCCATGGAGCAGAGAATAGAGGACTAGGAGGCAGCTCTTTTCACCCATTACAGTTTTATGGTCGTTGCTGCTGAGGTGATAGAGGGAAGGAATTGTTTTACCGTAGCTGTCATAAAACCCGGCCGCTATATTAACATTTCTGTTTGGAGATCGCAGAAACTTTTGAGTACCATTTGGTTCAGGTAACATTAGCTGCTAAAAGGGTTAAAGTCTGTTTTTTGTAGAAGTATTTTATCATTCATAATGAAATGGCTGCATTCTTTTCTTCTGAATAAATGTGAAATTATTCTCCTATTGCGAAGTTTTCTGAATTCAGTGCCATTAAAAGATCGCTAAAACGTAGTGCACTGAACAACGTATTAAAAGTTTTTGGTGTTTGTGGGGAGACCAGATTTTTTGTCTCGTTGACAGTGGGTAGTCAATTTAATTTCATTCCTGTTCTCTTCTTACTAATAAAATTTTCTTAGTTATAGAAATATATATGGGTTTTCAATCTTTTTTAATTCTTCTTGCAGGTACATAGATAGGTAAGAACTCCACCAACAGATACTAAAAACGTCACAACAACGAACGACTTCAAACATTGCAGTGTAATATCAGATAAAAAAATAATGATAGACTGAAGAAATTTCCGGTGATTTTAAGTTTGCTGCGTACGCGTGAAAAATTCTACTGTTTCTATACCTTCGTCAAATATCTTTTATCTCTTATTACACTGGCCATCCACACTGGGCCGCCCCGGTGGCGCCATGGTTAAAGCGATGGCCTCTGATTATTATTCGTCCGAAAGGGTTCCGAATTCGAATCTCGGTGAGGCATGGATGTTGTGTTTGTCTTACGGCACTGGCTCTCTCTCTCTTCCCTGGAACCAGTGCCCTAAATTAGGAACGGGCGACTGCTTGTAGCCCATTGAGTTGCTCACAGTGGTCGTTAAACACCTCCAATCAAAAAAAAAAAGCCACGCTGCTTGGCATTCAAATGTTTAAGGTGATGTGCCTGGGTTAGCATATAACTATTTCAATAAAATTCACTGAAGGCCTTTGCCGAACGAGAATAAGAAGTTTTATTCATCAAATGCTGCTTTCGTGTATGTTTGTTTCGGAAATGGAAGCTGACTGACCATGTACTAATATATATATATATATATCATCATCATCATCATCATCATTGTCAACCATTATCAATCCACTGCTGGACGAAGGTCTCCCCAAGTTTCCTCCACAACGGTCTGTCTTGTGCCAGTCTCCTCCATGTCACTCCCGCATACTTTCGAATTTCATCCACCCATCTCCCATGTGGTCTTTTTCTGGGTCTTTTCCTGTCCCTTGGAATCCAATCTAAAATTCCGGCTGTCCATCTATGGTCTGTCCTTCTGGCAGTATGTCCAGCCCATTGCCATTTCAGGGATTTAACTCTGATCATGATGTCTTCCACTCTCGTCATTTTTCGGATCCACGAGTTCCTCTTCTTATCTCTCCTGGTTATACCAAGCATGCACCTCTCCATGCTTTTTTGAGTTGTCTGCAGCCTTTGTATGTCTCTTTTAGTTAAGGTCCACGTCTCTGCACCACACGTAAGCACTGGAAGGATGCATTGATCAAACACTTTTCTTTTAAGACATAATGGCATATTGCTCTTGAAAATTATGCTGTTTCTTCCAAAAGCTCTCCAGGCAAGTTTTGTACGCCGATTAATTTCTTCATCAATGTGACCCTCACTTGATATCTGCTGTCCAAGATAAACATACGTATCTGTTATCTCCAGTTTTTCTCCATCAATCGATAAATCTTCATTTCTTGTAAAAGCATTGAACATCACTTTTGTCTTCTGAAAGTTCATTTTTAATCCCACTTCTTTACTCTTGTCAGCAAGTTCCTGGATCATACTCTGCAGCTCTGATGGGGTAGTTGCAAAAATGACTACGTCATCAGCAAAACGAAGGTGGGTTAGATAATCTCCATTAATCTTTATCCCTTTGTTTTCCCAGTTCAGTGATTGAAAGACATTTTCCAATGTGGCATTAAAGAGCTTCGGAGATATGGTGTCACCTTGTCTCACTCCCTTTCCAATTTTTATGTGTGTTGTATTTTCAAACAGCCGAATCTTTGCACTTGCATTTTCATAGATGTTATTAATAATATTAATGTATGCATCTTCAATACCGCAGGATTTCAGAGCCGTGGTAACTGCTGATGGTTTCACCGAATCAAAGGCTTTTTCATAATAGATAAAAGCCATGCACAATGGAAGTTCATATTCCCTCGCTCTTTCAATTAGTTCTCTCAGTACGTGGATATGATCTATTGTGCTGTAGCCACTCCTGAATCCAGCTTGTTCTCTCGGTTGAGCCATGTCCAGTGTTACCTTCAAGCGGTGTGAAAGAACTTTAGTGAAAATTTTATAAACCACTGATAGGAGGCTGATAGGTCTGTAGTTCCTGAGATCCTCAATGTCACCTTTTTTATGTAGCAGGATCATTGTAGCATTGTTCCAATCCTCAGGAATCTTCCCTTCATTAAGGCATCGAGTGAAAATTTGGGCGAGTACTGTTTCAATTTCTCCACTTGCTTCTTGTATGATGTCTATAGTAATTCCATCTTCTCCTGGAGCTTTCCCCCGCTTCATGTTCTTGATTGCATGAGCAACTTCTGCTGGGAGGACTGGAAGAACTCTGGTACCTTTCATGATGTCTGGAGTACATGTATCATCCCTTTCATATAATTTGGAGTAGAAATCTTTCACTCTTGTCAAAATTTCGCCTCTATTTCTTGTTATAGAACCATCTTCTTTTCTCAGAGCCATAATCTGTTTTCTTCCCTTACTGAGATGTCCCTTTGCTATCTTTAGGCTTTGGTTGTTTTCAATTGCTTTCCTCACTAGCTCACAGTTGAATTTCCTTACGTCTTCAGTGATACTTTTTCGTGCTGTCTTGCATAGCTCTATATATTCCACTTTGGAAGTCACATCTTCTTTAGTTGTCCTCATCTCTCTTCTTTTTTGCATCAACATTTTGGTTTTTCCTGATAATTTGTTTACATGCAACTTGTTCTTAGACCCAGCTAATTTTGTTGCTGTTTCCATAAGAGCTTTGGTTACTTTTCTGTTAACTTCCGAAATATCCACTTCTTCCGATGTTAGGCCTTCTAAAGCAGAGAATCTGTTCTTCAGTTCCAACTTGAAAGTATTATGGTGTTTTTTAAGGTTGGTTATGTCAATACATTTTGTTTGTCTTATGAGCTTGCCACGTTCCAGTTTAGTGTTGAGGTGCATCTTACATCTCACCAATCTATGGTCACTACCTGTGTTGAACTTGTTCAGCACACTGCAGTCTTCGATGACGAATTTTTTGTTACACATAATAAAATCAATTTCACTTGTCGTCCCAATTGGATGTCTCCATGTCCATTTCCTGTGTGGCTTTTTCTTGAAAAAGGAATTCAAGATGAAAATCCTTCTGCCTCTGCAAACTCAACGAGAGTATTTCCACGCTGGTTTCTGTTGCCGTGACCGAATTTACCTACTGAAGTTTCATTCTGTTGCCGGTGCCCTATTTTTGCATTGAAATCTCCCATAATTATCTTCAAGTGCTGCTTACCTTTATTATTTAGATGACGAATTTCCTCATAAAATTCTTCAATTTCTTCTTCAGGATGACTTGTGGTGGGTGCATAAGTTTGAATAATCTGAGCCTGGTATCTTCTCGATAGTTGGATAACGAGTCGTGCAGTTCTGTCAGAAGAACTTTCAACTTCTACCACTTTATCCTTCAGTTTCTTGTTTATTATAAATCCAACACCACTAGTTCTGCCAGTATCTGTCCCACGATAATAGAAGAGATGTCCACTTTTCAGTTCAATGAGATCTCCTTTTCTCCTTACCTCACTTAGCCCGACGATGTCCCACTTGATCCTTTGTAGTTCCTCTTCCAATTCAAGAAGCCTTGAATCAGAAGATAGGGAGCGTCCGTTGTAGGTAGCCAAGGTCAGCATCAAATGGCAGCCTAGTCCGGTCCTCCGGGGATTCTTAGCACCCTCTGCCTTCATGTCGCACTGGCCGCTGCCTTGGCCAGGTACATTCCAGCTGCCGGAGACTGAGGGCCAAGATTTAAGTTGTAGAGTCATTTTGGAGGTGTTTGGCCATAACTCACCACGCTGGCCAAGCGGGTTGGTGAGTGTGGGATAGCATTTCCTCTGATCCCGATGGTATAGTTATACCGCTATTTGCGGTGGTCAGAGCCCCTTTAGTGGGAACAGGATGCACCACGAGAAGGCGGGGTTGACATTTGTCAAGGAGAGGCTGTGATGTTACGCATCACCTGACCTTACATCCCATATATATATATATATATATATATATATATATATATATACACCGTGATGGAAAGGGGCCGGAACGCAGCGCAACCCCATTCTGAGAGCAAAACCCTACGTTCCGGGAGTGATGCGATACCAAAAGAAGGGGAGCATTTTATATGAATTAAATATATGAATAATATTTCGTAATGCATTGTACATTTCAATTAATGATACCATCTTGTATAAATTGTTCGTCTCTGAATAAAGAAAACAATTCTGACTTCAGCTAAATGTGGGTACTTCATTTTAATGTTTGATAATGAAATTGTCCTATATGGTTTTATATCTACTGCGAATGAGTTTGTGCATATTAAATTTTTTGGCATTCACTTGAACTTTGGTATCCGGCGGCAAATAATTCCCATTTCCACTACTCTATATACATACACTGCCGGACAATTGCTAAGGACGGATGACAATAGCAACGATAGCAACCATAAAATGGAAGGCAGGAAAATGTGGAAATTAGCATAAGTGCGGGATACAGTAAGACGTGTTGTGCGTATGCAAATTTTAGATTGCCGAACTTGTTCGTGACGTCATAGCGCTGATAAGAGATATAAAGGATTTGACGCGTATTGACCGTTGTTGTTCAAACGCAAAGTTGAAAGGGAAAGAATCAATTGACGAACTTGCAAGTTTCAATATGTCTTCCCGACATCACCTAGATGATTTTACGCGTGGCCGTATTATTGGCAAGATTGAAGAAGGGCGAAAAATAACAGATGTTGCCAGGGAGTTCGACGTCAGCCACAGTGTTGTTTCAAGGCTTTGGAAATCATTTCAAACAAATGGAGAGTGTAGCAAACGTCACGGGGGAGGTCGTGTTCGCAGTACGACACCTGCAGAAGATCGGTGCATAGTGCTATCAACAAAAGGACACCGGCGCAGCACAGCTAGTGAGGTAGCAAATCAGTTTATGGCTGCTACTGGCAAGCGGATCTCCCGAAAAACTGTCGCCAGACGTTTGCATGAAGGAGGACTATACGCCCGCCGTCCTGTTGTGTGCATCCCATTGTCCAGACGTCACCGTACCGCCCGTTTGCAATGGTGCCATCAACATCGCAATTGGACTGATAACGACTGGTCTGCTGTCCTCTTCTCAGATGAGAGTAGATACAGTCTATCGTCTGATTGTCGACGACAACTGATCTGGCGTGATAGTGGTACTGCATATTGTCCAGCAAACATACAGGAAAGGGACCGATATCCGACATGTAGTGTCATGGTATGGGCTGGCATCATGATCAATGGCCGTACGTCCCTCTATGTGCTTCCAACTGGGACTATGACTGGCCAACGATACATTAATGATGTTCTGCTACCTCATGTTCGCATGTTCCGTGGTGCTGTTGGTGATAGATTCATTTTCATGGACGACAACGCAACATGTCATCGGACAGTCGCTGTCCAGGAGTGTCTTGAGAGCGAGGATATTCACCGCCTCGTATGGCCAGCACGTTCTCCAGATCTGAATCCCATTGAAAATGTGTGGGATGCTTTGGGGAGGAGTCTTGCTGGTCGCCAATGCCCTCCAATAAATAAGGACACCCTCATCCGTGCACTGACAGAGGAATGGGATAAATTACCCCAACAGCTGCTTGATAATGTTTTGCAAAGCATGACACGACATGCGGAATCTTGCATCGCCCTCCATGGTGGCCATATCCCGCATTGACATCTTACGCCGGAACGCCTGCGGACGGTAATTGCATTTTTTTCACGTTTACGTATTCTGCACAAACTGACCTGTTTGTCCCTTGAACACGTTCCAAAGCCTTCTGGATTTCAGAGCACAATAAATTGTCTTTCTTGTAATGTCCTGGCATTCTGACATTATTTTATTTCACTTGGCATCCAACCACACTTACTTTTTTTATGCGCTATATAGCCGTTTATGATCCGTCCTTAGCAATTGTCCAGCAGTGTATATAAACGCTGTGAGTTTGGAATAAACCCATCAGACCTGAATAACGCGTTCACATATATGTGAACGCGTTATTTATTTTCTTACCAAAATAATTCGCAATTTCTCCGCTGCGCGATTTCATTATCAAATAAATAAATGAATAAAAACGCAGCCGCTTATGCGTGTAGCTTTGGAGGGGTGCATGTTAAAATTTAAACCTGCTGTCATTTAATGGATAAAAATTTCATCGGAAGAAAAAAATAAAATATGAAGTGAAAAATGTTTATTCCCGAGAACTTTTCGATCGTAGCTAACATGTGCTGCGTGATTGCTAAATGACTTGTTTTAGTGTGTCCAAGTCCTAGAGGCATATGCGATTCGCCATAGGAATGAAATGTTCGAGTTACGAAATGACAGATTCAACTTTGAAATCATGATTTATTTATTATTAAAAAGCCTCCCAGTGCAGTGGGAAAGCTTTGCAAATCTAGATAAGTCTTACACTACTAAATAAACGGATTTTACTACGCTATAAGCTGTTTTCGATTGTAAACAGTGAAAAAAGTAATTAACATTTGAATTTCATTTTTCAAATACCAAATCGAAAAACAATCAATGAATGTTTCTGCTCGGACTTCATTAAAAAGGTAATCGCCAATATTTTCGCCAAAAATTTTATTATCAATCGCCAAAAACATATTTTTTTCGGCCGCCCCGGTGGCGCAGTGGTCTAAGGCGCTGGCCTCTGATCATTCGTCCGTAAGGGGTCCGGGTTCGAATCCCGGTCAGGCATGGATGTTGTGTTTGTCTTACGGCACTGGCTCTCTCCCTTCCCTGGAACCAGTGACCCTAAATTAAGGACGGGCGACTGCTTATAGCCCATTGAGTTGCTCACGGTGGTCGTTAAACCTCCAACCAAAAAAAAAAAATATTTTTTTCGCAAATTGCGAAGAATGCGATCGGCAGCGTGACCCCTCACTTAGTAAATCAATTTACTGATAAAATACATTACCTTACCATTAATGTCCGGACATCTTCATGTCTACAAATCTTTACTTACAGGAAATTTAATATTGTGTGCTGAAACCTTCGGCCTTTATGGCGGAGGTTTCAGCACACAATATTCTAAATTACCCGCGGAACGTCTTACATCAACACCTGGTATTCTAATCGTCCCCGCCCCCCGATTTTTAACAAAGAACATTTTTCTTTCTGATACTAACTACTACTATGAGCATCTAAGACTATATTTACTACGGAGTCGGCCATCCGAAAGTTGGAGCCACTGGTTCTTGGGAGAGGACAGACCCAGAGACGTCGAACAAAACAAAAATCATCCTGTACTCAAGCGAACGAGTACCGGTGGCGCAGTCGTATAAACGCTGACTTCTGAGCATTCGTTCTAGATGTGTGCGGGCTCGAATCCCGTTGAGGCATCGATGTTGTCTTTGTTTTACGGCGCTGGCTCTCTCCCTTCCCTGGAACCAGTGGATCTAAATTAGGGACGGGTGACTGCTTATACCCCATGGAGTTGCTCACGAGGGTTGTTAAACCTCCACACAAAACAAAAAGAAGTACTCTAACGCATGCCACTGTATGGTTGACTCTTATGTGAGCGCACATGTACATGAAGTACTTTATTTTTGAATGTCAGTGTACGTTCCTACTGTAGTTTACTGTTCTTCTGAATGATTGCTTTAACACGTGCCCATGCGAAAGTTTAGGTTTTCTCTTAATCGTATTACTGTTGCTTATATTAAATCAAACGCAGTGGTCTAAGCGATGGCTTCTGATCATTCGTCCGAGCTGGGTCCGGGTTCGAATTCCGGTGAGGCATGGATGTTGTGTTTGTCTTACGGCACTGGCTCTCTCCATTCTTTGGAGTCAGTGACCCTAAATTAGGGGCGGGCGACTGCTTATAGCCCACTGAGTTGCTCACGGTGGTCGTTAAACTCCCAATAAAAAAAAATCAAACGCTGAACTCAGAAAACTTACATTCTAATTCAACTTTCGTTTTTAGTTTCTTTCGCTATGTACATTTTGAGTTCGTTCTCTTTCAGCATTTCAACTTTATTGTTATATTTTCGAACTCACTGAATGTTATGCGGCAACAGTCTTGAGGTCAGGTCTGAATGATATGTGTATGTTTTGATATATAATAATGTGTTGAGCGACCAGTGCAAAGGCGAGTAGATAAGTGCAGCCTTGGGTTGTACGGTGTACCTTCAAAACTAGACATATTTATATACACTGGTTTCCATAAATTAAGCAACAAACCGAAAAATCGTGATAATTGGGAGAAATATAGTTCAAACTGCGCGAAATTTGCATATATTACGAGCGAATGCATATAGCATCGATGTACGGAAAGCAAATGAGTGGCGCTGGCAGCACTTTATGCAAATACGCAAGAGCTTCTACGAAACACCTGGTTTTAACTAGCGGAGTTATGCTACAGAGCGATAGGCCATCTCCAAGCAGGGCAACGGCAGGCGGACATCGCAAGATGGCTCAACGTCAATCGCTCTGTGGTCAGCAGGATGTGGCAGAAGTTCCAAGCTACGGGTGCAGCTTCCCGAAAGTACAGCGAAGGTAGGCCAAGAGCGACGACCTCCGCGGATGACCGGTATTTGCGGCTTTCGGCACAGCGGAACAGGACGGCTACACCGACTCATCTCAGATCTGTGCTTGCGGCAGCCACCGGACGGACGGTATCAGCTTCAACGGTAGGCAGAAGTTTACATGCAAGAGGACTGTATGCTCGGCGACCGGTATTACGCTCAATTGGGCACGGATGAATGCGAACTGGACTTAAAATCAGTGGAGTTCCGTTCTGTTCACTGATGAGTCGCGATACTGTTCACAGAGTGATTCTCTCGGAGTTTACATGTGGAGAGAGGCCGATACTCGCTATCTTCCCTATAATAACCAGGAAAGTGACACCTATGGTGGTGGTAGTGTTCTGGGGTGGGCAGGCATATGATTAAGCGGCCGTACTGACCTCTATGTGTTGCCACTCAATGCTCAGAGGTATAGAGACGACATCCTGGACCCTATTGTTTGTCCGTATGCGGCTGAAATTGGAGATACATTTGTACTGCAGGCGGATGACGCCCCCACCTCATCCCCCCTCACACAGCTTGCCTCGTGTACCAGTACCTGTAACAGGAGACTATAGTCCGCATGGGTGGCCACCACGCTCTCCCGATCTGAATCCCATTGAGCATGTCTGAGGGACGCTCTCAGGAGGCGTGTTGCTGGCCTCCAGCCCCTTCCCCGAGCCCTGCAGAGGCTCCGCATTGCTTTGCTCGAGCAATGGACGCAGCTACATACGGAACTGCTCGATATGCTGTTCGGGGTAACCGCACTCCGTATTGAAGTACCTTTTCTTATTTTATATTGATACCTATATTTCTGTGTTTTCATATATGCATCACTCATACAAAATGTAAATGCTTCGTATCACATGTTCTTACGTTTTTGTTGTTGTTATTGTTGCTGTTGCATTTGGTCTGATAATGCTTACCACCAAATTTCATTCGGATCGCTTGCATACTTTTTGTGTTATCACGATTTTTCCATTAGTTGCTTAATTTATGGAAACCAGTGAATTTAATGAAATTGTATTGGGATTGAGACACTTTGAACCTCACGTTACAAATGTTCAGTTTGTTGCATTTGTCTATAGCGTAGTGCTGTTGACGGTTTTAAGGTAACCCGTTGGTTGCCGAATATTTTCCTTGACGAGTTATTATTTGTCTATAATGTAGTGCTGATGACGATTTTAAGGTAACCTCGTTGGTTGCCGAATATTTTCCTTGAGGAGTTATCATTTTTCTATAGTCTAGTGCTGTTGACGATTTTAAGGTAACCTCGTTGGCTGCCGAATATTTTTCTTGACGAGTTATTATTTGCTATAGTGTAGTGTTGTTGCCGGTTTTAAAGTAACCTGTTGGTTGCCGAATATTTTCCTTGAGCAGTTATCATTTTTCTATAGTCTAGTGCTGTTGACGGTTTTAAGGTAAACCGGTGGTTGTCGAATATTATCCTTGACCAGTTATCTAATTGACGCGCCTTGAAGACCAAATAAGCATTTGTTCATAAGTAAAGACTACTACTCTCTTGTGGCCGTTAGAAAGCCTAGTAGTGCTCATTGTACACTGGCGTGCAAAAATTAAGGACGAGACAGTTTTTCGAATGTAACGTCGTGCAGAAGTGCTCCACATTGACTCAAATCATATCATAAGATTCCCAAGATGTAAGAATATGGGACAAGCGAGCAAAACCGTCCAAACAAGGAATCCAAAGGATAAAAAGGCACTTTATTGAAAACTTAGCTTCGAGCACAACTGGACAGAAGACAAAAACGTCCATGTGACAGGCGGCTGCCAAGAAAAATCCAGTATTTAGTAGGGGATATGATCACCCCTGACTGCGTTGCAGGTTTTACAACGTCTGTCCATGCTGAGGACGAGGTTGTGTGTGTGATTGGAGGTTTAACGACCACCGTGAGCAACTCAATGGGCTATATGCAGTCGCCCGTCCCTAATTTAGGGTCACTGGTTCCAGGGAAGGGAGAGAGCCAGTGCCGTAAGACAAACACAACATCCATGCCTGACCGGGATTCGAACCCAGACCCCTTACGGACGAATGATCACAGGCCAGCGCCTTACACCACTGCGCCACCAGGGTGGCAGGACGAGGTTGTCAAGGAGCTGTTGAGGCATCGCGGCCCATTCCTTTTGTAGCGCTAATCGGAGCTGCGGAATCGTTGCTGGCGGCGTGCTACCGAGCGTCTCCCGAAAAGGTCCCACACGTGTTCGATTGGATTTAGGTCCGGGGACCTTGTGGGCCAATCCGTGCGTTGAATATCTTCACTCTCCAACAGCTCTGCGACAGCCACTGTACGATGAGGTGTAGCGTTGTCGTCCATGAAGAAGAACTCAGGACCCACAGCACCTCTAAACAGACGCACGTGAGGCAGGAGAACCTCGGTACAATAGCGGACACCAGTGACTGACCCTCCTGGGAAGATGTGGAGATGAGTACGGCTACCCAGCATGATACCGCCCCAAATGAGAACTCCGCCACCTCTAAACCGGTCCCTTTTGATGATGTTGGAGGTGTCATTGCGTGTTCCCTGCTCTCTCCAGATGTGTATACGTCCAGAATCGCTCGTCAGACTAAATCGGTTCTCATCCGTGAAGAGAACTCGACCCCATTGCTGCTGTGTCCAGTTCTTGTGTTCCTGGCACCACAGAAACCGCCGTCTGCGATGAGCAGGCGTTAATGGCACACACCGTACTGGTCGTCGTGCAAATAGACCACCTTTGTGCAGCCTTCTGGCCACGGTAAAATGCGATAACGGACGTCCAGTTGTCTGTTGCACGTGCCTTGCGATTTCTCCCGCTGTCTGCCGTCTGTCTCTTCTCGCCTGTAGGACAATATACCGGGCGTCCGCCGCCGTGGTTGCTCGTGGACGACCACTGCTAAACTCTCGGACAGCTGTTCCTGTCATTTGAAATGCTCTCCAAGCTCGTGAAACGATGCTGTGAGCTATCCCGAACTACTCGGCCACACTAGTCACACTTCGACCTTCTTCCAACTTCCCAATGACGCGACCTCGGGTAAAGTCATCCAGATGTTGTCTACTGGATTGCCTGTTGGCCATATCACACGGTGGCAGCAACTCGACGGCGTTCAAACTGATGTACACCGTGCAATAGCTATCACCGAATTGCTGAGCGTACACCGCCTGTGTGCTTTATACTCTTCCGACAACCCCCCCCCCACATCATGCTGCATATATGCGCATGCCCTACCGTACCGGACCCTAGTCTATCTCCTGAGTGATCTTTCGGTCCGTTCTGTCTGCTCGTTCCGCTGTTATGCTAATTTCTCCTCTTCGTCCTTAATTTTTGCACACCAGTGCATAATTATGGATTTTGTACTAATTATCCGGGACATAATATTAAGAAACAAGTATCACGGATGTACGAGAAGTAATCTTTTAAGAATAATAACAATTTAAATAAATATTACACTCATCTTAGTACAAGTGATTTTCAACAAGCACGTAGAATTCTGTCGTGGTGGAGAGGGGGTCTTAACGACATCCGTAAGCGTATAGGGCTATACTATAAGTAGTCACCCTTCTCTAGTTTGGAACCACTGTTTTATGCAGGTGACAGATTCACTGTAAAACAAATACACCACCCATTCTATGTCCAACTCAAACGGTAAGCTAGAATCCCGTGACTCTGACCACTCAGCCAGCAGAATGCCCATTGTGTTTGAGACATTGGTTGGAAAAAACATTTGTCGCCCCGGTGGCGCAGTGGTCTAAGGCGATGGCCTCTGATCATTCGTCCGAAAGGGGTCCGGGTTCGAATCCCGGTGAGGGATGGATGTTGTGTTTGTCTTACGGCACTGTCTCTCTCCCTTCCCTGGAACCAGTGACCCTAAATTAGGGACGGGCGACTGCTTATAGCCCATTGAGTTGCTCACGGTGGTCGTTAAACCTCCAATAAAAAAAAAACATTTATGCCATATTTTAATTCAATGCTGTCTAAATAGAATGAAAATACCAACGTTTATCACAATAAAAGGTTTATTATACATCGACTATAGTTTCACAGAGTTTTTGGCTCGGCATCATGCGAAACTATAGTCGATGTATATATAATAAACCTTTTATTGTGGTAAACGTTGGTATTTTCATTCTATCTCAACACCACAAGTGTGTGGTCACAAATTACATAGCTGTCTAAATATTCATTTTTCGACTTAATGCATTTCAGAAACCAATCACATTTGTCCTTACCGATTGCTTTCGTAGATTATCAGTTTCCTTTGTTTAGTCTAGAACTTTACGCATCTCGGGGTGGTGGTGGTCGGGGGGGGGGGCTGATGTTGCTATGTACAAAAAATGTTACGAATGTGAATAAAATAGTGTACTGCTTTGTAATTATTATTTTTTTGTAACGCATGCATTTCTCCAGACCTAGGTTCTTTTCGGAAAAAAAACAGCTCGCGCATTTTTTGCTGACGTGGCACAGACTGTTTGAACAGAATTTACTGAAGTCAACAAACGAATTTCAGAAATCCTTTCTTTAGACTGAGTTTTATTATGCCATTGCGTTGTACTTATCATTGCAGAGCAGACATGTTATGCATGCTGTCCTGTTTTTTAGATAATCTGTATTATTCTAAACTATCCTTGGCCCTTATACATATTCATGACTTGGCAGCTTGCTATGTTTATAAGCTTTCCATAACGCAAAAATCTGTTGCAACTTCTTTGGCAACATTTTATTGCTGGCATTTTCTGGGAAAAAATGAGAGGAGTCATGGGTAAAAACTACGCTTTATTTATCTAGCCATTTATCTACACACTTTTCCTTGAAGAAACATTTTCGAGAAATTCTCCTTTTTTGTCTTCTTTCATTTTTCTTCCTCAAGTCACGTTCGTTTTGGAGGAAAGTGCGGATTGTCTGGTATCGCCTTGAGGCAACGAAGATACTTTTTTTCTTGTTTTCACTTTTTTTCTTTTCCGTTTTTGTTTAAAAAGGAGTAAGGATCAACAAATTGAAACGCCTGAAGGGGGAAAAAAGGCTTTAGATTTGATGCTAGTGTCGCTCTAAATCATTTTTAACGGTTGAGATAGAAAGACTTTCTCAGCGGTTGATTTTTATTTACGATGGGGAGGCGCGGCTTTCAGATCTGTCTATGAAGGAGGTGTGGCCACTGAGAATGTGCTCCCAGCCGTATATAAATATTGTACGGTTTATCGAAAAAAGCAAAAATTACTTCTCCACTTTTACGAAACATTCTTCCTTGCAATGGAGTTGTAAACAGTTCCATTAATTAAGCTGAATGACGTGTTCTCGGCATTTTGAAATTAAGACACGGTGTTTGGTAGTAGTGATAGGTGCGTTTTCCGCCGAGTGTGTTTTTATAGCGCTGCGTTCGTGACCTCGTCAGCGGGAATTTTCCCACGGGGAGGTGAAAGTAACAACCCTTGCTTCTACGTATGCACTTACTTGATGGGATATCCTGCTTAGTGTAGCATTCCCACGAACGGATGCTGATACGCACCTCCTTGCGGCCACTTTTGTTTCTTTAACGAGAATGTGAAAACTCCGAGAGAACTCATTATGCGTCCGTAAAACACCGCTGGAAATAGTTATTCAAATTTCTGTTATATTATTTGTTCTGTTCTCAGCTTTATAGAGGAAGTGCTTTACTGATATTTTTAATAGGTTGTAGCGCGTACCTTACAATTTTCATTTTTATGAAGGGTCAGATATATCAAACAGATATTATTATTTTTTATAGGGGATACGTAATATGCAACTGTGTGGATTTATGGAATTCCTAGCGTTTCGGCGTCCTCTTCGCGACTGCTTATTTTTTCTTAGAAATTATTTTGATATTACGTTTTCCCTGGGGAATTTAAGAAAAAAAATAGTATAAAACTAAAATGACTTCAGGTAAAGTAGCGAAATGGCGTTAAAAAATACGACAAGCAACAAGAGTTACCAAAGCTCAAAGACCTGCTGGACCCAAAGGCAAGGTTAATGAGTCTTTGATCTGTGACACACGTGCGTAGTGTCTGGTAAACTTTTATAACTTTTGGTAACTATAGCTCAATTATAATTTTTGACGTACAGACTTTTAAGTATGTTAACTTCTGAGACTCATGCAGTGTAGCTGATGAAAACTCATTAAAATGCTAAAAATTTCCCCCTCCACTTCATTTTTTTATAAACTGACAAATCTGTAGAATTTGAGAAATATGGAAATTCATGCATGCAGTTTATTAAGTACAAGAAGCTGAATATTGTGGATCTCAATGCCCAAATTACGAAAATACAGAAAATTTCAATTTAGTTTAGGTGTTCATGGTATTTATTTAGCATCTGATGGAGGAAATAAAGAACATTTTACCAGTAAAATAAGAATTTTAAACTGTAGTTTATTGGGAGTTTTGATAAAATGTGGTTTAAAAAATCTACAAAAATCATATCCCACCCCATACATAAATTTTTTCGTTCATATAGGTTAAATTTCCAACATATAAGAGGATACCCCATATTTAATTATTTAATTCACAATTTCTTTTAAATGCATGTGAACATATCTGCTATATGCTTTTCACTCGAAAAACAGATTCTGCACATGGTACTGTAAGATTTGCGCCTAGAATTGTAGCTGTGGGCGCGATTTTGCGCATGCCAAATTTTTCTAATTTCCTATCCTGGTGACAGGACTGTAGCTATGTCCCAAACTTCCGGCGAGGGGTGAAAAGTTATCTGCAGGGAGGGGGGGGCTCTGTCTGCAACTACACACTGTATTTTTCCTCGAATACAGATGCAAATTTTTGCTTTGTTTTTCTGCCCGTTTTATTAATTTACTTAACCAGTGTTTAACTTTCCCGTGATAAACAGTAAAGCAACAAAATAAAATGCAAAATACGAAAAAAAAAAGGGAGGAGAGCGAAAATTAATATCTCTTGAAAGACAAAATGTCTTCTAATTACTGTAGAAAAACTCTTTTATTGTGTTTTTTTTTTTAATTTATTGTTCTGATTTTTTCCCTTTTCCGTGGATCCACGCAATGGCATCGAGGAGTTCCTGATGTAATATTCCGACTCTTCCTACTCTACTTCTTCGGTTCCACTTTTTTTCCCCATGTTTAATTACGCATTTTACTTAGCTTGTGTTCGGAAGTAACCGCTTCTTACCATGGTCAACAGCAAAACTTTTCCCTTCCCCACTCAGAAATCAAAATGCTTCTATTTCCTGGCACCATATCTCTTTTTTTCTCGCAAGAACGTCTAAAAACCATTCTTACCGACCGTAGAGTGGTGAAGAAGAAGTTGAAAGCTTTCTGTCTCGCGCACAAGAATTTCTTTTTAACATTTTATTCCAACGCTAGAGAAATGCATTGAGCTAAAACTTTCTCACCACAGCTCTTCTTTATAGACAGTTAACTACCTGGAAAATTTTAACATACGCTTCCGTTTCTCTTTGTCTCTCTCTTTCTTTGTCTTGTTCTTATTTTTTTCTTCCAAATTTTACGTTTCTGTAAAAAAACGAAAAACGCATTTTCCTGTTCCTGACCCTTAGCACCAATAAACCCTGTGCCCATGTGGTAGAGAATCATTGGTGCAACTGTTCCTAATGTTTCACCTCGAGAAGTAATTTCTTTTGGGTTACCCATTGTTCCTACTGTATCATTTCAGTTTTGCTTTTTTTTAAGTACATGAATAAATGCAGTAAACTATTGAATCTTATAATGAAATTGCTGATAGCCCTTAATTAGTTTGATATAACGCTTAATTAGTTTCAATATTTTGCTGCATAGTATTTGATTTATCCAACCTTTTGTTGTACATTGAGCATTTGTTGAATCATCCCTTGTTCAACTGCTTTAATTTCGGTAACTATCCGTGACATTTCTTAGACATTTTTAGTACATCCGCCGTGATTGGGTCGAACATTTTACAGTATGGCACATAATTGTACTATTTTTCCCTACAACTTGCCCTTCAGGTAATGAATTTTTTCTAAAGTGTTAAACGTTTGGAAAACAAACTCTCTCTCTCTCTCTCTCTCTCTCTCTCTCTCTCTCTCTCTCTCTCTCTCTGTGTGTGTGTGTGTGTGTGTGTGTGTGTGTGTGTGTGTGTGTGTGTGTGTGTGTGTGTGAATGATAATCAGGGTTTTCAAGGAATTTTTGCAACTACGGGTACTTGAGTAAAAAAAGACTAATAAAAATTCTGATTTTCATACCATTGAACTATCTAGTTTGGCGAGTGCAACCGTTCTTCTGATTTATGTGCACATCGTTCTATCACTTATCAAGACATACATATATTATCAAAAGTATTCAGACACTACCAAATATTTGCATAAGTGCTAAGAACGGTTACGCAGGAAGGTGCGCTGTGAGTGGGGAGGTACATCTGTAAAGCTGAGATATTCTCTCGTGTTATCAGTAACTTTGAAGCGGATATGCTGCGTTAACGTGAATTTTTCCGAGTTCAAGAGTGGGGTGATCATAGGATATCATTTGTGCAACGTTTCCATATAGAGCATTGCAGCTAAACTAAACATACCAAAATCGACTGTAAATGATGTAGTGAAGGAATTGGAAGAAGGACGGTGCAACTACAGCTAGAAAGCATTCAGGAAAGCCGCACAAACTTACAAAAAGAGCCATGGTAAGAAATGTTAAGAAATCATGTTCTTCTTCTGCCGTTTCAATTGCTGTTGACGTAGGAAATGATTGTAATGGCTCGGTTAGTACCGTAACTATCCACAGGGAGTTACACAGTGTGGGTTATTATGGTAAAGCAAAGGCACACAAGCCACACGTCACTACCGTGAATGCGAAACGCCATTTGTAGTGGTGTTTCTCCCGTCGTTCCTCGACTGTGGGCTACTGGAAAGCTGTTCTTTGGAGTGATGAGTCACGCTTTTCACTCTTCCAATGTTATGGGCGTGTTTGGATTTGGCAACAGCCCGGCGAACAATTTTCGTCGGACTGTGTTCTCCCAACTGTTAAGTTCGGCGGAGGCTCCATCATGGTATGGAGTTGTTTATCGTGGATGGGACTCGGCCCGTTGGTTATTACACCACAAACCATGAACTGTGAAGTGTAGCTTGACGTTCTGGATAATTCTGCCCTACCAACAATGTGACAGTAGCATTGAAATGACCGTTGTCTTTTCCAACACGATCGAGCTCCCTCTACACTGCACGGCGTATGCAGGACTGGTGTTTTGAAAATGTGGTGGAATTATTAGACTGGACTGCTCAGAGTCTTGCTCTTAACCACAAACCATGAACTGTGAAATGTATTCTTGATTATACCACAAACTGTAAAGTGTAGCTCGACGTTCTGGATAATTCTGCCCTACCAACAATGTGACAGTATCATAGAAAAGACCGTTGTCTTTTCTAACACGATCGAGCTCCCTCTACACTGTACGGCGTATGCAGGACTGGTGTCTTGAAAATCAGGTGGAATTATTAGACTGGACTGCTGAGAGTCTTGATCTTAACCATGAACTGTGAAGTGTAGTCTTGTTTATACCACAAACCATGAACTGTGAAGTGTAGCTCGACGCTCTGGATAATTCTGCCCTACCAACAATGTGACAGTATCATAGAAATAACCGTTATCTTTTCCAACACGATCGAGCTCCCTCTACACTGCACGGTGTGTGCAGTACTGGTGTCTTGAAAATGAGGTGGAATTATTCGACTGGACTGCTCAGAGTCCTGATCTTAATCCCATAGAACACCTCTGGAATGAACTGGAGTGACGGATACGAAATCGACCACTACGACCGTCTTCGCTCTCCACACTGGCAGAAGCTTTGCAAGACGAATTGCGAGTCATTCCTGTCGAGACCTACCGGAAATCGATTAATAGTATTCCTCGACTTGTTGCGGCTGCCATACAAGCAAAAGGTGGACTGACTGACTGACTAACTACGATAATAAAGCCATTTGTCCCCAAGCATTTGTGGTGTCCGACTACTTTTGATAATATAGTGTATTCTATTATTTCCACAACTGTCTATGTTTCGTTTCTTCTCCTTTTTATGCTACACCTTTCGGTTTGAAGCGAGCGTTTTCTGTATGTCTGCTATATTTACTTCGAGAGTAGACGCTCTAGACGGGGGAAAAAAAGAGATGAAGAACAGCAGCAAAGGAACGAAGAAAAGAAATGGCGAAGAAAAAAAGTGAAGCAACTTTCTCTCAGAACAAAAACAGATGGGAAGCAAAATGGAACTGGAACTTCCTTTTTTTTTTCCCCAAGGCTTATTGAAGACAAATATAGTTTCTCGTCGGTTGGCCAAGAATCAGAATGCCACACATGCTCAAAGATCGGAAATTTTAATCTCCACCATTTGAGGACTGAGAATACGGGGAAATACATTTGGAATAAAAGAAAAACAACAAATGCCGCGTGACGAAAATTACTTGAGTGTCTGTCAGCGTGAAAACAGGATACGTACCTCAATTATGGTTCCTTGGAAAGATTCTAGCCTGTTAAGTAGCGGTTGCATCGGATTCTTCTTTCCGTTCAGTGCTTTATAATGAAAATTATTGCAGTAAAGCACACGCACTATAAAAAATTAATTTACAAGTTATGTGTTTACTCTACTGAGTATTTATCAAAGAACGAAGACTGACCAAAAAATATTTGTGAAATCTAAAATATTTTGATTAAATGAACTGATGGTTGATCACCCTCATTCTAACGCTTTTATTCCGCTGTTACTTCTAATATTCACAGAAATATCTATAATAAAATTTCTGGAATCGCCAAAAGCTTCTCCGTCGCATTTTTAAAATTGTTTCCACACCATTGAAACTTTTGTATTTTAAACGAACTTTTAACCGTACAGATCGGAAAAAGTCACTGCCCACCTAAAAATCCCAGCCGCAGAGGAGCAGTTTTACACCTCTGTAGTTATGATTTAACACAGCTGAAATGCAGTCAAAATGGCCAAGCATGGGTCTAAGGAAATTTCAGCCGTTTCTCGATGTAGCAGTTTACCATAATTTCGCTCGTACTTACTACGTTTCTGAACTACTGAGGCATCCTTTTAACTCTTGCAGGTTTTAGAGCTTTCGATACTGTCTCTTGAAAGAAATTTAAGTGCCTAGAAAAACTTTTGCACGACTTACTAATATCAAACTGCTATTTGTGGGAGAATCTATATATTCCCAGCTAATAATATTTATGTCATCAGAGCGGTCAGTTGTTTGATAAAACCTTTATTGCTGTTAAATCAGTGATGCATGATTTCATCTGAACGATTGTGGTAACTGCCGGAACGTTATGGAGTTTGGAAAACTCTCGTGCTTATTCGCGAAAGTGTCTAGCGTTTGGTGCGCGCTGTCACCGGTTGAATTATTATCTGATGTCCTTTTTGGGGGAGGGGAGGTTGACGACCACTGTGAGCAACTCAATAGGCTATAAGCAGTTACCCGTCCCTAATTTAGAGCCGTGCTGTAAGACAAACACAACGCCCATGCCTCACCAGGGATTCGAACACGGACCTATCTCGGACGAATGGTCAGAAGTCATCGCTTAGACAGCTACGCCACCGGAGCCGCCAATGTCCTTTAAAGGCACTATGCGAGCAAAACTTTACAAAAACAACTTAATTCACTTAGGCGATCTGCTGGGCGTTGTCGAGAGGAATACATGGTTTCAGCAAGACGATGCCACCCGACATGCTACTGGAATGACTGTGGTATTATTGCTCGAATTTTCCAGGGGATATTTGATTTCATAAGGCTTATGCCCCCTCCATCATCCGACCTATCGTCAACAGAATTTTTGTTTTATTGATCAGCGGTGCGGACTTCTCAATTATTTCATTTTTAACTTCATCGCATCTCCTAGGCTCCCATTAGCTACTGGACTGAGCTTATACAGAGAGTGTTCAATTATTTCATTTTTAACTATATCGCATCTCCTAGTCACCCATTAGCTACTGGACTGAGCTTATACAGAAAGTGTTCAATTATTTCATTTATAACTTTATTGCATCGCATGTCCCATACTCCGAGTCACCCTAAAAGTGTACTTTTGTTAAATGCCGGAGAGCCTTATCACGACTCGTCGTGGAATACAAGAACGGTATCCATCCACGTTAATGCTGCTGTTTTCTTTCTGATACCGCCACCCACCCGCACATCACACAACATTAGGGATTGTGAATGGGGGTCTGGTGGAGCCGGAACTTTTAGGTAACCCACCCTTCGAGTTTCCCCGATCGTCAATTTATTGCCTCTGTGTTGTGAATGTTGGGAGAGGTCTTCTATCCCCGTTCTCTCTGAGTTGTATCCCAAACGAGCAGAAACAGCCAAGAGTGCGAAGCTCTTGATTGAGTAACTTCTCATATCAAATTTATTTCGAAAAGCTCTCCTTTTTTTTTTTTTTTTTCTGGACAGCAATTTTTTCTGATAAACTGCTGAGCAAACAAACAGGTATTATAAGCAATAATTCTACTGCTTTTCGCTCTAAACGCTAGGGAATATTTTTCGTAGCGGAGGTAGCTGTTTCGTACCCTTTATAGTGGTACACTGTTAGGTTGACTTGGAGTATAGGCACCCATCAGCTGCTGGATTGAGCTTACACAGTGAGTGTTCAGTTATTTCATTTTTCACTTTATCGCATCTCCTAGGTACCCATTAGCTGCTGGACTGAGCTTATACAGCGAGTGTTCAGTTATTTCATTTTTCACTTTATCGCATCTCCTAGACACCCATTAGCTGCTGGACTGAGCTTACACAGTGAGTGTAAAAACTAGAACGGAATTCCGAAAGTCGTTGTATATCTCTCCTTCACGGCAAGTTCGAACTATTTGCGCGTTGGGAGCTCGCGAGGTTTAGACGTGGCTATAGAACGTCCTTTGGAGCAGACACGTTACCACGATCATGTCTCGGAGGTGAAAGTATTTCAAATAGGGACCGGCTGTGGATTCCATATCCGTTTCATTCCTAAGGGAACTATGATTTACCAGGATTAAGACTCGAATGTTGTCCGGGCGTAAGCGACCTCGCGCGATGTAACTAACCGTCCTGTTACGTAGCGGTTTGTCTAGGTGTGTGCAGGTCACGGGCAGGTGCTCATGCGTCCGACGACACCTCTTTCGCACATGAGGGGAAGATGTTATGCGCCGTCGCGGAACGTTGCTCTCACTTACAAAAGGCCTGTTAACTCACACACAGCGAAAGGTTAGCTACCGTCGGTAGCGGAGGATAAAAGGCCGGGGGGAAGGAATGTATCAAAAACAAAACCGAAAAGAAATGGCGCATTAAACGGTAACACTCGAAGCACGAAAAAGGAAGAGTGTTGCTTCTTCTCCGATGCTATTAACCGCTTCAGCGCCAGAGGTTGTTATTCAACGAATTTTCGGTGAATCTCTTTTAGGAAGGCGTTATCCCGGAATGGATCGAAGTATGGACGCACGGCTGGTTGCATATGAATCATGGGTTCTCCCAGTATGCGTACGTGGATGACCATATTTGACACAGAGTGACTTAAAATTTCGTGTCTTGAAAAAAAAAAAAGTTTGATATCAGTAATAATCTGAGTAACGTAAAAAGCTCCTCATTTTCTTTTGCATAGCGTAATAATTTTAAAATGAAAAGCCATCATCATCATGGTTAATTTTTATATCATAAAATATATCATGTTTTTCCCATGAAAAATGGCATAACGGTCAAGACTGATCATTTCGCCCCAACAAGCTTAAGAAGAAAAAAAATACCTTGGCGGTAAAATGATTAAGTAGAAACAATTCAGAAAGAAGATCTTCAAAAGTTTTAAAAGCAATTTGAAATTTGAATATCATTTAGTACTTTTTATTAAATTTGTTTACTAATTTTTTTCGAAGTTTCTTATTTCGGGCAATTTTAAATAAAAGAAAGCATGAAATATTCTTCATAATATATGGAAAATCCATACAATATTCGAGCAAAGCAAACTGAATTTGCTTGTCTACATCTATCCGGATGGGAATTGGGTGAAAGTGCTATGAGGAAGCATGGGATGCTTCGACTAGCGGAAATCTGAGGACTTTCAGATTCATGTGTCTCAGTTGCTTGGAACTTAACTGTCCTGGCTGGTGTAATGGTTAGCATACCCGACCTGTAATCGGGAGATGAGGGGTTTGATTCCCGCTCCAGGACTGTGAAATTTTCAAGTTTTCTGAGAAGTGTTACATGGATGACCAGAAAGAAAGTGGTACAAGCAAATTCTATTTGCTTTGTTTGAATATTCTGTAAGAGAAATGTTACATAGGAGACAGTTGCTAAGAAAGCTAACGTTTTCTTTAAGGTGGACGTCAAGTGAAAATGCGACGGTGTATTTACAATGGTGGAAATTGATTTACATAAGTTCACGTACAAGAAATGCTTCCTGACTCGTGAAAATTGGCAGGTGGATGAAGAAGTCACTGAACTAGTCAGTGGTTTGCAAATTTGAGAAAAAATTAGAGGGAATATTTTAAAATTAAATTTCCGCGTGTTGGAGTAGTGTTGCATATCGTTAATAGGTGGCGCTTTACGTACGTTAAGTACTGGAAACATGGCACTTATTTTCTTGAATATCAAAAGTTTTCATACAAACAATAATAACTGAGCAGTTCTAGACTTTTGTTTAAGATGTCAGTAATTATTTAAATCAGTTACATTAAAGTTTATTGGTTTTTCTACCCGCAAACTTATGTAAATCAGAAATCAGATGCGGGTAATCTAATATGCTGATAGAAGCTTTTTCAGATATCGCGATCTGTGATAAGGAAAAGACCTCACGAAATTCATTCACAAAACTAAGACACCCCAAGAAGGGGTCGCAAAAACCGTGCGATTTTCAGCGTCATCTATGAGCGGAAGGCTGCATTGAATATGCCTTTATCTCCACCATGCTGCATTCCCATTCTTTACTATTCTAAATATTCTGTGTGTGTTATGTAAATCAGTTACACTGTATACACTTGTCGTATATGTCGCTTTTACTGAGATTATGAGGAGGGAGTAGCAGATATTTTTGGTGTTATACTTGTTTGTTTCAGGGGTTAAGCCACTGAAAGCATCTAGGAGGAAACCTAACCTGGTTACTCAGTGAACGTTAGAACAGCCTTTTCACCGAAAAAAAATGCAGCATTTCTCCGCACTAATGAGGTGCTTTGCTATGTGTCAGGGACCGTCTCACAATCCTGTAGGTGTGTCACCGTGACAAGAGGCAGAGCAGAAAGACCTTTTCCCTCTTAAAGAAGAAAGGAGGAACACCTAGAGCACTAAAACCCTTTAACTGTCCGCTTACACTCCCATCCAGTGTAAATATCTTTCGAGTATAGCTTCTCTAACGCACATGGCCGATCAGCAGAAATGACAATGATGTCACCAAAACGCGAATATGTGTATTTTTTAGAAATACAACCAAAGCTGAGATCTTCATTTTTAATGTACTTACGCTCAACAGTTAGAGCATCTGTCAAAACACAAGTTTGTTCGTGGCGCTGAACGAACGTGCGCCCCCTCACTCCGGAGTAAGTTGCTCCCCCAACTAAGCTACACGGACAGAAGGTTTTGCTGCAGATTTGTCGTCTTGACACGTGTTTTACCTCTGTAGTACGTCACACATCTGTGTACATTCTAATTTCCAGTTCAAGCTTGAATGCTAGCTTTTATACTGGAACTACATTATGCAGCGAAAGCGTACACATTCAGAACTTTCCACTCCGTAGTCAGGTTAGCCTTACCTCAAGTATGGGTCTTATAGGCCCATTCCTGATTTAGGGCTTCTGATTCCATGGAGGAACTGGTTCAACGCAGTGGGGCCTGCACGCGTGCCTCATCTGGCGCTTGAGCACGAGTGTGGCGGCTCGAGCGATTAGTCATTGATACCAGCGCGTCTGACCACTAGGGCATCGGGTTAGCCTTTTGTGTTACCCTTAAGAAATTAGTGAATGGGCTTAGAGGATTACATTGTTGCAGCCGGTGGCGAGTTTAGCAGAAATGCCCTCCACAACCATAAAACACTTGTCACTCAGCCTGTAAATTGAACATGCCTGTGGTTTTATCTTCTGTATTAATTTCCTCTTAGTAATGGAGCCTTAAAGGGGTGCTAAGGCCCTGGACCTAACAGTCGATCATGTATTGATATAAAATGTATGATGTTACGAGAAATCCTGTTTTTTTTTTTTTTTTGTTAATAAGCCGGTGTTCTTTTCAAGAGGATTCATATTTGTAGATGTTTCTGCAACTGTTTTGGTACAACAAACCCAAGGCCTCTGTTATGATCGGCACTGTTTTAAATGTTGTCTTTCAAAGACGTCGAATTTCTAAATCTTGGCATTATGTGATTTTATTTACGTTCTTCTACCTTGCTATCTCCAGGAAGTAATTAGTACATCTGCGTACCATACTTGTGTCCTTTCCATTCTTGTAATGTCACTTACATTATGTTCTAACTGTCTAGATTTTAAAGCCCCGTTGTAGTTTTATTTTATTATTTTCAGCTACTTACTAGGGTGTGTGTACATATACATACCATCAGTCAGTGCATAGTTTTTGTTTTGTTTTTTAAATCATTGTTTTTCCGCAAGCCGGTATATCAATTTTGCAACTGCTCGCGTTTTTGTTTATAGTCAATTCATTATTCTTATTACTATGGCTAGGATTTTTATGACTTCAAAACTGCTAGAAAATGCTCTATAAAAATGCATTTATGACCCAAAATAGCTAAAAGAAATGCCCTATAAAACAAAACAAAAAATGACCAAACAAATGCACATTTATTTTTTATTTCCTTGCAAAACTAATTAATTAAAAGGAGAAGAGTGCGTCAAACAAAACAAAAAAGAATCTGAAAAATATATTTCAATTTGTTGACTGTTGCTGTGTGAACTGAAATTCTTTATTTTACTAACGAACACGTGACCTATAAAAGAAGAAAATAATGAATAAACAAGAAATGCAAATTAATGGTTTTGCAGTTTCTGTGTCAAACTAAACATTTATTGCTCGAAAACATGTCCTATTAAACCAAAAAAAAAAAAAAAGCAGTTAAAAATACAATTAAACTTTTTACAGTTTCTGTGACAAACTGAGTCAGTGTTTTGTTAAGAAAAATGCCCTGCAAAAGAAAACAAGAAAAAGCATAAAAACGTAACTTACATTTTCTTGAATATTTTAGTTTGCCAGGTAAACTGCAAGTTTTTATTTCATCAGTCCAGAACTGCAGTGCACATCAAAACTCATGTGCAGATTTTCAAAAAGAAAATGATTTTCTATTTTCTACCAACAAAGCTTTAAACATTAAAAAAGCACCTTTCCGCTTCAACTGAAACCACAGGAGCATGCCTGAAATAAAGTATCAATTCGTTCAAAATCTTCTGAAATTTCACCAAGGGAAAAAGTTTCTCCCGATAGCACACCTGCAATTAAGCAGAGTTTTTCATTCGCTACATTTTTTTTAAACTTGCTCAATTTTCTTTTGCACAGCCTTTCTCACTTTTCCTAGTCACGATATCTAGGTCATTCACAATTTTTTTCAACAAATCTGTTTGATGCACTAATAGCACTGCTAACTTCTCCCAGAAGGTAGTGGCACCAGGTAAAAATCCAAAATTCGACTTTATGTTGGGAAATTCACCTGCAATTTCATGATCAGAATGTAGTCTGTGCGCAACATTAATTGAGACCACTTCGTTGCTGTCAAACGAGTCGATCTTCTTCATCCAAAATAAAGTCATCCAAAAAATGCTCTTTTTATTGAAAATTCCAAAATATGCAAAATAATGACAAAAATAACAAAAAAAAAAAAAAAAAGCAAGCCTTAAAATGACCAAAAGATCAAGAAAATGCCATATCCCATAAAAATCATGAAAAAATGCAAAAAAAAAAGATGTTTTAACAAAAGAACTAAAATCAGCTTATTTTTGTATGAAACACATTTGTATACACTTGAACAATGTTTTAGTATTGCCAAAAGAATATGCAAAATCATAAAAATCCTAGCCCTACTTATTACTATTCCGTGATGGAGTCACGATTTTGATCCTTGCGCCGTTGCGTAACAGGCAAACGTATAAATTCCTTGACCTCAAATTTCTTTCTTCACAATCAAGCTACTAAATTGCACTTTGTCGGAAACAATCTCAATAAGAAGATGTGTCTTCCTAAACAGCTCTCTCTCTCTCTCTCTCTCTCTCTCGGAAAATAGAACTATTACTAATATATATAAATGTCATTATCAGCGCATAGATGCTGTATTTCTCTCTGATTCCTGTACGGCCATCTCTTCAGAAGACTTGAAATTTGCACATCTGCCGTTACACCACCCAGGTCAATGAAGTTCCCAGTTTCCTTTGCTTCCGTTGCTTGGAACGTTATGCCCATGGGTAGGGTAACGGTAGTGTGCTCGAATGGGCAGCGGAGATACGAGTGCGATTCCTGCTCTATTTTTCGAGTTTTCTGAAGAGAGAAACAATGTAAAATACAGCATCTTAGTGCCGATAATTACATTTGTATGTCCCTTCCATGTAATTGAAAAAAAGATATGTATTTCTTCAGGGGATTTTGTTTCTCATTGGTATTGTTATTACTTCCAAGGTTTTCGTGTCGTATGTTGTATGTGCCTCTTCTAAAGTCAATTGTCGCGTTGTGCAGTTTGTTACAGTAGCGTAATACATTTTTGAAGTCAAGTTTTATTGTTGTTCTGGATTAAGTGGTCTCATTTATCTGGTAGACCTGCTGATTCAAATAACGTGTTGTTCTTGTTAAAACGTAGTTTGTTTGCACATTCGTCAACAGCCTAAAAAACGTAGTAGTCTTTGTTTTGTGTGAAAATCGTAATTGACAAGAAAAGAAAGTTTAGTTGTTGTTGTTGTTGTTGTTTGTGGAAGAATCGCGTTCCATTGGAAACAACAGCGCAGTTTTATTTCCATGTCTAAGAGAAACAGCATTCGAAAGAAGAGAAACTGGTAGCCTCCATTTTGCGTGGGAAAATCATAACGGAAACAAAAAAGAGGGGGTTAGTTTCCATTGTATTTTTGTATTTTTATCGCATTCTAAAGGAAAGGAAGGAATAGTTTTTCATTCCTATGAAGAAGAACCGCATTCCAAAGAAGAGACAGGAATCGTTTCTCTGGCATTTGGAAGAATCTCATTCTAAAGAAGAGGAAGGAATAGTTTCCTTTCTGTGAGAAGGAATCGTATTTGGAAGAACCAAAAGCTATTAATTCTCTTCTGTGTGGAAGAATCGCATTTTAAAGAATAGAAAGTAATAGTTTCTTTTCTCTTCTGGTAGTTAGCAGATGTAAGCCATAGAAGTGTGTGTGTGTGTGTGTGCGTGTGCGTAATACTTAGACGAAATTGCTTTGCAAATATTTAGTCCTATGGTCAATTCGCAGTATATTTGAAGTCGCCGTATATGTCGTTAGTCCTGGTATATAAATCAAGTCTTTGTGCCTTTGAGTGGTTTCCCAAGGAATTTTTAAGTGTCTTTAATTATCATGGAAAGAGACGCATACTTAATCACACACCAAAGCAAAAAACAAAAATGGTAAACAAAACAACAACAACAAAAAAATAAAACGCAGCTGTTTCTAGGTGTTCTCACAAGTAAGTAAAATAAGTGAAAAAATATTTATCTTCTTGGCCTGCGTGATGTATTAATGCATAAAACCTGCTTTGCATTAAATTTAATGGGAAGAAACTTATTCATTGTTGAAATAAAAAAAAAGGAAGCGGGTAACTGGCGTTAAGACAATAAATAATTTGTTAAGGAAGTGTATCACTAATTTTCCAGTCTTAAGGTCCCATTATTCGTGATTGCCAAAGGTAAAAATTCCAAAATCCATTGTTTCGGCTATTTGAAAGTGTTTCGTCTCGCGTTTTAAAGAAATGTTACTTAATCGTTTCAAGAGAAACACCTGGTGCAAACGTTGCAACAAATTTAGCCAGACTTCTGATAAACGTCATGATCCGCTTTCAAGCTTATTAATAAAAAAAAAAAAAAAATACATGATGATTTAGCCGATGAGGTCGCAAATTTAAACTGAGTGATAAAAATTCTAAGTAAACAATTCGTTAACTGAATCAAAACCGCGTAATGGAGAGTGAAAGCTGAGAATATGTTTTTTAATATTAAATTAAAGCTTGAAATTTGCAAGAAATTTGTTTTTGTGCAGTGGAAACTCGATTATACCTTTTTAAATTATAATAGATTTTTTTACTTTTGTACGGAATTCTGCGCACCCTCTTAGCAACGTGGCAGGGCGCATTTTCCTGTTGGTAGACACCATCAGCAAACGTCCAACATGAAGGAACGCATGTGGTCAGCGAGGATGGACAGGTAGCCATCGACGTTCAGGCATCCATTCAGTGGTACCAACGGTCCCAGGTGATACCAGAAAAACGTCCTCCCAGACATGAACACTGCCACCGCCGGCCTGTACTTGACCGACAAGCGTGTTCGGGTGTTGGTTCTCGAGTGCCTGAACCCGTATCCGCCACCGCCCGTCACTTCTGTGGAGTAGAAACCTCGATTCGTCGGAGAAGGCAACCTTTTTTTCACTCTTCCGCTGTCCGATGACGGTAGTCGTTGCCGATGGACTTGGGTTAACATGGGCGCCTTGACGCAGCGTCGATTCCGGAGACCCATGTGGGACAGGGTTCGCTCTACTGTTATCGGGGACACGTACCTGGGTGCCCCAGCGTTCATTTGCGTGGTCAATTGCTGCACTGTTGCGCGTCGATTGCCCTGTGCCAGTCGACGGAGGCGACGTTCTGCTCTGGGGTCGATGGCCTTTGGGACTCCACAAGTTATGACGTCTGGTGGTACTCGTTGTGCCAGCGGTCCATTCTTGGTACACCCTTACTACAGCCCCTCGCGAACAGCCCAGGAAGTCTGCTGTTTCTGAGATGCTTCCACCTTTGGCGCGGTAGGCAATCATCACTCCTTTTTGAACATCCGCCAAATCACTACTTCTGTCCATTGTGCTCACGTTAAATAGGAATTTCCAGGTCCCCGCTCCTCATTTTTAATTTCTTTTTCTCCTACCAAAAAGGCGCAGCGCGCTGAAGCATTGGGATAGGAACTTTCAGTTCAGTTCTTTCCTGATTTCTCAGCTAGGTTTTGAACAAAACTGTGCTTTTAAACTTCTGCTAACATCATGTCTGGTCGTGGCAAAGTAACGCAGTATGGCTCATCTGTCCTGACCGGCCGCTTATATCTTCGTGTGGTCGATCTTGTCATGTTTACTCTGTGACACGCCTGGGCGAGTACACTGTTTCCGGCGGTGATCCTATTATTCTGATACGACTGTGTATTTAATGTACATATATTGTAAAGTAAAGTGTACGTGAATAAGTACGTTTCTCGTTTTGAAAAAAAAACAAAAAAAAAACAGCTTACCTGATTTCCGATATTTACACAATCGGTTCGTTTCATGTCTCAGATAAATTGTATAGAGAATGTCGTTCGTCTGTCGCTCAGTTATTATTCATGTGTATGTCCTCACCAGTGATGAAAGTAGGAGGGAACGGCATGCCCTTAAGATATTGGTAAGCGGAACGACGTTCCCCCTAAATAAAATAATTGTTGTGAACAAAAGTACATAGAAATTTGAAAAATAAATAAAAAAAAACGTGCTGATGAACTGTACAAAAGAAATTCCGACTCGCCATTTATTTATTATATAATTATGAGTGTTTGAAAATTTTCTCTGTAGTTTTCAGAGCTTTTGAACCGAGACAATAATTTTTTGTCCTACGGACTCTTAGCTAAAGACTCTTACAGGATGCTCGCATTCGACTGTTTTCATTTCTTATTGTCCTGTACGTTATTCGGCGGGACGGAATATTGAACTAGCAACTGTGCTGCATGCTAGCTTTAGAATACCGAAATCAAATTCATTCATAGTGACAATTCGCGGTACATTGCAGCTGAACAAGGCCACACTGACTTCCGGGGAAGACGGCATCTTCTGATTGTTTAAAGTGGTGTCTAACAGCAGCGGATTCTTTGGCAACTTAAACTTTGAACGGAACACCTGTGAGGTGTTCCGTTCAAAGTTTAAATTACAGGGGTGTGTAGTTCTTGTCGTTTTGATGCCGCATTATGTCGATGAACAGAATACTTATTATGCACATTTAAGTAGGAAAACTATTAACTCTTTTTCAGCTAGGCAATGAAGAAAAACGAAACTTTTTCAGCTCACACCTAACCTGGGCTTTGTGATATAGACATGTTCAGGCAAATTTCAGATTTCCTTGGGTTTATCTTTTATTCATTAAAATCATTTTTATTTTTCTATTTATGTGTGTGTATATACATATTTATATATTAATTTAAGAAAAGAAGTGGGATTAAAAATTAACTTTCAGAAGACAAAGCTGATGTACATTGCTTTCACAAGAAATGAAGATTTATCAATTGATGGAGAAAAACTAGAGATAACCGATTCCTACATTTACCTTGGCCAGCAGATATCAAGCGATGGTCATATTGATGAAAAAATTGATCGGCGTATAAAACTTAGTTGGTGAGCTTTAGGAAGAAACAGTACAATTTTTAAGAGCAATATGCCATTATGTCTTAAAAGAAAAGTGTTTAATCAATGCATCCTTCCAGTGCTTACGTACGGAGCAGAGACGTGGACCTTAACTAAAAAAGACATACAAAGACTGCATACAGCTGAAAAAAGCACGGAGAGATACATGCTTGGTGTAACCTGGAAAGATAAGAAGAGGAACTCGTGGATAAGGAAAATGACCTCAGTGGAAAACATTATGATCAGAGTAAAACCCCTGAAATGGCAATGGGCTGGACATATTGCCAGAAGAACAGACCACCTACGGACAACTGAAATTTTAGACTGGATTCCAAGGGAGAGAAAAAGACCCAGAAGAAAATCCCATGGGAGATGGATGGATGAAATTCGAAAGCATTTCGGAGTGACATGGAGGAGACAGGCTCAAGACAGACAATTGTGGAAGAAGCTTGTGGAGACCTTCAACCAGCATGGATTGATAATGGTTGACAATGATGATGATATACATGTGTAAGAACATAGACGTGCAAAATGTGTGTGCGCAGGTGTTTGCGTAAATTCGCCCAGACTTGAAACGCTGAACACTGAGTTTCCATAAAACAGATCATCTACTTTCACCACTGGTCCTGACACTGTAAATTGAGTGTAACATGCCTTGAAATGGGTAATACACACAAAATATCTTTAGAAGTAGTTAGACTAGGTCTCTTTCCTTTTTCCTCCTTAGAGATTAGCCCCTGTAGGCCTGGGAGTTTTGTAACCCTCTTCCAAAAATCTGTACGGAATTTGCACTCCTTTAGATCTTTCTAATCCACTTGTACGGAATCGCACAAACGGATGTGTGTGTGTTTCGGGAGGCTACTTTATTGGCTCCTTCCAAGAAAGGAAGACAGCAAACACCGCTAGACATACTTTCCCCATGCTTCATATGGAACTCGAACAGGAACCCATCTCAAACAACTAGTCAGCAACCCACGATTCTGACCACCCAGGCACTGGAGCTGGGTTTTTTTAGTTCTGAGCTCATGATTGAGCAAATAGCTACAGTCATGGAAACTCTCCTAATAAAGTCTAACACGTTGAGGTTGTTACAACCTCAACGTAAAATTGCGCATACTCAACCTCAACGTAAAATTGCGCATTTTAGTATCTTCGTATTGAGATCTGCCTAAACGGATTACCACGATCATAGAAATTCTCCCTATAATGTGTGTGTTAATAACCTTTATGCATAATAGGCCTCCGATGGCCTAGTAGTAAACGTTCGTGTCTGCCACGGAGAGACCTCAGGTTTGATCCCAGGCTGGTACGCACGCTCGAACTAATAAATATCCGCCGTGCGTCGGATGGGCACGTTAACCCGTCGGACCCTGGGTACTGACCCTCTCCCCCCGGTAATAAATAAGGGCGTCTTCCTCCCCTTTCTGCATCGCTTCCGTGTGACTTTCCTATCGGTCACTCTAGTCCAAATCTCCTAGCTTCCTGTTTCTAAGGGTTGTTTAAGACCTGAGGTCAGACACTCCCTTCCTAAAATCGTTTGCATATGATGTGATCTGATCTTTATACAAAATTGTAAATTTGCCACCCCGGTGGCGCAGTGGTCTAAGCGCTGGCTTATGACCATTCGTCCGAGAAAGGTTCCATATTCGAATCCCGGTGTGGCATGGATGTTGTGTTTGTCTTACGGCACTGGCTCTCTCCCTTCCTTAGAACCAGTAGCCCTAAATTAGGGACGGGGGACTGCTTATAGCCCATTGAGTAGCTCACAGTTGTCGTTAAACCTCCATTCAAAAAAAAAAAATAATAATAATAATTGTGAATTTCAATATCTTCATACGCGGAGTTCGTATTCCCCAAAATCGATACAATCACAGGAACTCTCCAAGTAAACGTATTACTGGGTGTTAAGAATGGTGGTATACAAAAATGCGACTGCTCAAAGTAAAACGTATTTAATTTGTATTTAAGTATAATTAAATGTTGCATAATTGAATAATTGCGAAAATACTTCATGACTGAACATTCAAAAACGAATTTATATAGAAATGAACAGTCCACCATTGTTGTTGGGCTTCAGATCAAGCTTTTGTTTTTAGAAAATGTAAATATTCACACCTGGGATTTTTTATTACAATGGAATATCGGTTGTACGTTTCTCAGTTGTACGTTTTTCACTTTTATACGTAATTCTGCGTTAGTTCCAATGTTTTACTGTAGTTTCTATCGCTTTTTTAACTCGGTTGTACGTAATTCGTTTATACCGTTTTTGCGATTATATGTTTAAAATTTTAATTTAAGATTATCAAAAATACACGGTTCTTTGGTTCTTTTATGCGTAAACTAGTATGTTACAACTTTGAGAGAATCGAGACAGCTTTGCTGTGTTCCTTCTTGGTGCAGCCAAAGTTGAACCTTGATCCCATCAGAGAAGGGTATGCTTTCTACTTTCCGGTCGGATGAAAAATTGGTTTCGCAATTCGTGACTCACACACACATAAACTATTTAAAAATTGATAAATCTCTGGGACTTAACCTTGTGGCTCCACCATTTCGTGAAGTAATAGAATCCTACCATCAATATCCAACATTCTGGCTTCAAATGGAGGAACTCAGGATTCACAGAAAAAGCTGTTAATTCTTGAATTCCATACTAAAGCATTGATCTCAGATTCTTAGTTATGAGGATTTAACTTTATCTGGAATCAGGTTTTTAATAGGTAGATGAAGCTGTTGAAAGAGAAATTTCATTTTCATAGTGTGAGGATCTCCGCGGACGAGAGGCTTTTATAAATATTTAAATGTGGTTTAAGTGAATAGACAAAGTCATCACTGTTTCCACGTTTTCTTTAATTAACACACAGCACCGAAAAATTGTTAATCGAAACTCTACGAGACATTTTGTGAAACATCTTCTAAGAGACGTCATGTTACTCGGGCTGTTTTAAGAAAGTTGTCATTAAATACATGGTGATGTTCTGTAGTTCGTCTTACATGCTTGGGGCGGAACCAAAGTGACATTCGTTACGAGGTGTCAACAATGCGCCTCCCCAAACATTTGAGGGACTAGCGAGGGGAGACACGAGAACGATTTGGAAGCATAGCCCTTTAACGACCATGACGCCCAAAACGCCCGTACATACATACGGCCTTAGCTGCCCGAAACGCTTATCTAGAGTGAGTCAGATTTCCTACCCGTACCTGTTCTTTAAATTTACACTACCTATGAGTGATCAGCAAGAGTCACCTTCATTCACCAATGTTGTTACTAAACAAACAGTGAAACAACCGACAATTTCGGGCGTTAAGGTATTTATAGTGATAGTAGATTTTAGAGTCATGGTCGTTAAAGGGATAGAGAGAGAGGGGGGAGATGATGTCACGAAGATACAGCGTAATGTTGTTTCGTTGTATGGGATATAACCCATAAACTATGTAAATAATATATCTATATACTTTATATACATGTATAACCTAAATAAATAATCGAACCTCATATTAATGCATTCCTGAAAATACTTAAAATAAGGGCCGTACTTCATGTATTCAACTGTAAGGGATAAAACGAACCGAAATTTGGGGCCTGCCAGGAGAAATAACTTTTTGGAACAACGCCACCTACATCACACATAGTCATCTGATGATGAAGACGATTCGAAGACGATGTGTCTTCGAAAGATCTCATGAAGCGTATGGTGTGTTTTTATTAGTAAAGTGTTTTAACATGTGGTACGTTGTGCACTGCATTTGTTTTTATCGTGTTTAGTTGACATTTTATTCTACTATTGAATTTTAACACGAATTAGTATCATTTTGCAATGTGATAAAATACGTATATTTAATTATATATATTATATACATTATATATGATAAAATACGTATATTATAATTTGTAACGCGTTTTTCCTTTCGCCGTCAATTCAACTTTAAATAAATCATCATTAAGGAACACCTTATATTCCTTTAAAGTATAAATTTTACAGCCGCCCCGGTGTCACAGTGGTCTAAGCGATGGCCTCTGATCATTCATCCAAAAGGGGTCCGGGTTCGAATCCCGGTGAGGCATGGATGTTGTGTTTGTCTTACAGCATTTGCTGGAGGAACCAATGGCCGTAAATTAGGGATGGGCGACTGCTTATAGCCCATTAAGTTGCTCACGGTGGTCGTTAACCCTAAATAAAAAAAAATAAAAAAAATTTACAATAGTGGTTAACATTTTGAAACTTAGTTTATACGTTTTTTTAAGTTCATCTCCTAGAAAAACGTACAGCCGAGGTTTCACTGTATTATTATTCAAATAGGATAATGTGCATGTTTACCGAATGCTTAAATGTCCCGCCGGATTCCTTTCATCCCAGCAGATATGCGCGTTTGCTCAGAAGATTCGCTAAGCGTACTCTAATGGCGCGATTGTTGTTGATTTGCTTCCGCGAAATAGGCAATGATTCTTTACAATAATTACTAATTGAAAGACTACGGCAGGGAATGCGTAGTTCGCGCTTGCGCGATGCACTTTCCAGACTTTTTCTTCCTTTTGAGCGACACCATGGGGGCTGAGAATAAATAAATACAAGGTTTCCCACCAAGGTGCCAAAGGCGTCACAGCGCATGTAGATCTTCCCTGAACAAGACAGGTTCTTAACCAGTTAATATCTTCCAAAGATTAATTGCATGCCTACTAATGACGGCAGCCGCTCGTTCTGTGAGAAACGCTTACCACGGATAACTTAAGAGCGAGCGACCCCAACTGCCCAGGCCTGTCCAACAGCTGCACTTCTTTTTTTGCCGCACATCATCGTCTATTTATTTATGCATTCTAAAAAAAGGGAAATATTTCAAGTCCAACCACTTCTCTATTTTGTCTTTGTTTGGAAATAAGTATAGTCAATAATAGAGTTCAAACATTTTGGGTTCGTGTTTCTTAACGGACTTTCTTATTTAATAAGAATTTCGAAACCTGTTTTGGTGTTTCGTCTTGTCATTATAGCCGTCCTTATCGAGATGAGCAAAAGCTATGAGCAACTGGAAAGTGGATACTTAAGATTGCATCTCTGTCTCTCTTTTCTTGAGTACAGGAACTGCTTTAAGATACCTGATAGACTATAAAATGTGGGTGTGGATAAAGTAAAGAACTTTGTGTAGGTGGATGAAATTAATGGACGATTTGTCATTATTTTGATTGCTGGTAAAAGTAAATTATTTGCTCCTCGGAAGCGAAAAAATTAGGTTTTTTGAAACGAACAGCTGTCATCTTCGGACTCGGAGAGTTATTCACGCTTCTGATACGTGATGCTTGATCAAATAATGTGTAGACTTGTCTGTGATAGTCAACTGCTGTTTTGATGCCTTTGTTTCTACTCTGTGCATTCTTCATTTTTATATAGAATATTTTTAGTTATTTGCAGAACGTCGTGTGTAAAAAAACAAAAACAAAAAGTACGCGCTTACTATATCCGATTTGAAAAATTATTTTTGCGTTCGAAAATCCTGAACACTTGGAACGGCTATCCATACGTTTGAGCCTTTTTTCGATGCATAATTTCGCCACTAGGGGGCGTAAATGCACATGCTATTAATTTAAAAGTTTATTTTACTCTATACCATTGCTTCAAAAAATTATTTTTACATTCCGATACCTTCTGCCGAGAAGGTAATTTTACATACCGTTTCTATTTGAAATAATATATGGTGTCACCGCTAGGGGGCGAAAATGTGTGTTGTATTTTCTCGAAATCTCTGCTTCTACAAATCGGATTAAAAAAAATTGCATTAGATAGAGACGATAAATATTTTGCATGCATTTTACAATATTCTGTGACAAAATGCCTTGCCGCTAGTATTTAAGTAGATACACCATATATATAGTATTTAAGTAGATACAAAAAAAAAAAAAAAAGAATCACGCACCGTAAGTGCGTGATTCTTTTTTTTTTTTTTTTTTTAACATATTTGCAATTGTATTTTCTTTCCTAAAAATCTTACTGAAGGAATTCTTATTCAGTCAGACACCCACTCACCACGAACACCACTTATGTGTATTTTTTTCTAGAAATAATGTTTAGCCTTCCCGTTAAGGGGCGTTAAAGTAAGTAGCTGTAAAGTCATCACCACTTCTAATTCTTATGACATATATTCTTATGATCACCACTTCTAATTCGATGGCATCACCACTTTAAATTTTTTTTTTGCAACTGATAGCGGCGGTGGCGAGGAATATTGTTCATATATTTGCCAATTTCCCGCTAAGGAGCATGAATATGTAATGACCGTGATATCACAGCTTCGAAAGTGGGATTTAAAAATTATTTTTGCTACTGATAGCGCTGGTGGCGAGGAATATTTTTCCTACATTTGCCGATTTCCCGCTAAGGGGCGTTAATGTAGTTAGCTGTGATGACGATGACATCCCCGCTTCTGAAGTGAGATTTAAAAATTCTTTTTGCTACGAAGAATCAAATTTACATAACGTAGGTACACCAATTGGTGTTTCTACTTTAAATACATGCATCAATTATTAGATATTAAATACACCAATTGGTGTATCTACTTTATGTAAATTTGATTCTTCGACATGCGTAGTGTATTTGTATCATGACATCTTCATTCTGTGTTTAAGTCACCCAACTTTCATTTCTATTGTTCAGTGTGTATGACCTGATGAATTGACCGACGCGGTTACCGAAAGATCTCGTCCCTTTTTAATGTTTTTAACATCATTTTTAAATATTAAAGAGTGGTTTTTACCTGAAAAATCGTGCATGAGACGTCTTATCCTATGACTTCGTCCTCTTTCTTGTTTTTAAACACCTTCACCTCAAATTGTTTTTAACGTTCATACACTCACTACCGATGTCAGGCAACCTTAAAGCTTTGTGCCTATAAAAAGTAAATCTTGGGCCCTGCGACTTTTGACAAAACGAAAAAAAAAAAAAACGTTTGTTGTAAAAAAAACACACACACAAAAAAAAACATATCGGAAACACGAAATCAAAACCTGTGTTTCACAGTATTGTTCCCGGTCTTACCTAAAATGAATTGTTCAACCCTTATTTAGGGGCAAGAGTTTGAGGGATGGAGTGGAAGAGAATTTAACTTTATATCCACACATTTGTTTTCTGGAAGAGTTGAACAGTGGCTATCGTGTTATAAGATTAAATCGATGTCTGCAACCTGGGGTCATCTTCTTGAACGGGTCAATGAGCATCCCGCTGTCTCTACGATTGTTTCTAGAAAGCAGTCTCTGTTGCATCGTTGTAATAATACGTTAGAAGTCACCTGAGGTCACTGATGAGTTGAACTCCTGTGAGCAAAAGATCGCTCCCATTCAATTCAGCAGTCGATTCTTGTACTTTATGAAACACTAGGACTATCGTCGTGAAAAAGAATATATAAAAAAAAAAAAAGAAACGTAAAGAATGACATCGATTTCTCGCTCGTCTCGTCTTTTAAATCCTTTCCGACACAAAAAAAAACATTTTCGAAGCAGGTTTTTTGAGAAATTGGCGAAAAACGAAAAGTGTGCACGTCATCTAGCGAATAAACGGCGCATTACTTAAAATACACAATGTGAGAAAGTGTTCGTAGCAGATGAAACCAGTTGCAAAAAGAATTTTTCTTAGGAATGTATAGAATTGGTAAAACATTTGTAAATAGAAATAGGTACTTAGCCCACTTGACGCAAAAATGTGTGTTGAAAAATCTAAACTTGTACTCAAAAATTTCTTCCTGAAACCCACAAAACTAATTTTTCAAATTGAACAATTAAAAGAAGCAATGTCGAAAAAAATAATAATAATTTTACGCCCCCTAGCGGAAAAACAGTGCACTATTTGAAGTATAAAATAATAGGCGCAAAATGTTCTTCATAGCGCAGGGCGGACCAAGGAAGAATTTCTTCAATTGGATTTATAGAAATGGAAATACTCTTGCAAAGTGATATGTACCCTAACTCCCACAGTGGCAGAGCTTCGCATAGTGAAAATGTAGAAGATATACGCAAAATATTCATCCTGGCGAGAACTGCACGATAGAAAAGGAGTTTTTTCATAGCGAATGGCATGTGGAACAAATTTTTTTTTTTTTCTCCCCAAACGGACTTTTAGAAGAGAAAATGCAGTTGCAAATACAAGTGCACGATGCACGACTGCGCCACCTAGGGACAGAATTGTACATTACGAAACATTAAAAATATGTGGAAAACGTATCATGGAAATGTATCAGAAGCAGAGGCATCGAGAAAACTAAAATGTACGCTAGCCATCCCCGGCGGGAAAATTGTGAATTATTTTGGCAGGAAATACGCATAAAATGTTTCCCGTAGTGAGCGGTATCTGTCGAAGAAAGGGTTTTAGACTCGGAGATACAGCAGCAACAGAAATATACTAGTACTTTTACGTTTCATAATGGAGAAAACGTGAATTACGAAATGTTAAGAATTCTACGCAAAATATTATTTCCCGTGAACGTTTACAAAAGCAAAAAGAAATTTTCAAATGTTACTTTTAGAAGCAGAGATATCGGGAAGAAATTTTCAAATGTGACTTTTAGAAGCAGAGATATCAGGGAAAATACGTTGCACATTAACGCCCTCTAGCGGAAAAATCTTAGCATTATTTTTGAAGGGAATCGAGCTCAAAATTGTCTTCGTGGTAAACTCGGCTACTGGGATTACAACAGGTAGATTTGGAGAAAAAAGTATTGTGTGTGTGTTTGTGGTGTGTGTGTGGGTGTGGTGGTGTGGTGTGGTGTGGTGGTGGTGGTGGTGGTGGTGTGGGGGGAGGGAGGAACTAGGACTCCTCCCAAAATTAAATCGTGGCTACGCCAATGTAGAATAAGTACGTTAACTGTATATTTATTGTTCTTGTTTAGTACTGTTTAACATTAGGACATAAATTTACAAAACCATGAGAACCACTATGTTGTCGTTTTTGTTTCGAGGTTTTAACGACCTCCATTAACAGCTATAAATGAGTCACCGTCCCTAACTTAGGACCGCTTGTTTTAAGGATAGGAGGAACCTGCTTTTATAAAAACACTATGTTTCATCCAGGGCTCCAACAATTTGCCAGAAGCCTCGTCTCTGACCATTCTGCCACTAAGATGGCTAAACTGACCTTAGTGTGATTAATTAAATGAGATAAATCTCCTCTTTTCGGGATTAATTAAATGAGATAAATCTCCTCTTTTCGGGATTAATTAAATGAGATATATCTCCTCTTTTCGGGACCACCTATTAGTGAAACAATATCCCTATCTAGTACTCAACTTTTGAAGTACACTGACTGGTTATCCTCCAATTAATTAGTAATTAACTACAATAAATCTAAAGTTTTACTTTTTTCCAGGCAAAAAACTAACCAAACTCTTAATTTTAACTTCTCCCTTAATAATAGTTAGATTGAGTTAATTAATAATCTTACCTATCTGGGTATTGTTTTCCACAATGATTTAAAATGGAATATGCATTTAGAAATTTTATCAAAAAAAAATATCTAGAAATATAGGAATAATTAGTCATATTCTAACAAACCTACCTGTTAAAACATTAAAATTATTATATTATGCATTAATTCATCCACTTTTTAATTACTGTTTACTATCCTGGTGTCAAACAACACTTACTATAACATTAATCAATTACAAATTCTCCAAAATAAATATGTTCGATTAATAGATCTTAAACATAACCTAAATAGAGGCAACTTAGCAGGGCAAAATATGTTCAGATATTCCAGAGCCAACCCGAACAAATATAATATTCTAACAATTCAGCAACTGTTTCACATTAACTTAGGCAAAATTATGTATAAACAAATTAAATGAACTTTGGACAGGAGCTCATAGAAATTAATACTGCTATGTACCGATATAATATTCGAAATCAAGCTTTGCTAAGACTTACTACACCTAGAACACAAACTACTGAACAAAGCTTAGATTATTCTGGTACAGAGTTCTGGAACTCATTGCCTGCAGAATTAATATATATTAATAATTTCAATTTGTTTAAAAAGAAATTAAAACACTACCTACTTAATAACTAATACTCATTCAAAAATGCAAGGTGGGAATTTAATTGATACAAGGATTATTCGAATGAGGGGGAAGGCAGGGGGACTTACCAAGTAAGGATTTAGTGGTATGGGGAAGGAGGATCTATTTAATGAGGATTGGGTAAAGGAGGGAGGGAGCAATTCATGATTTTCATTACTTTAATATTATATTTCCCTCGATATGCTGTCAATTCAATATCATGCTAGATATTTAATTCAGTTAACAAGTTGTATCTTAGATATGTTACTCTATTTTACTTTTTTTCTTTCTTCGTTCTCTTTTTATTTCTGTGTTTTCATTTCTGACTTTTTTGCTGTTATACACTGGCGTGCACAAATTAAGGACTAGACGATGTTTCGAATGTAACGTCGTGCAGAAGTGCTCCACATCGACTCAAACCATACCATAAGATCCCCAAGATGTAAGAATATGGGACAAGTGAGCAAATCCGTCCAAACAAGGAATCCAAAGGGTACAAAGGCACTTCATTGAAAAGGTAGCTTCGAGCACAACAGGCGGCTGCCAAGAAAAATCCAGTCTTTAGTAGGCGATATGATCACCCCTGACTGCGTTGCAGGATTTACAACGTCCGTCCATGCTGAGGACGAGGTTGTCAAGGAGCTGTTGAGGCATCGCGGCCCATTCCTCTTGTAGCGCCAATCGCAGCTGCGGAATCGTTGCTGGCGGCTGGTGACGTGCTGCCAAGCGTCTCCCGAGAAGGTCCCACACGTGTTCGATTGGATTTAGGTTCGGGGACTTTGCGGGCCAATCCATGCGTTGAATATCTTCACTCTCCAACAGCTCTGCGACAGCCACTGTACGATGAGGTGTAGCGTTGTCGTCCATGAATAGGAACTCAGGACCCACAGCACCTCTAAACAGACGCACGTGAGGCAGGAAAACCTCGGTACAATAGCGGACACCAGTTGCTTTCCAGTGAAACTTTCGCAGAAAATACATATGTCATTTTACAATACGCATACTTCGGAGTGTCTGAAAAGAAATCAACCATTACGTTATGCACTCTTGTTTCTGCATTACAGCTTTTCTTTCAGAAAGTGTTTATCATGTTGACTGAAAACTATATAGATAGCACGAGCAGTTTTTTTTTATTGGATATTTAACGACCACCGTGAGCAACTCAATGGGCTATAAGCAGTCACCCGTCTCTAATTTAGGATCACTGGTTTCAAGGAAGGGAGAGAGCTAGTGCCGTAAGACAAACACAACATCCATGCCTCACCGGGATGCGAACCCAGACCCCTTTCGGACGAATAATCAGAAGCCATCGCTTAGACCACTGCGCCACCGGGACGAGGACGGTCACGGGCAGTTTAGTCAACACTATTCTAAGGTAGTTCCTAGGTATGCATCATTTCGAAAAAATTCGACAGGTATGGCAATTATGTAAAAATGTGTTATTGGCTAACTCCGTTGCTGTGGCAATCTCAGAATTTTGAGGTTTTGTTCAGGAAGTTGTTAGGCTGACCTGTAGTCAAGGTGGTTAGAATAGATAAGAGTAAGGATGACGTCACAAACTTGCGGCACTTTGAGCAGACGACTTTAATTCTCAATCATTTCACCAACGTTGTAGCAGAGGCTGTTATTGGCTGTGACGTCATGATCGTGTCGTTTCCCTGTCTTCGATCACACGAGGGGAAACGGCTCCATCGTTGCCGAAATGGCAATTGGTTGGATCTGTTTTATGTTCGATTTCAAGATCTCCTGTATTTCCATTCCTAAATTCCCGTATTTAAAGATATTCTCTGGCACTGTTTGATGTGCTCTGCAAAAAGGCAAGCCAGTTGTTGTAACTGTGACTTTCGTATTTCTTTGACCACAGTTGTAATGCCATATAGTTGTGGTAGACGGTCTTGTCTCTGTTGTAAAAGATCTTTTCCAGTACATAGCACAATTCTGATTTCGCTCCAGAGGTATTTGTTTGAACGTGTTTTAAGGATAGTCAGTCTTGGTTTGGGCTATATTTAGCACAAAGACTGTTGAAAAGATATGACCAAAGCTGGGCATATGTTGATGCACCCCTTGTGGTCGAATGGTATGAGGCGCTGTGGTCTTCTGAGATGGGCCCAGGCTCGGAATTCGGAGGAGGTGTGGGTAGTGTTCTTATCTGTTGGTGCTTCTTCTGACCCCTTCCTGGGACCAAGGCGTCCGAATTAGGTTGGGCTTTTAAGGGCTTATAGCTGTTTAAAAAAAAAGTGCTATGTTAAGCAAACCACTAGAAAAATGTACATAATGTAAAAGAAAAGAGAAGAAACTAGGAAACAGTTTTGATGTGTGAAGATTGCAAGTAAACCTAACTAAATCATGAATGGAATACGGGATTACACCATACAATACAAATTTTAAAGATGAGAATCTGTTTTTGGTGTAGATATGACAAGGATGGTAAGTTAGATAATATCCGAAAACTTGAAAATCCCGTCGTCCTGGAACGGGAATCGAACCCGCGTCTCCCAGATAGCGCCCGGGTTTGCTAACCACTACACCACCCAGAACGACCCAGTCTGAAGTTTCCGATTAATTTGAATATAACCATCACAGGATTCGCTAGTCGAAACAACCGGCATTCATGTTTAGCGAATCTGTAGGTTAAGAATTCTATCCGTTGATTGCCCGGAGGAGCAGATAAATAAAAAAACGGTTCCCCATCTTCAAAAAAAAAAAAAAAAAAAAAACTGACTAAAATATGCTTTGCTGTTTCGGTGGTTTGCCATACTTTCTGCTGGTGTCATCAAAAACTTACATTATGTACATTTTTCTAGTGGGTTGCTTTAACATAGCGCTAAATCCTCACAGACCTTTGTGGACAGAATTGACCGTTTTATAAACCACTGCGCTGAAATTATTATTATTATTATTTTTATAGAAGATGATTCCACCTCTTCCTGAGGTTTTTCTGTTCCTTCCGGAACGGGTACGACGTACCAAGTCTGTGAAGTGGTATTTCTTTCTCTCAGTTGTCCAGGAACTTCCTAACTATTCTACAAGTGTTTAGGATAGCTGTCTTCTGTAGTTTCATGTAAGTGTTAGGTTGAAGGTCTAGTGTATGTATAGAGCTGTGGATGGTCTTAGGTACAGCTCCTGTGGCTGATATTATTATGGGGACGGTGGTGAGGTTCTCCATATGCCACATTTCTTTGACTTCGTATTGTAGGTCGTCATACTTTGACAGCTTCTCTCTGTGCGTCTTCTGGATGTTGCACGTGTTGGGCACTGCTATGTCAATGAGGTATGTTGACTTCTTCTCCTTGTCGACCAGGACGATGTCGGGCAAATTGTGGGGGATGGGCTTATCTGTTCTGATAGATCTGTCCCTGTACATCTTGTGGGTGTTGTTCCCTAGAAGCGTTGTTGGCTCATACTTGTAGTAGGGGACAGGATCAGTTATAATGAGGTGATGCTTTCTTGCCAATTTCTGATGGAGGATCTTGGCAACTTGATTGTGCCTGTTCGTGTACTCTGTTTGTGTGAGTACTCTGCACCCTGCTGTGATATGTTGGATGGTCTCTTGCGCTTGATAGCATTGACGACATGTGTCGCTTTCCACTAACGTGCCCTATAGGATATGCTTCCGATAGTTTCTGGTGTTTACAACTTGATCTTTTATAACCATCAGGAACCCTTCGGTCTCGGGGAAGAGTGATTCGTTTGTTAGCCATGCATTGGAGGCAGCATTATCCACATGGTTGGATTGCAGATCGTTGTAGTGCCTTCCGTGTAGAACTTTCTATCACCAAGCATCTACTTTTTCTTCTTCTTATTATTATTATTGTTATTGTTGCTTTCCCGTTATAGGGAGTTGGGGTGTTTTCCCCAGCTTGTCATGATTCTGGATAATTTCCCGAGTGGGAAATTAACTGCGCCCCACTGAGATCTACGGATTATTATTAATATTTTTATTGCCACTTTGCATTTTATGATTTGAACGGAAAAAACTAGAACGGAGTTACTAACACAAACATCATATGTGATCAGCTACTCGAACAGACCTGGCGCGTAAAATGCATTAGTTTATCCCACTATAGACTTGATAACCTATACGATCACAAAGGTTTATTAGACATTCTAACTTATCTAAATCAGATGTACTGATAAAGGTGCTGTTATTTATCCCTGCGTGACGAGGTTTCAATAAAAATTATAAGTACATTCGTAAAAGGGTGACGCCGCGGACAATGTAAATTGTGGCATACACTTTCGGGTTATAGTCAGTCAAAAGAAAACAAAGCGATAAGTGACCGTCGGACCAAAGTTTTCTCACACGTGCTCTAAAACCATATCGCAGAATTAATTCAGCGGTTCCAGTAGGTAATTACAGTGTCGAGCATCAGAGGGCAGTTCCATATCAGAACTCCAGCCAGGCATGTCGTCAGACTTCCATGGAATATCATAAAAGACCGCTCACGCGCGCTCGAGAGAGATCTTGTCTGTCGCAGACAATACAATTGGTGCTTGTAAAGAGAAGAGACATCGCTTGTGTCACCCGATGATCCGCAGGGATGGGGTTCATCGTCGTATAATGAATGCTTCTCCTATTATGATGAGAAGAGAATTTTACACTGGGACGTTAGTCTAATCGTCCACAGCTTTGTAAACGTAAAACAAACTGGAATTATCTCGCTGTCTCTCAATGAAAAGCAAAAATGTCAGTTCCACTGCTGATTTGAAATGATAGAAAACTTTGATAATGACAAGCCAAAAAGTGAAAAAAGAGCAAGTGTGTACCAATTCCACTGTTGCTTTGGAATGATAGAAAAATTCAAGAATGATAAGCCGAAGAGTGAATGAAAAGGAAGTGTGGCAGTTACACTGCTGATTTGGAATGTAAGCCAAAAAATGAATGAAAAACAAATGGCAGTTCCACTGCTTATTTGGAATGATAGAAAATTTTAAAAATAGCAAGCCGAACAGTGAAAAATTTTTGAGCTCGATTCCCTTCAAATATTTGAGAGTTATCATCGGAAGAGTGAATGGAAAACAATTCACTCCTGATTGAGAATGATAGAAAAATATAAGAATGCTAAGCCGAAGAGTGGAACGAAACCATTTTACTGCTGATTTGGAATGATAGAAATATTTGAGAAAAGCTGCAATTATAATGGGAAGAGTAGGCTATGCACTGATTTCGGCTAATACATTCCCTAGTTTCCACCCAGCTTAGGTGTAGAAATATTTTTATCTAGATAGTGTTTATGCTAACCTGTCTTAAGAAATCAGACCTAGCAGATTTATTCTATTTTCCGTTTATCATATAATTTCAAGCATTTTTATAGCATAAAATATATTGCTCAATGCTATTTATGCACACATTCAATCGACTTCCTTTCCGGGACTGTTAAAGCAATTGGGATATAGTTACTAAAAGAGCAAGTTATAAAGGTCCATGTAAGCAACCTTAATACTCAATATTTGAATGGGCCTATGCCATTTACAACTAACCATGTGTGAATATCATAGTGCACAGAATTACTTATCTTCTAGAGGTGGAAGAGCATTGTTGGGATGTTGTCAACTGAATGAATGAAAGAAAGGTTGAAGAAAAGGAAATGGCGCCATTGATGCAACAGATGCTTCCTCGACGATGTTGGATTGTAGAGATGGTGTGAGGAATGTTGTTTCTTCTCGTGCTATAGCACCTTGGCCAATGGAGAGAGGTAGAGAAAGATGGAGCATGTGTGTGGAGCAATGTTGCGCAAGCAATCGCACTCAAGTTAAGCCGTCTATAAGTGCGAAGATCTAATCCATTTCAAAAATAAAGCATTGACAAAAGCGAGTCAGAAATTGATGAGAATGCTCTTGACCCGGACAGGGACCCGCTTGCATCTCTGGTCACAGGAAAGAAGTAAACACATTCGCAACACTCTGAGCTGTTCGAAACTTCTTAATAAGGGTGGTGTTCTTTGCCATTGTTGATCACCTTCTGGCTGACAGCACAGGAAAACCAATTAAAATACATTGAACGCAGAAAACGACTTCTTTATATTAGGGTGAGACACAAAATAAGAACTTTGTATAGTATCGCATTCACCCACATGTGACGTACCTGCCAGCAGGACGCACACGACATAAAGGCACATAGCAATCAGAACAAACGTCCGCGTAGCTCAATTGGTAGAGTGACTTATTCCGGAATGAGGGGATCGGGTTCGAATCCCGGAGTAGACCAAAAATGACGGAGAAATTTACTTCGTTATAATGGCGCCCGAACTATCCGGATGACCCGACCGTTCAAGATCTCGCATTGGTGTGATGTTCTTTCCACACGGCGAGATAGGAAAAATCAGAGAATCCCATCTCCAGCGCTTCGAAAAATAAATGTGTGTGACGTTGCATTCCACACACCAGATTGACTGGGAGTTCTCAAGTGCACGTTCTACAGTGGATGGCTGGGGCTGCTGCAACGATTCATGGTCACGGCTGACCCGTGGGCCATGCGCCCCCGGCCCTCTTTCTGGGGGTGGGGGAGATGTGACGTACCTGCCAGCAGGACGCACACGACATAAAGGCACATAGCAATCAGAACAAACGTCTGCGTAGCTCAATTGGTAGAGTGACTTATTCCGGAATGAGGGGATCCGGGTTCGAATCCCGGCGTAGACCAAAAATGACGGAGAAATTTACTTCGTTATACACACAAAGGGAGTAGGTACTTCATTGACTAGATACTTTCATCTCAGTGGTATTTATGTCAGCTTCGCATTTCAGTGCAAGAAATGAATGGTAACTAAGTAACATGATTTCCTATCAATGACATAAACCTGATTGATACGTAAAAGGCAACTGATTTGTTGATTTCCTCTCCTTTTTTCAGCTATGTGGATGTTGTTATGATCCAAGCTGCTCTTCGCTTAAAGTCAGGCAGAATTTTCTTCAACAGGAGAAAACATAAAGCGATTTCTATTTAGTTTGATAATTTCAATTGTGCATATACAGCTGCAAAGATTGCAAAAGGATCAGACATGGAATACATATCATCATCATCATCATCATTGTCAACCATTATCAATCCACTGCTGGACGAAGGTCTCCCCAAGTTTCCTCCACAACGGTCTGTCTTGTGCCAGTCTCCTCCATGTCACTCCCGCATATTTACGAATTTCATCCACCCATCTCCCATGTGGTCTTTTTCTGGGTCTTTTCCTGTCCCTTGGAATCCAATCTAAAATTTCGGCTGTCCATCTATGGTCTGTCCTTCTGGCAGTATGTCCAGCCCATTGCCATTTCAGGGATTTAACTCTGATCATGATGTCTTCCACTCTCGTCATTTTTCGGATCCACGAGTTCCTCTTCTTATCTCTCCTGGTTATACCAAGCATGCACCTCTCCATGCTGCTTTGAGTTGTCTGCAGCCTTTGTATGTCTCTTTTAGTTAAGGTCCACGTCTCTGCACCATACGTAAGCACTGGAAGGATGCATTGATCAAACACTTTTCTTTTAAGACATAATGGCATATTGCTCTTGAAAATTATGCTGTTTCTTCCAAAAGCTCTCCAGGCAAGTTTTGTACGCCTATTAATTTCTTCATCAATGTGACCCTCACTTGATATCTGCTGTCCAAGATAAACATACGTATCTGTTATCTCCAGTTTTTCTCCATCAATCGATAAATCTTCATTTCTTGTAAAAGCATTGAACATCACTTTTGTCTTCTGAAAGTTCATTTTTAATCCCACTTCTTTACTCTTGTCAGCAAGTTCCTGGATCATACTCTGCAGCTCTGATGGGGTAGTTGCAAAAATGACTACGTCATCAGCAAAACGAAGGTGGGTTAGATAATCTCCATTAATCTTTATCCCTTTGTTTTCCCAGTTCAGTGATTGAAAGACATTTTCCAATGTGGCATTAAAGAGCTTCGGAGATATGGTGTCACCTTGTCTCACTCCTCTTCCAATTTTTATGTGTGTTGTATTTTCAAACAGCCGAATCTTTGCACTTGCATTTTCATAGATGTTGTTAATAATATTAATGTATGCATCTTCAATACCGCAGGATTTCAGAGCCGTGGTAACTGCTGATGGTTTCACCGAATCAAAGGCTTTTTCATAATCGATAAAAGCCATGCACAATGGAAGTTCATATTCCCTCGCTCTTTCAATTAGTTCTCTCAGTACGTGGATATGATCTATTGTGCTGTAGCCACTCCTGAATCCAGCTTGTTCTCTCGGTTGAGCCATGTCCAGTGTTACCTTCAAGCGGTGTGAAAGAACTTTAGTGAAGATTTTATAAACCACTGATAGGAGGCTGATAGGTCTGTAGTTCCTGAGATTCTCAATGTCACCTTTTTTATGTAGCAGGATCATTGTAGCATTGTTCCAATCCTCAGGAATCTTCCCTTCATTAAGGCATCGAGTGAAAATTTGGGCGAGTACTGTTTCAATTTCTCCACTTGCTTCTTGTATGATGTCTATAGTAATTCCATCTTCTCCTGGAGCTTTCCCCCGCTTCATGTTCTTGATTGCATGTGCAACTTCTGCTGGGAGGACTGGAAGAACTCTGGTACCTTTCATGATGTCTGGAGTACATGTATCATCCCTTTCATATAATTTGGAGTAGAAATCTTTCACTCTTGTCAAAATTTCGCCTCTATTTCTTGTTATAGAACCATCTTCTTTTCTCAGAGCCATAATCTGTTTTCTTCCCTTACTGAGATGTCCCTTTGCTATCTTTAGGCTTTGGTTGTTTTCAATTGCTTTCCTCACTAGCTCACAGTTGAATTTCCTTACGTCTTCAGTGATACTTTTTCGTGCTGTCTTGCATAGCTCTATATATTCCACTTTGGAAGTCACATCTTCTTTAGTTGTCCTCATCTCTCTTCTTTTTTGCATCAACATTTTGGTTTTTCCTGATAATTTGTTTACATGCAACTTGTTCTTAGACCCAGCTAATTTTGTTGCTGTTTCCATAAGAGCTTTGGTTACTTTTCTGTTAACTTCCGAAATATCCACTTCTTCCGATGTTAGGCCTTCTAAAGCAGAGAATCTGTTCTTCAGTTCCAACTTGAAAGTATTATGGTGTTTTCTAAGGTTGGTTATGTCAATACATTTTGTTTGTCTTATGAGCTTGCCACGTTCCAGTTTAGTGTTGAGGTGCATCTTACATCTCACCAATCTATGGTCACTACCTGTGTTGAACTTGTTTAGCACACTGCAGCAATACATATACTTTAGGATTTATGCGGCTCCAGAATCGTTAGAAAACATGAGATTTTCAATTTTTCTCAGATGTTACATAGGAAACAATTAGTAAAATCATGCAATGCATTGATTATTATACGCTTTCCAACATACCAGAAATCATTACTCAAGTTATGAGGATTAATGGCTGTGAAATAAATCTCGCTCCTGTGTCCTGACCTTTGATCCCATTTCGATGATATTCAACAGAATTCGTTCAGTATACCTTCGGAACAACATACTAAAGTTTTGTCGCAATAGAAGCATTTTAGGTATATTATGACGCATAAGGGCAGTGAAATTACTCTATTTCGTCCATTTTCAACAGGGTTCGTCCCCAGGTGGTCCCCTACCACATACTAAAATTTCATCGAAATCGAACCATTTTTACATAAGTTATGACTCTAAAGGCAGTAGAATGGATCCCTCTCCTATGTCCTGACCTTTGACCCCCACAGCGCCCATTTTCAATAGGATTCTTCCCCAGGTGATCCCCTACCACATACTAAACTTTGATCGAAATCGAACCATTGTTACGCACGTTATGACGCATAAGGGCAATGGAATGGATCCATCTCCTATGTCCTGACCTTTGATCCCATTTCGCCCATTCTCAATAGGGTTCGTGACCAGATGATCCCCTACCACATACTAAAATTTCGTCGAAATCGAACCATTTTTACGCGAGTTATCGTGCGGACAGACAGACGGACAAAGCTGGAGCATATACGCTTCCTCAACCTACGGCTGGAAAGCGTAAACATGAACTAAAAATCAATACAATAATGCAATCTGATTGCCAAAAATAATGTGCTTGTCACTTTCTCATGTATTTGTTAAGAATATTTTTTCCTTAATTTCTTTGCTAGAAAATGTTTCGTTTCTGTTCGAGAACACATGACAAATTTTGACGGAAGGTCGTTACAGTTGGTTTTTTCAATGGAGAGACAAATGAGCTGGCATTTCTTTACCTTAAATAACTCGTATCTTGATACCATGCGACTTTCCATGTGCTATATTTTGTATAACATTTTCATTTCGTTTGTATGAATGCATGTTTGTATGTATGAACACGCACACACAATACATTGCTTCTCCTCTAAAATATTTCCTGCAAATTTTGCGTTCTGCTTATCTCCATTTCCTTACTTTTTGCATATAAGTCCTTTCTCTAGTGAACCCACCACCTCTCTAATCAGTGAATAACGCCAACTGCTTGACCTAGAAGACAGAAGATATACTCAGTTGAGATCATCGGCCAAATACTGCAAGGTAAAAAAATAATAATAACAAAACGACAAGTCCATCACCAGTGTTTTCAAATCCGCAATTCAAACCTAGGTACAGCTTGTACACAGTAAACAAATTTCTGAAATTCACAAGCCGCTTTCCGTAATTCGTTTCGTGAATTAACGAAGCATATTTCTGATACAAGCTTTTCCGTGAAATGACGAAAAGTAACCTAAGTTTCACGTATTTATCGTGCGCCAAGAAAATTTTGACTTTTCAGAATCTTTTCCTTATACTTACTTTCTTACATTGGCGGTAGATTGCCGTTTTTGAGATGTGTTAACGGAAAATTCTGAATTTTCAGAAACTCGTTCCGCAATTCTTTTCGTATATTAACGAAAAAACTCTGTTCTTATTTTATCCGCATCCATATAACGAAAATTTTCGGGTAATTGGAGTGATTAGCGGGGATACTTGAGGTTTGATTAACTGTTATTATAAATTTTAATCGTCTATCAAAGTACCTGATTTTTGAAGTTATGTAGCGAGATCGAATATTGTGGATAGAATATGGCATGTATTTCGGTTATTGTGGCACAGGATATTTCTTCTCCTCTCCTCCATTTTGTGCACCAGCTATTACATATTTTGTTACCATAAGAAACCGGGAACTTAAATTATTGTACAGATGATTGTACGATGTCTATGTACCAGTCTACGGAGTCCTTAAGACAAAAGCTATTATAGCTATCACGAATGAATTTTATATTTAAAAGTTTGTGAAATAAAGCTATAAAACAGTACATTTCACCTTTTCTTAAAGATAATTGAAAGACATTGCCATTTTGAAAAGATCTGAAGTTCCAAAGCCTTTTGTTGCTTCGAAATGTCACATTGAAAAGAAAAAAAAATTGTGATAAGTCCTACGTACATACCCAGGTACATACATATCACTAAGCTGTTCCCTGAGAATCAGAGGTTAGCTCCACAAAGAAATACAAACTACCAGATAAATTTTTAACTGAGTATTTACTTACTGTTGCCATATCAAACTTCTCCATTCACAGCGATCTTGATCACAACTCGGGATTCACCGATATTCATCCCACGACGTACACAAGACCTATACTTCATACTCATGATCTTTTGCTCATGCAGACACTTCTGAATCTGATCCTCCCATGACTTCCTTGTCCTTCCTCTGCCTTTCCTTCCTACCACTTGGGCTAAAAAATTTTCTTGGCAAGCATCTCATCACTCGTTCTTTCAACATGGCCAAACCACAGAAGCATATTACTCTCCACCCTGCTAACAACATTTTGCTTCACTTTACACAACTGCAACACATCTTCATTCATCACACGATCAGAACGTGTCTTGCCATAACCCCCCCCCCCCTTCCGTAAATAACGCATTTTTCCAGCACACAAACGACTCCTATGTTTCTTTTGTAGGACCCAGGTTTCACTGCCGTACATCAGAGTCGGAACAATTACATCAGAGTGACAATTCCTCCTACAGAAAAAAATAAAATTATTACCAAAGTATTCAAAAAGGGTGTCTGGTGCGAGGACTGAAAAATACAGCGTTTCCGACTTTGAGAATTTCATGTATAAATACGGAAAAATCCCAGAACGGACTTTTTTGAAATAAACGGAATTAGTGACAAAGGACAATCTGTGAAAATGCGGAAGTTAATAGAAAAAAAAAAAAAAGGAACTTTTAAAAATAGAAATTTCGTTAAAAGACGGACACCTACCGGCAATTTTGCTGCACGCTATTTTCAGAAATTTTCCGTAAATTGACACCACTTATTTTTTTACAGTTTACGAATAATCAAAAGCCCACGTTTCTAACTGGTATGACGCTCACTTTGCGCTACTTAGTTTATTTCGTACATGTGTTCATAAGCCGGAGAAATTTTGCAAATCGTATTTCTTCTTCACCTTAAAAAAAAAAAGCCTAAGATGTATCTCAGATTTGCAGTATATGACGAACATGGATAACCGGCCCAACTTCCTTCCGATATTAGCGCGCAGAAATTCTGTCGAAGCAAAAATGAAGTAAAGGTTAAAACTTGGCTAAAAAGTTTGATGTGAAACATAAAGTTGCTACCGTTTTTTTTTGTTTTCTTTTTTATCCGAACTTGCCAAGTGTCAAACGACGAGAAAGGAAATGTAATATAAATTTAGTCAAGTAAAATGAAATTCTCTTCAGAATTTTTAGCCGGAACATGTTGAACACAGCAGAAACAATGTATATACGTTAATAAAAACAAACAAAAAATTACTTCGCTGACGCGGCAATAATGTTTTATCGCCATTTTATGCGTGCTCTTTCGTTGGAAAAATTATAATTTGGCCTCATTCTCGACATTGTGACAGTCATAAATCTTCGCTCAAGGCTGAAAAACGTCAAGAAACTACGCTCATAAAAATGTCTTCTAAAAAATGGTGGAAACGCTTAATTTTTATTGATGTTGCTTAATTTTTATGCAGGAAATCTCTCCGCTTACACAGCTGAAGTCCATCCAAGTAAGCAGAAAGCGGGTGGCTGAAGCCTCACTGTGTAGTGGACTCCATAGAATTCCATATAAATATATTACGTTTTCCTTCATTATCATAGTTTTACAAAACGCACTAAAGAAGATAATTTATTACAAAAGAATTATAAGAATTGCATGCCAAGGACGAAAATGTCTGGCAAAGAAATTTAAAAACCTGTTTGCCAAGTAATAATAAGGTACATGATTAAAAGAAGGAAAACCTTTCCTTTTCTTTCTTTTCTCTTTTTAGGAACAAAAAAATGAAAATTTGTGAATGCTGTCAAATAATAATAACTTACAAAACTGATACGACGGGAATGCTACTTATGAATGTAATCTGATATACTGCAATCTATATTACTTTCACGAGCGTTATCTTCAGAAAAGGTGTTCCATTGATAATTAATTGTATACATTCTTGAGCACCAGATCTGGCCTATTCTTTTATTATTTCAAGATGCAGCCTTACGTAAAGTAAATGAAAAAACAACAACATGTGATTGTAAAACACTCAATTGTGGCATTACAGAAATCAATAGCGCGCGATTATTACTTTTAAAGAAATATTTAAAAAATCGTATTTTTAGTTATGATGCTTTAACAAACATGGTAAGCAGAGAATGCAGGAGAGGCGAATGTTACAATAATAAACGAAAAAATTCTGAACATTCAATATTTGTTGCCTTACCTACTCTAAAAAAATACGCCCGGTGGTCGAGTGGTCAGAGGCGCAGGCCTCTAGCGTGCAGTCCGTGTTCCGCAGGCATGGGCTTCGCGTTTGGAAGAAGTCATGTCCGCTTGGGACCCGTCAACCCAGCTGCGCGTATCGATTGCATCAAAGCTTCGTGGTGACATCCGATGGTCCTTGTAGTATCAATATATTGTACATATATATATATATATAGAGAGAGAGAGAGAGAGAGAGAGAGAGAGAGCGGATAACTTAAAAAAATATATGTATATAAGCTTCTTTAATATATATATATATATATATATATATATATATATATATCATTGTCAACCATTATCAATTCACTGCTGGATGAAGGTCTCCCCAAGTTTCTTCAACAATTGTCTGTCTTGAGCCTGTCTCCCCCATGACAGTCCGGCATGCATTCGAATTTTATTCATCCATCTCCCATGGGGTCTTCTTCTGTTCCTTGGAATCCATTCTAAAATTTCAGTTGTCCATAGGTGGTCTGTTCTTCTGGCAACATGTCCAGCCCATTGCCATTTCAGTAATTTCACTCTGGACATGATGTCGTCCACTCTTGTCATTTTCCTTATTCACAAGTTTCTCTTCTTATATATCCTGGTTACACCAATCATGCATCTCTCCATGCTTCTTTGAGTTGTGTGCTGTCTTTGTATATCTTTTTTAGTTAAGGTCCATGTCTCTGCTCCATACGTAAACACTAGCAGGATGCATTGATTAAACACTTTCCTTTTAAGACATACTGTGGTCACCAATTTTTATTAGTGCATACTGCTTTTAAAAATTGTACTGTATCTTCCAAATGCTCTCCATCCAAAATTTATACGGCGATTAATTTCTTCATCAATGTGACCTTCACTTGATATCTGCTGCCCAAGATAAATGCAGGTATCGGTTGTTACAAGCTTTTTTCTCCATCAATCAATAAATTTTCTTTTCTTGTAAAAGCATTGTACATCACTTTTGTCTTCTGAAAGATCATTTTTAATCCCACTTCTTTACTCTTGTCAGCAAGTTCTTGGATCATACTCTGCAGCTCCGATGGGGTAGTTCCAAAAATTACTACGTCATCAGCAAAACAAAAGTGAGTTAAATAATCTCCATTAATCTTTATCCCTTTGTTTTCCCAGTTCAATAATTGAAATACATTTTGCAATTGGCATTAAAGAGCTTGGGCGATATGGTGTCACCTTGTCTCACTCCCTTTCCAATTTTTATTAGTGCTGTATCCTCAAATATCCGAACCTTTGCACTTGCATATATGTATATACTGTATATATAGCAGATATCTTTTGGAAGAAACAGTACAATTTTCAAAAGCAATATGCTATTATGTCTTAAACAAAAAGTGTTTAACCAGTGCATATTCCGAGTTCTTACGTATGGAGCAGAGACATGGACCTTAACTAAAAAAGATATACAAAGAATGCAGACAACTGAAAGACATCTGGAGAGATCCATGCCTGGTGCAGACAGAAAGGTAAGATCAAGATCAGGAACTCGTGGATAAGGAAAATGACAAGAGTGGAAGACATCATGATCAGAATAAAATCAATGAAATGGCAATGGGTGGGACATATTCCCACCCATGGAAAACCGAAATTTCAGACTGGGGATAGGAAAAGACCGAGAAGAAGACAACGTGGATTAGGTGGATGAAATTCGAAAGTATGCGGGAGTGACATGGAGGAGACTGACTCAAGACAGACCGTTGTGGAAGAATTTTGGGGAGACTTTCATCCAGCAGTGGATTGATCATGGTTGACAATGACGACGATGATATATATATATATATATATTGACAAAAGTCACCGGACACCTAGAAAAGAAACACAACATAGCATTTATTGACATACATTAGTACGGTGTCGGTCCACCTTTGGCCTTAATGCATGCACTGACCCTTCGAGGCATGCTTTCGACAAGGTTTTGGAACACAGTGATAGGTGTGCGCTTCCATTCAGTACATAATGCTTCCGCTCACTGTTGTTTAGTAGTAGCCCTTGGTTCGAAACTTCTTATGCGACGCTCTAATTCATCCCATAGATGCTCTATGGGATTAAGACCGGTGTTCTGTGCTGGCCAGTCCACGCACGATACGGGATTATCGTCACGCCGTAACTGTCTTTGCTTTACGGCTCGGTGCATTATTCTGCTGGTACTAACAAGGCTCGGTTCCATAGTATTGTCACAGAGTTGGTAGGGCATAATTGTCCAGAATATCGAAGTAGACGTACTCATTAACAAGTTTGTCCACGATAACCAATGGGCCGGGACCATACCACGAAAAACACCCCCATGAGTACACTGCCAGCTACAAACTTGACCGTAGGAACTGTGGTAAACAGCGTTCCCTCGGCTGCCGTCATACCCACACACGGCGATCCGACTGATGGATCGTGTATCTGGATTCCGTTTCCATTGATCTACTACGGTCCACGATAAATGTTCTGTACACCATGCTAAACAACGAGTAGCATTCCTAGTGGAGATAGAAGGCTTATGAGTAGCCGCACGACCACGGTAACCCATGGAATGAAGTTCTCTGGAAAAGATACGTGTACATTTCGAGGATCCAGCATTTTTACTCACCTATACACTGAGGTCTTGTCCAGTATTCAGTCGATTAGCTGTAACGACTTTCCTGAGGCTTCGACGTCGTCTGTCACTGATTTTCTTTGGTCTGCCAGTACGTTTTGCTGCTTCCGGCACGCCATGTGTCTTCCACTTATTCAGTACATACAAAAACAGTTGACTTGGGTATGTTTAAACGCCTCTGGGTTTCTGTTATGGACAACCCGCACTAATATAACACCCAACAGTATTTCCTTTCTCAAAGTCAGTTGTCTCCCGCCGCGACGTTTTCACTCAACCTTACAGTGCGATATGATCGCGGTCATAGTATTTGTCATTTTCTTGTAGAACTTCCGTCCACAGTGAGTAGAGTTTAGGTCGCAGCCATCTACAGCGAGATCGCCTTTTGGGCAGGACACAGAAACGCAAGGAATGAGAGCAAGTCTAGCGACTTTGACATAACAGTTTGTAGTGAGATTAGAGTACAGTAGATGGCGCCACCGTACAAGTACGATGTTGCACACAGAGGGGTGAGAGAATTTCACGGGGAGGGGGCATACGAAAGGATACCCATTTAACCAGTGGGTCCAGCCTGGGGCCGTCACTTCACGTGCTCGTCCGATGCACGGCGGATATCCAGCGATTGTTGGTAAATCACACCATCTCTGAAAGATCAGTCCAGGTTCGAACCTGAGGACCTTGCATTGATAGTCTGACTCGCTAACCACTAAGCCATCCGCGGGACGGTCAGCTGGAGGCTTGTTTTTATACCGTTTGCAGCTGCATCTTAACAACGCAGCGGATCCATTCATTTGCTTTTGGAGGGGTGTCCAGTGACTTTTGTCAATATAGTGTATATATATGATGTTGAAATTCTGACATCATCTATGAATTTTTTGTATTTCTTGAAATTGCTTCTCCAGAACGCGTTAAATGCTCGGCACACCCATACTGCAAATGTAATTACGTTGCATTTACCAATACTAGTTTCCCTGGTGTTTACTCAGATTAATGTTTTCTTCTACTGAAATTTGTTCTTTCCAGTTTACAGGCGCTTTTTTTTTATTAGTGGTATTAAGATATTACGATAACATGAAAATTGACTGTTTTAAATACACAGAAGGGGGTGGTGAGAGGAGGGGGAAGGTACTTAACAATGCGCTTCCGCACTGCGAAGAAAACGTAATGGCCCAGACACTATCTAATTACGCAAATCATTTGCTAATCAGATGGCGATACAATCTTTCGGGATTTTCCATCACCTCGAGGCCGAAATGCGACAAACGCCACTCTCAAGATAGTTGTTCTTTTTTCTACTTTAAGACAGTGTTGTAGCTTTTCGAATCAGCGCACTGCACGTAATGTGAAACCGTCTCTGTCTTAGCCTGCGTTAAACTTAGGTGTGCACAGAATAAAGGAATGATGGGGTAAAAAAAAAAAAAAACTGAAACGGGATAGTGTAGATGTATATCGCTTCAATTTATTTTTTTCGTACATGATTATTGTGTTTTTAAAATGCAAGTAGGATAAATCCATCAAATGATAATTCGTGTTGGAGATTCTCAGAAGTTGGTGAAATATTTTTTTTTCTTTCATTTTACGTAAAAGTTGCCGATGCATTAGTACAAGGCACGCTCAAGCTTATCTTATACACTTTCTCACTCAAAACTTATTCAGAATATTAAACTTGTATCGTTCTCAGCGGTTGCCCTGGCTTTTTCAAAGTTTTCGCCAACCCATTCGCCAAATTCAATTTTTTCGCCAAATGTTATCTGAAGTCGCCTATTTTTTTATTTCACTCTCCATTGAAAAAATTAACAACCATAAAGTGTTATAATAGTACAAAACTAGGTTATAGAAGGTGGTTCCACTTAAAATCTCTGCCTTATGTTTTCAGTGGTAAAACTTCTTTACATATTGTTTTCGTAATTAATGTATTCCCAAGGATGAAAATTTTCACATCGATAAAACTTACTTTAAGTTATACATAGCATGGGATACTTAATACTTGCTAAAACATAACCATAATTATATTAAAAATCAATTATTTTTCTTTGAGTAATGTTCAGACCTGTTAATAGATGGCGGAACCTGTACATTGATGACGTCAGTAGACAAAAAAATGTTGGATTGCTTAGTTATGGTTATGTTTTATCAAGTATTAAGTTATCCCATGCTATAACTTAAAGCTAGTTTTATTGATATGCAAATTTTCCTCCTTGGGAATGCATTAATTGCAAAGAAAATATGTAAAGAAGTTTTACCATCGGAAACATAAGGCAGAGATTTTAGGTGGAACCACTTTAAGCGGCAAGATACAGTGTTACAGATTCCGAATGGTAATAAAAAAAAATACACTTATTTTCAATTTTCAATTTATTACTACCTATAAAATTTCCAAACAAAGAATTATTGACAGGATAAATTCCAAATTAATTGAAAAATTGGGTATTGTATTTATTCTGTGGCTTAGTTCTAAAAGGTCCACTATAAAAAAAAATGCAGATGTTGAAAAATTGCACTTTATTACCTTTAGAACTTTCATCTATTAACTATTTTCACATGAGTCATGCAATATTGGTTGATGGTTCACATCAAAAGATAAGAAATCCACAAATATGATCGCATTTTAAAGACTCTATATTAATTTTTAAAATATCCTTGGAAACAAAATTTGACATGACGTCTGACCAAAAACAGTATTTTTTAAAGACTGTTTTTGTTCGGGTGTCATTAACACAACTAATCGCCAATATTTTCTCCAAAACTTTTTATCCATCACTAAAACGATTTTTTTTTTTTCGCAAATTGCGAAGAATGCGATCGAGAGCACGACCCTTGTTTTTCAATATGACCCCTTAGATTTGACGCACATTCTTTATTTTGGAATTTTCTGTGTTCATCCCCACTGGCGTGAGGCGAAAACAGCTGTTACATATACTCTAATTTAACCTTCCTTTTGAGTTCCTGAGTCTCTATGTAAATTTGGTTCATTTTCTTTAAACGTTTTTCTAAACTTAACCCCACTGATTCATGTCCGATGAATCTGAGTTTGGCATCTCTGTCAACAAACAGGTCAGGAATCAATGACGTATAAGCATACGGCATTGACTAGAGGTAAGAGCTGCTGTTTTGAATGTCTCAGTCTCGCTTGTTTTTCCTATTGGGCGTGTACAAAAGTTCTTCCCCTTTTTTGTAATAGATGCAAATTGCGATCGGAGTAGTTATGTCACAGTGACGCTGCGATGCCGAATTTATGGCCAATAAAGCGTGGAGCAGTAGAGCATATAGATGCACTTGTCTGAGTAAGTCATTCATAACGGAAATCACGGACGGTGTAACATTTCATGCAATAAGGAACACATTAGACATTGTTTACTGTACGAGTTCGATAAAGGCAGTACTGCAGCCACCCACGGCTTGCCGCAACATCTGTCAAATGTATGGGGAGGATGCAGTTGATGATAGGGCATGTCGCCGTTGGTTTCGGAAATTCCGGGGCTTAGACAGAAGCTGTAAAGATCAGCCACGTCCTGGACTTTTATCCGTGGTTTCTGACGAAGATGTGGACCAAGCCATAACAATGGCCCACATCCAACCGTTCAGAAATTAGCGGAAACGTTGTCGGTACACAGAACAACAGTCGAAATGCATGCGCTTGGGTTCGTCACCAAGTTCGATAACTGGGTTCCGCACCAGCTTTCTGCAAAGCAACGAGAGGAGAGAATCCGAACACGTGTTTCTTTGCTTTCTCGTCACAGAAATGAACCGTTTTTGGGAAGAAATGTAACGCGTGATGAGAAATGGGTACTGTACCGTAATGTAAAGCATCGACGGACTGTGTGCTAAGGTGTGGAGCCTGCTCCACCGACCTCAAAATGAGGACTGCATCACAAAAAGGTTTTGTTGAGTGTTTGGTGGGATGTGCGCAGGGAATAATCCACTGAAAGGTGTTGGCACCTAACCGAACGATAAATGCTGACCTTCTGCTAACAGTTTGACAGATTGCGAGAAGAACTGACATCGAAGCGGCCAGCACTAGTCAATCGCAAAAGCGTGATCCTTCATCATGATAACGCCAGACCTGATTCTGCTTTAATCACTCTGCAAAAATTACTGGACTTAGGTTAGGAAGTGTTACCTCACCCGGCGTTATTCCTTTGACCTGGCACCTACAGACTAGCACCTTTTTCGATCGTTACAGAATGCCTTCGCTCGCCAAACCTTCGATGATGTGAAAACGGCATTGCATGACTTTTTGGAGTCTAAATCACAGGAGTTTTTCCTGCGTGGGATTCACCTACTCATAGACAGATGACAATAGGTCATACAGAATGATGGCAATTATATGAAATCCTAGGTACGTTATTTGTTGTGTTCTCCTCCCTTCTTTGTAGCCTACAAAAACGGGTAGAACTTATGCACACACCCAATATCATTATGTTTTGAGTCACGATGTTTTATGATCACTATACTTCGAGCACTCTATTTTGAATTACAACGGTTTTTTACGTACGTTTGTACAAAAGCGAGCGCAGTATTGTGTACTTCTAAGTATAGAGAGGATTGTGTTCATTCTACTTGGATATTTTCTGTGACCAAGTCATATTGACTGAGCGAAGGGTCTAAAAAAAGTGACATGCTTCTTAATAAAAGCCCATAAAGACGTAGACTTTGTAAGTACTGTTTTATGAACATGGAGGCGTGGATCTTGCGGATGTGGATTTTGCGGTGAAAGTTGCGGACACTGGTAGATTTTCCCAATCAGGAACACGCTGACCCAGGCAGGTACAAACGCTCGAACCACTAAATACCCGCCGTGCGTTCAATGGGCACGTTAAGCCGTCGGACCCAGGGTACTGGCCCACGTTTATAAATAAGGGCATCTTCCTCGCCCTTTCTACCTCGGTGACTTTCCTGTCGGGCACTCTAGCGCTAATCTCCTAGCTTCGTATCTCTAATGGTTGTTTAAGACTTGGGGTCAAAACACTCCCTTGCTGAAATCCTCTACATGAATCTCTGAAAAAAAAAAAAAGAAAAATGTGGGAAAGGAGGATAGATGCTCTAAAGGTAGTAAGGTACAATGTCGATGCAACCTATATGATGCATTATATTATCTCATTGGCGATACTTTTGGAGATATTGAGAAAAGAAATTTAGCAGATTTTTTTATCTGCTGAAATTAAAATCATGTAAATTTAGCATGAATGAAATACGGGATTACACGATCAGATTCGCTAAACATTAATTGCGGTTGCTTCGATTAGCGAATCCTGTCATGGTTATATTCAAATTAATCTGAAACTTGAGACTTGGTCGTTCTGGGTGGTGTAGTGGTTAGCATACCCGGGCGCTATCTGGGAGACGCGGGTTCGATTCCCGTCCAGGACGACGAAATTTTCAAGTTTTCGGATATTATCTGACTTTAGCATCCTTGTCACAATTACACCAAAAAACGGATTGTCATCATCATGTAAATGTATATGATCCATAGTGATTGAGTCTCATTTTTTAAAATAATAATCATCAATGTAAAAATCTGAAGTAATTATACCAACCATAATGGAAATACGCAGTTCAATTAGTAAGAAAAGCATAGCTTGTTTTAAAATGATCTGTGATATTCATATGATTATTAGGTATTTGTTTTAAAATTATCTTTAATATGATTATTTCATTTGTTTGACATCTCTTTCCCCACCGTTCAGTAGGCCTGAATGGGAAAATCAAATCAGATTGCTTCCGTTAACATCCCCGTCAACTTTGTAATATATTAACCCCACTTTCTGGACGCATCGGTGAGCAGTGACCTAAGCACTGCGTTTCGACCATTCGTCCGAGATGGTTTTGGGTTCAAATTCCTGCGAGATATGGATGTTGTGTTTGTCTTACGTCTCTGGCTGTCTCCCTTCCCTGGAACCAGTGTCACTAAATTACGGATGGGCGACTGCTTATAGCCCATCGAGTTGCTAAAGGTGGTCGTTAAACCCCCAAACAACAACAAAAACAATCCCAATTGTTGTCCGCAAAGTCCACCGCTCGCCGTTTATCCGCAAAATTTACGAAATGAGGAATATACCTGGGCGTTATTATTCTTACAGTGCCAATTTAGCACTTTAATGTTTAACCCTTTAACCGGCTGGAAGGAATTATCTCGGGGTTAACAAAATGGACTAAAAGTAACTCCAACAAAGAAGTGGACAGAGCGCTGCTGGAATGAGTGAATCTGTGCATCAAAAAGCGTTGCTTAACTTTGTCATTCAAAATGGTCATTTAGGGAAATAATTGACACTAATCCTTTCTGACTGATTATCTGATAAAAGGGCTATAACGATTGCGAAGAACCTAAGAAAGCAGAGAGAAAGTGTTTGTTTGAGTTACTTCTTTCTGGCCAGAGGTATGATGTCCGTGTTAGAGGGGTTACCCCTTTCCTAACATGCCGTAGTTCAATGCACAGAATAAAGGATTAGAAGGGAGCGTTTACCACCTGTGACAGGTTTATGGTCGGTACTGCTGAGATGAGAGGGGAAGGAAATTGTTTTGCTGTTGTTTTCGTAATACCCGGCTTCTATGTAAACGTTTCTGTTTGAGGAGCGCAGAAAATTTTGGACACCATTTTCGTTGAGGTACATCGGACGCTTAAAGGGCGAATTAAGGATTTCAGCTGCAACGAAGAGTAAAGTTATTCAGGTTCAACTTAAAGTAATTCCGTTAGCCTTAAGTGCCGTTTTACGGTATTGCCAAGTTACAAGTGAGTAAGCTGTGTAGTGCTTTACAAAAAAAAAATTAAGGTTAGGGTAAATATTCAATACATGTGAACTTCGTTATAACCGGACAGATAAAAAAGGGCAGTTGAAGGGAGAGTTAAAAATATTCGCTATATGCGAACTTCGTTATAACCAGACAGATAAAAAAGGGCAGTTGAAGGGAGAGTTAAAAATATTCGTTATATGCGAACTTCGTTATAACCGGACAGATAAAAAAGGAAAGTTAAAGGGAGAGTTAAAAATATTCGCTATATGCGAACTTCGTTATAACCGGACAGATAAAAAAGTGCAGTTGAAGGGAGAGTTAAAAATATTCGTTATATGCGAACTTCGTTATAACCGGACAGATAAAAAGGGCAGTTCAAGGGAGAGTTAAAAAAACATTCGATATAGGAAAACTTCGTTAATACCGGACAGAGAAAAAAAGGGCAATTTTGGGGATATTACATTATTGCAGGTTAAAACTAATCAATCAAAAACTATAATATTTTTCAATTAATCGAAGGTAAATAATACTTCTTAACTGAAAAATAAATATAGATGGCAAAATAATATGAGTGGGATCTGCAGTAAGCAAAACATTTGGCGAATGTAAAACTTAAAGTAACTTACAGAATTTTAAAATTTCACCTGTTACATGTTACGTCGGATATATATTCGTGCTTGTTTTGTGCTATCATGATCGCTGTTTTAAATGTTTTTCAACTTCCTCTGACACGGTGGTTAAAATGATTCTAGATGCAAAATAAGCTCTTAAGATTTTCTAAACAGAGATTAAGTGATTGAAAGATTGCGAGGGAGGGTATAAAAGACAGTATTTCCTAGGTGATGTATGTTTGCCATACGTGGGTGGGGGGCGGGAGATAGTAAAAACACACAACTGGAATATTCCAGTCAGTCCGCATGCGAACTGACTTAAATTGTAAAAGGAACCAGCGGATGTTGTCAACAATAGATAATGGGTGAATGCGACTTTATTTTATTTATTTATTTTGGTTTTTTTTTTTTTTGGCTTGGTAACCGTGCTGAACTTCGATGCATGCGATCTCTCCAAAAACTATTGTTCGTAATATACGGTTAAAATAGCAAGGGAGATACTCAGTTGTATCGTAATTCGAGAAATGGCACCATTGCGAATAAGCGATGTGGAAACTGCGAAACACTGTGTACCATTGATGTGAGAGTTGAACGTCGGCTGCGAAGGTGCGTGAGGGCCGATCGACACGCTACAGTGGAGCAACTCACTGGCCGAATGAACCAGGGGGCTACCGGAAGTGTGTCTAAAACGACAGTTCAGCAAACCCTGCTGTTTATGGGGATCCGATGCATACGGATGGTCACTGCACCTATGCTAACGAAAGTGCATCGGCAGAAAAGGCTTACATTTGCACGGCAGTATCGTAATTGGACCTCCGCTGATTGGCAAAGGATTGCCTTCTCCGATGAGTCATGTTTTCTGCTTCATCGATCGGATGGACGTTGGCGTATAAGACGAGAAACATCGGAGAACAAACACTCTTCAACCATTGCTGGAAGAAATCAAGCTGGTGGGGGCAGCGTTATGGTCTGGGAAATGTTTTCGCGGCATTCCCTGTGTCCACTCATACCTGTGGAAGGCACTGTGGACCGAATTCGTTATGAATAAATCCTTGCAAACCACGTAGACCCATACATGCTAATTGTATTCCCTGGGGCTGATGGGATCTTCTAGCACGACAATGCGACGTGTCACACAGCTAGAAATGTCCGAGAGTGGTTGGAAGAGCACGATGTAGACTTCAACGTACTTCCCTGTCCCCCTAATTCCCCAGACTTAAACCCACCTGAGCATCTGTGGCACTACCTCGATTGTGTTGTTCGCTCTACGGATCCTGCACTACGCACTCTCCAGCAGCTGTGAGATGCAATGCAGTCAGCATGGCTCCACATACCTGTGAACACCTTTCAACACTTAATTGAGTCACTCCCAGCCCGTCTAGCTGCTGTCTGCGCTGCACACGGCGGTTACTCTGGATATTAGCTGGCGGTCACAATAATGGGACTCGACCATGTATATTACGAAGTTCAAAGGATCTATATAAACTTCAGTTTATGCGGAACTTCGTATTATGCGAGCTCGTTATGTGGGTTCGAATGTAGTTGCAACCTACAAACATTCCTTTATTTCCTATTGTCCTTAGAAATCTCCAGCCAAGAATCTTAGCTATCATCCTGTGGAATAAGCAAAAGAAAAATCCCGTGTTTGCTAATTCTGACTAGCATGGAGGACTTGAAAGTAAATGGGTTTTGTTTTCATTTAAAAAATAATCGCTCTTGGAGGTAGCATACTCATTTACTCATCTTGAGATGTTATTTAAAAATCGCATGCCTAGACCCTACATTTAAGGCATGCGCAAAATTATTTCAGTGGCTTCATTTTCACCCGTTTGTCGTCCATAACGATTGCTTTAAAAGGGAAATGTTGCCTTCGAAAGGAATGCTTCGTAAAGCAATGGTTCCGAAAAAGGCTAAGGTCGTCGGAGCAGTATGTGAACCAACTGATTTCAAAACGTTTCTGAAGTCTCCGGTTGCTCTATAAAGTCCTTCCCGCCATTCAAAATAGAAGCAGCTATTTAAAAAAATATCGTCTTCGTGAAACTAATTTAGAGCAAAATTTAATGTAAAATATTTTGTTACGAATTTGCAAATTAATGACTGTGGTAGGAATTCTGCATTAATGAAACCCCATGTAAAGCAAACAAGAAAGACGACACCGAATTTTCGGGTGTAATGAGCACGTCTTTTGAATCCGTTCTGACGCGAATTAAATTTATTAAAGCTATTCAAAGTCAATAGAACCGTTATAGAAAACAGTACTATCTAACCGAAGAAAGAAGTTTTCCAATCGAGTTTTTAATCCCGCAGATATTGCTGTGAACGAAATCGTGAACTTACACCCTCTGGCTGCAGACTTGTGCGTTAAGAAAATTTTGAAATTATATGAGAAACATTTCGCAGCGAAAGTGCTCTCCAACAAACAAGGAATTTTTCAAATCGGACTCTTAGAAGCAGATATCGACAAATATAAGATATGCATCTACGCCACCTGGCGGAAAATGCTATGCATTATTTTAAGAAGAAAGTATTCTCAAAAGGTTTCTCGATGTCAGCGATATCGGTCCAGGAAAGTATTTTTTTCAGTCGAGTTTCCAGGAGCTGTTTTTTCTGCAAATACATCGGAAACAGAAATTAGCTCTTATGCCACCTGGTGGCCAAATCATTCTTTACCAAATATTAGTAAGTATGTGAAAAACATTTTCCATCAGGAGCTGTATGCGATGCACGAAGAATTTTTTCAATTCGGAACTTTAGAAGCAGAAATATCGGGGGAAACGCAATTTACCTTAGCGCCCCCTAGCGGAAAGTCCAGTAGTTACTTGAAAATTTTGAAATTATATGAAAAACATTTCGCACCAGAAACGTTATCCAACAAAGAAGGAATTTTTTTCAAATCGGACTCTTAGAAGTATAGGTATTGACAAAAATAAGATGTACATCTACACCTCCTGGCGAAGAAGCCATCCATTGTTTTAAGAAGAAAATATTCCGAAAAGTTATATCGACGTGAGTGATATCGGTCCACAAACGAATTTTTTAATCGAAATTTCAGAAGCTCAGATTTTTCTGCAAATACATCAAAAGTGGAAATTAACACTTACACCCCTGGTGGTCAAATCATTTTTTACCAAAAATTAGGAATTATATGTAAAAGATTTTCCGTCAGAAGTTCTATCCGCCGAAGAAAAAAATTTCCAAATCGGAGTTTTAGAAATAGAGATATCGGGGAAAACGCACTTTAATTTTACGACCCATAGCGGAAAATTTATGTATAACTTGGAAATGTGACTATACCTAAAATAGTCTTCTACATAAATAAAATCGAAAGGTAAAAAAAAATTTCAATGGATATTTAGAAGCAAATATGTGGGAAAAAACGTATTTTGAATTCGATATCATCTGCATTTACGCCCTCTAGTGGCAAAACTGCGCATCGTAAAAAAAAAAAAAAAAAAAAAAAAACGATATGAAGGATCATCATTCGCACATTTCAAGCTACCCAATGCAAAAAGAATTTATCAAATCGGATTAATAGTTGCAGAGATATAGTGTTTTCACAGGTGGACGAACAGACTGACAGACGGATAAACCGATAACATAAACACGATCTTTTTTTACAAAAGACGTACAAAAAATAACTGAAGGCAAACAAATGCTCTTCTACCAACTTATGGCAAATGCTTTAATTCAAGAGTATTTAAACGCGAAGACACACCCTGAGCATGGAACACAGGGTAATCGTGAACATCGAAAATACTCAGACGTCCTTGATGTCTAAAATGGTTGCAGATGTGCATGTTTAAAGTATACATGCGCATCTCTAGTTGTTTTATTCCTGAGTGTTGGCTCAGATGCTCCATTCAGCTGAATAGGTTTCGTTTTTATAAAGTTCTTTTTCGAGAAAGATAATGAAATTCCGGTATAAAATAAGCATCGGCAATTTTTCTTCACTTTTTTTTTATTTTATTACAAATCTACAGCGATTTGATACAAACTAATCTAAATTATAATCTAAATTCCAAAAAGTTTCTGCCTTTTATTGTCTCTGATCCTGGAAATTTTATGCATATATAAATTAAATTTTAAAATTTACGCTCAATAATGAAACACTGAAATTTATGAGTTAATATACGCTTCGCGACATTTTTAATAAGCGCTTAAGAAACTGTGAATGAATTATCACGTGAACACTTATCTTTAATAACTAGTTTATTTATTTATTTATTTATTTATTTATTTATTTATTCGTGTGACAGTGTTATCGCTTTGTATCTTAAAGGTCAGCAACTGTCTACCGCTGATGTTGAAAATAATACCCTTTTTATTTTTACCCATCCTGGATAAAAAGTATGGACTCCATTAGACGTAGATAAAAATGGCATAGACGAAAACGTTAAAAAAATGCCGTGCACCACCCTAATCGCGTGGAAAGTTTTCCAGGTGTTTGGAGTCAGCCCAAATTCCTTCATGGATCCACTTTCTATAAATACTTATAATTTAAGAGCAAAGTAGAACATCTTTTCCAATGTTTTTGTAGCTCATTGTCCCGCTCACTTTTCTCCTTCTCTGACAATGGCTTTTTGTTTTGAGTTGGTTTAAAAGCTATGCACGCTTCTATCGTATCGTCTCAGGATGAAAATTTGCTTCGCGATATTTCACAACAAAAAATTACTTCTTGAAATGAAGGCTGCTGTTATCAATATGTATCAGTGTTTACGTTGGTCGAATCTGTATTGGGTCAAGTAAATGCACATGAATGCACGAATTTTCATCTCTTTTTCTGGTTTCTTATACTCTCGGTGGAAGCTTTTTATTATAAAATAAAGCTATTAATGTATGTCTGACCAAGAAATATGCGGGGCTTCTGAACCTCCATTGTGGGTGTAATTTTAGAACCATGTCTACAGGCAAAAATATGGGTTTCTTTATAATCTTGTTACGAGAAAAAAAGAGTAATGGTCTTTATAAAATAAGGAGAAAAAACATCGCTCTTAAGTTTTTACATTTTGCTTCTAGATTTTGTTATTGTAATGCGCCATTTTTTAACGTTTTGTTTTCTTTTTGTTAAAGAAGTTCCGTGAAAAAAAAAAAAAAAAAAAGACTGTGCCCTGCCAATGACGTGCGTTAGAAACGATTTACGTCTCAAATTTTTGATCCGGTGTCCCTCTGACCCAGAAATAGCAAGCCAGAACTAATTTTGGTTCCAACTGAGCTTGGAAGCCTATCCCAATTCAATTAATTTTTCTGTATAACGCAGTCTCAATGTATATATATACTTGAGCTCCACTAATTTAGTTTCTAATTTATTCGTTGGATTAAGTCTTATGCCGGTGCGACCTTGAAACCACTGAACGTAATGCTGAAAACTTTCATCGTCGATGATTAAATATCCTTTTCTTCATAAAAGTATTTCTGTAATTTAGGGTTCTTCGCTGCATGGAAGAACAGAGCGTGAAGCGAAGTAGATAATTCGAACGCGAAATCACTTCGCGATGAATTTTCATCGTAATCGCTCATGTATTCACGAAAAAACTGCTCTGATGAAAAACTAAATTTGATCACATATTAAACATTGCTGTCTTTCTTACCTTAGAGGTAGTGAATTTGTAATGGTGATTTTAATAACCCAAATATTGCCGATGTAATCTCTATGGTTACGAATTCCATTCATTCATTCTTCGGCCATTCCAGATTACATAATAATATCCCCGTGTTAGTAAGAAAGCTATTAAAAGTGGTTCATTTCGAATAATATTTGGTTTTGAAATACACTTAACGAGTGTAACTGCCGTGAGCTTTTATGTTCGTGAAATAATCTTCTTATTGACGTTGCTGTCCAATGGGATTGTATTGAATTCAGGGGCGTATATAGAATTTTTTCCGAGAGGTTGACAGAAAATTGAAGTTTTTGAAACCCATCAGGGGAAAATAAAAGTTAATGAAAAATATGGGAAAATGTTAAAGCATTATTTTCTAATGTAAGGTGATGCATCTTTATTTAAATAAAACGGTGCTATAATGTAAGTCACATTTTAAGAAAATAGTGAAACACTTTCCAAGGGGACCAAAGCCCCCACCCCACCCCGCCCTTTAAATGTGCCCCTGGTTGAATCTACAGGTAACAGCAGACTGGAAGCAGACCTTCCACACTAAACTCCTGTGCGTTCCAAAATATCTCTTTATGAACCCGAATTTGATATTCACTTACGTTGAGGCTTGCCCCAAGATGAAAATTACAGGCTTCTGTTGGAAATTTCTGCCAGGACATGATTATTCGATGGCAGTACTTGAATGATTAGTTGACCCTTACGTCTTGACGATATGGGTTAAGAGCTTGAGAGTAGTTCGTCCGACCGAAAAAAAAATTGAAGATTTAAAATAACCTTTTGGTAGTGTCCCTCCCGTTCAAAAAAAAAAATTGAAGATTTAAAATAACCTTTTGGTAGTGTCCCTTCCGTTCAAAAAAAAAATTGAAGATTTAAAATAACCTTTTGGCAGTGTCCCTTCCGTTCAAAAAAAAAAAATAAAAAAATTGAAGATTTAAAATAACCTTTTGGTAGTGTCCCTTCCGTTCAAAAAAAAAAAAAAAATAGAAGATTTAAAATAACCTTTTGGTAGTGTCCCTTCCGTTCAAAAAAAAATGAAGATTTAAAATAACCTTTTGGTAGTGTCCCTTCCGTTCAAAAAAAAAAAAAATTGAAGATTTAAAATAACCTTTTGGTAGTGTCCCTTCCGTTCAAAAAAAAAAAAAATTGTTTACCATAGGTCTGTCGTTATTGTAAAAAATTAAAGAAACCCTGGTCAAGTTTCACCGATAGGTTTTTTTATTGTATTGGATGTCTGTCTGAGAATCCACGTTACGTGCATCGTACCACATTGTTGTATCCCGCTAGTTATGAGCAAAGTAGCCCATTCAGAAAAGAAACCGCACTGAATCGATAATAAAATCATTTTTACGACTCCGTTTCCTTGAAGCACTTTAATTACATGAGAACCGTCTGTGTGTGTGTGTGTGTGTCTCGGACGGGGAACAACAACATTCTGAATGTTACGTTATTTAGAACAATAATAACAACGGAACCAATTATTCTGTCATCATCAAACCTTCGAACTGTCATCGGCTAGTGATCTGCATAGGTTTGCCTGTTAGAATTTAGAAAAACCACACCTACATTGGCCAACTTTTATTAGCGTAAGACTCCCCGTGCTATTCGATTACACCCACACGTATGTTTTTTACATCTGTAGCTCTGGGCTGAGTTCCACGCTTTCGATAGAAAAAATTGGTGGAACGATTAATAAAATTTGACTTGAAGCTGTGATGTAGTATACACATGACTCGAGACCGTGTTCGTCGAAGATTAATCACCCTCCTTGATAAGGGAAGAAAGCATATTTTATTTTCTGTTCTTTTTACACTGATTAATTTAAAATAATGATTTCAAATGGATTTCTGACTGATTCGTTTGTATTATTTTTGTCGTTCAAGGCTGTACTTCCTCTTTATTTGATTCGTCGTTCTCTGAATCACGATTCAGTCGACTAAGAATCTACGAGAAAGCTAATGGTTTCTTAAATTCTACTGCAGCCGGCAACCCATCTGGTATATTCTGGCACTCTTTAACAAGTAGAAAATCACTGTACGGCACCCTCTATCAAGTACTGAACACAAAATCCGTGTATTTTACCCCTGATCAAGTACCAAATGCAAACACAGCGTACTGCATCGGTTAGCAAGTATCAAACACAAATGTGTTGTACTACATTCCTTAAAGTACAGAATACAAATGATACCCTCATATCAAATGGGAATTGAGATATACTGGGTCCTTTGTTAAGCATCAAATACATACAGTAGTTAATGCACTGAAGCCCACATCAAACGCAAACTGCTGTGCACTATACTTCTATCAAACGCAAATTGCACAGTACAGGATCACTTTGTAAATATTGGGTTGGTGCGAATGAAATGTCCGGCCAAGGACCAGCACACGTGGACGGCGAGAACGGAAAAAGTTGGACAACTTACCTAGGGAAAAAATCCCCTCGGCATCGACACATAGTTGCCATCTGTCCGACAGGCCATGATTCCGGAACGAAAAAAGTCTTGTGGCTGTGACCCGAAGAAGTCATCAACTGCACGTTGAACCTCGTTGTCTGTCGTGAACTGTTTCCCGGACAGGAAGTGATCCAGGCGACGAAACAGATGATAGTCTGTCGGAGACAAGTCCGGGTAATATGCAGGATGAGGCTGTGCCTCATAGCCTAGGCACTTAGTGTCAGCATCGTTCGTTATGCGACATGAGGGCGAGAATTGTCTTGGAGCAGGAGAACACGATGTCTGCCGACCAAAGCCGGTTGTTCTGCAGAAATTTCTGGTGCATATGGTGTAATTCAGCACAATTACGTTCTGCAGTGATGGTTTGGCTTCTTGCCAAGAAACTCCGATGAATTATCCCAGCTGTGGACCACCAGACAAGGGGCATCATCTTCTTGGTGTGTAGGGGTGGCTTAGGATGTCGTCCAGCAGACTGTGCCTTGCTTAACCATTGTGCAGATCGCTTCCGATTATAATAAAGGACCCGCTTCTCGTCGCAGGTGACGATTCGATGCAGTAGAGATTCCTGTTTATTCTTGGCAAGCAGCGACGTGCTGACTTCCAACCGCCTAGTCTTGTTGGCAGTTGTCAACTCATGCGGCAGCCACATGTCAGCTTTTTGACCTAACCCAGCGCAGTCAGACGCCCAACAACTGTTGTGTGGTGGACACCTACCTCTGCCGCTATCTCACGACACGTTTTCCGGGGATCCGCTTCAACCACACGTAACAGAACATCGTCAGAAACAGAAACAGGGCGGTGACCTCGTGCTTCGTTTTGCAGGTCCGTATCTCAGGTTCGAAACTTCACAAACCATCGCCGAATGGTTCATTCGTTGGCTGTATTCTCCCCAAACGCTTTGTTAAGGTTTCGAGCGGCAATTCCTGCAGAATGGCCAAGTTTAAATTCACACAGGAAGATGACTCTCAAATCCGGCGTCTGCATGTTTCCTTTGCAAGCCACGTTAGGTCCAAACAAACCACGCCTGAACCTTGTTCTTCACACACGTACTAGCTATTTATAGTAACTCTGTGACGTAATACCCGCAGCACCGGTGGGTGGTTCCATTCCGCTGTGGTGGGGGCTTGTCTCCACTGCTCGTTCGCGCCGGTCATTTCATTCGCACCAACCAACAAAAGTACATATCAAGTGCAAACTGCAATGTGCTGCTGCAACTTATGTTAAACGCTGTATTGCATCTCCTATTAAGCATCATATACAAATTCAGTGTAATATCTCATCAAATGCAAGTGTAGTGCACTGTGTTCCCTAGCAAGTACTAATTAAGTCTTAAATTCCAGCTCAAAAATTCCGATATACTCGTTCACATTACACCCCGCGCGGCTGAACTGCGTAGTTGGACGGCAACAGACCGACATCTGTGGTGTCGTGGTGTGTGAATTATTCTCGTGAACTCTGAACACACCCCCATTACCAGATCTTACCTATACATTGTTTTGGAACAAGCGTTGCCGTACATTTTAAGCGTGTACTCGGATTGCGCTGGACTTTTTCAAAAACATAACTCCCCGTGTCGCATGACCTGCATTCTAGGAATAATTCAAAGATGATGTCCAAGCATTTCATGCTCACCAAATTCCCCAATTTGAATCCCATCGAGCATATGTGGGTGCGGTGAAACCGATCATTCGTCCATTCACGCCGTTATCTCTCTCCGTCGCTGAACTTCGGGACGTTATTCTGTCCAGCTGTTGCAGAATATCTGAATAAACTTTCCTTGGTGTAGTAGAGTTGATGTTACTCTACGTGCATGCTGTGAAAGGCGTCCCAATAAGCTTCTAGGTAGTCACAAAGTTACGGATTGTAATTGTGTTTACAGTAAGTCACTGTATGAAACTTACAGAATATAGCACAAGTAGAATTAATTTTTTTGTAAAGAGTTCTACTTATTCTTGAAAAATACTTAAAGAAATTGTTATGTATGCTCCTTTAGCCCCACACACCCAGATGAAACAAATGCATCAAAATTGATTGCACCAATGAAAGGAGAACACCGGAGTTCAGGAACAAGCGCAGATGCTTATATTCCACCTGGGACTCGAAGGCAGATATCAACGCCTTAAACTTGTTTTGAAACAGAAATCAACACCTTTAACTAGTTTTGAAACAGAAATCAACACCTTTAACTAGTTTTGAAACAGAAATCAACACCTTTAACTAGTTTTGAAACACAAATCAACACCTTAAACTAGTTTTGAAACACAAATCAACTCTTTAAACTCTTTGCGAGCAGGAGCTCCAGGTTTTACTATTTTAACGAAATAATCACATTTGCTGTTCCTAGTTTACAAAATACTGCGAATGTATCGTACGGCAGTGAAAGAATTAAAATTGCTGGACTGCTAGTAACAGTTTTACACTCAGATTATATATTATTTAGTACTATTCTGGAAAATACCACTATGGTTTTAATTATTTTTTCGTTTAAAATGTGCAAATAAATATTTTTAATAAAACAGCAGCTGTTTTTTTTTAGAATTTACTAAACCCAGCTTAATTAGGGGGATTTAATGTATTCTTAAGATAAAATTAATAGCTGTGGTTCTAACTACTGATTTTGCACTCTACTGCTCTCATTGTTTTTTAAATTACCTTATAAATCAATTGAAATGAATGATTGCCACGCCTAGAGAAGAAAAATATTTAACAGAGGCATTTAAACAAGGCATCGTTGGCGATAGATGGCGCCAAGAATCTCCTGTTTTCATTGACGAGAAGTCTTGGGCGGATAAGGCGGTCATTCAGAATGTGCTAAATCACGTTTCGTAATAAAGAAACTGAATTTCTGTAATGTCTTTATACTCTTTAATTCAAATGTGAGAAAATAAAGTGTAACATTGAGGACCCATATATTTGTAATTTAGTAAACAGCTGATGTCTGTGCATCTGCTGGATTACGGCGAGTGAAAAAAAATCTGATTAATTGTTTCCGTAAAAATGTTAAAAGTCTCCTTTAAATCAGTGTTATCTCCTATCTAACACGTTGATCTGCCATAATAATTCTTTAGGCGTTCTTTGAATTGAAGTATTATTTGAAAGAACAATGCTGCGGCAGAAATGTCTTCGTCTGTGACGTAGTATCAGTGGTGCATCAGGGCATTTTTTGATAACGAAAAAAAAAAAAAAAGTAAAAGAAAAAGGAAAAAATAAATGTCCTCCTTGTGAAAAACATGTTTGCGTGAACATTGATTATATACAATGTGAGTAGATATCTCGACTAATACATAACAGTCATTGGGCATCTTCCGGGGCGATACAGCTTTTTAATCAGCGGAAAGTGTTCTATGTCTGTTTATTTTTTTTGTGTGTGTGTGTTACTTTTTTTCATAGCGTTTTGCCTATCTTGGCCTTTTGTTTGCTTGTGTTTTACAACCGCCATGGTATCCGCTGGTTGTTATGAATGTGTCATCTGTTTATATCTTTATTTGCCCACAGGTTCAAAGAAGATGAAGAACCATAACGATTTAATGAACACACCATCTAAACTGTACCCTTTATTTGAACTTTATCTAGAGTTTTTGAATGTCTCAAGACATAAAAAAAAAAAAGAAAAAAAGAAAAACACTGAGTACCTCATAAAAATTAGTACTAAAATAAGGGAACTGCGAACCGCCACTGTGGCGTTTCTCTGGGTATAAAACTTGGTTGCAGAGCTTTTGGAAGAAACAGTGCAATTTTCAAGAGCAATATGCCATTATGTCTTAAAAGAAAAGTGTTTAATCAATGCATCCTTCCAGTGCTTACATATGGAGCCGAGACATGGACCTTAAATAAAAAACGACATACAAAGACTGCAGACAACTGAAAGCAGCATGTAGAGATGCATGCTTAGTGTAACCAGAAAAGATAAGAAAAAGAACTCTTGGATAAGGAATATAGCAAGAGTGGAAGGCATCGTGATCAGTGTAAAATCCCTGAAATGGCAGTGGGCTGGACATATTGTCAGAAGAATGGACAACCGAAATTTTAGATTGGATACCAAGGGACAGAAAAAGACCTATAGAAGAAGACCACGTGGGAGATAGGTGAATGAAATTCGGAAGCATGCGGGAGTGACATGTAGGAGACTGGGTCAAGACAGACAGTTATGGAGGAAAGTTGGGGAGACTTTTGTCCAACAGTGGATTGCTAATGGTTTATATTTATATATGTGTGTGAAAATGGGCATATATATATTCTGAATGTCGTGTATTTCGGCACGACGAAATGGGTAATTAAAAAAAAAAACATTTTATTCGAAAGCTTTTTAATTGTAAATGAATGGAATATTTATTAATTAATATTATTTTTATAAAATGAAAATTATCGCTTTACTTGGTGCTTCGCGACCCAACAAGTGTTTGAATTCGTATCTAGCATTGTACTGTAGAAAATTTTATGTTTTAAGCACAGTTGAAATGGGCGAATTCCGATGCAGCAAAACTAAAAGATTAGCTTGGGTTTTTTATAGATCAATCGATATTAGTGTCTTCTAGATACGCAATAAAGTATGGAATTTCATTTAGTCTCTTAAGAATTGGAAACAAGAAAGGGTTCTCTTCTAACAATACACATTATTTCAAATTGCTTTTTATTTATCCCAGGCAGGTACGAACGCTCGAACCACTAAATATCCACCGTGCTTCGGATGGGCACGTTAAGCCGTCGAACCGCAGATACTGTCCCCCACACGGTTAGAAATAAGGGAGTCTTCCTTCCCCTTTCTACCTCGCTTCCGTATGGCTTTCTTGGCGAGTACTCTAGCACAAATCTCCTAGCTTCGTAATTCTGAGGTTTCTTTAAGACCTGGGTTCAAACACTTCCTTCCTAAAATCTACTACCTAAATCTCTCAACAAAATCTCTCTAAAGTCGTAGGTACTTGTGGGGGACGGGGGGGGGGGAGAGATCGTTAAATGTTATTTTTAACAGCGTCTATTTGTGTCGAATAATAAGCTTGTCGAAATTGGAAAAATGAAAAAATTCTATCTGCCTGAAATAGGTTCCTTTGTATTATCATACTGCCTTATTTATACACTTGTGCTAAAGTGATTTGTAGAAAAGATTTCGCTGTCATCCTCCACAATCTACGAATTTAATGAGGATTGGGATTTTTTTTTCTTATGTATATAACTGATATGGAGGAGCACAAAATGACTTGGCTATACTTTGTGCCTCTCGGAAATGGCACAAAATAAAACATCCCGGCCATTTACCTTTCCGATTGAGAATCAAATTATTATGTAGAGCACAACTGGTCACCAATTTTATGGGGATGTGTTACGAAAATCCATCAGCAGTGTGGTTTTATTTCTTCGAAAGAAGTGATTTATAATTTCTCTCAGATTTATTTATCATACGTTGGAGAAAAATTCGTGGAAAGAAGTATGCGATGGAAACGATAAATCAAGTGTTTTCTCGACAAATGACTTTTGTAATTGACACTTTTCAAAAAATGAGGGGGAAATAGCCAACTTGGGCGACTAAGCCTGAAATTAATTGCTAGTTTGTATAATACGCACTTAGCACCTCTAGTACACGAGAGTGTCGTAAATCAGAAAGATTTTCCGACATAAGTTTCTCCAGTCATATGTTATCATGAATATGCAGAGGGCTGTCGCTCGTGGAATATTAACTTCATCATAGAAAAAAAAAAGAAAAAAGTGTCAGTGATATGGCAGTTCTTTGTCTTCGTTGATTCGGATGTTTAGCTATTCCGAAGCAGATCTGTCTCCACGCTGAAACTCTATTGCTCATAACATTACATCGTACGCACAGCTTTCAGCATGTGCCATTGACAGTGGCGCACCGAGGGTGGCCCTGAATGATGAAGATGGAAAAAACATCTCCCAAAATATTGGGAAGCGACAAAAATTTTTCCGCCATATTGAAGTACGTTTCCAATGATTCGAAAAATATATATTTAAAAATAAGCAGCCGGTAACAAAGAACGAGGGGCCAAGTGATACCTCATGGGGAGAGCCCGGGCACCTGGGCCACTCCCGAAGTCCTGGGGCCACTGGCCATTGATATTCCTTTGAGGAGGAGAGACGGTTCGCAGATATCCGATTGGTTTGTGAGAAGCGTATAGGTTTAGGTTAACCAAATTTTAAAGACAGAAACAAATAACGAAATGCAAGTTTATTTTATTATTTTTTTTTCACCTTTTGTGGAAAGAACACATTTTAAAGAGTAAATGAATGTATCAAGAACATGGGCGTACACTTGTCCGAAAAGTTGGGGTAGTGTTCAAAATATTTCAAGTAATCTCGGTGAGTGTACTTACTTTTCATTAAAAAAATTCCATAATTACTTTAATTCTTACTGATGTTCTTTAGTTGCATGAATGAAACATTTTTTGTTCTTGTTTCATTCAGATAATTAAAGAGCATAAATGCCTGAATTGCAGGGCAAAAGTATAATTGAAAACTGCGAGCATTGTACTGGGGATAACATTGAAAAGGTCATCGAACGGAGAGTTGAATGTCATGCTATGAAGTCCACTCTGGGTCTGCAGATTGCGTAAGACATCCGGAGCCAACAAGGAGGATTACGAAGGGTGCATGCCAGAAAGCGGAAGCTCAAGTCTCGGACCATGCCCTGTCCATAAACGTCATCCTGCAAATCCCGTTGTCATGGGATGACATCACAACATTTGGTGTGATGATGGAAATAGCCTCTTAATGATGCATTTGGTATTACAAAATTGTAGTACTCAATGAAATTTAGTTTAAATTGTAGAAATAATAAACTCTTGAAATAGAAAGAATTGTATGTTGGGTAGCAAATTAAAGCCAATCGTTGCTCTCGTGGCGCAATAGTCTAGGTGTTGTCTTCTAACCTTTCGTTTGCGATAGGTTCAGGTTCGAATCCCGATTAGGTGTGGATGTTTTGTTTGTCTTATGGCACCAGTTCTCTCCTTTCCCTGGAACCAGTGGCCCTAAATTAGGGACAGGCGACTGCTTGTAACCCTTAGAGTTGATGATGGTGCGTTAAACCCCCAAACAAAAAATCATAGACAGTCACTACTTAAAGAAAAGTTGAGAAGGACACGAACCCACTTTTCCCCATACCATTCTATACGCTCATGATCAAGAATGTGTGACTCAAAAAAAGAAATATTTTCAACATTTGATGTACACCGTTGAGTTGCGATATACAGCCACCGAAGCGTTGCTATATTATATAGGTGTATGGTTTTACATGATTTGTAGAAACGAATGAATTTTAATTAATCACTCATAATCAAATCACTTCCGGAGTAAAAACACTCAAAAACTGCAGTTTTGACGTTCTCGTAAATCAAATGCAGCATTTTAGTAAAAGAAGTTAAGCAGCTCTTCCTTTTAAGGACGGACCGATACGCTCCATTGGAGCCCATGTTAAATAGTGCTTGTTTAGGTAAATTTTTTCTCAAAAGCTATCCAATATTTTTTTAACAAAAATTTTGCCAGTTATTTATTGGAAACTTGTACACATTTTAACCAGAGCTTTTATTATTATTTTGATTTTTTGAAAATTTACACATTTTTAATGTGCATTTCATAATTTTACCCTAGAAACGACACATTTTTATTTTTAATAATTTTAAAAAATTAGATACTTTTAATTCGTCTTGTCTGTTTATACAAATACATCGTATGTATATGTGGTAAAGATATCAAATTGAAATCTTTGATGGATTCTGAGAAAATGTACCTAAACACTGGAAAAATAAGTTTTGAGATAAACGCGTTTAAAGTAAAAAATGACAACTTTCATACCTGTAAGCATTTATTTAATAATTTTCAGCAGAGTAAGAAGGTTCATTTGGACCTTCTTCTCCCAGAAAATCATTTTCTAACATTGTTTTTCTTTTATTTCTTTTTTGGCGGGCTTTTTTTTTTTTTTTTTCCAATTTCATCCATTTTTCGTTGTGCTATCGAGACGCGTAAAATGTCAAGATTTAATGACCTGTACACAATTTGTTCCGGCAGTCTTCAAAACATAACATCTTACAATGTTTCCTTTATTGAAGCTGGCAACAGCTTCGTGTACACCAAATGTCAGTGGTTTGAGCGAAAGAAATACGGTTTTCGGTAGTCGAGACCAGATTTCATTGTTTACTGACGCATTACGATTTTGAGTTTTCCCATTGGTACATTTTTTAAAGAGATCTGGATTTGCCAAATCCCTAAAAATTGGCTTAATTTCAGCCATTTTTACGGGTGAAATATGAAGAGAGTGCTGTGGTCATAGCCCATTCGATAAGCTTCAGAGACACGGTACTTACACCAACTTTCTATGCCTTCCGGACACAAACAATGTCAAAATTTTTTGAAAACATAATTTTGTGAATTTTTTTTTTAAATACTTGTAGTGCTCGGCATTTCTTATGCAGTAGTACATCGTTGTATAGGTAGGATTCCAAACTTTCAGAAAAGTTTATAAAAGCAAAATGTGATTTTTCGTCAATTATAGAGTACCGTCCCCCTTAAGAGAGAATGATTGTGCAGGCATTCGTACAAAAGTTAAATATTTGCACTGTCAAAGTGTACGTTCACAAGAATGGGTAAACGGGTACAGTTGGAAATATTGTCTACATTATGCTGACGACATTTAAGTGAATTTTTTTTTTTTTGGGGGGGGGGGGGGTTAACGACGACCACCGTGAGCAACTCAATAGGCTTTTTCTTTTTCTTTTTTTTTTTTTATTTTTGGTTGGAGGTTTAGCGACGACCACCATGAGCAACTCAATGTGCTATAAGCAGTCGTCCGTTTCTAATTTAGGGTCACTGGCTCCAGGGAAGGGAGAGAGCCAGTGCCGAAAAACAAACACAACATCCGTACCTCACGTGATTCGAACCAGGACCCATCTCTAACGAATGGTCATAAGCCAGCGCATAGACCACTGCGCCACCTGGGCGGCATATTAATGTGATACTATACTGGAAAAGAGATGTCAACATGAGATTCAATCACTTAGTGATGCTAAATGTATACGTAAGGGATTCAAGGGTTACCTGGATATATTCATTCGCTGCTCAGACTGTGTGCTGTGCAGACGTATGTTTCATTGCTCGTTGGTACAATGTTGCTGCATAAGTAAATTAACCCTTAAACGACCATAACGCCCGAAACTCCCTTTCATTCAAACTACCACGACCGAACGAAAACGCACATAGTGAGTGCGATTTCCTACGCCCACCTGTTCTTTGATTTCACACGGCCTCTACGCAATTAGCAGAAGTCTCTGGGAAACTAGAAGTTTTGATCCGTAAATTTATTGGTGTAAAAATAAATATACAAACAACGCCGAGCTTTGCTCGTCTACCGGAGGACTTTCTCAAGGTTCTTAACAATAGCGTAAATACAATGGAGAAATACACAACAAAATTCATTGACGTGTTTACAGTTTTTGAAAAATTTCAGCGCGCGCCAACGCGTTTAGGTATCTCCCGTGCGTCACGAATTACATATAAATGAAATATTAAATTACACATAATTTATCTGAAGTTGCGGCGTACGTATGGCAACTCGTATGATGCATTCTCGTTGCAGACATTAGGTCTCGTCAGGATCTGGATAGATTCTCTCACAGCAGCTTCTTTTTGGGTTTTGTATTTGGATATATACATTTTGCCTCTTGCCAAACTGGTATGGCTGCTTTGAATAAGACCTCTCTAGCAAGGGCAGTAGTCTGCTTTTCATGTTTTATATTCCTGCCATGCTACTCAATTCTGGTCCTTATTGATCGCTTAGTCAATCCTACATAATACTTTACTGTTTTATTCTCATAACGCAGAGGAATAGCATAGATTCCTGCGCAGCCTACCATGTCGTTTTCCATTCTATTTGTTAAAGTTGCGCCAACAGATTTTGGAGACTTTGTGCCAACCTCCACCTCAATATTCCTGAGCAAGTTCTTGAAAAAATAGGAAAACCCTGGTGGGTACGGAATAGCATCTACGTATTTGGGCTTACTCTTATTTTGTACTGCTTTCATGGCGCTCTGCTCATGTTTTAGTATACCACACATTATTCCGTAGTTATATCCTGCAGATATACCTTGCCTTATAATATTTGAAATTTCTTCTTCTTTCTCTTCTGCCTTAGAGCATATATAGTGTACGCTCTTCTAAATCTTGATCTGAAGTTTGCTGTTTTGTATGTCATAGGAGAAAAAGAGTTAGCGCGGACGAATTCTCAATAAGAAAAGTAATGTCGAGAATTAATAAAAGCCAACAGTCATGTGAGCGATCAGCCAGCTAGGAAATAATGATGAAACTTAATGGAAATGAAGAAATGAATGCCATTTATTTGAATGGTGTTCCCGAGTCGTTTAACTCATGGCAAATCGTTCGTCGTGAACGATGAATGGTTGTAGATCTCGCGCTCTTTTGGCAGTTTGCCAAGCTGTAGCCTTGAAAGCGCAACACGGGATTCCTGCAGTGAATGAGGGCCGCGGGTGGCCTAGTGGTCAACGTTCGTGACTGCCACGGAGAAGACCTCGGTTTCGATCCCAGACAGATACGAACGCTCAAACCCCTAAATATCCACCGTGCGTCGGATGGGCACGTTAAGCCGTCGGGCCCCGGGTACTGGCCCCCCGGTAATAAATAAGTGCGTCTTCCTCCCCTTTCCTACCTTGCTTCCGTGTCACTTTCCTATCGGTACTCTAGCCCAAATCTCCTAGCTTCCGATTTCTAAGGGTTGTTTAAGACCTGGGGTCAGACACTCCCTTCTTAAAATCCTCTACATATGATCTGATCTGCAGTGAGTGATTTACTCAGTGAGCGAAGTGACAACCTGGAAATTGGATCATTCGTGAATGACTCTTTTTCGTGAATGATGCATGAACACACAAGAAAGAATTATTTTTATATCATCCCTAAAATATACAAACGATGAACATCATGAGCGCAGTTCTTGATTAACTATTAATATGAACATAGGCGTAGCGTGACCAAACCAGGGGGGGGGGCACGAAAACTGTAAACTGTTTTAAGGGGCGGCAATTCTTGAAAACCGTTTCTCCGTAAATGTCACAATATTTGGACCTTTTTGAGTGCATAGTTCAGCGTATTTTTCACATGACGCTAAGTTTTCTGAAAATAAAAGTCCTCTCTTTCATTGTAAATTATTTTAAATATCACAGATCTTTTTTCTGATACATGAATAATGTTATACAATGACTTCTGTACATTGATAGCATTTTGCCGCGGTTTTACGTCCTCACAAAAACAAATCACAGCGAAATCTGAAAATTGAGTATAACAGCGTGTATGTGTGTGTTTATAAAGTTCTTGGTTTTTTTCTTTGAACTCCGTAGCAACGCAGCTAGGGCTCCCATTCATATTTGCAGCCCCATCGTAGGCCAACTAGGCAGCATGGTAATTAACACATCAATTACCACAAGGCCAACTAGGCCGCGGCCTATTGGCCCCGGGCTCTAGGCATTGTATATAGGCCAACTAGGCATATAATGTGTGTATGTGTGATCGCCCCTTCCCCCTCCCCCTCTCAGATTTTGAAGCCCAGCAATCTGATACTTAGGGTGCCTGTCCTGTGGCCATCCATCGCTTACGGCCATTCTCTCTAAACATTGTTCAAAACGCGTCTGCTCAATTGCACACACCATGGCAGAAGGTATTACTGGCTGCTTTTCCCAGACAGGGTTCAGAATGCGCTTTTTTTTTTTTTTTTTCCAAGTTAAGTTGTAAAACCCGAAAGGATAAAAATATTGAGTTCCCGGGTTGTGCAGCCCGAATGAAACGTTTCGATCGCAAAGTGCAGCATATTTAAGAGGTTTTTTTTTGTTGTTATTGTTTTTTTTTTTAAAAGGAGTGTACTCGTTTATGATAATGCGTAATGTAACCGTATGAATCCTAACTTCTTATTCGCTCCACTTGTCCATTGCTCGTGATCTAAATATATTTCACGCTATAACAGCAACGAAGTTTTCTTGGAATATTTGGTTAATTTTCTTTTTCAGAAATACAATGAATAAAATTCACGTTGAAATAGAAAACAGATAACCATTTCGGCCCCCCTCCCCACGAGAGTATTTAAAGGATATCTGCATATTGGGTTTCTAATTGCTACCGAAAGAGGTCAGTATAACGAGATGTTAAATTTAGATCTACCAGACAAAATAAAAATAGTACATCAGAATTCAAGACTCGCCGGTTATCGATCATTTCTAGCGAATGAAATATGAATGAAAATCTAAGGTGAACTTCGAGACCGAGAGATTTATGTTATTTATGCAGAGCACATCATATATAAAAAGCTCCTCTTCAAAAAAAATAAAAAAATAAAAATTGGAGGAAGACTGTCCCCAATTTCAACCCGATTTGTTAAAGTTCTTCCTTTAGATGACCCTGTTTCAAAGTTTGAGGAATAATGGATATGAAATAAGAAAACATGGAGAAATTGCATCTACTTTCCCTAATAATTAAAGCCTAATTAAAATTTTCATGACTGGCATAGACTCCATTTTGTGAACTTTTTCTTTTCTCCATTTCGCACACTTTTAAAGCTGTCTAATCTAATTATAATGCAATAACTTGTTAATGATCATAAAGCCGAGCGAAGAATTGAGTCAGTTAATTGGCTGCATTTCCGAAAAAAACTCTGCGAAGATATTGAAGATCTTAAGCTAATGGGTCATTTTCTGCGGTGCTAATTGTCATTTTCTTGGAGAGATCAGTGCTTTATATTTTAAAATATATTCTAGGCGTGGCATGTATTAGTATTCTGGGCCACAGGTGTGGCTCATATTAGCATTCCCGAGGTGTTAAATGTTTCAATCAGGTATAGCAATCATGTTGTCTGTGGTTTATCTATTACTTTTGCTGTGTACATTGAGGTTTGGTTGTCTGAGCATAAATGAAATATTCGTCATTTTATTCTCTAGGATGACAATTAATCTACGAACCTTGATTTTGAGGCCATTGTGCTGCGTTCAGCGTGCCAAAATTTATAGGTCACCATTTGATCTGGCTCAGGAAACGAAAACGTTTAGAACCTGATCACGCAAGATGCATTGCCCGGGCTTGGCGCCTTACAATTTATTTCTCCCTTATATCGAGTCCCTCCGTTCATTTACCGCGCCTCCTGCATGGGCCTGGCGGCCGGGCAGGGCCCTTTGTTTTTCATCAATTAATTAAAACGGGCCGGGCATGTACTGGTAATTTTAGCATTTTGCTCCTGCATTAATCTCTCTATTCTAAAAAAAAAGTAACTACCGCCGCTGTTTTAGAAATTTCGCGACACTCTTGCTTTACTAGCTCGCAGCGCAAAACGTATTGAACACAAAAATACGAAATTTACATCGTTTGTAGAAAATTGTTTGGAGAACAAGCTGAAATAAACCGTTTTTCGGTTCTGGCGATACTTCAAGAGCTATTGTATTTCAAAGTTAAGGTAAGCAAAAAAGTGCTATCAGGTCGCGTTCCGGACACACTAACAGCAACAGAACCACGAAACTTTGTAGGCATGTAGTGCCATGACTGAATTTTTGCACCTCGTCGCCCTTTTTTGAATCCCGATTTAGTTTACGAGATATTAAATTTCTAAATTTCACAAAATTCTCTATTTCGCAATGGGATCCCTTAAAAAAAACGGATATATGACAGACTATAAATCATAACGCTTTGCAATGTTTGCAGCATAAACTTACAACTATCATCCCTTTTTTACAAAAAAATAATTAAGAAAAAGTAATTTTCTGATTTTTAGGCATTTTTTAAAGACGCAAAGGAAAGAAACGAACGGCTCGTCTGTCTTCACGATAACCACAAAGGAACGTTCTGGTCCCGTGACCTGCTGCCATGGTGACGCAGAGAATTTGTTATGCATATGCTTTGTTGGTAAAGCTATCTCAGTTGTTTAAGGTGGACATCAAGTAATTTTGCTTCCTATACTTCCAATGGAAAAATTTTTGTACACATTTTATTCACAATGAATGCGTTCCCAAGGATGGAAATTTGAACATCGATTAAAATAACTTCATTTTATAACTTGGAATACTTAATATTTTCTAAAACATAACCATAAGTAGGCAATCCAACATTTGTTTGTCTACTGACGTCATCAAAGTACAGGTCGCGCCATCTTTTTTCTGGACAATTAATGCGTTCCCAAGGATGAAAATTTGAACATCGATTAAAATAGCTTCATTTTATAACTTGGAATACTTAATATTTTCTAAAACAATAATTATGCAAATCCAACATTTGTTTGTCTACTGACATCATCAAAGTACAGATCGCGCCATCTTTTTTCTGGTTCCAACACCACCAAAAGAGAAGTTATTGATTTTTAATATAATTATGGTTATGTTTTAGAAAATATTAAGTATTCCAAGTTATAATATGAAGTTATTTAAATCGATGTTCAAATTTTCATTCTTGGGAACACACTAATTGTGAAGGAAATGTGTACCAAAGTTTTTCCATTGGAAGTATAGGAAGCAAAATTACTTGACGTCCACCTTAACGGTTTAACATAACGGTTTACGGTTTACGGAAATCCATTTTGGACCGCTTTTGTTTTCCTTTGTGGTAAATTTAATAAGTGCTATAAGTTAAGAACAAAAGTCCGACCTTCCAAAAATTAACGACAGTAAAAAAACCTCTGAAACTTCGGAATAACAAGCCTTATTTGCTTAGACATGCAATAAAAATTGAAATTTATATGAATTTTCCAGTTTTTATTTCATGTGATATACTCGGAGATCGGGCTTCAGGGCCCGAGCGCTACTCTGGAAACGAGCGTAGCGAGCCTAGAGGCGCAGCCTGTAATTAAAAAAAAAAAAATTGGCGTTTGCTCCTGAATTAACTAAAAAAAAAAAAATCGTCTCACAAAACGAAAGCTGTTAAATATTCAGATAGCGAAGTTTACTGAGTGAAACAAAAGACGCCATCCGCCACTCGATGCATTCATTAATTACAGCTCAAGCCGACAATCTGGGCTGTAAGATGAAACCTGATTTTTTTTTTTTTTAATTATAGGTTGAAATCAAATTCCTTTTTTCCTTCGTTGGCTTTAGCGACTGAAACACGTGGCTTTTTATCTTTTCCGTAAAATGCTTATGTAAACTGAGTTTTCAGCTTAACGAAACCAAAACCAGCTTCTGGCGCCATTCGTTGCTACAGCGGAGACGAGAAAGTTCGAAGTACTTGTTTACATATTTGTGAATCGAGGACTACCTTGTTTATATACTTAAGTGTAGAAGAGGAAATGTATTTACATTTGTAACAGAAGTACGTAGCCAGGTATAAAACTCATCTGTGAGAGGAATTCCTACGAGAAATGGCACGTCTTTCTGCCTGATGTTTTGTCTACCTTTTCTGAATCGCGGACAAGATAACAAAATAGAACAGGACTGGCGGGCCACATGAGAAAAAATAATAAGAATGCATGTAATTATTTTAGCGGTTTTCAACCCTAAAACTTTTGGGAAAAGAAACGATGCCTTTAATATGACATCTATGTTACAAAGAAGTCCGAAATAGGTACCTGATATTCCTGTATTTTTTAGTACTATTTAAAAATTTCAATTATATATGATAGTTTATCTCAATTGCTCAAAGCAGATTTGGAAGTTCAAAGTCCATGTACCCAAGATACCTGGATCTTCATTTCGAAAATGTGTTTTTTTTTCCATATTATAATTTCCTCTCGCGGGCCATTAAAAAGTGCTCTGGAGGCCACGGGTTGAAGACCCTGCTCTAAAGGAAGACTTGCGTTATTTGCAATAAGTGTCAGAGAACCAACATGAGAGCTTGAAGCGGGTCGGGTCGGGCCATTAACTGCAAATTCTGAACCAGGCCTGATTTCCAAATTAAGGCCCGTTCAAGGCTCCTACGTCCTTCTCTCCGCTACGGAATTCCATACCTCCTTTCTCTCATTCTCCAAACAGCGAAGCTGCTGCCTCCAGATAATCTTTCTCGCTGTGGTCTCCATCGCCTTCCACTAACAAAGACTACACCTCTCCCGGGCGTATAGCCCAATTATAAAACCGGAGACTGACCGTCCCGTATGAAGAAACATTTGAATGCCTCGCAGAGAAAACTTCATTCACTTCCAGAACTGTTGGTGCTCAGAACAATAAAATGCAGCCCACAACGGCCAAGTAGAGCTGAGACGGGCTTAGCCCAAATCCGAAAGCCCGAAGCAGAGCCCAGGCCCGAATTGGGCTCGGGCTGTAGAATATTTACTGCCTTTCGGGCTCGGGCGGGCTCGGTCTCTTAGAGAGAGGGACAGGAAGATAATTTTTTTATATAAAAATGTGATTTTATATGATTTAGCAAATGAGACACTTTATAGTTGGTAAAGGGAATGCTTCGACAATTGGTTCTAGTTGGGAAGCGAGCATTCGAGATGTCTATTTATTCGGGGCTTGAGTAGAAAATGCCATAGGCCGCGCATTAGTGTGTTCCTGCAGAGAAGAAAAAGCTTTTTCAAGAACTATAGACATTGGATAATTGATTGCTTGCCGACGATAATTTACCCCCAATCTCCAAGCAGTAGCTCCCTGCTAATTCTATTTAGCAACGTACATATTGCAGAAAATTATGGCGCGATAATGTATTAGCATTATTTGAGCAACATACAATTGCAGCACCGCCCGATCATATCGGATATCCGGCAGTCCGAAGTACTTCAGGGGGAAACGAACTATCCAAGAAAATCGTACAGTAACGCTATAAAAATAGATAAGAGGTCCCTTCCCCATTCGCCCATTTGAGAAATACATTGGTTAATTGCAGGAGGAAGAGAGACTGGAAGTGTGGAAAAGCAGATGTTTTTTATTAATGGTTGAACAGGTTAGCCAATTTTCGGGCTCCTTCGGGCCCGGGCTCTATCTTGCAATATAAAACTCAGGCTCGGGCTGATATACCACGGGCTTGGGCTCCAAAAATTGAGCCCGAACTCAGCTCCGCGGCCAAGACCACCTGCAATGCGACAACGGAGCCCCTTAAGCAAATGTAATTCCTAAACACAGCTTGCGAACATTTACTTGTCCTCTACTACCCAGAGCAATAAAATGGATCACACAACGGGCAAGACCTTCCACAATGCGACAAGAAACAGCCTGTTAAGCAAAGCTAATTCCTAAACACAGCTTGCTAACATTTTACTTGTCTTATACTTCCCAGAGCAATAAAATGCAACCCACGGCGGACAAGGCCACCTACGATGCGACAACGAGGAGCCTGTTAAGCAAGTGTAGTTCCTAAACACAGCTTGCAAACATTTTACTTGTCTTCTACTGCCCAGAACAATAAAACGCAGCGCACAACGGGAAAGACCAACTACAATGCGACAACAAAGAGCTCGTTAAGCAAAGGTAATTCCTAAACGCAGCTTGCGAAAAAATTCTTGTCTTCTGCTATATTACATCAAAACTATGAGCATGAAATTTAAAACAAGTCGTCTATCGTTATTTAGTTATTTAAAATTTAGGAAAACTGGGCAATTGGGTGATGCATACGCAAAAAAAAAAAAAAAAAAAAAAAAAAAAAAAAATCAGTGTACAAGAAATTTTCGGGGCCGAAAATGCCCCATTGCACATTCCTGGGTACGTCGAGGTAGAAACCAACGCCTCTGACCACTCGAGCACCGGGACGCCGCTCGCGGTGGTTATAAAGTCATACTGTATAAGGCTGCTGGCGAGGGGGGATGCAGACTCCTCCTTTTAAACAAGTTTATTTGCTACTAATACTTCCAATAATGGTGCCCTGTCCCGCATCTCAATATTTCCTGGAACACGGAAATCTCTGTAAGGTGAAATCGGTACGAAACCTTCCCGGAAAACAGTGCATTAGCTGGGAACAAATTAAAATTAAATTGCGTGTTTTCCAACTCAGAAATTGTTAATTTCTGATTCGCGGGTAATATGCATTTATGAAACTTATTATCGCAGTGAACATGATCACGTGAACAGATGTACTGCTTGCTGCCTATACTTCTGTCCGATGCGTCCAAGGATTTGCACGCGATACGTTACACTGGTGGAAAGGAGATACAGGAGAAATTAGAATGCTAGCTTCCCAGATTTTCCTTTTTGTCCAGAAATTTTGAGTTCAGAAACTGATTTTAAATACAATATTCAGCTGAAGTATAGCATGCAGAAGTGCTAACGCATAGTTTTAGAATGTGCACATTTATTTACCAGCTCTTTTGGACTCTCGTTTTCTACTTTAGCTACTGCTTTAGACATTTTTATTTTTTTAGCCACTTTCAAACTTACGTAGGAGTAATATCTACTTGCAAGAATAATTTATAGCTATGGCTATGGCTCTTCATTAGCTAGCAGAAAACGCCTTTCATTAAGAATTTCAAAAGTAACTATAACTTCGTCTTTTCACAGTTGTTGAAAATAATTGTGTTGTGCAAAATGTAATGAGTTAATGAGTAGTGCTACTGTTTACCAAAAAGTGTACCATAGTACTTTAAGAAGCAGTGTGTTAATGCGTTTTTCATTCTTTTTGCTCCATCTGAAGTATGCTTTCATAAAATTGAGAAGCCACTATCTCATTTTAGGCATATTCACATTGTAGAAGCTAAATAATCGGCAATGAGGATCTCCTGCGTCTGGATTGGTAATCTTTCAAAAGCTGGACGCACTCTATTTTGAGAATATTTTCGAACAAATTCCGTTCTTTTTGATGATTTTATTTATTTCTTGCATTAATGGTTGCGGGAAATTTGTTATGTAGCCATTGGAATAGTGTTTTATTTTTAACTTTTCCTCATATCCAACATCGGGATAAATCGATGCTTCTTCAAAGTCACGCCAAGCTGTGTTTTTTTATTTGTTTGTTTGTTTTCGGGGAGGGCGGAGGGATTATCTACCATCATGGGTAATGTTTTTTTTTTTTTTTTTTCGGCGGAGGGATTATCTACTATCATGTGTAATGTTTTTTTTCCGGGGAGGGCGGAGGGATTATCTACCATCATGGGTAATGTTTTTTTTTTCAGGGAGGGCAGACGGATTCTCTACCATCATGAGAAATGTTCTTTTTTTTTTTTTTTTTTTCGGGCAGGGCAGAGGGATTATCTACCATGATGAGCAATGTTTTTTTTTTTTTTTTCAGGGAGGACTATTTGCCATCATAGGTAATGTTTTTTTTTCGGGAGGGCGGAGGGATTATCTACCATCATTAGCAACTCCGATGTCTATAAGAAGTCACCCATCCCTATTTTAGGGCCGGGCCACTGATGGCCTGGTGGTCAGCTACAGAAAAGTCTCGGGGTCGATCCCAGGCAAAAACGAACGTACGAAGCACTAAATATCCGCTGTGCGTCGGATGGGAGAGTTAAGAGGTCGGAACACGAGTACGCGCCTTCCGGTTTTAAATAAGGGCGTCTTCCTCCCCCTTTCTATCTCGCTTTGGTGCGACTTTCCTGTCGGGCACTCTAGCCTAAATCACTTACCTTCCTACTTTTAAGGGTTGTTTAAGACTTAGATTTGGACACTTCATTCCTGAAATCCTCTACGTAAATCTCTATTTTAGGGCCACTGTTCCCAGGAAAGAGGAGACGTCAGCGTCGTAACACATGCACATCACCCATGCCTTATTTGGGACTTAGACCGGGATCCATCTTAGACGAGAGTTCGGAAACGACCACCATGAGCAACTCTGAAGGCTGTAAGCAGTCCCCTTCCCTGATCAAGAGCCACTGGTTCCAGGGAGGAGCCAAAGCCGTAGCATATGCACCGCACCTCATCCTGACCCATCACTGGAGAGAGTTTGAAACGACTGGCATGAACAAGGGCTGTAACGTGGCCTTCGAGAAGAGGAGGCCATGAAATTTTATTAAGTGACGTCACACTATCCGTCAGGTCCAGATGTATTCATTTAAAAATTATTTTTCAAAGAGAATAGCTTGAAAAATAATGTGGTGTATCTGTTTTACTCAATTATTGTTTATCTGGAGTCAAAGGACAGTAGAAATATATAATTTGCATAGCCTTTTCCTTCTGATCTCTTTTAATTTCATAAAAAACAGAATTGCCTGAGGAAGATTAAAACATTTCACAGTAACCGCTTTTTACTTTGAAAAAGAAATTTTAAATAAATGTGACTATACTTGACGGAAGGTCTGATGTCACTTGATTAAGTGTCATGGCCTTCTCTTCCCGAAAGCCACTGTTATAAACAGTCACCCGTCTCTAATTTGGGGCCACTGGTTTCAAGGAGGGAGGAGCCAGCTCCGTAATGCAAACATACCATCCCACACCTCATCTGAAACTCGAACCCGAGCCTAGCTCGGGAGATTAGCCAGAGTCTCTGGCCATTTAGTCACCGGGGCTGCCAGATGCGTAAGTGCTTATTCTCAAAAAGTCTGCATACGACGTCATTGAAAAAACCAAACCAAACAAACAAACAAAAAAAAACAAACGAAGAGTATACATTTTTACTTGCTCTAGAATAAATATTTTACCTTGTTTTACATTTTTACTTTTTTTTTTTCTTTCGGGTTCCGATGACATTTGACCTTCATGTATTGTCATCGCTCTTTCTCTCAACCAGCAAATGCAGAAGTTCAAAAATAACACGAATGAAATATTGGAGATTAGCATTTTGCTTCGAAAATCTCCGTTGCGTAATGGTGATGACCAGCGATCCGTATAAAACGACTTCTTTCTCAAAAAGAAAGAAAAGAATAAAAGCCATACTTTTGGTCATTATGGTTTTCGATTGTTTGGTCGGGCCATCCACTTCCAAGGGTTTGGAGAGGAATGGAATGGGAGGGAGGGGGGGGCAGTGCGAGAGTTGGCGATGCTTGAAAATGCCAGCGTGAATTTGGGCATTTTATGCTCCCGATTAAGGTCATTATAGGTTCAGGAATGACGAGTGCATGATTAAATCATACGACTTTATTAAAGAACTAATAGTTCGGGTCATTGCCGATTCTCTGTCGTTTTTGTTGTGTTCATCCATCACTTTTTAAAAAAAACATTCTTGGTTATGACGAAGGGTCGATTCTGGCTGGACAGGTCCCCTTCCTTTCCTGTGAATGGCGAATCGCTTGTTTTCCCACCCAAGAGTCAGGATATAAAGGGCAATGTCTCATGTTGCTGCTGCGGTCATCATCAGATAAATGACTCTACTCTCCCATCGGCTGGCCTTCCGTGTGAAGGGTTCCCTATTTAGACACTACGATGGCGTTTAGTCTCCTATTAGTGCTGCTTTATGTTCACTGGGGCTCGCTCCACAACTTGTGATGACATCCTAATTGCCGCTAAACCCTCCTCCCTTTTTTTTTCCTCCCTCCACTTTCCATTCTCCCCGTCCCTCTCTCTTCTCTCTTCCTCCTTTGTTTTAGTCGTAACTGAGAGGTGGTGACGACAAAGATGACGTCAGAGCGTGTGAAAGGCTATTTTTGTTTCTTTTATTCGTTATTTTTTGTCTTTTATTTTGCTCAATGATGTCTGACTGGTTGTAAAACTGAAAGGATGAGGAGGAAATATGGAAAGCAATCTGCCGACGAAACTCCAGCCGGCTCCCCAACAACCCCTGAATTTCCGGATAATTCAATCCTCTACTATTCCAGAATTTTATCATTTCACGAAACGCATAGTTTCAAGTTAATGAAATCGTTTTTATTTCACAACTAGCAGGGGTACCCGGTATTTCCCGGGTAAATATTACTATTCGTGGAATCACCAAGTTCAACGGGTGAAAGTTAATGAATGAAAAAGACATTCCTGTAATTTTCTAGTAAATATATTTTAATTCATTTAGGTTATTGCTTTTTGGTAAACAATATTTTTGGTTTTTCCATTGGGAGTAAAAATGTAGAGATTTTTAGGATTGCCAACCGTTGAGCAGGCGACGTAGAGTTGTCCGTGTGAAAAGCAGGGTTCCTCCAAATTAATGCCAGCCACTGGCTGATGCAGTAATATTTCTGCAAAAAAAGGGGGCGAGGGCAGCCGGGATGGCTGCAAATGTGGAAAAAAAAATTATTCAGTTAATTTACTTTTACGAAATAAAAAAGAATGGAAGAAGAATGGAAATACTTACCTTCGAGGATTCATCTATAGACTGTCGTACATCTGGCGTGCGCTTCTGAGAATCCCACGACAGTGAAATGCAATGTGTCATGTCGCGTGCATGCGACTTGACATTGGCATTGATTATCATTTTGTTTACCGTTTTGAATTTTGAATATCTGGAACTCTCTATTTACATTGCATTGTATTTCTGCCTGATAAAGCCGGCCTTTGGTGGTGAAAGTTAACGTTTATTCATTTGTGTTTTTAATGCACCGTTCAACGGAAATTTTTGCACTTTATTGTTATCTACGGTCTCTAACTTAGACCGTAGATCGGGTATTAGAGTGCTGAATTGTGTTGCAGTTCTTAAAAGTAAAAAATGAAATGTTTTACGAAAACTTTGTATGGGGGGGGGCCTTGACCCCGGGCACCGCCCCCTTCCAAAAACAATTTATACGGTCTAACTTAGAGTTCCATGAGATAGTATACCAAATTTGGTGGTTCTAAATTGAAAACTGTAGATTTGTATAGCGGGCATACAAACAAACAAACATTCGATTTTATATAGAGAGATTTGAAAGGTTATTCAGTGAAAAAGCGTCCTGATCTCGTATTTGAAAGTATTCAATACTCAGTTCATGTTCAGCCCTTTAGTTATGGAACTACAATAGGATGAAAACTGTCACACATAATTTTTTAACAAAATATTTTGTAGTGGAACGAAAATAAGCAAAGAAAGGAAGTTCGTAGGGAGAAGTTGAGCAGGAGCTCTTCGTGATATTAATTGCAGGAATGTGAAAAATCATAGATGCACTGCATTTTTTTTAACAATTAATATTATGTTCCACAAATCGGAGTCTATAGTCTTTGTGATGATTATATATATTAAGGAAATACAACGTTTCTCACAAATATTTTGTTTTTCAAGTCGATCAAGGTTTCGTTGGGCTCTGGCGTAGCTTCATCAGGACCGATGGCACGTAAATATTCTAATCGCATATGACATCATCAACAGTGTTACAGTACGGGTTTTAATTAGTTGTTTCGCTTGATAGAAAAGGTGTGGATGCTATGTCGTTAACAAGTTGCGAAAAATTATGAGATATATGGAAAATTTCCAAAATATCAGGTTTGGTGGTTGAATCCGGCTTGTCGATTAGTTTCTCTTCTTCAAATAGAAATTTACGATCAGTTTCGTAACAGCATTTAGCCATAGATGGCTTATTTAGGTAATAAATAACTCTTATAATTGAAAAATTATTTAATAAATAACTCATTCATAGGTAATAAATAACTCCGCAAATTTCATTCATATGTATAAATAACTGTAATAACAACTCTGGATTTCCTTACAAGCGAAGATCTGATCCAGCCGTCTAAAAACGCAAAGCCATGAAATTCGAGGAATTAGTTCTCTCTTTCAGTGACGTAACGCGGAAACCAAAGCTTCCGATTGGTTTTCAACTCTGTCGTGAATTTCGTCAAATACGACCGGCGTTTCAGGCTGTGCAAAATGTGAGTGACGTCAGAAACGGAAGAAACTCCCCTCTCTAATTTCATGGCCGTGTGCTTTCTAGATGGCCTTGGTCTGACGAACAAACGCGACAGGGCATTGAAAGTAATCTAGTGAACAACGCTGTAACAGTATATGTAATATGATTCCATAAACACCTCGAATTTGTTGGCAAAAACGGAAAATATCTGATACTTGGTCGAACTTCCAACAATATGTAAAACCAAAAAAAGAAAACGGAATGCTGCTTCGTAGAAGTCCTTGAAGTACATTGTACTTATTTTCGAAGTGTCTTCTTTCTTTCCTCTTTTTTTTTCGGATTAGGGTTGTGCACAGACATTCAAAGCGATCATTTTGTGGAACATGCTTTCTTATTCATGTTATCTAGTCTACCACTGAATAATCAGCGATAGAGGAAACCGAATCAATTGCAATCTTTGTAACATAATACTACACGCTCATCTTTAAAGTTTCACTGGATGGAAAATAAGCATTGAATGTAAGCTGGATGAAAAGTAAACTTTAAAATAAAGTAGGTCTTGCCGTAACTGCAAAGACGTTTTATGATAATTTAGAACCACTACTTGCTTTCAGTGGACGGAGAACTGCAGTACAATCCATTTCAACGAAATTTAATTATATGTTAGTTTCTCCTAGCAAATATCATCATTGCAAGGCCTTTGCGCTTGAATCTGTGTTGAGGCAGTTTTTTTGTTGTTGTTTTTTTGCAGAAGGTGTAAAATTGGGCTATTTAATTTTCTGCGGGGAAAAAAACGTTATTTTTTTTTGTTCTTTTTTACACTTTGCTGAGCGGATAAATAGTTCGTTCTAAGACACCCATAGCTACAGGTGATGCGTTGCTAAGAAGTTGTGAGAAATGTCCAAATAAATAATTGCTTGAAATCGTATGTTTTACCCAGTTTATAATTTCAAATTCTGGTAATTAGGCATTTGTTTGCTCACTGTAATTCCCGAAAGGTAATTTTCATATTGTAAGCCCCTGTGAAAGCTCTGTTCCCGTAGGCACATATTTGGGGTTTTTCTTAGGAATTTTGATGCTCCTTAATGATATATCAGTGTTATTAATACCGGGGAAGGAAACCAGAATAAATATGTTTCGTCAGCTGAAGGCAAAGGAAAGGTTTCAGTAATTCCCTGTTCAATGTGTACATTTATTTTACTTTATCGCATCATACTCGATTTCTCGTTAACATGTAATTTTGTATATCTTTAACATAAACATCGGAAGGGTTTTCCTGATTAAATGGCATTCACCAGGATCCTGTCGAAAGAAAAGTTTGGTAACCCGTTCTCGAAAAGTTATATAAACAACACTTTGTGATATCCACAGATAAGACTGGTTTTCTAGCAAGCTGGAGACCTCGTTTTCTTCATCTTTATAATTTTTTCTTATGAGAAATGTTAAAACGGTGGAGCCTTGAACTCTCGCTACTACACTTCCTTAAATGCCAAAAAAGTGTATTTATATATAAACTTCGTGATGGTATCAGTTCGGGATGCCCCTTCAATTACCCTCAAAAGAGTACAAAGTTTTTAGCTCATTTTAAATTATTTATGTAACTGCCGATTTTCTCGCAGCCTTCGTGACCTTACTCGTATATCAGTTTGCTTTAAAATATCAAGAGGAATTGATAGGTTATGAGTCGAAAAACTCAAGAATATGGCGTGTGGTCAAGGTCAAAGTCAAAAGGATTGGCAACAAAGAGTTACATTTTGTTTAATCAGTAAATGTTTTAATATTATCTCTTTGGAATATTAACTAGTTCCTTTGCTAGCGTTGAGCTGTTTTTCTCCTCGGCTGTCAGCAAAAATTTCATATGAAAATTGATATTGTTTTTCAGATGTTACATGTTAAGAGCTTCGTTGTATAGAGCAGGAGCGGGAAACCCGCGGCCTTTTGAGTGAATCAAAATTTTTCAGGACAGATTCGTTTATTTTTATCAATATGTTTTTCTTCGTTTTTTATTATTTTTATTTTATCTTAAAATGACCCTATTTAAAATACCAGAGAGTGGAAGACTATTAAATGAAATAATGCTCCCCGACTGATGGCCACAATTGAAACCTTAGCAAGTGATAAGGGCTATTTTGACACTTGCTACGCTCGTGGTTTCGTTTTACGGCTGCTAAAGAACTGCAGATGGAATTGATTGAGCTCTGAGAAGATGACATTTTAAAGTCCTTATTTGACGCTAAGAAAGATCAATTTGAAATGCAGTATAATACCTACGCCTTCCGCACCATGCACGAAAAACGCTTTCTTGCTTTTCAACCACTTATTGCTGAGAATCTGCATTCTCTTACCTAAACCAAATCAAGATACACTTAAGGTCACAAATGACGATTATCCATCCAGAGGATCAGCTAAAGGTGCAGATCTCAATGTGGCAACTCAATATTTAAATACTTCCCAACAAAAAGCAGTCACAACAAAGTCGTTAAAAGGTTAGTTAACTTTAGAATTAACATTTTTTTCCCCATTTTTTGAAGTTAGTACACAGGAAAATTTTTACAAAATAATGTACATTTCAAAGTACACTATATTGGCAAAAGTCACTGGACACCTAGAAGAAAAACACAGTATAACATTTATTGACATACATTAGTACGGTGTCGGTCCACCTTTGTCCTTAATGCATACACTGACCTTTCGAGACATGCTTTCGACAAGGTTTTGGAACACAGCGATAGGTATGCGCTTCGATTCAGTACATAATGCTGCCGCTAACTGTTGCTTAGTAGTAGGCCTTGGTTCCAAACTTCTTATGCGGCGCTCTAATTCATCCCATAGGTGCTCTATGGGATTAAGATCAGGGCTCTGTACTGGCCAGTGCACACACGATACGGAATTATCGTCAAACCACGCCGTAACTGTCCTTGTTTTATGGCTGGTGCATTATCCTGCTGGTACCAACAAGGATCGGTTCCATAGTATTGCCACAGAGTTGGTAGAGTATAAATGTTCAGAGTATCGAGGTAGAAGTGCTGGTTAACAGGTTTGTCCACGATAACCAATGGGCCGGAACCATACCACGAAAAACACCCCCACACGAGTACACTGCCAGCTCCAAACTTGACAGTAGAAACAGTACACTGAGGTAAATAGCGTTCCCTGGCTGTTGCCATACCAACACACGGCCATCAGACTGATTGATCGTGTATCTGGATTCATCAGACCATAGGACCCGTTTCCATTGATCTATGGTCCACAATAAATGTTCTTTACACCATGCTAAACGACGAGTAACATTCCGAGTGGAGATGAAAGTCTTATGAGCAGCCGAACGACCACGGTAACCCATGGAATGAAGTTCTGTGCAGATGGTACGTGTACATACCGAAGTTTCAGCATTTGTACTCACCTGTACACTGAGGTCATGTGCCTCCGTCGATTAGCTGTAACGACTCTCCTGAGGCTTCGACGCCTTCTATCACTGATTTTCTTTGATCTGCCGTTACGTTTTGCTGCTTCAGGCATGCCATGTGTCTTCCACTTATTCAGTACATCCAAAATAGTTGACTTGGGCATGTTTAATCGCCTCTCGGTTTCTCTAACGGACAACGTACTAATACAACACCGAACAATCTTTCCTTTCTCAAAGTCAATTTTCTCCCACCGCGACATTTTCACTCAACCTCACAGTGCGATATGATCGCAGTCAGCTGCAGTCTTGTTTCTATACCGTTTGCAGATGTACCGCGCATCTTTAACAACGCAGCAGATCCACCATTCATTTGCTTTTGAAGGGGTGTCCGGTGACTTTTGTCAATATAGTGTATATCTAATTGACGTTTCTTGAATGCGTCCTTGTTAGATTATAGCTAACTTAATGCTGCCTTGTAACTGTAATCCATCATGTTTATTACAGCTAACTGTAATCCTACATGAAACCTTTGTAACCCTTTTTTTTCAACTAACTCTTTGTTGCCAATTTTTTTACTTTGACCTTGACCACACGCCACAGCTAAGCGGCCTTCCAACATGAAAAGGTTCTCTACCTTTGGTATAGATTATAGACTGTAACACAGACCTCCCCTTAGAAAGGAGTGGGTTGGACCGAGGTTTTGGGTGGATCTATCCTCAACCATATAGAGCAGAGATGTGTCATTCCCGAACGATTCGTTCGAAAAGAACGAATCAGCAAACAGAGTCATTGGCGAAAGAATCGTTTCTGAAAATAGTCGATTCCTCAAAAGAGCCGATTCCGTAAATGTATCAGTCAAAATTGCTTTTTACTAGACATCAAAATTTTGCCATGGTGTCTCGGTGAGGTTCATGTTCTTGTCAGAAAATCGTATCTTTATTCAGAAGTGTAAAAATGCAATAAATTACGTGAACGTTCCGAAACGAAATATATGAAAACCGAGAGAAAAAAGTTCCGTAAGAATTAAAAATTGTTTTTAATTCTTACGAAAAAAATATAAATCATCCACTAAACCAGAAACTGTCAAGTAACGAAAGGATCTGACTCAGAATCGATTCCCTAGACAGAAATCGTTCTCTAAACCGAACGAAACGAACGTATCTTTTTAGGGAGTCAAATCGAAAGAACGGATTCTTTCAAAAGAATCGGTTTAGCCATTTCTAATGTAGATAGCTTCTCGCTACAGTAAAAAAGAAAAATTAATGGACAAAAAATTGAAAAAAATGGGACGAAAAATTTCCAGAAATCTGTTACGGAGATTTTTAGGTTTCTGTAAGAATTAATTTCCAAGTAAGGAACGTAGATCACTTTTTCAGTCCGCAATGAGAAATTTCAACGGCACTTTCAAGAACGAAGCTCATCGCCAACGGTCATCTTTAAAACAGCAGCGTTTACCATTGAAAGGGAACTTAGTACGTTGATAAAGTGTTTAATGATTTTAAGGTTATATTGGCTTACTGAGCTATCAGTACATTGTGATCCGTAAAGCCCATCAAGAGGACTAAATGAGTTTATTGCTCTTGGGGGCGTCAGAGAAACACGAGAAAGAATAGTGAAGGTTCGGGAAAGAGAGGGTCACTCCAGAAAATAATTAGGAAACACAAGAAGGTTTGTGACAGAGGTCTGTCTCTAGTGGGAGCGGACGGTCTTCGAGAAAGCCGGCGCGAAAGAATTAAAATTACGTAGATTTGGAGTAGGTACGAGAGAGCGAATAAATAGAAAACAGAATAGTCAGCGAGAGGACAGAAAACTTTTAAGTAATAATTTACTAAGACCAATCCAGGACAACCTGCTTTACAAGTTTAAGCAAGTAATAAACTAATTGAAACTACAACTTTTTTTCATCTGTTCCTTCGTTGTAAATTTTCTGCAGCGAGCTTGCAATTAGGCTTAAATATCGAACCCGAACGAGAAGTATCAATCCTACCAACAACAAAAAACTAACAAATACAGGAAGAAAAAAGAAGAAAAGAGAAATGAAATATTTAGGGAATAAAGGAATGGAATCCGGTACCTAGTATTATAGTACCGTAATTGACTAAATAATGAAATGAGAAAAAAGCAAAATTCAAATTTGTTTTTCGCGATTGCTTACACAACACTGTAGTTAAATTTTAAGCATTTTTGTTTAAAAACCAGTAGAATATTCGAGAACAATTTGTAAGATTCGAGGGTACCCTGAAAATTGTAGGTCATTGTACGAAAGGTACTAAAATATTCCGAAAGTACCTACAAAAACCCTAACTCAGAACGTATTCTATGCAGCTCGAAAAATTTCTACCTGCAATGAACTTTTGATGAATTTAAGATAAGAACAATTTATTTTATCAAAACTCTGTAAATTAATCAGTTTAAAATTAGAATAAATGTTTATTTTCTTTTCGCGTTTGTGCTGACCTTAAACCCTCCCCCACATTTCTAGTGCAAAAAAAGGAACAAGTTGCCCCGAAAATGTATCTTGTTCTGGCCTCTCGCGGATACTAAGGGCGGCTTTAATTGTTAGAAAAACGAAATTTTCTAAAAATTTTAGATTTTAACTGAAACATTTTCTTTCGTTGTTTAAAATTCTGTAGACACAAATCGTAGTATACCTACACTTGACTAAATAAACTATAGGAACGGAAAGTGGGCGCTGGTCTTGGAACTATATGCCCCTCAATAAAAAATACTGGGGAAAAATTGCAAATCGAATATTTCAAAGTATTGAAAAAGTAATTATTGAGTTGTGACTGATGGGAGAAACAAATATATTATTCCCTATCAGAACTGGACTAAAGCACGAGTAGTAAGGTCGCCACTCTGGCGTAATAAGTGACGTCACGTTCACATCGTGACGTCATTTCCGGTACTTAAGTGGCGCCCTATTAAGTATGCTAAGCACCGAATACGAATGTTAATATTTTCTTCAATAGCTACCGAATAAAATTCAGTACTATTCCATCGTCATCAACCATTATTAATCCGCTGCTGGATGAAGGCCTCCCCAGATCGCTTCCGCAACTCTCTATCTTGAGACAGTCTCTTCCATAGTCTTCCGAATTTCATCTACCTATCTCCCACGTGGTTTTCTGCTATGTCTTTTCCTGTACTTTGGTATTTCAGTCGTGCAATGGCTGTTAGTTCTCCTAGCAATATATCAAACCCATTGCCATTTGTGGGTCTTTACTTTGATCATGATGTAAATCACTCTTGTCATTTTGTTGAATCCTAATCTACGAGTTCCTTTTCGGAAATTTCCTGGTTACAAAGAGCATGTTCTCCCCATGCTTCTGTAAGTTGCTCGCAGCATCTCTATGATTTAGTTAAGTACAACTAAGTTTCGTGCGCCTATTAAGTTTTACACATATCTTTATATGCATAACGAAGTGTTACTTTGAAATGCTCAGATTGCAGAATTTCTAAAGCCTGATGTAAAACTAACGCAACTTTAGTTCAGATAAATCTAATTCAGGTGCCTGTGTACTTTTTATTACCGCGTTTTATGAAATACTCCGACAATGAAGTCCGTAAAAGAAAGATGTTTTTCTAAGATGTCGTTTATTTAAAGCCCCTTCTTTAGCGGTCAGGAGAGGGATGGAGAAGAAAATCGGCTTTTATGACATTACTTGTCATTAAAAAAACTCGAAAGCGTTAGAACAACGAATAAGCCGCAGTTGTGGCATTTTTCTCAGAAACCTCCAGCATGACTCCCGATGAAAAATGGCCGGCGAAATTCTTCCTTCACACGTAGCCTACGCCATTATACACTTGAGCTCAACTTCCGCTAGATAGATATCGTCTTTCATTGGACTTCTGCATTTTCACTTTTTTTTCTTCCTTTTTGTATTCCATTTTTTTTTTACTTTTCTTTTCCTTCACTTTTTTTCGACGTTTCGGTTCTCATGCATTAATTCAACGCACATTTTTAATAAACTTCTAACTTTCATAGCAAACACATATCTTAACGAGCACGCAGATAAAAACTGTCAGCTTCACTGAGTTATTGATTGTTCTTCGCAGCAGAGGTCATGCTACTGGATATTAATTCATGCAGAAATGTTTCCCTCTATACCAATCGTTACTTGGGAAACATAAAAGAAAATCATTTTCGCCCTAGCCATCGAAGATATTTTTTCAACTTTGGCAAATTTATAGCAAAGCATGTTATCTGAAGTAAGAATAAATCTTCAGATATCGTGCATATAAGTTATGTAACACTCATTTTACACACACGCAGGTAGTTTCTCTTTGAAAGCTTTTAATAGTTAACATTCAGGAGTTGTTATCAGCTCTGTTCCAACTTCTGGCCTCGCCTGTGTTACGGGCAGGTGGGGTCAAAGAGTTGGAATACCTGAAAGTTAAAACCGTTGGAATTGATTATCGCTTGGTAACTGTTGTTAAGTTAACCTTCTATAACTTAACAATAGTAATCAAGTGATAATAAATTCTTAAATAATTGATCGCTTAGGTGTAGGATTTATTTCTTTGAAGAGAGGGTCTTAAAAGGGCCCCGTGAGGATCTAAAATTATAAGGAGTCACTCCATTCTAATTTAGGGTCACTGGTGCCAGGGAAAGGTGAGATCCAGCTCCGTAGGGTAAACGCCACCCAAACCAGACTCGTGAGTTCCGCCCGTGCCGCCTTCGGACGATTAGCCAGAAGGCCGCGCTTCTGACCGCCTGTTACCAATAGGAGTGTAATACAGATTTTATTGAGTTCTTTAAACTGCCAATCAGCGCATGTTTTGCATTCATACTGAATATCCGTTAAGTGCATTTGATTGTACAGTATTCTTGCGATTATGGAACCTTTGAATTTTGGTTGCTAAATTGCATATGAACGGGGATTAAAAAGTAAATACTATCCTGAAAAGTGGTTCGAAAATAATGTGCTGCATTAAAAAATTTCGGGCATTTTTCTATTCGAAACGTGAAAAATAGTTTCTGCATTTATTTACTGATATAAGCTAAGAAAGAACTTGAAGAACATATTTTAAGAGCACATATATTACGTCTAACATTCGTGTCGAATTACTTATCAAACATTTTATGATACTGGACTGTGATATATAACTAGAAACTCGTATTTCCCAATGTACGAGAACTGTTTCGTGATTACGTTTACACGACCTATAATTTCATAACTTTAAGACCTAAAATGATAGTGGTGACATCAATGGAATTTGTTTGTTGTTGTTGGCAACAGTGTATGTCGATCTGGCTGCCTTGTTAGAAGCAGTTAAACATGGCAACTTGACTCGAGGAGTGATTTAAATTCGGGATTCGTGCAGTTAGTTTTTCGCATTTTGAAGAAATGTGCCCACGGCAGAAATTCGCAGCCGTTTTGTGGAAATTTATGGGACAAAGATGTAATGAGTTGAAATGTAGCAAAATGGATGGCGAAGTTTCGTGCCGCAAGAGCCACTTCAGAGGAGTGTGAAAGAGGGAAGCGGTAGTCCACAAAGCCAGTCAATGAAAATAAGCGCAGCATCGTTATTAACTTGCTGTTGTTGAATGTCAAATTATTCGTGGCACAGTAGACAAAGCAGTAGCAAATATTAAACTATCGCATACATTTAGTTCTTGCAGAGCTAGATGTGTGCAATTCTTATTTCTCTTCTGTGAACAAGAGATGCACAACGCATTATGCGATTTATATATTTTAGGCTGTTTTGCCATTCAGCCGCGTGAGAGCGCTTCGTTTTCTTTGAAACTAGCCTGTCATAGACGTGGCGACGTTACGAGTGGGGTAAGGTTGGCTGCATCCTACCCAACTTTTCATTGAGCTCAACCTACGAAAGGGACAGAGCTCACAGGCTTGTCCCTTTCGTGGGAAACACAGTACTGGAACCTGTGCCCAGTTCTGATGACACAGGTTCTATTCCTTTCCTGAGAAAAACAGGACTGGGACTAGGGCCTAGTTCCCGCGGAACAGTCTTTGTCCCTTTCATGGGAAACAGGGGACTCGAACCCGTGCCCAGTCCCACGGCACAGGTTTCGCCTCTTTAGTGGAACCAGCTACGCCTAACAGGGGCTGCTCAACTTCCAGTAGCATCAGATGCACATGGATGCCGTTCACCCCCCCTCCCCCCAAAAAATTATAAATATAGTACAATGAATTTCACATGCGCAGTGGGGGTTCGAGTTTTGTACTTTTTTAGGAAAGGGACAAAGTTTGTGCCGTGGGAGCTGGGCACGGATTCAAGTCCCGTGTTTCCAACGAAAGGGACAGAGCCTGTGCCGTGGAAGCTGGGCACGGGTTCAAGTCCCGTGTTTCCAACCAAAGTGACAGAGCCTGTGCCGTTAGAGCTAGGCACGGGTTCAAGTACCGTGTTTCCAACGAAAGTGACAGAGCCTGTGCCGTGGAAGCTGGGCACGGGTTCAAGTCCCGTGTTTCCAACTAAAGTGACAGAGCCTGTGCGGTGGAAGCTGGGCATGGATTCAAGTCCCGTGTTTCCAACGAAAGTGACAGAGCCTGTGCCGTGAGAGCTGGGCACGGATTCAAGTCCCGTGTTTCCAACGAAAGTGACAGAGCCTGTGCCGTGAGAGCTAGGCACGGGTTCAAGTCCCGTGTTTCCAACGAAAGTGACAGAGCCTGTGCCGTGGAAGCTGGGCACGGGTTCAAGTCCCGTGTTTCCAACTAAAGTGACAGAGCCTGTGCCGTGAGAGGTGGGCACGGGTTCAAGTCCCATGTTTCCAACGAAAGTGACAGAGCCTGTGCCGTGGAAGCTGGGCGCGGGTTCAAGTCCCGTGCTTCCAACTAAAGTGACAGAGCCTGTGCCGTGAGAGGTGTGCACGGGTTCAAGTCCCGTGTTTCCAACGAAAGGGACAGAGCTTGTGCCGTGGGAGCCGGGCACGAGTCCCAGATGAGGCATGGGCGTCCAGGACTCGAATCCATGTCCAGCTATTCAAAAAAATTCGCTTTTAACCACTGGGGCACCGGAATGGTCAATGAAAAATTTGCCCTTTCCTCCTATCAGAAATAGCGCAAACCTCCATAAAGAACGGACTTTACGTTCAGACTGAGTGTACTTTGTTCTTGCATACTTAAAAGAATTTTGGTTTAATTATTTCATTTTTTTTTTAATTCGCAGCCTATTAACTAATGTGGGAGGCAGAAGTTCCAGATAGCCCAAGAAACTAGTGTCATTCTTGTACCCATTCCCCCTTTCCACATTCTTACCAAAAGAAAAAAAAAGAAAAAAATAGCGCGATCTGATTTTAATGAAAGTCGGCCTTTAGCCGTGAGTACAATGACACAGAGTGAGGCGCCTGCTAAACTGTAAGATACCGCGATGTAATTAGGCATTGGTAAAAAAATGTGCTTACTTAAACACGTTTTGAAAGTGTGCATCTAATTGGTAGTTTGTAATGTCAGATGATGGTAATTTCTTCAGTATGACATTCCATTTAAATTCTGTTCCAATCCATCATGACTGTCCGATACAAAAGTTGTGCAAGGGCAGTTTTCCATTGTTCCGTTGTGTTACGTGAAGTATCCGATAACGAAACGAACTCGTAGACTATAGACCTGCAAAACATAAACTCCCCGTGGTGTTCTAGAACTCCCCCATTTTAAAGAATCCATACCGCGTCGCATACTTGCTCTCATTTGCAACAAAAGTGGCTGTACTCGATACTAACTAAATAAACGTTTTTTTTTTTTTTTTTTTTTTGGCCAGTTTGTGTATTTCGTTGGGCCGAAATTGGTTAAATTTCTTCGTGCTGTCTAGGAAGTTTGAGCAATAGAGAGGTGGAAACTTCTTTAGTTTGGGAACCAACTAATTCTTCGATACAAAGCATACGTAAATATTACGTGGAGTACAGGGACTTCTTTGTATCGCATACAATTGTATTACATAAAATCGAAAAAAAAATTACAGTGTGCCCTTGAAAGCACTAGTCTCAAGGTAAATATGAGAAAAATAGGAATGGTGATCAATTCACGAGGTGAACAGGAGGATTTGTTAGTTCATGATAGGGGAAAAAAACGGCTAATAGTGCCTAAGCAGTTTAAAAACTTGATCTCAACCTTCCATACGGATTGCCGGCAGCTGCGAGAAGGCAGCAGCGAAGGAAGCAATAAGAGCAAAGTGGAATAAATAGAAAGAAATGTTGTGGGTAATCTGTGACAAGAAAGGCACCAACAGAAGTACACTCAGAAGTATACAGGACAACTAGCTGTAAGACGTTTTTTTATATATGGATCATAAACTTGGGAAACCGCGGAAGGGGGGGGAGGGATAAGGAAAGGAACAGAAATAGTAGTGCTTAGATGGATGAAAGGGATATCTAGGAAAGAACGTAAAAACTAAGAACATAAAGATCTTGAAATTTGAAAAATCAGTGAAAATAAAGAGACTTGTGTATATAACATGTGTCGAACATGTCTGGAAAAGAGAAGGAAATAACTCGAGGTGGGACGAATCCTAAATTTTCTCGAATCCGAATCCTTCATATAAGGATAATTATAAGAAAAAAAAAGGGAAAGATAAGACTTCTACTTCAGATTAAAAGTTTTTAATTGAAGCAACATTTTAAATTTGTGTTTAATGAAAAACAAATTAAAGAATACAGTTTTCAAAAAATGTACCCATACTTATAAGAAGATACAAATGAAATTTACAATTTGCATTTACTAAATGAAGCACATGACTCTTGAGTCTTGAGGTTCATTTCCATTTTCTGAACATAATTTGACAAAAAAATATTTGAATAACAATTCACATTTTTGGCATTTTTCTTTAATAACAAAAGTTCCAAAACCTTTATAAATCAAAGCAGGTGTAGAGATTGGGGAGAATTGTTTCAAGAGTTAATGTAGATAAACGCTAAACATGGAACACTAAATTGAGTAAATCCTTTCCAGGAAATTAAGAAAAATCAAAAACATGTTTGTTTTAAGAGTTTATAAAAACATTAAGCACTGAACTCTTTCAGGGCAATGTTAAAAAAATCGGAAACCTTTAATGGAGATTTTTATTTAAAAGAACTAGCATTCGAAGTCGCTCAGGATCTAGCCTACTTCGCTTTTTATCAGTTATGACACCTGATGTGCTGAATAGTCTTTCTTACATTACTGTCGATGGTGGTGTTATTAAGAATATTTTAGAGAGTTTCCTCAAATTTTGGAAATAACGATCTATTTCAAATAGCTCTGTGCATACACAATGTAGACGATCTTCTTCGATTGTTCGGAACTCGTCATGCTGACAAAAAATTCGAACAAATATCGCTCTAGAACAAGCACCAAACGCCAAGTTTTTTAGGTTAAGATTCGAATGACGAAAAAATGGCGAAGATTCGAATTTTCGAATCTCGAATCTTTTTCAAGATTCGCGGGATTCAAGGATTCGAGGATTCGAATGTCCCATCCCTAGAGAAAACCCTATTTATAAAGGAATGGAACAGAGATGCCAGGAAATAGAAGAGTATGAAAACCAAGAAAAGATATGGTGAGAAAATTTAACAGATTACATTAAGGAAGCCAAAGTGAAAAGGGAAGATTTGTTTGAGCGGCAGACCCTAGGATTTCCTAGAACTAAACCCCTACAGAAGAAAAGACATTCAATTTGGAGGTTTTTAAAACTCTGTCGTGCCCTCAGTTTGAGGTATGGAAAATCTCCTGAATGGAAAATCCAGGAATATTCGTTACCACATGCCTAATGGCCACATGATGGAGGAACACATGCAAAACCGTCTTAATCGGGGAACCAGTGTTTATTCGTTATTTCGCACGCACAACTAATAGCAGAGCCGTTTTGAAATATTGATAGCACTCGTGATGTTTGTTCGAGAAAAATTATACCCATAATACTGATTTTGCATATGTTTCCATTAACGCTTTCGTTTTGAGGTAGCGACGAATATTTTATTTGTATAACCCTATTCGATATGAAACGCTTTTAATATTTTCCCCCGGAAATCTGCTCGTTTTTCGCTTACGTTTTTAGACCCATTTTATGGTGAAACTTTTAAAAAGTTCTACTCTTGTAAGGTACGCCCATTCTGTTATGTTCGTGTTTCCTTGTCTCATATTTTTTTTTTATTATTTTGTAACTGCTACTTAATTATTATTAGTCTTTGCATACAGAGCAAATGCGAGCGCCCAAGAAAGAATGATGGCCCATTCTTTTGAATTCACAAGATCCGTGTATCCTTGGGCTTCACTCCGACATGCTTGTTCCGCAATTTCCTAAAGAATCGGCTTCTTAGAAAACAAGTCACTTGAGTACCAATTAAAGGAGACAGAAAAAGAGTTTGACACAATGTTAGCTCGTGGTACCTTCGCGAGATGCGATCTTTCGTTTTAGAAACGCAATTGTCTTTTCTATCTCTACCATTTCCTCTTATTTTTGTGTTTAATTATATTTGTTTTTTACTATAGTTACCTCGAAGTATTTTGATGGGCTTTTGAATAGGGTTTGAATTGCCAAACATGGTGAAGTATTTAAACCAATGCCAAGGTTCAAACCTGAACGTAATTCGTTCTTATGCTACCGAGACTTTGAGATCAGAGATAATGAGTTGCTGAAAGCTGTAATCATTTTTAACTGTTGAGAAATGCCCTGAACTCGACTCAAGAAGGCTTTTTTTTTATATATATAAATAAAAGAGAAATAAAAGAGGAAATTTTCAGCATCTTGAAAATTCAATTTGATATTGGAGCTGATTTTGAGCCGAAATTTGGTGCATCGTCATGATTGCATGATTGCCAGTAAATAAACTCCATCTAATGAATTATACATGAAAAACACGGTTTCTGTTTTTCCTTTGGGGCTAAAACATATTATTACAGTGGACCAGCAGGCGTTAGTGTTTTTTTTTTTCTCTGCCATGTTTCTGTGTTGGTGAATTAACAGAAACAAAGTTACACGCTGCTTAAGTAAAAAAAAAAAAAAAAGCAAAGAACAAAAATGTGTCCCCCGATGTCAGTTTTTACTGCCCAGCCCCGTCATAAGGCATACTTAACTAATGTTCCTAGACGGTTTTTTATCTTTCTACTTAGATTTATCCGGTGCGTACATACATACCTACACCGGCCCAATTTTGGTTGAATATACAGTCTACAATGTTAATACTCGTTGTTAGTGATCACCCACTGGTGTGCCCAATGTGAGTTTCATGCTTCACCTCCAAAAGATGTCACAAGTAGGAAATTAATTCAACAACAATAGATGATAGAAAATTGGATTATGGGATTGTACGCCACTTACAATAATACGATATAACACATTAATGTGTATTTTGAATCCGTTAATATGCGTAAAATTACAAAAGTTTCGTAAGCTTTCACTGCCAACGGACAGCTTCTTCAGTTTTCTGAATATAAACACTTAACAGAAACAGAAAAATAATAAATTTCTTTGTCTGTTTCTGTTAAGTGTTTATATTCAGAAGCCTGAAGAAGCCGTGTTTGTTTGTTTCTGTTAAGTGTTTATATTCAGAAGCCTGAAGAAGCTGTGTTTGTCTGTTTCTGTTAAGTGTTTAATATTCAGAAGCCTGAAGAATCTGTCCGTTGCCAGTGAAAGCTTGCGAAACTTTTGTAATTTTACGCCTATTAACGGATTAAAAATACGCATTAATGTGTTATATCGTATTAACAATAGATGAAGAAGTAGCTGAACAAATAATCTGCAGTTTTAACACATTTCTAAAAATGTTGCAAAACTGAGGAAATTACCAAAAATGCAATGAATTTGGGCTGCGTGATCTGCAAAGTGCAGAGTCACCCATTCTTTTACTAACGGCATATCAGAGGAATTTGTTGTAAGTGATTGATTCCCCGGTCTAAGAGATGTTTTTAGATTGTTTCCACGTTTGGAAGTAAGTTTGTGAATGCACATTCTCCTCAATGAAAATCGTCAAATCCTTACAACGAAATCGATTAACCGATGGTCACCTTGAAGCAGTGCAGTATTCAAGTATGTCTCCAGAAGGGGGGCTTAGCTTTCCCGGAAGCTTTGTTGAGATGATGCAAATAACAGCAGTTAGCCGCAATGAAAACTGCATTTTCACCTCTGAAAATTTTTATTAGCAACACCCCTTCCTTCAAGAACATGTTCTGGAATTAACACTGCCTTTAAGAATTACTGCAACTATCTCCGAGTACACTGAAAGCTGTTTTCGAAGAACTTGTGAACTCATTTGAGTTCCCACATTCGCTTTCTAATCATTAATGAATCACTGTGCGCGATTAAAAAATCACTTATATACCCGTACTCAGTAATTCATGTGTGAACATGCGTATATTAGCTCCTCTGATTAGTATATGCCCCATAAATTTGCGTGCGGCCCTGAAGACTTCAAAACATTCAGTCTTGGCTTTCCTTGCTTTACTGGTTGCCTTTTTAAATACACTGAAAGCATATGTTGCGTAATAAGTTTTAACTTTACGAATTACCTATTTTATTTACTTGTTTTAACTACAGACAAATTTGATTGTTTTGCCGCCTCAAAACAATCGAGTTGTTTTTAATTTATTAAGTTAAAAAAAGAGCAAGCTTATGTAATGTCGTTTTTCATTGTACGGTGTACGGCTGCGTAATTGATAACTCTTTTTTAGTGTCCTGTTAATATTTTGTAAAGAGATGCTAATGCAATCGTTTTGTCTCTCCGGACGTGTTGAACTCATTTTCTCTTTTTGAGATTTTCGAAAACCTTTGTTACTGGTAATCAGATAACCACAATTTAAATGCGATGAAAAATTAACGCATTTAAAATTTCAATGTATATTCTGTCCAACTAAAAAGGGACCATGGACCTCACATCAATGAGACCCATGATTCTTCTTTATTTGGGCAGACTATATAGTTCATAGTTTTCCCGCTTGGAGCTCTGGAAGTCGGAATTCTATAAATTTTTAAAGTGGCGTCATTTCAGTTAGGGAGAGAAAAGAATGCCTGATAGACGGTGAAGTTTCGCACATTCTCATTTTTACGGTTTAGTTCTCAGATTTCCCGTTAAAAGCGCTGAAAGTCATCTATACTTTTGATTATGTGTTTAAACAACACTCATTTTGTAATAACGCGAGTGAAAACTGGAAAATTTCGAGATCACGAAATATTTATTTACCGTGCTGATTTCTGATTTGTCAAAGAAGTTCTTTTTTTTATCTTGATCGTTTGTAAAATATTCTCGATTTCTACAGACAAGTGTTTTTCTCTAGGGCCTAAAAGTTACGATGGGTTTCTGAACCCTAGAAGAAAGGATGCTCCTGTTTAAACTGCAATCGAGATAACAACCAGGGCAGAACATTGATTTCTACTGGCACAAACTTCTGTTAGATGATATAAACGCAAAAATTGGAAGAAACAAAGGTGCTACAAATTTAACTTTTTGCTACGTATTAGCATGTTCTTATGGATGTGTGCCACTGGACAAAGGGATAGAACGTTGTATCCTTCTTTCACCCCTTTTGTCACTAAAATTGTTGGTTGGGAATAGGAATATCCACGTTTGGATAAAGGAAGCTCGTATTCTAATGTTGTACAAGATTTTGTTGAGTTCAAGGCCACCAGGAATCTTTCATAGGTAAGAGCGTATAAATTCAGGAGCTGCGGAAATAATAAATAAGTTTTTCACATCTGATATCCGATCAGTATTGATCGGCATTTGTAACCTGCCTATGGCGACAAGTGCCACAAAATTTTGCAGAATATTACGTTTTATGTCATCTGTATTCGTTATGTACTTTACCGATATAAGCAATAAAAACTAGGCCAGTGTGGACACTTTGCCCACTTTGCCACAGTGTCAATATTAGGTCATTCTTTAAAAAAAAATATTTTTGGCCATCCCGGTGGAGCAGTAGTCTAAGCTCTGGCTTCTGACCATTCGTCCGAGATGGGTCCGGGTTCCAATCTCGGTGAGGCATGGATGTTGTGTTTGTTTTACGGCACTGGCTCTCTCCCTTCCCTGGAACCAGTAGACCTAAATTAGGAACGGGCGATTGCTTATAGCGCACTGAGTTACTCACGGCGGTTGTTAAACCCCCAGACAAACCTATTTTTCGGCGATGGCATGGTTCTGTTGATGGGGGTGGGCAATCAAGTGGTTAGCGAAGCCGTCTATCAACCTTTTGGTTGCCATTTCGAGACCGACTGCTGCTAGTGTGAACACTGAACACCCACCGTGGCTCGGAGAGCGCATTTAGCAGACGCACTTAGGTTCAAGGAACCACCGTAGAAACAAGGTCATCACCTCCTTGACTTTTGTGTTCTACCTGTCTCCCGATTTCACTATCAGGGTGCTCGACCCTGCTCTCTGTCACCTACGCTGTCATATCTGACACAAAGGTTTGTTCATGCTAAGAAAGTCAGGTCGACACATAACTATGGGAGGAATCCTTATTAGAAAATCTGTCATGACTCGGGGGCCACTGAACTACTGCCAGTATTGCATTGTATTTCTCGTAAAAGTTTCAATAATAGGCAAATATTTAAAGCCACTCCTTTTGCAAGCTAGTCACTAGTAATCCAGTTGTGACGTACTATAGAGGTAAAGCACGTGTCAAGACGACAAATCTGCAGCGGTAAATTCCGTCCGTGTAGCTTAGTTGGGAGAGCAACTTACTCCTGAGTGAGGGATCCGATCTCCTTCACGGAAAAAATTGGATATTCGCATTGGCTCTCGAACGTAAAATGGATGCGCTGGCCGTTAGGTTCTTCAAAAAATGTGTAATGTTTATTCCACACATCATCTACAATTAATGAAAATTCGTTCTTCGCTTCAAAAAAAAAAAAAAAAAATTAAGAGGGAGATGATGGGGCGTACTACAGGGGTAAAGCACGTATCAAGACGACAAATCTCAGCGGTACATTCCGTCCATGTAGCTTAGTTGGGAAAGCAACTTACTCCAGAGTGAGGGGGCGCGAACAACCCTGTGTTTTCACACAGTGCTCCCGAGTAGTCAGAGGTATGGGCTTCTGGCTAACCGTCTGACCTGCGCCCTAGTCGGGACGAGGCATGGGTGGTGCTCCTTCTCCCTGCCTACAGCCCTCTCTCTTCCCTTGAACTAGTGACCCCAATTTGAGGAAGGGCGACAGTCTAGCATCCAGATGCTCATCCTGGGTCGGTTAAAAAAAAAAAAAAAAAAAAAAAAAGGAAGCATTCCAGCTCAATCCTCGTACGCGCGTGCATGTAATTTACCAGTTATGGTACATTCTGAACCGGTGCTCTTAGAATTAAATGCTTAAAAATGGGATGCAGCAGTTTAAAGTGCCATCCTGGCGGCTGAGTGGTCTGTAGCGCTGGCTTCTGATTCTTCGTCGGAGATGAACTACTTTGAGTCCCGGATGAAGCACGTGTTGTGATTTCTCTGATGGCTTTAGCCCTTCTCTGGAACCAGTTGCCCCCAAAATAGGAACTGCTTATTATCATAAAAGTTGCTAATGATGATTGTCAAACCCTGAATTAGAAAGAGTTAATAGCTTGATGAATCAAAATCTTTGACATTTGATATTTTGTGTACCGCAAAAGTAAAACGAAAAATATTGAAATTAAAAAAAGAAGAACAAATCAGCTGCTCGAGTTTGATTACTAGACGCCTAATGTCGCGCAGAAAGCATTTGCTTGTCTGTGTGTTACATAACGTTCGTAACCTTTGTCATATTTCGACTACGCGTTCTCACTTTATCATTCGGGTTTTCCTATGTTTAACTCATGTTTATCTTTCACTTTAGAGAAGCATTTTGTTTTTCGAAATCAATTTTTGTATTTGAACACATGTTATTAAATCCATCAATCAAAGGAGGACCATTTCTTGTTAAAAACTTTTCTTTTTCTTTCTACAATCTTTCCTTTTAAGGTGATTCGGACCGTAACCTTCTTTCTTCTATGTCTTCATCCGGGTTTTTGCTTCCGCCAGAAGTCTGAATCCCGTTTCTAATAACCCAATGACCGGAAGAACACGAAAACATCTGCTTGTGGAGAAAAATGTGTATATTTAACACATAATTAGTAGATATAAATATTTAAGGTCGTAATAAATTATTCCTACAGTTTAAAAGCAATATAAATGTTTTTTTTAATTGCCGTGCTCTCATTTTTAACATCATACAATGCTTTTCTTTAAGAATGTATTAATAAAAAAATCACACGCACGGTGTGTGATTTATTTCATCACTACAAGGGGGAAGAGTATCTGTTTGCGATAATGATGGCTATATGATTCATTTTGTTAGTAAACAAATAAACGTGAATGGGATTTCTTTTATTTTCCTCATACATGCGTGCTTTAAATATTATTAGTTTTGTTCCTCTATTTTGATAATAAATGCTCTATTGTTAAATGCTATTTTTATGTGTGAGGTTAGTAAGTGTTACTTAATTTCAGTTATACTCATTTTTGTGGATATGTACTTCTTGAATGAACTATGTTGCTATTTTCGGTATCTTACAGATTCAGTTAGTAAATTTTATTTGGTAACGTTACTGCCTCATATTTAACACAAAATGACGAATAAATATTATTTGTCCCTATCCTGCACATTTTTGTGCAGAATTCTCAGAATAGATTAAAGTGCTGATTATATTTAGAAAAATAATAATGCTTTAATCTACCTATTACGCGTAATTTTTCTAGGAAAATATTTGTTTCAATGACGAGTTCCTGATTGCACTAAAAAAGGTAAAATAGGAGATGTTCCATAACCTTATTCATTAATTTTTGCATAATCCTTGAAAAAAAAAAAGTTTTCTTGAAGTTATAAAACGGCAGATCCCTCCCTCTCTTTTCCCGAAAACGTCTCTATTGCCGACCGATTTTTTCCTCTTTTCTTTCGCAGCTGGTTAGTGTAGAAAATTTTCTCTCCCAATTTTTACGTCCGCCAGAATTTAAATAAAGCGAAAGGCATCTTCAAATGAAACAGAAACGAAACTTCACTACACATTAATTAGCTGCCTAACGTTTGGTAAAATACAAGGGGGAAAAATATACTTCTGAAATTGGCTTTGTTTTAAGAAAGGAGTTGAAGACATAGGCGTATAAAAGAACTGAAAAAATTAATAAAAAAGAAAGAAAAAAGGATAGGGGTGTCTTCGGCAGAAAACAAACAAAGCGAAAAAAATAATAATAATTGCTTTAAAAGAGAATAACCCGAAACATAAGATTTTTTTTTTTTAGAATGAATGCTAGAATGAGATAATAATCTCCATCATAAATAATGACCGGAAACGCAAGAGAAATTCTGTAATATACTGCCTTAGCTAACTAATAAGAGGCAAAGATTTGTATGGTGGGGAGCTCAGATGGGGAAACTGTTCACACACCTCTGCTGAAATAATGAAATGTTCTGAGTCCATGAAACCCGAACAATAGAAGCGACATTTGGCAAAAAGCCGGGGAATGGTCGCTAGGGGGCAGCATTCGAACTGCTATTAGCATAGCTGCTGGCCTCCAGGATATCCCAAGGTGTGTTTGTTATAAAGTGGAATCGGGGGTATCGCCGTTCCCTCCCCCTCCCAGCTTCTGAGGAGAAAAGAGAAAGAACGAACGAAAGACCCTCCATTGTGTTGTGGGGACTTTTCACGACATTTCTTTTGTGGAAATTGCGTTTGTTATCTCTCCGACAAAAATGTGTATGTCCGAAAATTATTTGTGTCACGAGAAACATACTAATGACTTGAGATTTCTAAACGACTCGGTAAAAAGGGTCTTTTTTTTTTTAAAACGTCAGCTCTTGTTTCCATTGTTGATCGCAAAAACAAAATGAACAGAGACGTGAAGCTAAAATAGCAGTGACCCCTCCCCCCAGGCAACAATTACCCTTGGTTTGCTCCTTAGTATTCTGCGAGTGTTTACTATTGACGAGAGAATGCACAGAAATCTCTTTCTTATTTCATTTTCGGAGAATGCCAGGCGGGGGCAGCTCCTTTCAGATCGTTTCAAATTTAGATGTCCATTGTAGTTTTTCACGACAGAAGTTTTAAGTATGATTTTGTTTTCTCTTAATGAGTGACATGACTAATTAATACAATGTCGACTCTTCGACTCTACAGATGACTTGAGCGCAGAGAAAACAGTATTCAATAAAAACAAAACTGTTCCGAAGTTGTGGTGACAAGAAAGGAATTAATTGCTCTGTACACGTAAACATTTTTCTGAGTGTATTATCGTTTACATTCTAGATTAAAAAAACAAAATGCACTGTGTTTATGTATGGAAGCATTCTCATGGGCGCCCATTGGGGGGGGGGGAGAAACTTGCCCTCTCAATGACGCATTTAGTATGCCCACCTTCCTCGAAAAATAACGTAACGTTGCATATGTTGGAAATAAAATTATTTAAAATAAATTTAGTCCAACATGCAGGTGCATAGATAGCCCCAGGGGATAGCGGGAGGCAATCTCAAGCCTTGTGACGATACTTAGGCCCCAGGGGATATAGGGGGTCGGAAAAGTTGAAGGGTCAGTTCCCAAGGAGGGAGCGAAGTGACGTTCCCCGGACGGATTAGATGAATTCCAGACTGGTCAAGTGACCTTGGCATCCGCGGACAAGGTGAAGCTCAGAAGGTCAGAAAGTCTTCACTGGTCAACAGTGTGGAGTGCGTGTAGCGACAAGGGACAGACGTGGATAGCGGATCGTCGAGCGATGTGACGAGAGATAGATGAAGTACTGCCAGCGCTGACAATTGGAAAAAGATTTGGATTGAAAACCTGAAAGACATATGGAAATACCAGTTAAGTTATTTTTCCTTTTCCCTGTTATTGCATGTACTTGCTTAAATTAATTCATAACCCTATTCAGAGCACGTGGCGTGTGTATTGGTCATGATCAAACAATGAAAACCCAGTTAGCTAGGTAAAACATTTAAGTAAAGCATAGGAGAAAAGGAACTAGAAGTAAAATGAATCACTAAGCTTTGCACTTATATATATAGATAGATGTATGCAGAAATGATCGGAGACGTTATAGAGAAAAATCGTAATAATAGTAAATTTTATGTGTAAGGTATTGCTAACGGCTGCACCCACGCACGTGGTACCTTAGTGTTCCTAATTCTCTCGTATTAAACTATTTTGATTACTTCCACATAAGATTCCTGTTTGTTTTCCTTATAACCACACAAGACATAAGTTAAGGTATGTGTAAACTAAGATATGTGTTTATGTTTCTGATTTCTTTCACGAGCGGCACCTTTACTCCCCCACCATTCCAGTGATGGGATAAAGGTGAATCACAACGCCGTGCTTTATTATATGCTAGTACATATAAGGGGCACGTTTTTGTCCATATACGATCACTGTAGAACAAAAGTCCCATAGTTATAAAAAGGCACGATAAAGTAAATTTAATCGGTAAATGATCTGTAACTGATGCACCTATAATTTGTTCATAATAATAAATATAACAATAAAATTAACACCTTGTATTTAACATTGATGACAGTAACACGTGTTCCAATGAATAGCATCAACACGTGTTCCATTGTTCATAACTTTAACACGTGTTTAGTATTAGAATGTAACGTTGGTACAGATTAACGTTTGAAGATTTATGGTGAATTGTTTCATAAAGTATATAACTATGGTGAATTGGTTTGAGCTAAATATTTGTTTATAACATATGATTATTCCTATGATTATAACGTTTCAAATAATTGGATATAACACATACGCCCCTCTTTTTTACTTCTTCATAAATTAGCATCAGAAAGTATTGTAATCACAAACAAACAAAAAAAATCGTCTTTGAGATTTCAACAGAGATACTTATTTTGAGTTCCTCCGAACACGATTTAACTATTTTCACGTTGGTGTCTGTGTTTTGTTGCTGCCATAATTGTAAAACTAATTATCTCTCTCTCTCTCTCTCTCTCTCATTGGGTCATACATATAGGACCCCGCGGAAAATATAAGCTAAAATGAAACTTGGACACCCCACTTCCTCCCCCTGATTTCATCCCCTTGACACTTTGTGTCTAAACCCTTTGACCAATCTGAGCCAAATTTTGCATAGTTACAATCTTAAGACCCTGCAGAATATACACCGACGAGCCATTACATTATGACCACCTACCCAATAAGCTGAAGGACCCCATTCAGCTCGCAAAACATCGGCGACTCGGCGAGACATCGATTCGATGAAGTGGCGATAGGTATCTTGGAGTATCTGGTATCATAATGTCAGCATCAGGTCCTTCAGTTCCCGTAGATTTCGGGGTGGTGGTGATTTAGCGCGAACCCGCTTTTCCAAGTCGAACCACAAATGCTCGATTGGGTTTATGTCAGGTGAATTTGGAGGCCGGGGCATTAACTGAAATTCACCACCATGTTCCTCGAACCACTCTTTGACGATTCTGGCAGTGCAGCCTGGCGCATTGTCCTTTTGGTTATGGCCATCATCAGCAGGGAGAAGAGTTCCCATGAATGGGTGAACTTGGGCCGTAACGATGTTCAGATACCTGACAGCTGTCAAGGATTGTGCTATTGGGATAATGGAGCCTAAAGTGCCCCAAGAAATCATCGCTCACAGCATGACACCGGTCCCGCTGGCTTGTTTCCGCCAAACAGTGCATCCAGGTGCCATAGCCTCTGTTGGTAATCGGCATATCCGCGCTCGGCCGTGTACGTGATGCACCAGGAATCTTGATTCGTTTGACCTGGCCACTTTCTTCCAATCATCCAAGGTCCAGTCTCGATGATCATGGGTCCATTTCATGCGTTGTTGGGGATGGCGTGCAGTGAGCGTGGGGACCCGGTCCATGCACAGAAGGCTGCGATGAACTGTGATGATGAGCATGGCTACGCAGGCCCATGCGCAGAAGGCTGCGATGAACTGTGTGTTGTGACACATTGCCCTGATCACCACTGTTGTAGCTGCGGGTGATTTGTCGCACTGTGGCCCTGAGGTCGCTGTGAACAATGCGCGACACTCTCCGCCCCCTCTGGCATCAATGAGCTGCGGACGACACTCGGCTGGACGGCGGTTCGTCGTTTGGCCACCTGTGCACCACTTTTGATACGTACTCACTACAGCAGCACGTGAACAACTCACAAGACACGCCTTTTCCGAGATCTTAGTTCCGAAGCGCCGTGCCATCACAATTTATCCTTTATCAAACTCCGATAAATCGGCAGCTTTTCTCATTCTGACTCCTAACACTTCTACTATCCGAAAGGTGGTCCTCAGGTTGTATATATATACTGTTCTGTGAACTTTCCTTGTGCCACTGTTCGATCTCCAGGCTGGGGTGGTCATACTGTAATGACTCATTGGTGTATAAGTTGCCACGAAACCTGAACACCCGACTCCCTCCTCCTGATTTCATCCCTTTGACAATTTGTCATAACTTATGCTCAGTGCATGAAGGCACCAGTTAATTTTAAAGCATTTTATTTTAATATAATTGCTGCAATAAAAGAACAAATGGGATTTGTCTAACGGTCAAATGAATATCAGTTAATTATTTTAAACTTCTATGATTTTTATGTTATTTTAACTTAAGTAGAATAAGCGAAAATCTCTTGGACTAATCAATCCATAATCCCAGAAAGTGAAATTACTACGAGAAACTGAGACAGCGTGAATTCCAGAATGCCCGAAACTATCGGACAAATCAAACGAAATCCAAGGAAAATGTTCGGAAAGCGCTGGACCAGAAGCTGATTCGTGTATTTTTTGTTAAACCCAGGCAACGCCAGGTATACCTCCCCTAGTATAGTTGTAAAGGCAGAATTTAATATTTAAGGATTTCGTGATCCTGATACGGGAGAAGTAGAGGAATTTACAAGCGGGAATGCCTTGTTAAGGAATAAAAGTCGAGAAACTTTTATAAGGATGGACACTGAAGCACAGTACATGTTACATACGGTTAGTTTATGGTACGACTTTAATTGCCATACATGCTACCAACAGTGGGAGATCTGCTGTTGCGCATCATCAGATACCATCTCCCTGACATTAAACAGATCAAACATGGATGAAATCATGTCTCGTAAGAACCAGCTTTTCAAGTCACATGACTTTTACGAAACGAGTATATGCTACCAGTCTTGTGATTGCCTCTTAAACTGGGCTACACTGACGGGAAAAAATCCCAACACCAAGAAGGGGTTGTGTTAGATAAACGACAGTTGGTAGGCGGTGAGAGTACATCTGTAAGATGACGTCTAAGCAAATTTCTCGCTCGGCGCATACGTGTGGCGCTAGTAGCGCCCCTCGGAACATGCAAAGCAGGTTTGCTGTAAATACGCGCTATAACGTTCGTGAGCGTTAGTTATCGTTGAGATTCGACGTAGGGTGTTGATAGTCAAGAATGCCTTTAAGAAGACGAAGAAGCCATTATCAACAGCTCACGGAGTTTGAACGAGGTCGTGTAATAGGGCTACGAGAAGGTGGATTTTCTTTCCGCAATATTGCAGAACGACTTGGCAGGAATGTAGCCACTGTGCATGATTGTTGGCAGCGGTGGTCAAGGAAAGGTACTGCATGCAGAAGACCGGGTTCCGGCCGGCCACGTGGCACTACTGAGAGGGAAGACCGCCGTGTACGGCGTATGGTCGTGGCGCATCGTACCGCGTCTGCGGCAGCAATTCGAGCTGCAGTTGCCACCACAGTGACACAACAAACTGTTACAAATCGGTTACTTGAAGGACAGCTCCGAGCCAGACGCCCTGTAGCGTGCATTCCACTTACTCTAAACCACTGCCGTTTGCGACGTCAGTGGTGTCAAGCTAGAGCTCATTGGAGGACGGAGTGGAGATCTGTTGTGTTTTCTGATGAAAGCCGGTTTTGCCTGGGTGCCAGTGATGGCCGTGTGTTGGTTAGAAGGAGGCCAGGTGAGCGTCTGCAACCAACCTGTCTGCGGCCGAGACACACTGGACCTACACCTGGAGTTATGGTCTGGGGAGCAATTTCCTGTGACAGCAGGAGCACTCTCGTGGTTATCCCACGCACCCTGACGGCACAGTTGTACGTCGGTCTGGTGATTCAACCTGTTGTGCTGCCATTCATGAACAGCATTCCAGGGGTGTTTTCCAATAGGATAACGCTCTCCCGCATACCGCTGTTGTAACCCAACATTATCTACAGAGTGTCGACATGTTGCCGTGGCCTGCTAGATCACCAGATCTTTCACCAATCGAGCACGTATGGGACATCATTGGACGACAACTCCAGCGTCACTTCCAACCAGCATTAACCGTCCCTGTATTGACCGAGCAAGTGCAACAGGCATGGAACTCCATCCCGCAAACTGACATCCAGCACCTGTACGACACAATGCATGAACGTTTGCGTGCTTGCATTCAACATTCTGGCGGTTACAATGGTTATTAATGTACCAGCATTTCACATTTAAAATGGCTCTTCTCGCGCTTACAATAAACTGTGATCTTGAAACCTTAATCGATTAAATATGTTACCTATACAAATGTATTGCCGCCATTTCATTCCTCTACAACTATTTTTTCGTGGTGTTAGGATTTTTTTCCGTCAGTGTATATGAGGGAAAAGATATTTTAGGGGAAATGAGTGATCACATATTAATTACCGAATTAGAGAGCAACACGTTCAGGTATGTGATTTCGTTTGTAGTAGAGTGTTAAATATTACTCTTAAAAAGATTAAAATGATTTCTAGTCAACCCTGCACTTCAGCTACTAAGCTAATACTTGTAGACGAGATACTGCGAGTTCAGGGAGAACCATGCTTCCAAATCCCAGAACAGGGAGTTTAACCCGTTACTTTCTTTTCTTTTTAAAAAAGCAAAATGAGAAAAAATTAAAAAATAAAATGTGTTAAGTTGGTGGCCTCTCCAGTTCCCCAGAAAGGGCACTAATGGCCCTGACACCCAGGCACATTGCCCATTCCTTATCCTGCTTTAGAGCGTAAGCAAAACGTGACGTCAATTTCATTTAAAAATTATTTTTCTAAGTAAACAGCGGTTAGTATGAAATGTTTTAATCTAGCTCGATTATCCTTTGTTTCGAATCAAAAGACATGAGAAAGATAAAATATCCTTTTCGTTCTAAACTATTTCAATTCAATAAAAAGAATAATCGAGCAAAATTAAAACATCGTAGCTGCTATTTACTTTGGGGAAAAAATGAAAATAACTGGATCTGGCGAAAAGTGTGGTGTCACTTTATTAATTGTCATGGCCTTCTACTTCTAGAATGCCGTGATTCGAGCCCGTGCCTATCTCAGATGCATGGTCAGAACCCGGAGCCCCAGACCACTCAGGCACCAGGACGCTGTTAATTTTTATGACCGCCTAAAAATATATATATATATATATATTTTTTTTTTTTTGATTGGAGGTTTAACGACCACCGTGAGCAACTCAATGGGCTATAAGCAGTCGCCCGTCCCTAATTTAGGGTCACTGGTTCCAGGGAAGGGAAAGAACGAGGGCCGTAAGACAAACACAACATCCATGCCTCACCGGGATTCGAACCCGGACCCCTTTCGGACGAATGATCAGAGGCCATAGATATATTTGTATTTTGTGATATTTTAAGTCCGTGGAACGGGAAAATATAATATGTTTGTTAGATACGCCACTTGATTGCAGATTTCGTTAACTCTGAGATCGGTCTCCCCAAAATTACGTGATACGTTTTGATTAAACACGGCCTGGTCTATATTTTAGATCAGCCTGGGATACTAGAGGGAAGGGGGAGGGCATGGACCTCCTCTTTACGGTGTACTGGTGAAAATTTTATTTTACTATTCTTTGTGCAATCTGTATTTCCTTGCAACGAACGAATGTTATTTCTTCGAATAACATTCGTTCGTTGTTTCCCCCACATCAAAGGTTCATTTTGAAAAAACATTATGGACTCCCCCATGTAAATTATCTGCGTCTCATCCTGATATTGACACGGAGGGTTCATTTTTTTTCCAATCATGTTTTAACCTTGGTGAACAGAACGCTATATAATTGTCGTGAAACAAGGGCATCCATGAGAAACCACTTTGTTGCAAATTCAATTCATTCTGCGAATTGCACCCCCAAAGTTGCCTGACAGACTGATTAAACAGAGTATAGACTAACTAAATTATAGGTACAGATAGTTATAATAATATTTTGTCTGTAGGAAATATAATGCGTTCGTGAAAAATTGTATTTATGGAAGCAACTTTACTGCAGATAATAGTTTAAAGCAAACTCAGGTGTAACTGTTATTCTCCATTCATAAATTTTCTCTCCATCCTGGGTTCAGTGAATCCTCATACATGCATAGATTAATTTCTCGGTAGTAGCTCCCTTAATGCCAGTTTTATTAGTTCCGAATACGAAACCTACTTTCGAAAGTGTGGTGTTTAAACACATTATTAAACAGTATTTAGTGCCATTTCACTGATTTCATGGAAATCTGAGTAGATAAATTTCTCTTCCTCGTTATGAAATCATGGGTAGCGAACTTTTCTGGATATTTTCTGCTTCGTACTTTAAAAGATCATTTAGCCTCGGAAGTTGAGAAATATTACCGTCAGGATAATTTTAAAGTGTCACAGTTTGGGAGTCTTTAACAGAAGTTTATGTTACAAGCATTCATTATTCTTTTTTTTTTTAATGGAAAAGGCTTGCAGGTTACTCGCATTAGGGGACCTTTGTACAGACACGAAGTTCCCACTAGAATTTTGAGATTTCTTAATTTTGGAGGGAAAGTACGATATGACCCATCACTAATGAAGTTAGAATTTATATCCTTTACCCGTGTATGTATTTACATCCTTTGCATGTATGTGTATTATTTTCTGAAAGGTCTGATTTAACAATTTTTACTATTAGACATTGGCTTTAGTTTTACTTCTGATTGATTGGTTGTTCTTGATTCAAATCACTGGGAGCAGGCAATATAATCGAAAATGAATTCACCGGAAGCGAATTCATTGAAAACGAAATTATCGAATGCAAAATAATTGAAATCAAATTCATCGAACGAACAATTTACCGAAAGACTACTTTTTAGGAAAAAAATGAAACGAATTCTTCGAAATGATGATAAACTTTTCGATAAAATAATTTAAAAACTTAGATATATTATCATTTCTCCTAATATATATGTATTCTGTACGTTATTATTTCTCTTAATAGTAACCGTTAAACCTTGCTTAAAAAACTCGCATGATCAGCGCGATAACGCCCTCGCCTTGATTAATTACAATTCACAAATTTTCACCAAATAAAGGAACGTTGCAATTCCGTATTGCTTCCTCCCACCGCCTTACGGTGTGTCATCTCTCCGTCTCACACCATAGTAAAATCGCCAACCTGAAATTAGAGTTGGATAAGGCGGTTTGGTGAAGTTGACCATCATAAGAATATACTTTTTCGTTTGTGTAGTGTTTAATGAAGTTTTTTTATTTGTTGATTTTCTTATTGGATTAAAAACGTATTTAAACACTTAAAAAGCTTTTATTAAATCATTTGAAATGATGTTACCCGTTTTAAGCATGTTAGCTTGGTAATAATTGATGTCATGGCTATTCCTAGACTTGATACACTATAAATTTCACTAAATAATGGGTTTTATTCAGGAATTAAAAAAATTACAAAAGGAAAAAAAATTGAATAAAAGGAAAAAGTAATTTACTTTTATTTTCCTTTTCCTTTTATAATGAATTTATAGTGTATGTTAGTGAGTTGAAAAGCAGTCTGGGAGTCCTTAACAGAATTTTAACGATGTAGTTTTGTTAAAATTTGTTTTATGAACGCCATTGATTCTTTTTACTATTTGTATCAATTAATGCTGTAGTGTGTTTAATTTTCAACATTTTGGGGCACGTGTTCTCTTATAAAAAAAAGCAACCGTACGTGGTTTTAATTTCTTTATCTAATCTCTCATTTCAAGTCTGAAAATTGCAAATTACTTTTATTTATAATCTTAAATCAGATATCGAATTAGATTAAAAAATTTTACCGTGAGACGCACTGGCTTTATGGTAATCTAATTTTTCTGCTCATTATTTGGGTTCTTGATTCAAAATCTGGGAGCAGGCGATTTCATCAAAAACGACTTCATCGAAGGCAAATTCATTAAAACGAAATCACCGAATGCACTGAACTTTACCGAATCTTGTAGGTCTTTTATATAATTTTATTCAATTTTATTAAATTATTTAAAAGAAATTCAAAATTTCGGATAGTCGGGAAAAAAATTAAATAGCCAGTGTGTTTGAAAAAAAAATGGATTTCATTCTTTCTCTTACATCGATTATCATTATTTATCAATATAAGCATTAATTCAGCTTCCATATGTCATTAATCTTTATATTTCTTTCATTAAACAGTGCACCATAAATAAAATGAATATTGTTTTTAAAATGAGAAGAAAATTAGCATTGAGCAACTTTGTTCAATTCACACGCTTAACCAACAAGTGGAAAATCCCTACATAGCGCTCTGAATTGCCGCTGTTACTCCACGGAGGGATTCCATTTACTTGTACTCGTAAAACTTGCCCAACGATGTTTCAGCTTTCGATTATTTTTGCATCGATGATTTCACTTAGAACCGTAATTTTCGAGAAACGTGCTCTGCAATGAATTATCCATTTGATGATTTCGTCAGCGATGATTTCGCTGTCGATGTCTTTGGATTCGATGATTTCAATTTTGATGAATTCACCTGGAGCCAAACCACTGTGTTGGTTACGCGAGTCCAGCTGACTTCTCTGATAAATGGTGTCAGTTGTCCTGCAGTCATAACGGCTGATGATGAAGCTCTTTTAGTTCTGTGAAAAGTTCTCCCTATTCTGCATTCGATGTGTGACGACGTGACCGTATCGTCGTAAGTACTTTAAGTGTTTATAGAACTTCGTCTTTTGAAGTGCTTCAAGAGCTTGTTCAAGAACTTGCTTGATTTGCAGCTCGTAAGCTATAAAGGATCGTCTTTGTTGAAATTACTACTGAATATTTCAATGTGCGAGTTTTACACATTGTGCCGTAACTTCCAGTCTTACGGTGTAAGCTTAATTTTAATTGGGTCGAAAGGTCTCACCAAAATTGTGTGCCCCTTTGCTGAAATATACATTGCTGGCCACCCAAAATGCAACACCAAGAAGGAAGCATCCGATTGGCCTGAAATTCGCAGCATGTGTCTATTGCGAGAGGACATGCAAATGATTGGCATTGCTGGACATATGCAAATCATGTGCGCCCGGCACGCCACCGAGCAGCACTATAAGAGGGGTGCACAGAAGGCGAGGTGTAAGTAGTGGAAGTGTGTTGTGCTGCCGGACCTGTGCATGGGAAGCTTCCTGATGCCTCGTCGCAGAATACGACAGTCATTCCAGCACGTTTCGGAGTTCGACAGAGGACGAATAGCGGCTTATCGCGACAGCGGTTTATCGTACCGAGACATCGGCACCCGTGTGGGACGACATCCAGCCACAGTGAGGCGAGTCTGGATTCGGTGGGTGCAGGAGGAACGGACGGACCGACGTGAGCGATTACCGCAGCCGTGGCACACCACCGAACGAGAGGACCGGCATGTTGAGTAGTATGCAGTGGGCATTGATGGCTCGCACCGCCACATCACGAACGTTAGCGCAGGAATTAGGGTGTGTTGCGCAACAACCTGTGTCAGCACTTGCCGTTCGACGTTGTCCGCAGGAGCGGGACTTGTCGCATGGCGCCCGTTGCTCCGATTGCCATTGACGTTACACCACCGGCGAGTGCGGCGGCAGTGGGCCGTTGAACGCCGCACCTGGACTACGGAATGGTACGACATTGTCTTCTCCGACGAATCTCGCTTCTGCCTGCAACACCACGATGGTCGTCCGCGTGTGGCAGCACCGCGGCGAAAGACTGTATGACGCCTGCATTATGCATCGCCATACCGGTCCGTCGCCTGGCGTTATGGTTTGGGGCGCAATTGAATATGACACCCGCACCCCTCTGGTACGCATCGCCGGTACACTTAACAGCCACCGTTACATCTCCGACGTTTTGGAGCCTATAGTCCTCCCTTACCTGCAGGACCTGCCAGCGGCCACGTTTCCACAGGACAATGCGCGCCCGCACGTGGCATACATCGTGCAGCAATTCTTCACGGCCCACCAGGTGTCACTGCTGCCGTGGCCCGCCTGTTCTCCCGACATGTCGTCCATCGAACACGTCTGGTTGGTCGCTGATCGGCAACCGAGTGGTCTGGCAAGCACCACCCGCGGCTACGCCGGATGAACTGTGGCAACGTGTGGAAGCAGCCTGGACCGACATACCCCAAGCCCACATCCAAAGCCTCTTTCGTTCGATGCCGCGGCGTGTTGTGGCCGTTATTGCCAGCCATGGGAGCCGCACGAGCTATTGATGTCTGCGTGTTCCGCAAGTCGCACGGGCCTGTCAGCTCAATCGTTTCATCTTTGTATCTGTTGTTATGTGTCCAGTAACGCTGGCTTTGCTATCTCGTCTTCTTGGTGTTGCATTTTAAGTGGCCAGCAGTGTAAATACAATAAAAGCTTTGGGGTGTGGAGTTGCCGTTTGAAACCTCACTCACACCCGGTGAAACCCTCCACTAGATGATTTAAAAATACCAGTGGCTACTTGCAGTGTCGTGCTGTCTTGGATGTTAATTGTATGTTTTCGGTTCGGACTCAGCATCCTTCAAGCGGGAGCATGAAATCTTGTGTCGCGCTTCTGTAATCTTATTGGTTATAGTGGAAACTACTTTAAGATTTAATTTCATGTGCCACAGTAATTTTAACCGTAGAAATGTAGTTTTTTTGCTTTTGGCGTACGCCTTCTGGATTTCCTGGAAAACTCTTAGAATTAAAGTTTTATTTTCCAGAGAAACTTCTGAAATTACAGTATTCCTTTTAATGCTGTATTATAATAGTTTGGTCAGAAGCGCTAATACCTCGTTGTGTGGCCACAAAGGCTTGTGTTTCTGTGAGAGGCGCAAGTCTGGTGGGAGTGAGTTATCGAAAAGAATAAATAAAACCAGGTAGAAAAGGCAAAGTATACACGTTGTGAAAACTTGCATTCATTAGATAAATGTTCCTCTGGTACTAAGTAGGCAAATAAAAATATTTCACCCACTTCCAAAAGTCATCCAAGAAAGGCATGTTTACAAATTTATATCGTAAACCGAACATTCTGAAAAAATTTAATACAAGTAAAAACAGAAACTTGTTTTTATTCCTGGTTCCACAAACTCTTAATTCAAGCATTTCGAGTTCTTCATTCAAGTGTACTGAATTCCAGGGGATGTAATATCCTGTTTTTGAAGTTTGTATCAAAGTGAATAAAAAGACTAAACCCTGGAAAGCTTCATGATGCAAAGTGTCACTACTAAGGTTTGTGTGATTCATTCTCTGTAAAGGCTTTCGGATCTTTTGCTTTAGCTTAATACCGGCACTCTGATATACACTGAAGAGCAATTGAATTAGAGATACCTGTCTAGTAACGTGTAGCACCACCTTTCGCCCTGATGACGGCGGCGATTCGTCTCGGCGTGGACTCGACAAGTCACCGGAAGCGTTGGGAAGCCATACGGATCCACGACCCCTGAACAAACTCCCACAGTTCACGAAGGTTTGGTGGAGGGGAGTCATATCTCTCGATGGCATCCCAGATGTGCTCGATGGAATTGAGGTCAGGTGACCTAGCTGGCCAAGGAAGCGAGGTCACGTCGGTGGAGTGTTCATCCAACCATTCGGATACAATTCGGGAGCTGCATTGTCTTGTTGCAGGATGAGGTCCCCAGTGGGATGTTGAAGACGCACAAACGGGAGCAAATGGTCGTCCAGGATATCCCGGTAACGCTGAGGGACGATGTCACACGTACCAGGGGTCCCATTTCAGTCCACGTAAACAGTCCCCAGACGAGAATGCCACCCCCCACCAGCTTGAAGAGTACCCTGCTGGCAAGAAGGATCCATGGCTTCATGTGGTTTGCGCCATACTCATATCCTGCCATCCGCATGTACCAACGTGATTCTCGACTCATCAGTCCAGGCAACATTTTCCCACATGTCTAGGGTCCAGTGGCGATGTTCCCACGCCCATGCTAATCTTTGCACCCTGTGATGTGCGGTCAGCAGCGGTACCCTCGTGGGACGATTGCTTCTGTACCCCATAGTGAGGAGATGGTTCTGGATGGTGTGGCTGCTCATACGTTTTTGTGCACCAGCGTTAAATTGCCGAGTGATTTCTTGCACTGCGGCTCGTCTATCCGCTGTTACAATGAGAACTAGCCGACAATGACCCCACTCATCCACACGCTGTTGTCGACAGCAGTTGGCCCTTGCAGGGATGGTTTTACCGGATTCGATGTACTCACGGTGCACCCGTGACACAGTGGCTCGTGAAAATCCCAGTGCCTGCACGACTTCCGAGATGGAGTGACCCATTCGTCGGGCTCCGAAAATTTGACCACGATCAAATGCCCTTAGATCCTTCGTCTTACCCATACTCGTCCGACTCTTACTGATTCCCGTCGCATCACTCCTTATATTGTCGGATCGCTGCATACGTCATGTCGTTTACAGGGCCGCCCACAGCGCCACATTTGCATAACGCCAGCTGTCTCTAATTCAATTGCTCTTCAGCGTACTGTATAGGCACTGTAAAAAAAATATGTTACAGGACAGAAAATTATCAGTATCATGCATGTATTTTATTTTGTTTGTTACCTAAATGCAAGCAAGTAAGCATCCTAAGGTTTTGATGAATCAGAATGACCCATTTCTACTAACATGTATATGTTTTTTTTTCTGTTTTCAATTGATGAATTCTAAATGCACCATGGCGGCCTAATTCGTCTGAGGTATGTCTGGGTTCGAGTCCCGGATGAGGCATGGTGGTACATTTGTCCGATGCCGCGCTGGCTCTGTTCGTTCCCCCGAAAATAGTTGCCCTAAATTAAGAACGAATAACTTCTTATAACACTCCGAGTCGCTTATGATGGTCGTTAAATCCCTGAACAGGAAAAAAAAAAGTGTGGTAAATTTCATGGCAATTTACAAAATAATAAACAAAGCATTATAATTCTAAAAAAAAAAAATAAAAAAATAAATGAGATCCTGGAATTTTTTCATGAACTCTTGGTAAAGTCCAGGAATTTATTTCTTATAAAATTATACGAACCCTGTATAACAAAATCAAAAACCTGCGATGCTTTCTTTTAATTTTCCAAAAAATTGCCCTGTATGTTTCCCGAACGTTTAATGTTTTAGGTTATTTTTTACCTCTTTAGCATTCAGAAGTTGTTCGTTCTTTGTGTACGATCTCCAAACGGTAAAAATTAAGTGCCTCATCACGTAGTGATGTTACTTGTTAAGTTCTACTCAAGAAAGACCCCGGATGAATAACATAAAACGACAAAAGGAGTTTCAAAGTCACTCCCTGCATACCTACTGTGACTGCAATAAGCTTTTTGTTGTCTACCTTGTGCGACTGAAACTAAATTTGTATCTCTGTTCCGGTCCGAAGGATTTAATTCTTACGTAGGTTGTAGCTAGTGGAAACGTCCATGTGACTGAGCTGACTCGTCTCAGCATGACACGATTTCGTGCACTACGCTGAATGTCAGCAGCTGCCATGCGTAAAAAAATATCTGATTCGCCTTTCAGCTTTTGATCTCTCTGTTTGCTTCCTATTTACCCAGTAATAATGATCTTTTTTCGCTGGCATACAAAGTCAGATATTTTGAGTAGGGTCTTCAACCTTTCAGGACCGAGGGCCACATCAATAATTTCGAAAGCTTCCACGGGCTCTATCGACACTGATAGAGAATCACAGATGACACATTTTAATTTATCCTATCCTACACTTTTATTGCCAAAAGCACGTTCAGTAGCAATATACTTCGTACTTTATAAGACAGAATGAATACAGTACTGGTATATAACTATATTACAAGTAAAATCCATTGACAATAAGGTGCTCACATCACAGCAAAAATGGATGTCATTGCAGTCTTAACGAGAAACTTGACATTGTTTTTGTTTGACTAAAGCCTTCAATATCAGGTGTAATCCGCCTTGTCGCGATTCGCAAAGTGTCATCCAAACGTTGATCTGTCAGACGTGTTCTTGTTTTTGATTTTGTGATATCCATTTGACTGAACAACTGCTCATATGTATGTTGGTACTGCCAAAGGTAGAGGATATGAACAATGCATGTTTACATATTTCTAGGTACTTTACTTCGGACACTTATTTGGAATAAAAGTCAATTACTATAGGAACTTGTAAAAGCTTTCATTTCACTGCAGAGTCACACTAAGGATTTTCAAACTCTAATTGCGAATGAGTTGGAACACTTTTGATGTCAATCAAGAAAGGCGAGGAAAACATTCCCATTGAAATTTCGTTCTCTCTAAAGTCAGAAAATCTGCTTTTGAACTCCTCTCTCAGATCTGAAATGCGTTGTACATAATCATCTGAACTCCATGTTCTATTTTCATTCACCAACACCGCTAATGTTGGAAAGTGAATGCAGTTTATATTTTGCAATTGATGTTTCCACAGGATTAGTTTGGTTTGAAAAGCTTTCACGTAGTCATAAAGATTATAAACAAGTTGACCTTTTCCAAGTAAACGGTAGTTCAGTTCATTGAGGTGACCAGTAATGTCGACAAGGAATGAAAAGTCACTTAACCACTTCTCATCATGGACCTGGCGAATAGGTTTTCCTTTAGACCCCATGAATTGTTGAACTTCGTCCTTCAAAGAAAAAAAGGCGCTTAAGCATCTTCCCGCAGCTGAACCAATGTAGCACTTGCGCGTAATGTACAACGTCACCATGTTCAGCTTCCAAATCACCCAAGAACTTTTCAAATTGCTGTGGTTGAGACCTTTCGACCTGATAAAGTTCACCACATTCACAACAACAGCCATCACATGTTCAAAGTTTGAGGACTTCGGACACAAGTTTTCTCGGTGGATGATGCAGTGGAAAGCTATCATGTTAGTATAGCCGTCAGATTTCATTAAAGTTGTCACTCCTCCCTTCTTTCCGAACATAGCATGCGCATCATCTGTGGTTATGGCAGAAATGTTGCTCAAGTCACACTTTGCCAAGGTATCTTTTCTACTTGAATACAAATATGAAGCCCTGTCGTGTTTTTAAGAGCAACTACCGTGGCTAATTCTTCTACAATCCTGAAGTTTCTATCAACGCCACGAATGAAAATGGTTGCTTGTGCAGTACCGGCTGCATCCATGGATTCATCCATCGCAGCAGAATAAAACACAAACTCCTTGTACTTGGATTTGAAATTGCTGAATACATTTGCTGTCAGATCCTCCACGCGCCTAGCTACTTTCACACCAGATAAGGTATGTTCAAAGCAACTTGAGCCTATAACGGGCAAAGCATATCAACTGCACGTTGAAGAAATTCTTTCACAAACTCTCCGTCAAAAAAAGGCTCTCCACGTTTTGCAGTTTTTTCTGCTATCATGTAACTAACGCGAGCACTGTTTTCAGACTGTTTAATTGTCTTGGAGAATAATTACTGCTGACAATTTACTTTGTCTTTTAATTCATTAACTTTTTCTCTCCGAAAATGTCTCTCCAATCGAGAATATTTCGCACTGTGCTTCGTATCATAATGCTTCTTGATGTTGTATGCTTTCATCACCGCAACGCTATCATTGCAAATAAGGCAAACTGCCTTATTCTTATGCTCAACAAAAAAAGTAATGGAACAACCACTTTTCTTGAAAAAAATTCACTTTGTCTCCAATTTCCTCTTGAGGCAATTACAGCTCACCATTGTGCACGCATTCAAAGACCAAACGCTTCTGCTGACTGAAGTGTTTCACCCTGCTCAGGTCAACTACTCGGCGCCCTTCTTACCGCTAACCAATCACGAGCTTTACATCCACCTGCTTCCTTCTTAACCTCAGAGTCACACAAACGTTCTCCTCCTAGCATCCATTCCTCTTAATAGAATAGTAGTAATTTTTGGGAATAGAATGCATATGGTGGCAAAAAGGGGGAGGACAGTAGAAGACACTTTTCACTTTTACAACTCCAATAGATGGTAATTATATTTTATTAAATTATGCAACTCAAAATTTTATGGTAAATTATGTTTTGAAAATCACAAAATTACTAATATTATGTTAGCAACCATTGTCATGTTTTTGAAATCCAAACTTTTCCACCCCGCTCATATAAACATTGTATTTATTCTCCTGTGTAGATTTCGGCATATACAAATCTCGTTCCCCTAAACGAAATGCCGCCCCTGATAGAATGTTTGCCCAGCTGATGTGAAATGGCTCAGCGGGAAAACCAAGGCCCGCTGGCACCGGATTGAAGACCCCTAATTCAGGGAGATCCACTCTTAAAATCTCTATCCATTCTGTCTCAGTATGTACAAATCAGTAAATAAGAAGTTCTTAGCATTTTTTAAAGAACATTTAATGTTTCAGTTTTCTTCTTATCTCATTTATTCCTAAGGAGGGACTAAACAAAATTTACGAATCCATTATCATCTGTCTGGGACTACCCGGTGGTGCAGTGGTCTAGGCATTGGCCTCTGACCGTTCATTGGATGGGCTCGGGTCCGAATCCCGGATGAGGCCCCACGGCACTGGCTCTCTCCCTTTCCTGGAACCATTGGCACCAGATTAGGGACAGACGCCCGCTTATACTCCTTAGTGCTATTCGGAGTAGTCTTTAACCCCGAAATAAAGAAAAATCGCCTATTTGATCTTGATGTTCTGATCGTTAGCGTTCGGTAAATTTGACTATGAAATTGTGCTGGCCACCCCGGTGGCGCAGTGGTAAGCGATGACTTCTGATCATTCGTCCGAGATGAGTCAGGGTTCGAATCCCGGTGAAACATTGATGTTGTGTTTGTCTTACGGCGCTGGCTCTATCCCTTCCCTGGAGCCAGTGGCCATAGATTAGGGACAGGCTACTGCTTCTAGCCCACTGAGTTGCTCACTCACGGTGGTCGTTAAACCTCCAATAAAAAAAAATTGTGCTGTTGCTTTTCCTTTATTGTGAACAAGCACCATATTTACTAATTCTGCATTCTAAATTATATTGCTTTGTACTTTAATCATTGGGATTTTACTAGACGTTTCCATTTAGTTTTGAAGAGTTAAAAGAAAAATTTATGAAGCCACCATCCATCATTGTAAATCATATTTCTCAGAGTGAAAGTAAGTTTAACAAAAGTTTATTTATGTAAAAATTAATGTTTTTGCGGAGAACATTTTTATTGAACGCTGCTTTTTTAAAACTCTCAGACTGGTTGATAAATAAACTAACGCATTTTTTCGGCTCCTCACGCCAAAGTTCGGTTTAAATTACACTTCCTCTTGGCTTAATTCCTCCGTCAATCCGTTGTTTAAGTCATTCCATGTTTTCATCATTAAGGAGAAAAAAAAAAGATTTTACATAAGAATTACTCATACGAATTGAAAGGGTTGAGGAAAACTGAACAGACTGATAAGTGAAATAAACATCAACTAGTCAGCAGAAGTTATTTTCATTTTCCTTTTAAGCAATGTCAAAGTTAAAATATTTCTACTGGACGTAGAGAAATTGTAAAAAAGCCTGACTGAAATTAAGGACGAAGAGATCGGAAATCCAAATAATTTGTGTATGCAATATAATAGATTCGGCATACCGAAACTAAGAAGTTGAAAAAATTATAATTTTACATATTTAAGAGCAGCTACCGTTGCTTCGCACTTGTTAAGAAAAAACCAAAAAAAAAAAAACATTCGAAATGGAAAGTTCGCTTCTCACATCTGGTTGACGCAACAGCCAGCTCGGCCTCTCCAGAGAAACTAGTTTTCACGGCCTTACAGCGCCATCTTTCGGCAATATCAAGCATTTTCTTCTCTGTATCATGTAAGCTTTTCTTCTCTGAGTAAGCATGCAAATTTCCTCGACTGTGCAAATATTTACATTGATCTCCGTTTAAAATGCACCTTTCAGAATAATAATAATAATAATAATCCATTTTTAATAGGGGAATGGTTGATATCAAGGCGTGATTCTTCTGTTGGAGATTTATGGCAAAACTAATTTTGTAAGTTTAAGCTTCTTCAATGTGCGGCTGTGGAGTTGCGAAACTACAGGTGTTTACAAATATAATTGCACACTTTCGAACTTGTGTTACATTTATAATGAGAGAAGTGGAGGCATGTACAACGTACCGATCGATAGGAGAGCTCTCAAAGTTTTGATTTCATATCACGAATTTATCAACGTGCTTAAGTGTGGTCTTGCACAGAACATTTTTATATTTCAACTGTTTTAATACTTTGGTCAGGTTGTCCTGCGAGATTCCTGCTTGTTTTCTGAACTGAAAGTGGATGTGTTCGATATGTTTTCGGAAAACGAAGAGCTCCTCGTTTTCATGCGAGTACGTTATCACTGTTAGAATCTGAATATCGCTCACCTGTTCGACGCTTTTGAAATTGCTATTACTGAGAACAGGTACGGAAGGGAAAGGGGTAGGGTATAGGGGCTATGGCCTTTTCCTTGGGAGTTTACTGAATTAAATTTTAATACACTTTACTTCTCGCGGTCTGTATTACACTTGTTGCTATGGTTTTAATTATGATAATTTTCTTCAGTTATGTTGCAAGTTGTAAACAGACTGTTCAAGTGTAAAATTTATTTTTATTCAAACGACGTGCATTCATTTTTTCATCACATAATGATTTCATTTCTGTACATTTAAGTATCATTTGTGTGGCCTTCCTCTGGTAAGTCTTCTGAATTCGCCCTTCCTGAGAACAGATCTATTTTGAAATGGAACTTTTCTGAATGAAGATTCATCAAGAATGATGTTTGTCTACGAGCTTTTTAATCTGGGCGACTTAAAACTGAGGATCACAGCTGCAGGGGGGTTTATCCTGAAATTTCAAATAGGGGGTGTGCTGAAAAAGTTTTAGGGAGGGGTTGAAAAATTTGGGGTTGTTGGACGAAAACAAATTTATCGAATCCTAAAATTTTTTATAGTGAAGTTTAAACCTAGGACTAAAAACTGGGAAAATTTCCAGAAATTGAGAATTATGGAATTTTTTATCTTTAATAATGATTAAAACCGGGAATCTTTTTTTTTTTTTTTTCATCTAAAACTACGCACGGTTATTTCGTTTTGGGGCTGTTCTTGCTTTTTATCTCTCGTGCCTAAGTGCTTCCGTACAGGTTACTAAAGCAAAGAAGTATTAACGTGTTGCAATTCACTAAATGAAGAGTGTGTTACAATACGAACATGCGTTTCGTAATTCCAATGACTGACTTCAGACAAGAAAAACCAAAAAAGAAATAGACTTCGAATTAAAAAAAAATTAAGTACATATGCATAGACTTCAAATTTAAAAAACAAACTGCATTATGGTAGAAGATAACTTTAAGGTAGAGCTGAAGAATTCGTCTAAATGTTGACTGCTGTTGATAACTGTGCTACAGATAGTAAAAGGGACTAATACTTAAAATTTAAAAAGTATATACTCGTATATATCATACTAATCATCATCAATCATTATCAATCCACTGCTGAATGAAGGTCTCCCCAAGTTTCTTCCACAACGGTCTGTCTTGCGCCAGTCTCCTCCATGCTTTCGAATTTCATCCACCCATCTCCCATGTGGTCGCTTTCTGGGTCTTCTCTTGTCCCTTGGAATCCAGTCTAGAATTTCGGTTGTCCATCGGTTGTCTGTTTTTCTGGCAACATGTCCAGCCCATTGCCATTTCAGGAATTTTACTCTCATCGTGGTCTTCGCTCTAGTCATTTTCCTTATCCACGAGTTTCTCTTCTTATCTCTCCTGGTTACACCAAGCATGAAGCATGAATCTTTCCAGGCTTCTTTCAGTTGTCTGCAGTCTTTGTATGTCTTTTTTTAGTTACAAAGACATACAAAAAACTTATATACAGTATATACACTATCTACCAACAAATAATTGGACACCTGTGATAGCAAAGGAAAACGAAATTTATTCACCTTCAGTAGTTGGTGGAGCCTCCACGAGCGGCGATTACAGCTGCGACCCTCCGGGATATACTCTCAACCAGGCGTTGTAAGACGGCTAACGGTATTTTCTTCCACTCGGCTTGGAGAAGACAGGACAGTTCCTTCACCGATTTCGGACGGTGGGGGCACCCCTTAAGTCCACGCTCCAACTCGTCCCAGAGGTGCTCGATAGGGTTAAGGTCCGGGCTCTGCGCAGGCCAGTCCATTCGATTAACCCCATTGTCACCATACCAAGCCATGGTGGACCTCACAACATGGCAGGTGGCATTGTCATCATGAAAGTAACATGGGCCTACCCCGTAAAACTGCCACAACGTAGGAAGCGCATGGCCATCAAAAATGGTGCAGTAGGTCTCGGCGTTGAGTCTACCAGGAATTGCGACCAAGGGTCCCGTGCCATACCAGGAGAAACACCCTCATAGCATAATTCCACCGCCGCCGAACTTCACAGTTGGCACAATACATTCCGGCAGACGGCGTTCTCCAGGCAGACGCCAAACCCAGACCCTGCCATCCAAACGGTAGAGGGTGAACCTTGATTCGTCGCTCCAGAGAACCTGTTTCCACTGTTCAACGGTTCACTGTCGACGTTCTTTACACCACGTTAGCCGAGCAGCGCTATTGGACTTGGTGATCAAAGGCTTGTGGGCAGCAGCACGACCATGATAACCGAGCAGATGGGCTTCCTTACGGATGGTATTAATCGAAAGAACACTCCCGGATGCCTGTTGAAACTCCTCACGGATGTGTCCCATCGATTTGGTGCGGTTCTTCCGAATTTCTCTGGCCAGCACCCGTCGATCTCTAACTCTCAGTTTTGTGGGTCTGCCGGGTCAGGGCACTTTCCGACAGTCACCTCTCGTCTTCCACTTGCCAATCACGTAGGCAACTGTCGATTTTGGGTACCTCAACTCGCTGGATATGTCACGTATGGATCGGCCATTTCTGTGATACCCGACGATTACACCTTTCTTGAAATCAGAGAGCTCCGAACTGCGTGGCATCTTGCAGCATGTGACTGGTTGCGTTGTTGTTTCCTACACGATATTTAACGGCGGTGGCCGTGACGTGTATCAGGACCTCAGATATCGTCGATTGCAGGGGTGTCCAATTACTTGTTGGTAGATAGTGTATATCAGAAAACACCTTCGAACGGAGAGGGACCGATATTCATCGTCCGTGGAGTGTGTGTGAGAAAATGGAGGATTGGGAGTGTGTATATAATAGATCCCTACACGGTCGCCGTTGCAGGATGCGCAACATCGTATTTGTACGGTGGCGCCATCTACTGTACTCTAATCTCACTTAAACTGTTCTGTCAAAGTCGCTAGACTTACTCTCATTCCTTCCGTTTCTATGTCCTGCCCAAAAGGCGTTCTCGCTGTTGGCGGCTGGGACCTAAACTCTACTCACTGTGGACGGAAGTCCTACAAGAAAATGACAAATACTGTGGTTGCCGTTGCAGCAATCTAGCAGGACGAACTAATGAAACTGGGCGAGAACTTTTAATGTAGGATTGATGAGTGGGAAAGTTTACCCATGGCACTTACATTAAAAATTTGTAATGTTAATTCAAAACTTTGACATCCCCCATTCGTATATTATGCTATCTGTACCCTATTTGCTTAAAAATGTTGTTGCAATAAATTTATAAAAGTGTTCTATTATTTTTCAATAACATGTATTAAAAAGCAGAATTACCCGTTATGTAGAAGTTAGAAATGACCCTGTGAAAAGTTGTAGGACGCAGTAAATAAGTTCTCGCACTCATCACGAATTTTTTTATCATATAATAATAACTATTTTAATGAGAATTATATCACTGTTTTCTTTATTCGAATGTGAGATGTACTCAACTGAATGTGGTAGATAGAAATTAATGAGAGTGACGCAAGCGCTGAGAAGATATTCCATGGGCTCAAATTATGTCCCCCGCCCCCCCCCCCCAAGAAAAAGACCTAACTAAATAAGCTAAAATTTTGAAGAAATAGTAATGCCATAAAGATTCGTATCCGTGGTTTCTGTACAACACACTGTACATTGAATAAGTACTACTTCCAGTATTCAATTGAAATCATTTTGTTATTATTATTATTATTACGGATAACATCATCAGTGTCGGGTAAAATGCACATGAACGAAAGTTTTTGCCAAAATTTCTGCCCCCCGCTCCCATCATGCATAACCCCCCCCCATAGCCCACGCAGTTCTGAGTAGCTGGCATCACCACTGCTCAATGGAAAGACAATTAACGTAGTTTATAAAGAGGTATTATGTATGACTTTACGGGCCGCGGATGGGCTAGTGGTCAGCGTTCGTGACTGCCACGGAGAAACCTCAAGTTCGATCCCACGCAGGTACGAACGCTCGAACCACTAAATATCCTCCGTGTGTTGCATGGGCACGTTAAGCCGTCGGATCCCGAGTACTGGCACCCCGGTAATAAATACGGGCGTCTTCCTCCCCCTTTCTACCTCGCTTCCGTGCCACTTTCCTATCGGGCACTCTAGTCCAAACCTCCTAAAGGGTTGTTTAAGACCTGGGGTCAGACACTTCGTTCCTAAAATCCTCTACATCTGATCTGATCTGCATGACTTTACAGATGAGATTTTTTCCGTATTCATGAATTCGAAGGATATTATTTCTGCACTACTAACAAGATTTACTAAAGTACAGTGCATAGAAAACGGATATTTTTTATGGTTAGGTAGTTTAGGAGCTCGTGCTCACTATCATTCACTGCAGTAAAAAAGTTCTGATTGAACCGTCAGTTTGGAACGTACGACTACGACTTGTAGATCGGAGAGTTGAAATGAGCTAGTCGAGTATGGTTTCAAAGCGTTTATTTAATTTGTTATAGCCAACACAGGTCTATGATATGAAAAGTAGCTTACATAATTTTTACAAATAATGCTGGATACATTGCGAACACAAAGCAGATCGATACACGAATTACCCAACGGGCCGGGTACGGGTTCGATCGGTGTGTTGGAATTTTGTTTGGCGGCGGCTGTTTTCAGGCGTTCTCGATACTCTACTTCGTTGGGTTTGCAGTCTTCTTGGGCTTCTTACATTCCTCATCACTTACTCTTGCCTCTCGTTTTGATTTCTCCACTTTTGCTTGCGTTCAGTTCATTCTGTGAATTCTGTGGCATTGTCGAAAATGTTAACCCGTTCACACGAAAACAATTTTTTTTAAATTTTAGTTTAAACCACTGCGATATGTTCTTTATATATTTGAATAGATCTCGTCGAGAGCTTTAAAACGATACCACTCACAGTCGTTTTGCACTCACAGTTATCCAGATAAACTACAATATTGTCAAAAGTGTTCACCGGTTCATAAGAAAACAATATTTTAAATGTTCAATTCAAAGCACGGCGAAATGTTCTTCGTATATTTGAATAGATCTCGTCGAGAGCATTGAAACGATACAACGCACAGTCGTGTTGCGCTCACGGTTGCCGAGATTGACTGAGTCAAACGCGGTGGCACCCCCAGAAATATTGCATCATCTCCCCCGCGCACAGGGAGCGAGGGGAGCGTCGCGCGCACGATGTGTTGCGCAGTACGCGAATTGGACTCCATCTGTTTACGAATATGCTAACACGATTAGTGTGCGGCACGTATTTTTAACGCAATAATGATTTCAATTGGGACCTATTTTTGTCACAGGCGGTCGGCCGTAAGTCGAACCGTACTATCCGCGGAGTTAGACGTAGTCGTCCTACGGAAAAAAATTGGTTTTCCAAAGTGAAAGATAAATATGAGTTAAACCCAGGAAAACCCGAATGATAAAACGTGTAGTGGGAATATGACAAAGGTTACAAACGTTTAATATGTAACGCACAGACAAGCCACTGCTTTCTGTACGACATTAAGCGTCTAGTAATCAAACTCGAACAGCTGATGTTCTCTTCTTTTTTTAATTTCTATATTCTTCTTTTTATTTTTATAAACCCCGCTTCTAGAAACCAACCGCTACAAATTCCCCAAACATAATGATTTCCTGCATAAATATTCATTTTTGTGGAAATTGCATTTTTAAGAATTGTTTATACACCGCTCCAAACTACGCAGGAAACTTAAAATGCTGTGCAAGAAGATGCCTTTGTGCATAGATTACATAAGAAAGCAAATGAACACATTTTAGATAGATTCGCACGATTGGGGAAACAATGCATCATTTCCTTTAAGACCGTCAACTTTTTTTTTATGTATTTTTTTCGTTCCGACTGCTCCCAGATAGCACTTTTACTGAGTTTGCAGATTCTGTATATTCCTGACACTGAAGAATGATCTAACACCCCTCCCTCCTCTCCTACCCCTGTACCCTGGTGGTTATTTTTGTACAAGTTGGGGGAACAAAAACCACTACTTCTTGCCTTCCGAACCTGAGGAACAGCAGAAGCGCTTTCAGCAGATTTTTGAATGCATTATTAGATAAAATTGGAAAGTCTCTGTTGTGAGTTTGGTTGGGAGCCAAAAGGGGTTCTTTCTTAGACATTTTAACAATGCATTGGGAAAACAGTAAAGTCTCTATATTAAGAAAAAACCTTTAAACGTGGAAGGAGACACTTTCTTGGCAAACGCACAAAGAATGTGTTTATTTGCCTCGATAAGTGAACGTTGTTCCGCAGTTCACAGCTTTGGCGAAACGGAAGAACCCAGCTGGATTTGAATAGGTTGAAGAAACGAGTAATTACTACTCTTGAGGTGAGAACGGCAGGCCGCGCTATGAATTGTTTTCCCACGAACACTCCCTGAGAGGCTGTGCAACACAAAACTATACAACTCTGCGTCACGGCAGGCGGCGCTAAATCTAAATTTATTTGTTCCAATCACTGCCAGGAAGCACAGATTACTTTTGGTAAATCACAGAGAGAGAGAGAGAGTACGTACGTTCTTTCTTGTACACCACAATTACTATATTTAGCGCATATCGTTTTATTAATCTGAATGTTTTTCCAGAGTTAAGAAAGTAGCAGGTTAATAGAACGGTACGCCGACATCGTAACACCGCTCCTCCGGTGTTGACAAGCAAGCCTCTGTTTTTTTTTTTTTTTTTGTTAAATAGTTTGATTGCTGCTTTTTGCGGTTCCTTGCAGTTCAGATTAACGAAGTTTTCCAGTTCATGCGAAATTGTTGCTTATTTGTACACTATATTGACAAAAGTCACCGGACAATCCTACAAAAGCAAATGAACGGATCCGCTGCGTTGTTAAGATGCGCGGTACAGCTGCAAACGGTATAAAAACAAGCCTACAGCTGACCGCGATCATATCGCACTGTGAGGTTGAGAGAAAATGTCGCGGCGGGTGAGAAAGGAAAGGAAAAATCGTTGGGTGTTATATAAGTGGTTGTCCATAAGAGAAACCGAAAGGCGTTTAAACATACCCAAGTCAACTGTTTTGGATGTACTGAATAAGTGGAAGACACATGGCGTTCCTGAAGCAGCAAAACGTACCTGCAGACTAAAGAAAATCATTGATAGAGGACGTCAAATCCTCAGGAGAGTCGTTACAGCTAATCGACGGAGTACTGCACAAGACCTCAGTGTACATGTGAGTAAAAATGCTGGAACCTCGGTATGTACACGTACCATTCGCAGAGAACTTCATTCCATGGGTTACCGTGGTCGTGCGGCTGCACATAAGCCTTTCATCTCCACTCTGAATGCTACTCGTCGTTTAGCATGGTGCAAGGAATATTTATCGTGGACGTAGATCAATGGAAACGGGTCCTATGGACTGATGAATCCAGATACACGATCCATCAGTCTGATGGCCGTGTGTGGGTATGGCGGCAGTCGGGGGAACGCTATTTACTACAGTGTAGTGTTCCAACTGTCAAGTTTGGAGCTCGAAGTGTACTCGTGTGTGGGTGTTTTACGTTGTATGGTCCCGGCCCATTGGTTATGGTGGACAAACTTGTTAACCAGCACGTCTACCTCGATATTCTGGACAATTATGCCCTACCAACTCTGTGGCAATACTGTGGAACCGAGCCTTGTTGGTACCAGCAGGATAATGCACCGAGCCATAAAGCAAGGATTGTTAGGGCGTGGTTTGACGATAATTCCGTATCGTGTGTGGACTAGCCAGCACAGAGCCTTGATCTTAATCCCATAGAGCACCTATGAGATGAATTAGAACGCCGCATAAGAAGTTTGAAACCAAGGCCTACTACTAAGCAACAGTTAGCGGCAGCATTATGTACTGAATGGAAGCGCATACCTATCGCTGTGTTCCAAAACCTTGTCGAAAGCATGACTCGAAGGGTCAGTGGATGCATTAATACTAAAGGTGGACCGACACTGTACTAATGTATGTCAATATATATGGGATGCAAGGTCAGGTGATGCGTAACATAGCATAGCCTTTCTTGACAAATGTTAAAGTGTCTTTCAATCACATTGAACTGAGAAAACAAGGGTATAAAGATTAGTGGAGATTATTTAACTCATCTTCATTTTGCTGATGACGTATTCATGTTTTCAACTACCCCTTCAGAGCTGCGGAGTATGATCCAGGAACTTGCTGAAAAGAGCAAAGAAGTGGAATTAAAAATGAACTTTCAGAAGACAAAACTGATGTAGGTCTACAATGCTTTTACAAGAAATGAAGATTCGTCAGTTGATGGGGAAAAGCTTGAGACAACAGATTCCTACATTTATCTTGGGCAGCAGATATCAAGTGAGGGTCACATTGATGAAGAAATTAATTGGCGTACAAAACTTGGTTGAGTATCTTTTGGAAGGAACAGTATAATTTTTGGAGCAACATGCCATTATGTCTTAAAAGAAAAGTGTTTTATCAATGCATCCTTCCAGTTCTTACGTATGGTGCAGAGACATGTACTTTAACAAAAGACATGCAAAAGCTGCAGACAACTGAAGGAAGAATGGGGAGATAACATACTTGGTGTAACCAGGAAAGATAAGAAGAACTCGTGGATAAGGAAAATGACAAGAGTGGAAGGCCTCACGATCAGAATAAAATCCCTGAATTGGCAATGGGCGGGACATGTTGCCAAAAGAACGGACCACCGAAATTTTAGACTGGATTCCGAGGGACAGGAAAAGACCCACAGAAGACCACACGGGAGATGGATGGATGAAATTAGAAAACATGCAGGAGTAACATGGAGGAGAGTGGCTTAAGGCAGACAGTTGTGGAAGAAACTTGTAGATTTGACTTATATATATATATATATATATATATATATATATATATATATATATATATATATATATATATATATTCTCTGCTTTAGAAGGCCTAACATCGGAAGAAGTGGATATTTCGGAAGTTAACAGAAAAGTAACCAAAGCTCTAATGGAAACAGCAACAAAATTAGCTGGGTCTAAGAACAAGTTGCATGTGAACAAATTATCAGGAAAAACCAAAATGTTGATGCAAAAAGAAGAGAGATGAGGACAACTAAAGTAGATGTGACTTCCAAAGTGGAATATATAGAGCTATGCAAGACAACACGAAAAAAGTATCACTGAAGACGTAAGGAAATTCAACTGTGAGCTAGTGAGGAAAGCAATTGAAAACAACCAAAGCCTTAAGATAGCAAAGGGACATCTCAGTAAGGGAAGAAAACAGATTATGGCTCTGAGAAAAGAAGATGGTTCTATAACAAGAAATAGAGGCGAAATTTTGACAAGAGTGAATGATTTCTACTCCAAATTATATGAAAGGGATGATACATGTACTCCAGACATCATGAAAGGTACCAGAGTTCTTCCAGTCCTCCCAGCAGAAGTTGCTCATGCAATCAAGAACATGAAGCGAGGGAAAGCTCCAGGAAAAGATGGAATTACTATAGACATCATACAAGAAGCAAAGTGGAGAAATTGAAACAGTACTCGCCCAAATTTTCACTCGATGCCTTAATGAAGGGAAAGATTCCTGAGGATTGGAACAATGCTACAATGATCCTGCTACATAAAAAGGTGACATTGAGGATCTCAGGAACTACAGACCTATCAGCCTCCTATCAGTGGTTTATAAAATCTTCACTAAAGTTCTTTCACACCGCTTGAAGGTAACACTGGACATGGCTCAACCGAGAGAACAAGCTGGATTCAGGAGTGGCTACAGCACAATAGATCATATCCACGTACTGAGAGAACTGATTGAAAGAGCGAGGGAATATGAACTTCCATTGTGCATGGCTTTTATCGATTATGAAAAAGCCTTTGATTCGGTGAAACCATCAGCAGTTACCACGGCTCTGAAATCCTGCGGTATTGAAGATGCATACATTAATATTATTAATAACATCTATGAAAATGCAAGTGCAAGATTCGGCTGTTTGAAAATACACACACATAAAAATTGGAAAAGGAGTGAGACAAGGTGACACCATATCTCCGAAGCTCTTTAATGCCACATTGGAAAATGTCTTTCAATCACTGAACTGGGAAAACAAAGGGATAAAGATTAATGGAGATTATCTAACCCACCTTCGTTTTGCTGATGACGTAGTCATTTTTTGCAACTACCCCATCAGAGCTGCAGAGTATGATCCAGGAACTTGCTGACAAGAGTAAAGAAGTGGGATTAAAAATGAACTTTCAGAAGACAAAAGTGATGTTCAATGCTTTTACAAGAAATGAAGATTTATCGATTGATGGAGAAAAACTGGAGATAACAGATACGTATGTTTATCTTGGACAGCAGATATCAAGTGAGGGTCACATTGATGAAGAAATTAATCGGCGTACAAAACTTGCCTGGAGAGCTTTTGGAAGAAACAGCATAATTTTCAAGAGCAATATGCCATTATGTCTTAAAAGAAAAGTGTTTGATCAATGCATCCTTCCAGTGCTTACGTATGGTGCAGAGACGTGGACCTTAACTAAAAGAGACATACAAAAGCTGCAGACAACTCAAAGAAGCATGGAGAGGTGCATGCTTGGTATAACCAGGAGAGATAAGAAGAAACTCGTGGATCCGAAAAATGACGAGAGTGGAAGACATCATGATCAGAGTTAAATCCCTGAAATGCAATGGGCTGGACATACTGCCAGAAGGACAGACCATAGATGGACAGCCGAAATTTTAGATTGGATTCCAAGGGACAGGAAAAGACCCAGAAAAAGACCACATGGGAGATGGGTGGATGAAATTCGTAAATATGCGGGAGTGACATGGAGGAGACTGGCACAAGACAGACCGTTGTGGAGGAAACTTGGAGACCTTCGTCCAGCAGTGGATTGATAATGGTTGACAATGATGATGATGATGATGATATATCATCATCATCATCATCATTGTCAACCATTATCAATCCACTGCTGGACGAAGGGGAGGATGATGATATATCATCATCATCATCATCATTGTCAACCATTATCAATCCACTGCTGGACGAAGGTCTCCCCAAGTTTCCTCCACAACGGTATATATATATCATCATCATCATCATTGTCAACCATTATCAATCCACTGCTGGACGAAGGTCTCCCCAAGTTTCCTCCACAACGGTCTGTCTTGTGCCAGTCTCCTCCATGTCACTCCCGCATACTTTCGAATTTCATCCACCCATCTTCCATGTGGTCTTCTTCTGGGTCTTTTCCTGTCCCTTGGAATCCAATCTAAAATTTCGGCTGTCCATCGATGGTCTGTCCTTCTGGCAGTATGTCCAGCCCATTGCCATTTCAGGGATTTAACTCTGATCATGATGTCTTCCACTCTTGTCATTTTTCGGATCCACGTGTTCCTCTTCTTATCTCTCCTGGTTACACCAAGCATGCACCTCTGCATGCTGCTTTGAGTTGTCTGCAGCCTTTGTATGTCTCTTTTAGTTAAGGTCCACGTCTCTGCACCATACGTAAGCACTGGAAGGATGCATTGATCAAACACTTTTCTTTTAAGACATAATGGCATATTGCTCTTGAAAATTATGCTGTTTCTTCCAAAAGCTCTCCAGGCAAGTTTTGTACGCCGATTAATTTCTTCACCAATGTGACCCTCACTTGATATCTGCTGTCCAAGATAAACGTACGTGTCTGTTATCTCCAGCTTTTCTCCATCAATCGATAAATCTTCATTTCTTGTAAAAGCATTGTACATCACTTTTGTCTTCTGAAAGTTCATTTTTAATCCCACTTCTTTACTCTTGTCAGCAAGTTCCTGGATCATACTCTGTAGCTCTGATGGGGTAGTTGCAAAAATGACTATGTCATGAGCAAAACGAAGGTGGGTTAGATAATCTCCATTAATCTTTATCCCTTTGTTTTCCCAGTTCAGTGATTGAAAGACATTTTCCAATGTGGCATTAAAGAGCTTCGGAGATATGGTGTCACCTTGTCTCACTCCTTTTCCAATTTTTATGTGTGTTGTATTTTCAAACAGCCGAATCTTTGCACTTGCATTTTCATAGATGTTATTAATAATATTAATGTATGCATCTTCAATACCGCAGGATTTCAGAGCCATTGCAACTGCTGATGGTTTCACCGAATCAAAGGCTTTTTCATAATCGATAAAAGCCATGCACAATGGAAGCTCATATTCCCTCGCTCTTTCAATTAGTTCTCTCAGTACGTGGATATGATCTATTGTGCTGTAGCCACTCCTGAATCCAGCTTGTTCTCTCGGTTGAGCCATGTCCAGTGTCACCTTCAAGCGGTGTGAAAGAACTTTAGTGAAGATTTTATAAACCACTGATAGGAGGCTGATAGGTCTGTAGTTCCTGAGATCCTCAATGTCACCTTTTTTATGTAGCAAGATCATTGTAGCGTTGTTCCAATCCTCAGGAATTTTCCCTTCATTAAGGCATCGAGTGAAAATTTGGGCGAGTACTGTTTCGATTTCTCCACTTGCTTCTTGTATGATGTCTATAGTAATTCCATCTTCTCCTGGAGCTTTTCCCCGCTTCATGTTCTTGATTGCATGTGCAACTTCTGCTGGAAGGACTGGAAGAACTCTGGTACTGGTACCTTTCATGATGTCTGGAGTACATGTATCATCCCTTTCATATAATTTGGAGTAGAAATCCTTCACTCTTGTCAAAATTTCTCCTCTATTTCTTGTTACAGAACCATCTTCTTTTCTCAGTGCCATAATCTGTTTTTTCCCCTTACTGAGATGTCCCTTTGCTATCTTTAGGCTTTGGTTGTTTTCAATTGCTTTCCTTACTAGTTCACAGTTGAATTTCCTTACGTCTTCAGTGATACTTTTTCGTACTGTCTTGCATAGCTCTATATATTCCACTTTGGAAGTCACATCTTCTTTAGTTGTCCTCATCACTCTTCTTTTTTGCATCAACATTTTGGTTTTTCCTGATAATTTGTTCACATGCAATTTGTTCTTAGACCCAGCTAATTTTGTTGCTGTTTCCATAAGAGCTTTGGTTACTTTTCTGTTAACTTCTGAAATATCCACTTCTTCCGATGTTAGGCCTTCTAAAGCAGAGAATTTGTTCTTCAGTTCCAATTTGAAGGTATTATGGTGTTTTTTAAGGTTGGTTATGTCAATACATTTTGTTTGTCTTATGAGCTTGCTACGTTCGAGTTTAGTGTTGAAGTGCATCTTACATCTCACCAATCTATGGTCACTGCCTGTGTTGAACTTGTTTAGCACACTGCAGTCTGCTATGATGAATTTTTTGTTACACATAATAAAATCAATTTCACTTGTCGTCCCATTTGGATGTCTCCATGTCCATTTCCTGTGTGGCTTTTTCTTGAAAAAGGAGTTCAAGATGAAAAACCCTTCTGCCTCTGCAAACTCTACGAGAGTATTTCCACGCTGGTTTCTGTTGCCGTGACCGAATTTACCTACTGAAGTTTCATTCTGTTGCCGTTGCCCTATTTTTGCATTGAAATCTCCCATAATTATCTTCAAGTACTGCTTACCTTTATTATTTAGATCACGAATTTCCTCATAAAATTCTTCAATTTCTTCTTCAGCATGACTTGTGGTGGGTGCATAAGTTTGAATAATCTGAGCCTGGTATCTTCTCGAGAGTTGGATAACGAGTCGTGCAGCTCTGTCAGAGGAACTTTCAACTTCTACAACTTTATCCTTCAGTTTCTTGTTTATTATAAATCCAACACCACTAGTTCTGCCAGTATCTGTCCCACGATAGTAGAAGAGATGTCCACTTTTCAGTTCAATGAGATCTTCTCCTTTTCTCCTTACCTCACTTAGCCCGACGATGTCCCACTTGATCCTTTGTAGTTCCTCTTCCAATTCAAGAAGCCTTGAATCAGAAGATAGGGAGCGTCCGTTGTACGTAGCCAAGGTCAGCATCAGATGGCAGCCTAGTCCGGTCCTCCGGGGATTCTTAGCACCCTCTGCCTTCATGTCGCACTGGCCGCTGCCTTGGCCAGGTACATTCCAGCTGCCGGAGACTGAGGGCCAAGATTTAAGTTGTGGAGTCATTTTGGAGGGGTTTGGCCATAACTCACCACGCTGGCCAAGCGGGTTGGTATAATTTTACAGAAATTCAGAAATTCTAGCTATAACTAGGCGATTTCATCAATTTCAAATCCCCGAAAGAATGTATTTTTCATGTTCTAGAAATTAAGGGCTTCATATCTTGAATAGAGACTTTTATTTATTCCACCCTTCCTCTTTCTAAGTCGACCTGCTTTTCCATATTGTATTGAACAGTTTGTCTCCTACTCGACTTTGAACATCTAGATGGCTTATTACCTCCCTGGTGGTTACCTTAGCGTAGCTGGGAAGCTTCCGTGTTCAAATAATCCAGAGGATTAACCTTTTAGCATATACAGACGATATTGTATAACAGCCGGAAACGGCGACTAGCGGAGAAATAAATCACAAGCGCCGACTGCGGGCACACTGTAGAAAACAAGCGGTGTGAATTGACGAAAAATTCCAGAAAGTAACGTCCAGCAAAGTTGCCGGTAGGTAACGAAATCTCCGTTTTTAAAAGTTTCCGTTATATTTTAACTTCCGCATTTTCATAGATTTTCACTCGCTGGTAATTTCGTTTCGCATTTTCACAGATTTTCCGTAGTCAGTAATTCCGTTTTTATCAGAAAAGTGTGTTTCGGGGTTTTCCGTATCTTTACAGGAATTTCGCAAAATCGAAGATTCTGAATTTTAAACCCTTTCACCAGAGATTCCTTTCCCCTGGTGAGATTAGATGCGAGGTCATTTGGGTTGGCTCAGTAGAAACCCCGCGTTTTAGCCACTGAGCCGGAAATACTCAGAAATCACAGGCATGTTCAAAGTAGAACTGTAATTGCTCGATAATGATTTTTTTTTATCATTAATACGAGCGAATCAGTCATTTTATCTTCTGTTGAATGTTATTATTTTTAATAGGCTTGTAATAATTTAATTTTTTGTGTGGGAGGACTTATCGCAAATTAAAAGTATTATCGTTGTTTTTCGAAGCAACAGAATGCTTAGGAACTTGACATCGTATTAAACTGGAAATGACTTTCCATTATCTTTACGAAAAGGGAAAATGCACTGTTTTACAGTGTTATTTCACAGAACTCCTAAATATAAAATTTAATTTTGGTAGCTAATAGCTTTTGCCTTAAGACTCCACAAACTGATACACAGACATCGTGCAATAATTTAGGTACCCGGTTTCTTACAGTGCCACAATATGCAATAGCCGGCGTACAACGTGCGGGAGAGGGAAAGAAATACCCGGTGCTGCAATAACCAAAATTTCTTGCGGCATGTTATCCACGTTATCAGATCTCGCTACAGAACTTCAAAATCAGATCCTTTGACACACGATTGAATTCCAAAAGAATATTATACTACGCGCTATAAGTATAGATAATTTTACACTAGGTACACAGAAACAATCTTCGCAGGATTAAACTTGATATTAAAATACACCCAGTCAAGAACACTAAATGACTAAAAATTTAAAAAATGTTAAAAGTTTAAGACTTTTCGGGTCCACAATGGACTCATTCTCAGAAACGGTGACTGCGAATAGGCAATGGTACACTTATATACATCTTCAAAGAAATGACGTAACACCTCCTTAGTACGCGTGCTCATAAACCACTGGTGTGGCCCAACTTTTAACATATTTTATAGTCATTTAGTGTTCTACAGAATTGGTAGAGAATTTGAAAGGAAATTTTAAAGTTCTTCAATTTGATAGTGACTAATGATGTGCCCTAATAACATAATATTTTAAAGCTATTGTTGTTGATAGTAACTAATATGATGTGTCCTCAATAACTTTAAAATTTCCTTTCAAATTCTCTACCAATGGCACACTTGGGCCACGCCAGTGGTTGGTGAGCACGCGTACTAAGGAGGTGTGACGTCATTTCTTTGAAGATGTATATATAAATGTGCCATTATCTATTCGTAGGTATAGGCCGCGGATGGCCTTGTGGTCAGCTTTCGTGACTGCCACGGAGAAGACCTCGGGTTCGATCTCAGGCAGGTACGAACGCTCGAACCATTAAATATACGCCGTCCGTCGGATGAGCACGTTAAGCAGTCGGACGCCGGGATCAAGTGATCATATGTAGAGGATTTTAGGAAGGGAGGTCTGACTCCAGGTCTTAAACAACTCTTAGAAATAGGAAGCTAGGAGATTTGGGCTAGAGTGCCCGATAGGAAAGCGACACGGAAGCGAAGTAGAAAGGGGAGAAAGACGCCCTTATTTATTACCGGGGGGCCAGTACCCGGGGTCCGACGGCTTAACGTGCCCATCCGACACACGGCGGATATTTAGTGGATCGAACGTTCGTACCTGCCTGGGATCGAACCTGAGGTCCTTTCCGCGGCAGTCACGAACGTTGCCCACTAGGCCACCCACGGTTATAAATAAGGGCGTCTTCTTACCCCTTTCTACCTCGCTTCCGTGTCACTTTCCTGTCGGGCACTCTAGTCCAAATCTCCAAGCTTTCTATTTCTAAGGGTTGTTTAAGACCTGGGGTCAGACACTCCCTTCCTAAAATCCTCTACATATGATCTGATTCATTCGCAGTCACCGTTTCTGAGGATGGGTCCACTGTGGTTCCGAAAGGTCTTACACTTTTAACATCTTTTATTTATAGTCATTTAGTGTTCTTGACTGAGTATATTTTAATCTCAGGTTTAATCGTACAAAGACGGTTTCTGTACCTGTGTAATTATCTAGAAGATTGAAATTTAACAGTTAATCAAACCTGAAGTATTCCCGCGAATCGCTCATATTACCAGAAATTTTTCGCATATGGGTACGGAAAAAGTGAGAATAGAGTTTTTTCGTTAATATACGAAAGGAACTGCGGAAAGGTTTCTGAAAATTCAGAATTTTCCGTTAATACATTTTAAGAATGGCAACTTACCATCAATATAAGAACGGAATTACAAGAACGGAATTACAGAAAGGTTTCTGAAAATTCACAGTTTTCCTGACGTACGAAAAATCCGTGAAATTCAGGGTTCTTTCCGTCATTTCACGGAAAAGGTTACATCAGAAATATACTTCGTTAATTCACGAAAGAAATCACGGAAAGTCGTTCGTGAATTTCTGATTTTTTTTTTTTTTTTTACACTGCATGCTCGGTTGCTTAAACATGACCCCCGAAGAAATCAGCTTGCCCTGATTTCTGCCGGGACAACCAAAAATATATTTTGGTAATGATTTGTATATTGTAAATTTAGAACGTATGAAATAAGATGTTTCTATCGGTTAACAGCAGCCGTAGATTACTAAAAATCGAAATCGATATATTCAACACACACTCTTGAAAAAATCATGTTGAATATGTTATTTTATACGTAGTATGAAGAAATTCCGTAATACACTCACGGACAATGCAATTTGCGCACCAAGGAGGAAGCATCGGATTGAACTGAAATTTTATGGACTTACTGACACAGATGAATGATACACATGATGGCAAAAACAGAGTTGCAGGACAATTACAGAGGGATCTGTGGCACGCAGTTTCGAATGTCAGCCGACTCACGACGTTACTTTCAACAAACATTAAAGTGCATTTAAATCTTCTCCCTCAAAACGTTCTCTTTTGAAATCGCGGGTTCCATCAACTATGTATGAAGAAGATTTAAATGCACTTTAATGTTTGTTGAAAATAAAGTCGTGAGTTGACTAACATTCGGAAAAAAAAAAAAAAAAAAAGCTTTCTAAGTGACTTTGGAAACACACAATTACGAAAGAAAACTTCGCTTAAAATGCTCTGAAATTGCCAACATTTCTGCCACTTAAAGGTAAATATGAGTACTTTATAATATTACACGCTGAAAGCTTGTTCACACCATGCGAAACGGGGTTTTTTTTTTCTGAACTAAGAAAATGTATTTAAATACTCCTAAATATAATTTTGTGTTGTTGTCTTTTTAATTTAGTATTTAAAAATATTTTCAGTTAAAAGCGATTAATATGCGTATCCAAACCAATTAACATGCAAGTCACTATTTAGGTAAAACAGAATGTGGGTTAATAATTATAAAATTAATAGCCATGATTTTATAGCAATAATGATAGCGATACAATGTTTTCTTTCGAACATTATCCCCCCTTCCCTACTTTTTTTTTTTTTTTCGCCGCTACGACGGACGAGTGGTCCGAAGCACTGTGTAGCGCATAAAAGTACCGAAAACTAATTGGAAAGACGAAGACGTAAAGCAAGCACGTGCTTCTCACTCAATGTTTCACTAGTTATTACTAAATCTGTTTAATGCTGCGCCAGCCGAAGGCCGATTACAAATTACTCCTAACTATCGAAATCTCTCATACAAACAGCAAGCTCAGCAGTGGGTGCTTATGTTACTCTAAACGAAGTCCACGTTCGTTTAGAGTTTACTTTCCATGAACAGAGTATTATGATTTACTTAAAGCGAAAATGACCGCCGATTGTGTACAACAGTAACGAACTCAACGTACGTGACAAAGCATTTCAGGACCTAAAAGAAATTCGAAATGTAAGTAGATATACCATTGGTTACGCAATCATAAAAACCGCAAGCCCTTACTTGCGTAACACGATGATTGAAAAGAAAAAATGTGTTTGTTGTTTCTTTCGTCTTTCCTTTTTTTTTTTTCTAAAGTCTGCGCATAAATATTTTATCAAATGTACGATCACAGATTAAATAATTTTTTTGGCCCCTGTTTTTCAAGAAATCCCTCGAAATTTCAGGAATTCCTTATGACAGAACATGAAAATAGATTTAAACATGCTGTAGGATTAGCTTTGTGAAAAGTATTTTGCACAAAAGCTCATTTAGCACTTTTATGGGACACAAAGTACCTTTTCCTTTGTTTGCTCATTTTTGGACGCACTGCCTGCAGTGCGTAAATATAAAACACTACCCCCCCTCCCGAGTCTCTTTTCTGCGAAAGACAACGATTTAAAAACTTCCCGCCAAATAATTAAAAAAAGAAAAGAGACACGAAAAGGGAAACTTGGGGCTAATATTAGATAAGTCTCTAAGGCAACGAAGAAACGACGCAGGTTCGTATTTCATATTTTTTTTTTTTCAAAGGACCTGTACTTATTTTTTGGTTTCCTTTATTTTTGGAGTGTCTTGCATCTGACGACAAGCGATGCTTTTAACCAACTGCGTTGCAATTATTTCACTGCCTAAACGCGAGGTATCAAGTCAAGAGTTCGTTGAAGTAGAGCATGTTTACAGCGATATTATCAGCAGCACATTAGCCACTTTCTAGTGGCGAAGAGAGCTATATGGTTTCCAATGCGTAATCCACAGCTGCTGCATCGTCGTACTACTAGACACGGGTTCGAATCCCGGTAAGATGTGGACGTTGTAAAGATTCGTACCCTTCCTCGGAACCGATAGCCTCAAGTACCATGCATACAGTTATAAAAGAAAAAAAATCACTTCAGACCGTACTCACTTTGAGATGATTAATAACATATGCATAGGGCCATATAAAAAATGCGGAATTCTGCACAATCTCCAATTTTACGCATAATTTTATTCCACCGTTTTTTTTTTTTGTTTGTTTGTTTTTTTTGTTTTTCCGCATGTACCCTTCCGCTTTAATCTGAGGAAGTTACTTCTAGGTAGTGATGAGTAAAATCTCTAAAAAGAACTATCAACTAATCAGTCGATATCTTAAACAGTGAAATGGAACTTAGACATAGCGCCGACTATAGGGGGCAAGGTAATCTTGCCCCCCTAATAATTTTACTAGGAGGACAGTGCCCACACAATATTTTCGTCCTGTTCAATTAAATAATCGCTTTTGCCTCATAAAGTGGACCAAGCTCCACCTTACGAGGCCAAAACGATTTATTTCCGAAAAAATTATAAATAACAAAATAAGTAAACTTTTTCCCCATATAAAGCATTGCTTATTTGATAAAAAACTTGATTGTCAGCCCCGTATTTTGTTCGACATGTTCTCGTGATGTTTAAAACAATTATGAAAAATAAAATAAATAAAAATACAGAAACGTATAATCTCTAGCGCCTTTACGTATATATTTATTGTTTGCGCTTATCGTTCTTTGTTTAAGTAACAGCGCTAATTTTTCGTATTTTTGATAAACGTTTGGAAACAAAATCTCTCGGGATATTTTTATAAAATCGCAGGCTGAATTTCATTTTTAAAAATATTAATATTCAGCAAAATAATATTTCTATCTTCTTGGTCATTTGCTGATGAGCAATTACAATCTCGTAGTTTATCTTTTTGCCCCCCTCCCCCCTTTAATTTTTACTGTGCTCCTGACAAAGGAACAGACGTGCTCCTCCCAAGTCTGATCTCTTCACGCCTGGCCCCTCAATAATTTGATGAAGTCGGCGCCCCTGAACTTAGATAAAACAACTAGATAAGAGATAAAAAACAACAACTATAGACTGATTAGTCGATTCTTCTTCAATAGTGAAATGGAACTTACTCCGGACACTACCAGTCTCAATGTGTGCAAGTTCCTGATAGAAAGTTCATTGCGGAACACTCCCAGATCCTCATGGACACAATGCTCTCTTTCGAAACATGTGGAGTGTCTTATTCACAAGGCATACAACAAGGTACTCGATCTGCGATCTAAATTACAGCTAAAATCGGAGGCAACCTATTCTCGAAAAGCTGCACTTAATTCGTTTCTGTAAGAAGTGTTTCACGAAACCGTTAGCAGAGTTGAACATTTACTGCTACTCAGAAGTGAGGGTTCTCCAAAAAGCGAGGACCCAAGTTTTGCCAACCTGGTTTGAACATCTGCTAGAGTGTTTGACACAGATCAGTTGGCCAACCTGGATATTGGTGACAACGTACTGTAGTGTTCAAAACTATTCCAGGAACTAATGACCCGTCAGTAAGACTTGAGTTTGCTGCACACACAGAGTATGTAAAGGAATCTATGGTTGCTGATGTAATCAAATTCTGGAATTCAGAGGCAGTTCCAGAGAGGTTTGTTTCCAGGGCTAACACGAAAAGCACAGCAAGTGCTCTTTACCTAATTCTGCAGACTACGAAAGAGCAGTGTCGTGTTATGCCCAAATATTTTCAGAACAAAGACAGAATGTACAGGAATTTTCTGCTGCTGGACCCCAAATATTATATAACGATGACTACAGTTCGTTAAAATCTCTTCATTTTAACGAACTGTAGTCATCGTTATGGTAATGATTACAGAAATATTCTACACTAAAATAGTCTTTTTTTTTTTTTAACCATAACAAGGAAGCAAATAAAGGTTTGTCAAATGGATATTCCATGCAAAGTGGATTTTTTAGTATGTATGTATTCTAGTACAGTACTTTAAGTAGTCGCATGATTTTAATAAGTTGCCGCATAATTTCGAAAAATATTGCACCATAATTCATAGGGCCTTGTCTGATTTACCAGATCCCTATTTTCCATTTAGGGTGTATTGTCAATTGTCATTTAGATAACTACACTTCTGAAAGTACGATAGAAAAATTCATTTTTCGTCTGATTTCTATAGCGGGAACCATTATCTCTCGTATCTTTTCAAGTTCTCTTTTTTATGCAAAATTTCTGATTAAACAGTGTAAAGTTCAACTTTTTATTCTACGTTACTCGGGGTCCAGACCTCCTCGTAAAATGTCTTTTATATGTGGCACTTTTCATATTGTTTTTATACAGTCAACTGATATTACGAGTATTTTAAACATATCATTATATGCATTTTTTGTGTAATAAACATGGATTGGTGGTTATTCACTGTGTGGTCTCAGAACCGTTAAATGTGCGCTCTTAATTTGATTTTTTTTTTTTTTTCTAAAAATTAGGTTTTTCCTTTTTAGGTAAATCTTTGGAAACGATGGCTCCACACCAACTGTCATGTATTCCTTCTGTGGTAGGTTTCCCTCAGCCGACCAGTAGTCTTCAGTTACTTCACCAGCAAGCTGTCCAAATGGAAGCTATCACCCAAGCCAGAATTGCTCATCAGCTATCTAGAGAATCAACTAATAGCTACAGTGATACCCCATGGCCATCCTCTGAGCACAACTCTATTCAGAATCCAAGCCAACAAATACCACATAGTAGTGAAGGTGTGTTCGACTCCTTACGTGCAAAAATGATGAACAACGTCTCCAGAATGGCTTCTATGTCCTCTAACAGTGTTATTGCTAATCCTCAGGTATTTACTTATATGTTTAAAATTTGGCCTATGAACTTTTGTTTTTGTGTAATAAATCCAAAACATAATGCCCCTAAATGAAAATTGAGCGACTTGTTAACTATGTGTACATAGTTTTGTGTTGCATCAAGAAAAGAAGGTTTCTCTCTAATTTTCTTTAACATCCTAAAATATTTCTACAAGAGTACCTTCATTTGCATGAATGATACCTGTAATGGCATAAATCATCATAAATCATTTTCTTTAACACCCTAAAAGATTTCTACAAGAGTACCTTCAGTTGAATGGATGATACTTGTAATGGCATAAATCATCATAAATCTTTTTCTTTAACATCCTAAAAGATTTCTACAAGAGTACCTTCAGTTGAATGGATGATACTTGTAATGGCATAAATCATTCCTTCTTGGAAGTTCATTCACTCACGATCTAATTTCCCGGTTGTCACTACTCACCGAGTAAATCATTCGTTGCAGGGATACTGTGTTGGACTTTCAAGGCCACAGATCTTTGGGAAACTGACCAAAAGAGCGCAAACTCTTCAAGCATCCGTATTTTACGATGAATGATTTGCCAACGATTTAGGCACATCATTCAAAGGAATGTTATTCGCGTATCATTTCCATTCTCAAGTTTTACCATTATTTCCTAGCTGACTGCTCACTCACATAGCAGTTGACACTTTTTAATTCTCGACATCACTTTTCTTATTGGGAATGCATTTCCGAACTTATGCGTGCATGAAAAAAGTTAAACGCGCTGCGATTTCAGAGTGTGCTCATAATAATGGTGGACTCGATGATCATTCACAGGTGAAGAGTCATTTGTTGTGAACGAATCGTTGACAAACGGTTCATTACTAGATGATACCTCAATGATTTTGAGTTCAGTCTATGTGTGTTGTAGAATATACGTATTAGATGTAATTGTTATAGTAGCATGAGAGCATCTCCTAATACTTTATTGGTACAGCATAAACGATGTTTTTCATGCATTAGTCTAGGAGGGATGGCCAAGAACTGGCTCTTCATAGCCGATTCATCTCCCAACAGATTTCTTCATACAGAGTGATGGATGTGATGATGGAGCCCCTTCCTGTTGGAACATGTATTGGTGCATCGCCAGAAACAGTGTAACATGAATTATTCCATCACATCAAATAACTGGTCCTATTCACCTCGTGTTCAGTGGAGAAAAGAAAGTTTCCATTATGATACGAACACTTCTTCAGTGATATAGTTCTAAATTTTAGAAGTGCCTTAGCACTGAACAGATTAGAAAAACGCAACCACAGGGGAATACTCTCAAAACCCTTGTTTTATTTATTTATTTATTAAATTTCCGTTACTATTTACTTTTATCAATTTATTTTAAAATTGCGTAATTTTAAATAAAATAATGTTACGTACAACGGCATGGAACAGTTTGTTAACGTGGTGTGTGCAGTGTGGGAAGCGGATGTTTCTGTTGGGTGTTCGAATCCCGGTACTGCCAGCCATTTAGTCAGCTGCTTTTCTGCTGATCAAATAGAAGTCATCGCTCTTTCCACGTTTATAAGTGATTCACGGAAAAATTCTCATCGGCCGCCACCGGGAATCGAACCCAGTCTTCCAGTTACGCGCCGGATATGCTTCCACTGCACCACAGCGGCCTCGAAATTATCCACTTTGTATTTATCATTCTTTCTCCTTCTAGTTATTTGTTTAGTTGCTGCTGTTCATCTTTGGTGAATCCCCAGCATTGTGCGGATCTTCAAGAAGCAACCTGTCATGTGGTTTGGCAGTTTGTGAATCTGGATAATTTCGAGGCCGCTGTGGTGCAGTGGAAGCATATCCGGCGCGTAACTGGAAGACCTGGGTTCGATTCCCGGTGGCGGCCGATGAGAATTTTTCCGTGACTCACTTATAAACGTGGAAAGAGCGATGACTTCTATTTGATGTTTCTGGTCTACGTCAACTGTGTATTTATCATTCATTCGTTTTCTGCTGATTCCCTGGGCTCGAGGACGCGAATGCGTAGATGGTTCCGTCTGAAGTCGGCCCCGGACACCCTTTGCCCACATGCAGCAGAGGAATGGCAAGCCAGCTGCATTAATTTGCCAGGAATTCTCAAAAGGCGCATACTCGTCATGGACGGACGAGATCGAGAGAAAGAATGTTACGTGGGAGTCATATGCTAAAAATACTAAATTTTTATTTAAATGTAGCGATATCGTTCCACGATTCTAAATTTTCATTGTAAATAATACATATTAGTTACATTGAAAAGATTTACTGACATAATCACATCAATTCAATATTTTAATGTGTAGTTTATCCCAAGATTATTTGCGAGGTGAATGCAGGAGATTTGTGTTTCTCATAAGGAATCAGGGTGTGAGTTCAGGGTATAACCAAGAAGAGTGGTTTAATAGAACCGTCATTCACTGCCGTTGTTTTCTCTCAAGGCAGTGTAATTTTAAACCCACGAAGTATCCACCTCCTATAACTTTATTTTAACTGTCTTCTAAAGAATGGAGTTCACATTCTCTTTGTAGTTCAACCCTTATCTACGTGATCAGACTGTATCGTCTCGTCCACACATTACACTGCCTATATACGTGTATTGCACTGACTGTATCGTCCGTCCGTCTTTTAGTGAGTTTCTGTGTTTAATGACCACCATGATGTAACTCATAGGGCTGTATAAGTAGTGTATTACACTGCTTTTACAGACAAGACTATTGGGATACTCATAGTATCCAATAATCTTGGATACTATAGTATTCCAATAATCAGTGTGTATTATACTGATTGTATCGTCTCGTACATCTTTTAGTCTGTTTTTGTGTTTAACGACCACCATGAGTAACTCATAGGGTTGTATAAGTAGTCATCCGTCCCTAATTTAGAGCCACTCGTATTACGTGACAGATCCAGCACCATTCACACTATACGTGCTTCCTCTTGGACTCGAGCCGGGGCCCGACCAGAGCGAATGGTCAGAGGCCACCGCCTCTGACCACTCAATCACTGAGGACCGTACCTCTGTAGTATGTACATTTGATTAAGATAGCAGTATGTTTGCATATAGAGCACATATTTCCATATTTGTGCATACTCTGTCGTTTAAAAACAAAATCTTTGCTCAGCTTCTCTTACCATCTAACCACAAAAAGAGCCTTAGCGCCACTAAGGTGCTCTAAGCCGCATCTACATCACTGCACTTTGTTATCTCATACTGCTCACACCAGTGTTTCATTTCACACCTCAGTGGTGGAATACATTCTGCGTATGTTCAGGCAAAATTTCACCCTATTTGTGTTGTTGATTTGCTCTCACTGTCTCACTGTACCATTTCTAGCTGGTATACCAATGATGGGCACTTGCAAAATCGGTATTCTTTCTTGCTTATTGTACAGCGCACAGCACAAATCTGTGAACATTTGTAGAAACTGCCATTTGTTTTAGTACTGGTGGCAAATAACTGCATGACAATAGGTACATTTAAAAATATATATATATATATATATATATATCCTTCCAGTGCTTACGTATGGTGCAGAAACGTGGACCTTAACTAAAAGAGACATACAACTCAAAGTAGCATGGAGAGGTGCATGCTTGGTGTAACCAGGAGAGATAAGAAGAGGAACTCATGGATCAGAAAAATGACAAGAGTGGAAGACATCATGATCAGAGTTAAATCCCTGAAATGGCAATGGGCTGGACACACGGCCAGAAGGACAGATCATCGATGGACAGCCAAAATTTTAGATTGGATTCCAAGGGACAGGAAAAGACCCAGAAGAAGACCACATGGGAGATGGGTGGATGAAATTCGAAAGTATGCGGGAGTAACATGGAGGAGACTGGCACAAGACAGACCGTTGTGGAAGAAACTTGGGGAGACCTTCGTCCAGCAGTGGATTGATAATGGCTGACAATGATGATGATGATATATATATAAAGTATTGCAAATCACACAGAACAGAACAAGAAGCCTGGAAAGGCATGTACATTCTATAGCTGATAATTCTATCCCATAACAATGGGACATTTATTAAGAATTATGTATAAAACATCACCAAGGTACTGCAGGAGTTCATAGAACTGTTCAAGGTTTGATTATCGCATCCCTTAGATGGTCACCACCTTGACGAGAACATTCTTGGGCTCTCTCTGTCATCCCCAGCATAGCGCAGTGCAGCACATCAGCTGGGATGGCTGCTATCTCCCTCCGGAGGATTTGCTTGAGTTCCAGAGCTGTGCAGGGATTACCAACGTACACCCTTTCCTTTAGCTAACTCCACAGGAAGTAGTCTGGTGGGGTTAGATCCGGTGATCTGGACAGCCAATGGATATCACCAAATCTAGAAATGAAGCGCCCGGGGAACTATTGTCAAAGGTTTGCCATTGGCAGTTATGCCGTATGACTAGTGGCACCATCTTGCTGCATCCACATTTATGTAAGACCAAGCCACTGCAACTCAGGAATGAAGGTGATTAGCATGTGGCTGTAGCACTCAGCAGTAACTGTGACGGCTTCAAAGGACCAATCACACACGCATGAGTCACTGCACACCACAGTGTGACCTCAACACTGCACAAGGGCTTTTCATGTAAGGCTTGTGGGTTTTCTTTACCCCGAAACCTACAGTTTTGTTTATTGATATAACCGGATAGGTGAAAATGAGCATCTGACGTGATCAGGTGCTGCACAAAATCCTTTTCCTCCATGCTCTTGTTGACAAACCATTCACTGAACGTCACTCTCTGGACCCTATCTGCCGGGAGCAATTGCTGCACCAACTGTACCTTATAAGGATACAGTTGCAGGTCATTTTTCAAAATGCTGTGAACACGGTACTGTAACGTTCACCTGTTGGGCCAATCGACGGGTAGATGTCTTGGGACTTTGTTCAATGGCATTCGCCACACGTTCAATGTTATCTGCACTATGAGACGTTCAAGGTCGTCTTGGGGATAGTTTTTTTGTTGGCGTTGCCTGTCTCACGGAAGTTACTAACAGCACGCAGGATCACCTTCTGGGATGGTGCTTCACGCTTTTGGAAATGTTGTCGGAATCACCTTTGTGCTGTGCCAATGGAGCTTCCACAAGGTATGCAATTTCTGTTGGAGTCCACAGCAACATAGTTAAGGATCAATGATCTGGAAAGGAGAACAACATTCACTCCCAAGGTCAGATTTTGAAATACAATACATTTTAAAGATGGGCGAGTGCTCACACTCCTGTAAATTAAAAATGATATGTGTCTCATCATTACGAGACACCCTGTATATTTCATTTGCGATTTTATTTTCAGACATTTTATGCCCAATTTTCTTGTTACACAGTAGTTAAAAATTCATATCTTTCTATAATCTAACAAGTGAGTGTGAAAATGATTCAAATCTAAATCATAAACATTTTTGCTTAAGATTGTAGTTTTTGATGTCCTACAGAGAAATCACATAAACTAGTATAGGGAAAATTATAATAAAAATCCATATGGTTCAGAAGAAACAAAATTATACTGATTCCATACAGCAGCTCAAAAATCCTTATCAAATAATGACTTTAGATTCACAAATGTTTCACTAAAGTGAAAAAAATCAGTGCCACCCCAGATATACACAGAACAAAGTAATCTGCACATCATATGCTGAGAAAGGTTAATTATGTAAAACTGTAATCAACATGTAACTAAAGCATGTAATGTTTTTCACTTTCAATTAGTAGATGTAATTGAAACAGACAAAACAACATTGTACAACATTATATATCTGGAAATTCTGCAATATGTATTTCTTTCTAAGATCCATAACTTTAATTATTGAATTCTCATTTTTTTCACACAGGTCATCTTGCCTCAAAATGTTGCCACCATTTTTACCATAGCAGCTCTTGGCTCAAAATTACCAATGCAACAAAACTCTTCAGATGGAGTTCCACCAACAAGTTCTACTGCTGGGTCTCCACTTTTAAATAGTTCTTCTGTTCTCATGGGACCTGTAAGCTCCACACCTTCACCTGTCATCTCTTCATCTCATCATAACAGTGAGTTCCAAGTATCTTTATTGCTCATATTTCTAAACCAAAAATGCTGATTATACAGTACAAGATTATCAATAGTTTCTTTTATTACTTGTGAAAGTAAAATCAGCTGAGCTTAAAATTACTTTAGATTTTCACCTACACTCTCATTGTTACCAAATTACCAATTTAATAAAAAAATTTGGCGACAAATCCAGTTCCTTCTTTTAGGTCAGTAACTGAAGTGTCATGGACTAGAAGAACTGGCATGGTTTGTTTCAAAAATTCAGAAGTATTGCAATAGATGGCCTTTAATTTCTTAACAATTAAATAAAAACCTACAAGTCAAACGTTTATTAAAATCACAAAGTCTGGTGTTTTTCAGTCTTTTTTGTTTTTTTTTAATATATAGCTGAGCTCTTGAATTTTTGAGTTACTCTTTCATGGGTAATTGAGGAAGGTTGAAAACATTTATGCATGCTGTGTTTCAAATTAGACTATACCGATCAGCCAAAACATTAAAACCACCTGTGTGTTATGCAAATAAGCTCGCATGCAGCCATTCAGCATCACGTGCTAAGGTCGTGGATGATATGCATATATAATACCTGGGTCGGAGCTTTCTCAGTCAGAGATTGCGGATGGCCTAGTGGTCAACGTTCGTGACTGTTATGGATGGGTCTCAGGTTCGATCCCAGGCAGGTACGAATGCTCAAACCACTAAATATCCGCCGTGCGTCAAATGGGTATGTTAAGCTGTCTGACCCCAGGTACTGGCCCCCTGGCAATAAATAAGGGCGTCTTCCTCCCCCTTTCTACCTCGCTTCCGTGACTCTTTCCTATCAGGCACTCTAGCCCAAATCTCCTAGCTTCCTACTTCTAAGGGTTGTTTAAGACCTGAGGTCAGACACTCCCTTCCTAAAATCCTCTGCATATGATCTGATCTCTCTGTCAGTATTTCATTTCGTTCAACGTGGTAAAAGCAAAGGATTTATCCGATTTCGATTTCAACAAAGGCCAGATCATTATGGCAAGACGGCTTGGTAAGAGCATCTCCGAAACAGCAACACTGGTAGGCTGCTCACGCTAAGCAGTAGTTAGTACCTATCAAAGATGATCCGTAACAGGTGACACTTCGAGCTGTCGACATGTAGGCAGGCCACACCTCATTGATGCCAGAGGTCAGCACAGGCTATCTTGTCTTGTCCACATTACCCATACGTTCAATTGAGGTGAACAGCCCAATGCGTCCAAACTCAGAGTTCACCACATGCTCTTGGATATGGGTCTTCCCAGATGCAGACCCATTCGTGTGCCTATGCTCACAGCCATTCACCGTTGTGAGCGCTTGCAGTGGGCACGTAATCATCGACACTTGACCATAGAAAACTTGAAGAGGGTCTCATGGTCAGACGAATCCAGTTTTCTGTTACACGATGTCGATGGACGAGCTCCTGGGTGATGTTTACCCAAGGAAGCCATCTCACTTGGATGCACTGTGGGACAGATCCAGGTGGATGGAGGGAGGGTGATGGTCTGGGCAATATTTTGTAGGGTAATACTTGGACCCATTATCTCTATGGAGCGATCTCCGACAGCTGTCACATGCTTCAACATCGTGGCACACTCCTTTATAGTAACTGTATTCCGTGGTGGAGATGGCGTTTTTCAACAAGACAATGCTCCATGCCACAGTGTGAAGGTTCAGGAATGGTTCCAAGAACATGAAGAAAAATTCCATTTATTGCCATGGCCACCATATTTGCCGGTCATAAATCCTATCGAGCATTTTTGGTTTGAGTTGGAGAAACGGGTACACATGAGCATCATCATCCCAACTACGTAATTTACAAGAACAGTGGGATCTTTTGTTGCAGTCAGGGTACCAGATATTAAAAAACACTTACCAACCAACATCTCTTTGAATCTATGCCTCATCGAGTGAGAACCCTTTTGGTGGCGAGAGGAGGACCTACATCATATTAGGTTGATGATTTTAATATTTTGGCTGATCGGTGTATGTCACTCAAAAGAACTGATTCACTCTTGACCCAGATGTATGGTATGGAGACTGACAAAAAGAAAGCATTATCTGTAATGTAATTACAGTAAATGCAGACAGTAGCGGAGCAGTGAATTTTTTTGTGCAAATGTGTTCGAGAGCAAGGTAGATATAATTTGTGTTGTGGTATTATAGCAACAGAAGAAGAAAAATCCCACAACTATATACCAAAGGTGCAGTAAATAACTGACCAAAAGTTGGTAAAGATTCTTGGGCAGTTCACCTTTTCTCCAAAATTACTGCGTAAAAAGGAAAAAAATGCAAGACATAATTAGTGATATAACATTACTGTACCCTGTACTTTTGTATTTGGATTTTTAGTTGTTTAACATATGCAATTTCAATGCCAACATTTCTTTCTTCTTTTTTTGTTTGTTTGTTTGTTTAGTGTGTTCTATTAATATCTATTCAAAGCATCATCCTTTCTCATACCTATTCAAAACACCATCAATGCAATACCAACTTTTCTTTTAAACATCATCAAAGAAATCACAGTAATCCATTGAAGAAATGTACACAGGTACTGACTGAACATGTCTAACAGTATTTGATGAGGAAAATAATCATGGAATGAATTCTGCTGTTAAAGCTTTGCAGACCTCTGTAATCTCAATATAACTGGTACAGTCTGTCTCGCTTTAAGAAAAAAGAAAATGTGGTGGCATTATGATGAACAACTTTTCACCAGCTGCATGTTTTTTAAACACACAGTGTATGGTTCTTCAAATTGCTTTCAAATGCAATTCTTGCTGCTTACATTATAAACCTTTTTTTTTTTTCCATTTGTACAGTAGTTAGTTGGCTGGTCAAAAATAATGATTAGTCATGGGAGTGTGAATCATGAAGTTTTATAATATAATGCTAGATGTAAACAAAGAATACCATATATAAGACAATGGCTCTTCCTATTAACCAGAAAAGAAATTAATTACAGTAAATGGAGACAGTAGTGGGACCAATGGACCAAATGCGGCAAGAAGTTGTGACTCGCAGGCGCAGTGATAATCAAATAGGCACCAGAGAATCTTCAACACTGCGTGTGAAAATACAAATTTGCCAGTGACAGAGATCGAAACCACATCCTTCTGCTCCGGAGCTGAATGCTTTACCAAATTAAGCTACACCGGCAGAATTTATCGCAACAACTTTGTCATCTTAACATGTCCTTCACCTCTGTAGTATGTCATATGTGAATGATATTCTTATCTTCTAACATACATACAACCATGCCTTCATTTTTTAATGTGATCAACTAATATTTCCTGTGCATTTTGAGGAAGAAATGAGAAGTTCAATTTGTCTAAGTTATTGAAACTGGGAAAGCATATTATAAGCAAATTCTGTAAATGGATAAGTAACAAAGTATGACACAAAAACAAAATTAAAAAAAACTGTACCAGAAACTGGTGCAAAAGTTTCAATTCTAATTTTAATCAGATTGTAAGCAGTAATTTTTGTACCCTCTCTTGAGCTGCTCCAGGAGCAGCTGCCCTGCCAGAGTTATGCCTCTGCTGCACAACCTATTGCTATGTGCAACAGTGGTGGATTTTTTTAAGTGTATGGCTCAACTTAACCAATGAGAAACACACAAAGGATTTAGATGACACAACAGCAAAGGTCCTGGAAATGTTAGGTCCTATCCTATTGAAAAGTAAGTTACCATGTAAGGTGCTGCTGTTGAGAACAGAGTAATTGACAAAATTTAACCAAAAGTTTATTATTTCATATTTCTTCAATTATTATATTATCATTCTGTTGCTACAACTCAATAACTTTTAATCTGGGATACTATGTCTCCAGAGCAGTTTACTCACAGAGAAGTGTGTTTCATAGTTATGCTATATTTCATCCTTTTAAAAAGTTCATCTTAACATCTTTGCCAAGTAGAATCAATGTTTAAATTTTTGTTCTTTCAAATAGATGTTCACTGAACTTTTTGTGTTTTGAAGGTACAATCACAACAACCTCACCTTCATATAAAGTAGATCATCATAAATTAGGACCAATGGACTACACACGATATGTAAAAAGGTATAGTACAAAGTTAGTTTTTCAGTTTTTTTACGCAGTATCATATTTTGTTAAAATTACACTAATTTCATGTATGCAATTCTTATGAGTAAGAATATTGAATATTGAGAAATTTAGTCTAAGTTAAAATTTTGGGAGTTTGTATTCATTGATAAAATCTTGAACATGTGTCAAAATACAGTTTTATAACTGTAGAACAATAATCTTGATTGTGAAGCAGTTATACAAATATTTGTTGGTATACACACTTATAAATTGGTTCTCTGAATATTTTATCACTGCATGAAGATAAAACAATAATTTACTTCCTTTACCTGAATAACACAAGCAGATCTTATGTTTTAATGTAAACTGAACGAATTACGTTAAACACAGAATTTTAAAGCTGAGAAACTGATGTTAACCAAGTAGTTTTTAAGCTGAGATCTGTATTTCTTGGTGTTGATTTACATTATATAATGACATAAAGCATGCATATTGTAAAACACTAGTGATACTTATGGGGATTATTATGCAATTGAAGTGAAACTTATTTTATTTGGCTATTTCTAGTTATGTTGAAAATTTCTGAATTTTGAGGTCCATTTTCATAGGGTTTTACTGAAAAAATAAAACGTTTTTTAATCAAAATTTTAGTAAATTAATTTTTTAGGTCTTACCATTTACAGTGAAGATGGAAGATTACTTAAAAGATTGTACAAAAAGCCCATGAATACAAATAAAATATTGGATTATAATTCTTACTCCCTGTTTTATATAAAATCAAATGCAGAAAATCAATTCCTTAAGAAAATAAGTAAATTAAACTCAACTGAAGAATTCATAAAGAAGAACTCTAAGAAATACTAGCAGGAAACAACTATCCAAAATGAGTCTTAAAAAAATGAACAAAGAAGCACGCAAAAAAAAAAAAAATATTTTTGCAAAACCCAAAGAAATAAAATTTATGAAAAAGAAATCTACTACAAAGGAGGATTATTTGAGTGTAAAAAAAAGTTTGTACAAAAGTAAAAATTTCTTCCCCAAGCAATAGAAACAGTGGAAAATACCTTACAAATGCAAGGCAGTATTTGAAGTTAAATATAAATGTGGGCTTTCTTACATAGAAGAGACACATCAGAGGCCAGAGATTTGCACAGTAGAACAAAAAGCAGTGATAAGAAACTGTTCAAATGAAATTAGACTAGACAGACAAGTTTGAGAAACCGGTCACAACTGGGATGCTATAAATATTATTAACATTTACAATTAATCTATTAATAGAAAAAATTAAAGGACTCTAAATAGAGAAGGAAAAATTCATCAATGACATCATGGGAAATTCTCTACTAGGCATGTGGTGCAGTTTAGCATAACTTAACTGTAACCAAATAACCAAAAGGGAGATGAATTACTCTAAATAATCCTGATAAAGGAAATAAGTTATCTCCAAAAAATTGCTAAATATTAAACTTTTTTCAACTAAAACCCCATAAAAAAGGGAATTCTCAAAGTATGCAATTGAATTTTTTGCATAATTTACTATTCAAAGTGGTTGGATTTTTATTTAACTTTTTAAACAGTAATTTATTTTTTAATGAAGAAATGGCTCTGTTGTTGAGGAGTCATATGTGAAGCTTGATATTCATACCACATGTCCTCAAAGAGGCACCATTACTCCTCTTTCTTGCCTTTGATGGAGTCGCATGGCCACACCCACTTCATATCGGTACTCTAGTTTGAGAAATCACAACACTTCAAACTGATAAGAATGAATACATAAGAATGAATTTTACTTTGTCCTTTAAAAATACACAGCAATCAATCAAGTGCTAGTTTCGGTTTTTGTGATTCTGGTGCCCCAATCCATGTGAAAATTTTTCATTGAACTTAAGAACTTTTTGTTGTTTCAAGAACGGTCCTGCTATTCTGTAAATAATGCATACATTTATTTTATAATGTTGTATACAGGGCTCGTACAGCCCCTGGAAAAGTCCTGGAATTTGATTTTTCTTCTTTCCAGGCCTGTAAAGTCGTTGATTTGTCATATTTTTGTGGAAGAACCTGGAATTTTTTCATGCAATGGAAAAAAAAAAAAAAAAAAGAGGTCAAAATGTTCAGATTGATCGCATCACTTTGTTCTAGCACCCTGCTCATGATGACATCACTTCCTTCGATGGAGTGTGTAGACATGACGTCATCTCATGTGACTCTGCAGTGCAAGATGTTTGAATGTCATATTTCCCGCAACCTTGGTTTGTGGTATAACAGTTGTGTACAGTTGGAGTGACAATTGCATGTTGAAATATTCCTGTACAGTGTACATCCAAGATGACCCTTTCTTCTAGCACAGGCTTTCCTGACTGAAGGAGATTAATATCTGGCCTCCATGGTACAAATGTGCATGGGAATAGATGACTATGGAATAGGGAGTCTTCAGTGCTATGGCAAAATTGTTTTATTTTATTATCAGTGTGTTAAGTTCTAAATTACATCATATAAGTTTTATACAAGGCATTTCTTATACTGGTAAATTTTGCCGCTTCATTGAAGATGTAGCACACTGAAGAACACTATAACATTGACACCCATAGAATTTCACAAGAATTATAAATGCGCACTAAATTTCACTCCAATGTGCAAAATATTAAACAAAGCAGTATGATTCTGGCAAAAATGTAAACTCCTGGAATTTTTTGATTAACTGGAAAACCCCTTGAATTTATTTTCTGTATATATGTACAAACTCTATATGTATTTACCTAATTATTCAAGTCAGATATTTTTCTATATAACAGTTGTTTGGCATGGGGAAATATCCCAGATCAGCTTTACACAGGATCGTTAAGGTACTAGGGCAAGCTGCCAATGGCAACCGATAACTCTGGTACAGTTTGCAAATTTTGAGCGAAGCTATTGCAAAATCTAAGCTCATTAGTGTCTTTATAACAAATTCTGAAAAACAGAAGCACAAAATCTGTGACTTCCAGAACAAAAGTCCAAAACATTGTAAAAACGAAATGCCTAAAATTTATCATTAACTACTTTCCTTCATGCCTTCACGTTGATTGTGATCAGGTTGCATGTAAACAAAGCCGAAGGTCACACTCAGATCAGGAACCACATGTTTTTCATTTTGTATCGCGAAAGACACACACATACACAAACTTCCTTTTATTATTATATTTAGATTAAGCAAGTGTTGAGCTAACAGACAGTCTTTCCATTTCTTCGTTTTTCAATTCAAACAATTTTTTCTTAATTAAAGTTGGTGAACCAACTTTCGTGAAATGGTTAAAGTAAAAGGCCATCTAGTTTTAATTGAAATTCCTCAATGATACGGATTTTCAGGAATCGGAAGGCGTCGAAACCTGACCATGGACGATGTCCAATTGCATGCCAAAAATCATGGTGATCAGATGTATGTCGTAGCTATGCCCGAACGACTAATTCTCCCGAGTCTTGTACAGAGAGCAGATTTTTCCAATTATTATTAAAATTGGTCAGTTTTTTAATGGTCATTATTTTTATACAACACGACCAATCACCATGATACCAACCCCATGTCACTCACCATCTCCTTCCCTTTCTCTGTGGCAAGTGTCACTGCGATCGGCTGAAGATCTTTGGAGGAGATAGGTAACAAACAAACTCTTCTCAAAACCTGGAACCCCCCCCCCCAAATGCAAGTCTTTGGGCGATTATTCCTCACTGACACGGAATTTTGGGAATCGGAAGGCGTCAAAACCTGACCATGGACAATGTCCAATTGCATGCAAAAAAATCGTGGTGATTGGGTGTGTTATCTCGTACCTGTGCCTGAAGAACTAATTGTCTCGAGTCTCGTAAAGAGAGCTCCGCTCAATAATCTCTTTGGTTGCACATATTCTTACTGCGATAATAATTTACTGCCTTCTGACCCAATTTTCTGTGAACTAAAAGTCTGCACGGACTGGGCTTTTTTGCTGTCAGTTGAGTGAAAAATTCCAGATTTGGGCCTGGCCGGGCCTGTGCTAAGTAGGTTTAGCATTTTGCTCTGGATTCAAAAGTCTTTTTGTCAAATACTGACTTCTTATATAATCAGATGTCAAACTTTACTGAGTGAAAAGAAAGACCCCATCCGCCACCACCACCAGATGCATTGATTAATTACAGATGAAACCTATAACCTGGCTGTAAGATGAAAGCCTGAAATGGGCAGTTTATTTCTTTAAAGATTGAAATCAAATTATGTTTTCACTTAATTGGCTTTAGCGACTAAAACACCAGGAATTTTTCCTTTTCCAAGAATTGTTTACATAAAAAGTTTTCAGCTTCCCAAAACCAAAATACACTTCTGCCAGGATCCTTGCTACAGTGGAGATGAGGAAGTTGAAAGCACAGTATTTGTTTACATATTTTGGTATCAAGGGCTATGTTGTTTATAATATAACGAAGTGAATTTCTTCGTCATTTTTATCCGCGCCAGGATTCGAACCCGGGTCCACTCATTCCGGAATAAGTTGCTCTACCAATTAAGCTACGCGGACATTTGTTCTGACTACTATCTGCCTTTATGTCGTGTGCGTCCTGCTGGCAGGTACGTCACATCTCCTGGTACGTTACAATAATTAAGTGTAGAAGAAAAAAGCTCTTGCATTTGTAACAAAAGTATGTAGTTAGGTCTAAATCTCATCTATGGGAGGAATTCCTACAAAAAATGGTACATCTCTCTTTGCATTACAGTATTCCATTTACTGCTAAGGTAGTTCAGTTCAGTAGAGCATCTTTGTTTTCCTAGAGCAGGAGAGTCTTTATCCTTTTCTGAAAGGCAGATAACATGACAAAATAGAATATGACTCGTGAGCCACATAAAAAAGAAGAGTAAAAATGCATGTGTTTATTGTGAATATCAATTATTTCAGAGAGGTTTTGAATCCTAAAACTAAACTTTTGGTAAAAGTAACAATGCAGTTAAAATATATATGTTACAAAAAGTCCACAGTATGTACTTGATATACCTACATTTTTTAGTCCTTTTTAAAAATTTAATTATATAATTTATCACAGCATAGCTCGTATCAAATTTGGGAATTCAAACTCCATGTACCCAAGGTACCTGAATATTCATTTTCCATTTCAAATATATATATATATATATATATATATATACGTTTTAGAATATTCTTTGTGGATGTCTTGAGGGCCATTAGAAAGAGTTCTGCAGGCATCAGGTTGAGGACCCCTGCTGTAGAGAAAGCCATGCATTATTTGCAATAAGTGGCAGAGAACGCTTTCTAAACATTTGAAAAACTGGAAAATCTGAGTCAAGCCAGGCAGGGCTTTCCAAATTAAGGCCCATGCAGACTTCAACTCCCTAAATCAGCTCCTTAAATCAATGTTTTTGCTTAGCATGAAGTTTTTCTTAGGGTATGGATTGTGCTACAGTTAGTTACTTTTTTCTAGGTAGAACTTATACTTCTGGTGGTCTTCAGAATGTTAGTGAAGTTTTAAACTGACATGTGATTTCAAAATAGTTTTCCAGATTGTTTAGTGAGAAAAATGAGCAAAAACATATAATTCAATATGGTGGTTTTCAAACTGAGTAACTGAATCTCTAGTCTTTTTTGACCAAAGTTTAAACATTTAGATTGTTGCCAGGTCTTTACCCTTGTGTTCCTGTAGATAGTTGTTGGAATAGGAATCATTACATACACTGAAGAGCAATTGAATTAGAGACAGCTGGCATTATGCAAATGTGGCGCTATGGGTGGCCCTGTAAATGGAAACGACATGACATATGCAGCGATCCGACAATATAAGGAGTGATGCGACAGGAATCAGTAAGAGTCAGATGCACTATGGGTAAGACGAAGGATCTAAGCGCATTTGATCCTGGGCAAATTGTCGGGGCCCTACGAATGGGTCACTCCATCTCGGAAGTCATGCAGGCACTGGGATTTTCATGAGCCACTGTGTGACGGGTGCACCGTGAGTACATCGAATCCGGTAAAACCATCCCTGCAAGGGCCAACTGCCATGGACAACAGCGTGTGGATGAGTGGGGTCATCGTCGGCTAGTTCTCATTGTAACAGCGGATAGATGAGCCACAGTGCAAGAAATCACTCGGCAATTTAACGCTGGTGCACAAAAACGTGTGAGCAGCCACACCATCCAGAACCATCTCCTCGTTATGAGGTACAGAAGCCATAGTCCCACGAGGGTACCGCTGCTGACCGCACATCACAGGGTGCAAAGATTAGCATGGGCATGGGAACATCGCCACTGGACCCTAGACATGTGGGAAAATGTTGCCTGGACTGATGAGTCAAGATTCACGTTGGTATATGCAGATGGCAGGATACGAGTACGGCACAAACCACATGCAGCGATGGATCCTTCTTGCCAGCAAGGTATTCTTCAAGCTGGTGGGGGTGGCATTCTCGTCTGGGGACTGTTTATGTGGACTGAAATGGGACCCCTGGTACGTGTGACATCGTCCCTCACAGGTCAACATTACCGGGATATCCTGGACGACCATTTGCTCCCATTTGTGCGTCTTCAACATCCCACTAGGGACCTCATCCTGCAACAAGATACTGTGCCATCGCTCCTGAATTGTATCCGAACGGTTGGATGAAAACTCCTCCACCGACGTGACCTCGCTTCCTTGGTTGCATGAACACATCCGATGAGATTGAGGCTGACCTCAATCCCATCGAGAGAGATGTTCGAGGCTCTGACCCCCCCCCCCATCAAATCTTCGTGAACTGTGGGAGCTTGTTCAGGGGTCGTGGATCCGTATGGCTTCCCAATGCTTCCGGTGTCTTGTTGAGTCCATGCATAGACGAATCGCCGCCGTCATCAGGGCGAAAGGTGGTGCTACACGTTAGTAGACAGGTATCTCTAATTCAATTGCTCTTCAGTGTATCATCATCATCATTATCAACCATTATCAATCCACTGCTGGACAAAGGTCTCTCCAAGTTTCCTCCACAACGGTCTGTCTTGTGCCAGTCTCCACCATGTCACTCCCGCATACTTTCTAATTTCATCCACCCATCGTCCATGTGGTCTTCTTCTGGGTCTTTTCCTGTCCCTTGGAATCCAATCTAAAATTTCAGCTGTCCATCGATGGTCTGTCCTTCTGGCAATATGTCCAGCCCATTGCCATTTCAGGGATTTAACTCTGATCATGATGTCTTCCACTCTTGTCATTTTTCGGATCCACGAGTTCCTCTTCTTATCTCTCCTGGTTACACCAAGCATGCACCTCTCCATGCTTCTTGGAGATGTCTGCAGCCTTTGTATGTCTCTTTTAGTCAAGGTCCACGTCTCTGCACCATACATAAGCACTGGAAGGATGCATTGATCAAACACTTTTCTTTTAAGACATAATGGCATATTGCTCTTGAAAATTATGCTGTTTCTTCCAAAAGCTCTCCAGGCAAGTTTTGTACGCCGATTAATTTCTTCATCAATGTGACCCTCCCTTGATAACTGCTGTCCAAGATAAACGCACGTGTCTGTTATCTCAAGCTTTTTTCCATCAATCAATAAATCTCCATTTCTTGAAAAAGCATTAAACATCACTTTTGTCTTCAGAAAGTTCATTTTTAATCCCACTTCTTTACTCTTGTCAGCAAGTTTCTGGATCATACTCTGCAGCTCTGATGGGGTAGTTGCAAAAATGACTACGTCATCAGCAAAACGAAGGTGCGTTAGATAATCTCCATTAATCTTTATCCCCTTTTTTTCCCAGCTCAGCGACTGAAAGACACCCTCCAATGTAGCATTAAAGAGCTTTGGAGATATGGTGTCACCTTGTCTCACTCCCTTTCCTACTTTTATGTGTGCTGTATTCTCAAACAGCCGAATCTTTGCAATTGCATTTTCATAGATGTTATTGATAATATTAATATATGCATCTTCAATGCCGCAGGATTTCAGAGCCATTGTAACTGCTGATGGTTTCACCGAATCAAAGGCCTTTTCATAATCGATAAAAGCCATGCACAATGGAAGTTCATATTCCCTCGCTCTTTCAATTAGTTCTCTCAGTACATGGATATGATCTATTGTGCTGTAGCCACTCCTGAATCCAGCTTGTTCTCTCGGTTGAGCCATGTCCAGTGTCACCTTCAAGCGGTGTGAAAGAACTTTAGTGAAGATTTTATAAACCACTGATAGGAGGCTGATAGGTCTGTAGTTCCTGAGATCCTCAATGTCACCTTTTTTATGTAGCAAGATCATTGTAGCGTTGTTCCAATCCTCAGGAATCTTCCCTTCATTAAGGCATCGAGTGAAAATTTGGGCGAGTACTGTTTTGATTTCTCCACTTGCTTCTTGTATGATGTCTACAGTAATTCCATCTTCTCCTGGAGCTTTTCCCTACTTCATGTTCTTGATTGCATGTGCAACTTCTGCTGGGAGGACTGGAAGAACTCTGGTACTGGTACCTTTCATGTTGTCTGGAGTACATGTATCATCCCTTTGATATAATTTGGAGTAGAAATCTTTCACTCTTGTCAATATATATGCATATATAATTTATTTATTTTTCAGATTGAGAACAGATTTCTGAATCATGGGGCTGATTTGAGGGGAATCCGAATTGAAGTTATTGTAGGAAATAAATAGACTCATAGGAGGTCAAGTGCTGCACTGTATCTCTGCAATTGAGCAATAACTTTGAAATGGCAGGGACAGAACTGACTGCAAGATGGCACATATATCACTATAGATTTTTCATTTCGAAATCTGATACAATGATCTGATCGTTTGGTTAAATGGTTTCATAGCTTCAACAGCTAAAGTAAATTTTGCTAATATTCATCGCCATTTCTAAGCACCAACTAAGCTCCAAGCCCAAACCAATTTTCTTGTAATAAATTGCTAGGCTTTCACGGTAATGACTTTTGACCAAAAACGTGAAATGTATCATTGTTGAAAGATGGCACTTTATATATTTTCTTTGTTCTTTGCTTTTTTTTTTTTTCACCCAACTTTCAGATGACTAGTAGCCCCATTTAGAATAACATTCTTTCTACATTTGTGATACTATGTTATTGTTTGAGTTTTAGTCCAAAATTTTATGAATAATCAGTGTTGAATGTTAACAGCTGATCTTGATTAGCCTTAAACTCTGATGCACTTAACACAATAGCAACCATTTTCAGTAGCAGCCTATTTATTTTATCCATATTAAAGGTATCCTGGGAGAGTAATTACAACAAACAGTAGATGAAAATCTTACGAAATTTAGGATTAGCCCTTCATGCATTTTTCATTTCTTTGGTTATGGCATATGTTTCACAGTTTTGACATTTGTTTAGTTGGTTTTCTAACTGATTGGAGTGGAGGTTAGTGTGCCCATGGCCAGAGTTGACCATTTTTTTTTTTTAATATATGCATTTTTCGGTGCTCTTTTGCCAAGAATGGTCTTCATGAGAATGGTCTTCATGTTATATATTTTTTCTAAGCAGCAGCAATAAATAGCTGTCATGTTTTGTTGTGATTAATATATGGGAGCAAAATCAATCTCGGTTTTTCTCTGGGTGTTCCATAGTTTTGTTCTACAAATTACAGAAATCACATTAGTTGGCAGCATCTGATTTATATTTGAAGCTCCTCAAAATTTCTTACAGTTTCACTCGTAAACCACTCGATAGCAACAATATGCACCCACAAACACATATTTTGTTTGAATCACAAAGAAATTTAACTAACATTTTGCTGTACCAGCTTAAAACACTGGATCAAGATATTATTGTATTTTCATATTATGCCAGACAATCATAATTGAATGCCATATATTCATCCAGCATTGCAAATGTCATCTAGCTGCTTAATTATTCACGTGCTAATTAGACAATCTATATTTTGAGGTTACTCACCTTTATTCCCTAAATCTTTTAGGAGGTTTTCGTCTCTACACATTACCAACACGTATTTTTCTTATTTACATTGTGGTTTGAGGCCGCAACAACAACAAAAAAAATATATCATTTTCAACTCACGCAAAACTTCACTCCCTTCCCTTCTTTTCCCTATGACCAAATTCAGATTCAAAATAATCCACCACAAATATACACAATTGAACTCCCTAAAACACTTTAATCTAATTAAAACATCAATCAATAAAATCATATTTACACATTTCCTAAAACGTCAAAGTTAAAAGCTGTAACCCAAAATTATTTACTTGGGAACTGATGTGCAATTGTAAATAATTTTGGGTTACAGCTTTTAACTTTGACGTTTTAGGAAATGTGTAAATAGGTTTTTATTGATTGATGTTTTAATTAGATTAAAGTGTTTGAGGGAGTTCAATTGTGTATATTTGTGGTGGATTATTTTGAATCTGAATTTGGTCATAGGGAAAAGAGTGAAGTTTGCATGAGTTGAAAACGATTTTTTTGTTTTTTTTTTTTGTTGAGGCCTCAAACACCACGATGTAAATAAGAAAAATACATGTTGGAAATGTGTAGAGACAAAAACCTCCTAAAAGATTTAGGGAATAAAGGTGAGTAAACTCAAAATATAGATAATTGAATGCAGTGGGAAAAGTATGATTCAGGCTTTTAAGGCACTTACTTTTGTGAGACATTATGAAGATTTACTTTACAGACATTTCATGAAAGGAAGTAGTCTTTCTTTGCACTTTTGCATCAGCATAATGAGCAACTAACATGCTTTTATTTATTTTTGCTAATGTAATGGCTGTAACAAATGCTCACAGAAACTAACTACATGTATTTTAAATGAAATTTTCAGATTTTCTAGTGCAACAGAATGTGGCAGCAGTTTTTGCAAGGATCTGAATTACAGAGAGCATTTTCACTGCCTGGACTGCAACTCAAGGGTGAGCTCACATTTTAAATTTATACATTTTAAATTTATATATCCTTCAGTGAGAAGGCGTTATTCGAGGTACTACTAGTATTTATATATCCTTTAGTGAGAAGGTGTTATTCGAGGTACTACTAGTATTTGTATATCCTTTAGTGAGAAGGTGTTATTCGAGGTACTACTAGTATTTATATATCCTTTAGTGAGAAGGTGTTATTCGAGGTACTACTAGTATTTATATATCCTTTAGTGAGAAGGTGTTATTCGAGGTACTACTAGTATTTATATATCCTTTAGTGAGAAGGTGTTATTCGGGGTACTACTAGTATTTATATATCCTTTAGTGAGAAGGTGTTATTCGAGGTACTACTAGTATTTATATATCCTTTAATGAGAAGGTGTTATTTGAGGTACTACTAGTATTTATATATCCTTTAGTGAGAAGGTGTTATTCGAGGTACTACTAGTATTTATATATCCTTTAGTGAGAAGGTGTTATTTGAGGTACTACTAGTATTAATATATCCTTTAGTGAGAAGGTGTTATTCAAGGTACTACTAGTATTTATATAACCTTTAGTGAGAAGGTGTTATTCGAGGTACTACTAGTATCATCATAATTAATTTTTTCATAACCCAAACACAGCAGATGTATGCACAGAATTTATTCTTAAAGAAATTAGCACTATAAATGTCAGTGCAATAAGATTATTGCATTTTTGCTATATGAGACATCATGTCCTTAAATACATCTTATCAGGAAGGTTAGAAAATCATGTATTTAATATTAAGATTGAAAAGAATTAATATAGTCACACAGAAAATATATTAGCATACATATTGAGATCATGATGTAACATTATTCATTTTAACATGCACTTAAACATAATTTTCCTAAATATGAAAATTGTGTTATTCTTAAGGAATTACAATGTATTAATAATGCTTTGTATTTATGTTGAATTTTCCTAGTTATATTTTATGCTACCCTTTTGTTTCTGTAAATGAGTATCATCAGGGCTGACTTGAGTGTTCGTGGCACGCAGTGTGCCAACATTTGATGACACCTCCCCCGCAAGATTTCTTTTTGTGTGTGCGATGGACTGTATACTTTTTCAGCCATGTACGAAAGACGTACAATATCAGCTAAAAGTTGTGCATGTTGATCCCATAGTCATTCCCAAAAATAATGCTCTTTTTGCACTTAATTGCAACAACACTCTATTGTGATGTTTTTGATTGTCCCAGACAGCGAGACTTTTAATCTCCAATTGTAATACCTGCAGGGTAAATTTTTTATTGATATATTCTACTACTATTTCACAGAAAAAGAAAAGTTCATCTCGGCACCCCCATCCCCACCCCCCGAACTTGGAGCCTGGTGTGGCAGTACGACTTTGTACTACTCTAAAGCCAACCCTGCACATCTTATTGACATGTTGTAAAAACTTTGTGCAAAAATGAATTAACTTGAATACAATTCAAAATATAAAAGATTTTATGGTTTTGTACATTTTTTTGCTCTTACAATCTGCCCACCTCTATAAGGTATACTGAGAGAAAACAAAAATGACAGATTTTTGATAACACAGATTCCCACAGTAAATTTTCAAGTAAGTAAGATGCTGGAAAAGCAGTGTGCAGGGAGAAACTGAAAGAAAAGTCTATGCAATGGTCAGATTTTCTTTCTTCATCAGGGGCATGTGTGTTTTTGCCAAAGTTTTGTCAAGAAAAAGAAACCCTATCATATGAGACACACACATGCAAAGTACTTCAAAATTTATCACAGAAATTAAGGAGGAAACACTCTTTACAAATGCATTGGAAATTCACAAGTACATTATTTTCAGCAATCAGACTGCAATACTGAAGTGCTTTTTAGTTCACTGTTTTCTGTGTAACACTTGTAGTAGTCAGACAAGGTTGTGTAATGTCACCATGGCTGTTTAATATGTTTATGGATGAATGCATGTGTGATGCCAAAATAGACACTGCTGGTTTTTGTCTTGATAATATCCGTGATTGCTGATGAGACACAATCCTGTTGGCAGAGAGCAAAAGTGAGAGGCAGAGCACATTGTCTCTGATGTTAAAAGTTTGCGTGAAACTCAAACTGAGTATAAATGAGGGAAGAACCGAAGTTATGGTTTTTGAGCAAGAAACTGTTAGTACTGAATAGAAGATAAGTATAAATGGTACAGGGATAGACCAGATGAATGGAATCGTATATTCAGGAAATATGTTTGACATAAAAAGCAGATTAGAGGGTGAAATTAGTAGGCAAGTGAATTCATCTTTGAAAGTCACAGCTGCCTCACGAGGTTTTCGCAGAAATAATGGGTTCTTGAAAAAGTCTCAAATGGCTATGTGCAAAAGTGTAATTTTTCCTACTCTGATGTACAGCAGTGAAACCTGAGTACTGCAGAAGAGACATATGAGAAGTGTGTTCTGGAGAGACGAGTTACTTACAGTGGGTTTGTGGGAAGACACTTTCTGATCATGTGAAGAATGAAGATGTGTTGCAGATGTGTAATGTGAAGCATAATGTCGTTAGTAAGGTGGAGACAAATGTTTTGAGGTGGTTTGACCATGTTGAAAAATGAGTGGTGAAATGCTGACAAAGAGAACTTACTCAGCCTTAGTGGCAGGAAAGAAAGGTACAGGAAGGCCAAGAAATCACAACAGGATTAGATTCAGGAATATATGCATGTTTTCCACTCACAGGCAATGAAAATTTCAAGTTGTATGAGGGATGTTACATGGATTATCAGTAATAACTACACACAATTTCTGTATTTATAATCAAAAATCTGAGAATATATTCTTTGTCTGAATGCTATGGATATTTTGGATTTCATTTAAGCAGTATTCACATAACCACATATGAAAGACTTCTAGCATACCACTACATGTGGAAAGTGTCATAGATTTGTCACCATGAAAGATTGCAACCACTGCTGGAATAACAATGTCTGAATAAGCGGAGTTGTTCTGCTTCTCACGGTGAACACGACAGGAACATTTTTACAATGACACCAATCTCAGTGTACAGAATTACATGCACTTTCTTAGCTGTCTTGTTCATAACTTCCTGTTTCCTGCATGAATATCATGGTAAATATTTTTTCTTGTTGTAAGTCCCTCTCCCACCTTTGAAATTTCAACTTGAATTTGTACACTGCAACTCAGATAACAATGAAAAATAATTTTCCCAATTTTGAAGTGTCAACCATGATTTTGTGATGAGTTAAGGCTGCTGCATACACACAAACAAGAACTTTTTTTTTTTACATTATTACAGATGAAGCACAGTTCAGAAAAATGCAACACAGTCACCTTTGATTTGAATACTAGCTGTACTATATGCTTTATGCATACATAATTAAATTGTGCTCATCTATTGGACAGCACTAATACTGTAATTTAAAAATTAGTTGAGTAAGAAAAATTATACCTTTCACTGGAATTATTAAGAATTCATTTTTTCATTTTACTGCATTTGTGTAGTAATGTTCCTGACCAGAGCCGTAGCTACCAAGAAGACAGGATGAGCAGTTACCCTCCTAGAATGGCAATACTAGGGGCATAAATTCATGCTCTGAGGGATGTAAAAATTAGTAATGCACAAATGTAAATATATTTCCTGAAAATTGTAACTAAGTAAGTTATATACTTTAGTATTTTATTTTTCAAGACTTTAATTAACTGCATATAGTATTCTGTGCAGCTAATCAGGGTACAGAATCACCACCTCTGTGAAGCGTGGACCCCTCAGATGCATGGAAAAAAATTGTTGGAAACAACTCATGTAAAACAATATGCGGATGTACCTAACCTCTGTGACCTTTCCGAATATGCTGAAAGGGTGAAGAGTTAATTAGTTTTCTGCACTCTGACACAGAAAGTCCTCTCAGTGTTCCTTCAACAGAATTTTTCCAAGCCCTATTTCAAAAGCGTCTTCCTGTTGTTATGTTCGCTATCTGTAACTCATTTGTTCTGTGTGTGCTGGTTTGTTTTTAATTTGTCATTTCTGTGGAGTGCTGTGTTGTCATCATTTACGTAATTTTTATATTTTACTTGACTCTCAGGTATTTATGTAATTTTCCCATTTTTAGTAAAATTATGTCATGAAGCAGAAGTGCGAATTTGGAATGATCATAATACGAAACTATTATGGAGGTATAAGAAAGTAAAAATCATGAACTGTCTGAGTGAAAGTGGGAAACCTTTTAACTCGAAGAGGCATAATTTTAAGTCTCCTCCCCCATAAAAAAAGCTTGCCTTGGCTGAGTTGTTCTTGACTGTATCGGCCACAGTTTCAGAAAAAAATAAAAATAAATGAAAAACAGCAAGATGGAGAAATATCTGAAAACAACTCAATGTGAAGATCATCAAATTCACTTTTTGAACTGTTTTTTTTATAAACATATGACTTAACTGAAATTATTTTGCAAATACAAAATCTTGTTCACATGATCTTTAGCTATAGCTGTAATCAAACTTTGATTAAAAATATGATTTCATATTATTTAAGTAAATTCATTACATTCAAGAGAATACTCTTATGATAACTTACTCTGATTACTTTATCAAGTTTAAATTTCCTATCCAAAAACCATTTTTTGTTAGTTAATCACTTATTCAATATGATCTGTAGGTTTTTGTCAAGAAAGAAGAGATGATAAGGCACTTCAAGTGGCATAAAAAAAGAGATGATTCTTTGCAACATGGCTTCATGAGGTACAGCCCAATGGATGACTGCTCTGACAGATTTCTTAACTGTTCACATAACAGAAAGCAAACCCATTATCATTGTTTAAAGGTAATTGTACCATATTACTTGAGATTACAGCATACATAGTTTTATATTATCGTATACATAAGAAATGATATGAAAATCTGACTTCTCTTATGTGTTTCTGTGTGTTTACATACAGTTCATCCAGAAAGTGAGAAAGATCTCTTTGCAAGAAACTGTAAAATTACTCAAAATACTCTGATAGTGCTCATGTAATAAACAGACATATGACAGCTGAAATAATGAACCAATGTCTGGAAATCACATCTTTCTTCCAACTTAGAAGCAGAGCAAGTGATTTGCCAGTTGTTTAGGCATTAGAGGTTTCATTTCTAGTGCTGATAATGTGATGGACTGAAGTTCTGCCTTTTCTTTCATGAGCTATTTTGTCACATGAGAAATATGGATTGCATTTGGCCAATGTAAAATTTAATAAATTTATTAATTTCATCTGCATTAAAATGCAACCAAATAAGGAAATGCATAAAACTTACAATGGATGAACAAGTAAAAACACTGATTTGAGATGGAAATTTGATAAGTTTCAACCCAAAATACAGTGTAGCCCTTCGTAAGTATAAAGTCTGACTTGTATCCTATGTAAAAAAGTAAGCCAGAAGTTGTTGTGGAGCATTTACTGAACTGCAAAAAATACATATTAAAAAGTGCACATTTAAGAGCACATACTTGTTTTTCAGCCATAAGTGCTTGATTGCCCAAGATATGTATTCTTCCTAAAATCATTTTCCCCCCTTTAGAGTTTGGATCAAAAGCAGTGCCTCAGTCATTGTACTTTTTTCTTATTTTTACAAAAATGACACAGTAAATTTTTTCATTTGGTTGTACTTTTCTTAATACATTACTTTACAATTATTTTTCCCCCTTAGAATACTAATTATTTTGTCACATGATCTTAAGAGCAGTGTAAGTGAAGTTTCTTTTCATTTAAAAATATAACCTTTTCAGTTTTATGTGATCTAATGATAGTTTTATTTCCCCATCATTAGCTATTCGTCAAGAAGAAAGTAACATGCTCCCCCTCAAAAAAAAAAAAGCAGCAAAAAACAGGCAGAAATATTTAGCATTTTCCATTAGTTTTTTCAGCATGGAAAAGATAGGCTTGTATGCTAACTTCATATATCATAATTCCAGCAGTTCTTCAGATATTACATGTCTAGCTATATTTCAAATATCTAGTTCATTATTTAAATAATTGAAAAAAACCCAGTTTTTATTCACTGAAAACTCAGGTCCTCATGGTATTGGACAATATCTTGCTGCAGTTTTGCTTTGCAAGTCCATCAGCTGTTTTTTTTTTTTTTTTTTTTCACTTGTGTGAGACTCTTGCAGGCTTGTGTGCAATATATACTACTGATACTCTCTGCTTGCATGTGCTAATGTGCATGACCCATATACAAAGTATATTAATAACAGTATGTAATTCATGCTACAAAGAATATGTTTTATCAGAATATCTACGATTTGCCACAAATGTTAGCAAGTTACATTCAGTATTGCTTTAATTCATCACTGTCTTCTGGTTTTCCTTCATTTTTAAATTTCACTGGCATATGAAAGGTACTGAAGTTCATCCTGTGCAAAACCAGAATACATATTACTGGAAGCTGTGAACTTCACTGAACTGGTATCTCAGTTTCAAACCAAAGAGCTGTAGTTCAAAGTAGCATTTCACTTAAAGAACTTAGTAAAAAGGTGTGCAGGCATCCTAGCTTAGTACTTTCATCTGCTGTTTGAAGAACTGCTCAAGATTTTCTTAATTAGCTTTTACAGAATGTACAGAAATATTTGAATTGAGATAAATGATTCTTTAATTTGTGAATGCATGCTCTTAACACTTAAACCGCTAGTGATATTGCACATCTAACAACCACGACATGTCTGTGATCTTTAGGCTTGCACAGTTATTGATTGTGTCAGGGGCATTATGGAAAGCATAGTAATTCATCAAAGTAGGTCTTCAATACCTCTTCTACCCTTCCTGTACACAAAAGCAAGAAAATATATAGGAAATTTTTATTTTACATTCACAGTTAAAATATTGGAGCAAACAACTAATTAGCTTAATCATATTTTAACCCTTCAAGCAGCTGATGTACCTGAATCAAATGGTGCTGCAACTTTTCGCCACTTCTCAAACAGATTTTTTCACATAGCGGCTGAGTTTCATGAAACTGTTGCAAAGGATTTCTTCTTCTTCCCTTCTCATTTCAACAGTACAGACTGTAAACATGTTATTGGTGAGAAATGCTTTCTTTTAATCCTTTATTCTATGCTCCATGACTCAAGACATGATGAGGAAGGACTAGTCTCCCTGACATGGTATTCATGCCACTGAACAGGAACAGTTACTGAAGCACCACTCGCCTTTCTTAGTTTCGTTGCCATTGTTATAGCCCCTTTTGGAGGTAATTCTTCAGAAAGGATTAGTGTCAATTATCCTCCTAAATGACCAAGCTTTGAATAACAAAACTGAGGGGGAAGCAGTGTTTTCTGATGCACAGTTTCACTCGTTCCAGCTCATTTTGCCCGCTTCTTGGACAGCGGATATAATCGTTTGAGCTGATTTCAACCTATTTTGCTAACCCCAAGTTAATTCCTTCCAACCAGGGAAAGGTTAAGTAAAACCCCAAATAAAATAGCATTGCTTTAAGTTACTAAAATAATTTCAATAATCAATCTTCATTAAAAATAGGCTAATTCATGTATTTAAATATTTAGTTCCAGTTTATACAGAGTTTGTGCATACACATACATATATTTTTTTAAATCCTTTTGTAGCTTGTTACATATCTTATGTATTTGTTTTGGAACTTCAAAAGACCTAAAGACTTTCAACAGAGTTCAAAGGTGCAAATTACTTAGTGTATGAAGTAACAGATAATTAATCAATGTAATTCTGCTGAAGTCCCCCCTCCCCCATAAACGTATAGTGATAGTGAGGGCCCTTAAATATTAGGGATGAAATAATGTACTTAAGGAGGTTTGGTGCATTACCAAACAGATAAAAATGCATGATGCTAAAACTTAGGGGCTTGGAGCTTTACACCCAACATAAGAGGCATTACCCTTCCAATATATTGAAGAAGAAAAAATGGTCACTAATCAAACTGTAAAAAGTAGTATGTTAATTTGCATAATAAAAATACTGATCTCTGTTATCAGAGCTAGAACCAAGCATGTTTGGTCCGCACAAGAAAATAGGGAGGGGGAAGCATCCTTTTTGAGAATAAACTGAGTGTTACATGATATAACGCTTATAAAAAAAGGAGTTTTTTTTTATGACCTAAGAATTTTGACAAAGCTAGGGTTAAACAAGTAATCCTTGTTGGTTGGGTATACATGTCGAGAAATTCCAAAAGGTAATTGTTGCAACACCGTCTTGACACATTAACATATTTATTGTAAAAACGCAAGCACTTTCGGGATACTCGATATCATCTTATCCTCAGGTGTACACTAATAAAATACTAAAAGAATAAAGAAACCACACTTCACATAGTCATAGTTAAAAGTTTCCGGATGCCGATCTGTGCGAAGCAGGACTTGCGGCAACAGCGCCATCCGGAAACTTTTAACTATGACTATGTGAAGTGTGGTTTCTTTTATTCTTTTAGTATTTTATTAGTGTACACTTGAGGATAAGATCATATTGAGTATCGCGAAAGTTGTGTTTTTCAAATAAATGTGTTAACGTGTCAAGACAGTGTTGCAACAATTACTTTTGGTAAGAATTTTGAGTTATGACCCAAGACAATGACCTTGTGACCTTATAACAACAGTCGCTTGGTAAGCTATTCAGTTCAGCTGAAGGGTCAGTGATGCTACAGTAAGCAGAGCATTGGTAGGCGAAGTTCCCCCGACTGATTCCTCCTGAGAAAATGGCAAGGTGTGCCTTACAATTATTATGTTCTTTAAATCGTAAAACAACTACAGCAACCTGGATAAGTGCATACTGCAAATAAAAGTAAACAAAAGTTTATTCCTTGATAATTAGTAAAATTAAATGTTGTGGTATGCTAATTTATGTATGAATTGTTATATCATACAATTCTCCTTTACAGGAAAGCTGCGATAAGGTTTATATTAGCACATCAGATGTACAGATGCACGCCAATTACCACCGAAAAGATTCTGCAATCATTCAGGAGGGCTTCCAGAGGTTCCGTGCCACAGAGAATTGTGCCACAGCTAGTTGTTTATTCTATGGCCAGAGAACTACACACTTCCACTGCCGCAGGTCGGGATGTAGCTTCACCTTTAAAAATAAAGCAGACATGGGTAAGGTTGAAATTGATATAAACATTAATTTATCATTTCTATTTATGATGACAAATATTTTCTTTAAAACACAACTACAGTCGCAAAGCCGACTGTTCAGGTGGTACATTCTCATGCCGTGCATGTGGTTTGGGCCTTGGCAATAAATTGTGCATGTGGTCAGATTTGGGAAGATTATGATTCTGTCACCATTCTAGTGTATAATGCAGTAAGTTTACAATATATAAAAGAACATTCCATACTTCCCAATATTACATTGAAACCATTGTGCTTGAAACAAATACACTGGTGTGCAAAAATTAAGGACGAATAGGAAAAATCAGCATAACAGCGGAACGAGCAGGCAGAACGGACCGAAAGACCACTCAGGAGATAGACTAGGGTCTGGTACGGTAGAGCATGCGCATATATGCAGCATGATGTAGGGGGGAGTGTCAGATGGGTATAAAGCACATGGGTGGTGTATGCTCAGCAATTTGGTGAAAGCTATCGCACAGTGTACATCGGTTTGAACGACGTCGAGTTGCTGCCACCATGTAATATGGCCAACAGGCAATCCAGTAGATGACATCTGGATGACTTTACCCGAGGTCGCGTCATGGGGATGTTGGAAGAAGGTCATATTGTGACTATTGTAGCTGAGGAGTTCGGGATCGCTCACAGCAACATTTCACGAGCTTGGAGAGCATTTCAAATGACAAGAACAGCTGTCCGAGAGTTTATCATTGGTCGTCCACGAGCAACCATGGCGGTGGACGACCGGTATATTGTCCTACAGGCGAGAAGAGACAGATGGCAGACAGCGAGAGAAATCGCAAGGCACATGCAACAGACAACTGGACATCCGTTATCGCATTTTACTGTGGCCAGGAGGCTGCACAAAGGTGGTCTATTTGCACGACGGCCAGTACAATGTGTGCCATTAACGCCTGCTCATCGGAGACGACAGTTTCTGTGGTGCCAGGAACACAAGAACTGGACACATCAGCAATGGAGTCGAGTTCTCTTTATGGATGAGAGCCGATTTAGTCTGACGAGAGATTCTGCACGTATACACATCTGGAGAGAGCAGGGAACACGCAATCCCACCTTCAACATCATCGAAAGGGACCGGTTTGGAGGTGGTGGAGTTCTCGTTTGGGGCGGTAGCATGCTTGGTAGCCGTACTGACCTCCACATTTTCCAAGGAGGTTCAGTCACTGGTATCCGCTATTGTACAGAGGTTCTCCTGCCTCGCGTGAGTCTGTTTAGAGGTGTTGTGGGTCCTGAGTTCCTCTTCATGGACGACAACGCTACACCTTATGGTACAGTGGCTGTCGCAGAGCTGTTGGAGAGTGAAAATATTCAATGAATGGATTAGCCCGCAAGGTCCCCGGACCTAAATCCAATTGAACACGTGTGGGACCTTTTTGGAAGACGCTTGGCAGCACGTCACCAGTCGCCAGCAACAATTCCGCAGCTGCGATTGGCGCTACAAGAGGAATGGGCCACGATGCCTCAACAGCTCCTTGACAACCTCATCCTCAGCATGGACAGACGTTGTAAACCCTGCAACGCAGTCAGGGGTGATCATATCCCCTACTAAAGACTGGATTTTTCTTGGCAGCCGCTTGTCACATGGACGTTTCTGTCTTCTGTCCAGTTGTGCTCCAAGCTACCTTTTCAATAAAGTGCCTTTGTATCCTTTGGATTCCTTGTTTGGACGGTTTTGCTTACTTGTCTCATATTCTTACATCTTGGGGAATCTTATGGTATGATTTGAGTCGATGTGGAGCACTTCTGCACGACGTTACATTCGAAAAAGCGCCTGGTTCTTAATTTTTGCACGCCAGTGTACAAATGATTGTGAGAATCACATTTCAGAATTTTTTTTTCAAGGTGGAAGTACCTTTTAAGTAATTTTAAGAATTGTAGCTAAAAACAGTAAGCAAAATAAAAAAAAAAATAGCAGTGATAACTCTCAGAAACCTGGTCATTAGTCATTCTATACAATTCTTGTAAACATTTTGACTTTCTTGGACGAGCTTTAGCTGCTAATTTATACTACCATTACTGTAACAGAAATAGAAAACGATTCTCAGAAATGTCTCATAAATCCTAATGCACTGTACAAGTAACATTAACCAGCAGTTTTTCAATGCTTTTATATAAGCTGCTAAGGCTTATATTTATTTAATATTTTGTTATTCAGCTGAATAAACATGAAGCATGTGCAAAGTATGTATTAGCATGTAGTTCTCTCCCTCTCTCTCTCTCTCTCTCTCTCTCGGTCATCTCACAAAAGCATAAGTCATGAATTATTTTGGCAAGCACCATATAATTTCAGTTTTATGTGTGTGCATTTTATATACTTGAATATATCTGTTTTTTACTTTTTTTATTTCAGTACATTTTAAGCTAGTATCTTTAAGCAGCTTAAAATCTGCACATGTGTCATTGTTTTTTCTTGTTTTTTTTTCTTTTAGAAAAGCACAAGTCATATCACATTAAAGATGAGCAACTGAACAAGGATGGATTCAAGAAATTTATGAAGCATGAACATTGCACTTTTGAAAACTGCAGGTTTTCACGTGTCTGCAACCACATTCACTGCATACGCCCTGGTATGTGCTATGTCATTTGGAATTTCAGTTACATATATATATATATTTTTTATTTTATATGCTGTTGCTTATATATCTCTGTTGATCTTTTGTCTGTGAACTGAAATGGCAGTAGCTCTGGAAGACACAGACTTTTTCAAGTTTCTCAAAAAATCTTAGGTGTTCTGGGATTGTAAAAATGGATGAATAAATATATAGATAAAATTTATTGTTTCACCAATTTGGTGTTTTTGAAAACTAATAATACACAATGTGAGAAATCTCTAAATATATCACCTGCATCATATTCTGGTGTAGTAGTGAAGCCCAAAATATATAAATATTATTTGCTTCTACAACAAATGCTATTCTGTACATTAATTTTCCACAGTTGAAAAGCATGTATCCAGCCAACTGTTGGAATGCTCTCAAAAAAGTTAATAATGGCAATTCATATCTCAACCTTTAACAAAAATTGTTGTCCTTTTTGATGGACACACACATTGTGGAGTGTGTGAAGCAATTAAAATTATAGATTTCAGCCTGAAGTAGTAAAAGGAAAAAGACTTAGAAGAATTGGAAATACAAAGGATATTTTTTTTAAAGTTTTGTTTCCAATTTTAACAACTGTCATGCTCAAATCTGAGCATTATATGCAGTTGTCTAAACATAATTTAGGTCCACTGGTTTCAAGAGAGAGAGAGAGAGAGAGAGAGAGAGAGAGAGAGAGAGAGAGAGAGAGAGAGAGAGAGAGAGAGAGTCAGTCAGTCAGTGCCATTGGACAAACACACCATCCATGCCTCATCAAGGACTTGAACCCAGGCCCACTCGGATAAACAGTCAGGAGCCAGTGTTTAGACTGCTGAGCCTGGAGAGCCAAAAAATGAGAGATGATCTAATCATTAGTGATCACACGGGATTGTGACTTTCTCAGAAATGAAACCATAACTGTTATTGAGCTGAAAATTTGTCATACACTTAATTTTTAATTTCTCTAGCAATCAAAAATTTTACAAATTGGAGAGGGAGCCATGTATTCATTAATCATCAAAGTTAAGAAACATGTTTGAACAACAAGGATAATGCAGTGAGTAGTGGAGGACCCTTAAGAATATCATCCAGCAGTTGATAGAAAATGCTTTATTATGATGACTCATCTCCACAGTTGTTCAGCATATTTACGGATGCATGTTGGAATGCCAAAATTGATGGAACTGGTTGACATGTTGGGGTTTAACAGGTATGATAGTTGTTATACAGTCCTATTATTTAAGACTAAACATAAATCACAAAATAATATGTAGATCAGGGTGAACACAAGTGTATGTAAAATTCATACTGAGTGTAAATAATGGACTAATTAAACTTGTAGTTCTTAAGTGAGGGACTATTAATACTGAATGCAAGGCTTGTAAGACTAATACAGAATTAAACCAGGTGAATGAATTTGTGCATCTAAGCAGAATGTTTGATGGAGGAAAAAATTTAAATGGTGAAATCACTAGGCTTAATTGTTCCTGTATTCTGGTGTAGTAGTGAAGCCCATGCAAAAGAAAAGAAGTTATTTATGTGTGCTGCTGAGGTGCAATACTTATGGAGAGTTTGTGGCCAGCCCCATTCTGATCATGAACGAAATGAAGGTGTTTTTGCAGATGTAAAATATGCTACAAAATATTATTGTTATACACAACTGGAATTGTCTGTTTTATTGGTTGGTGTAAGGATATACACATGTACAAATGCTGAACTTTTGCTTTCTTTTAGAAGACATTCTGAGACAGAGTATAAAAAAATTAGAAATGATGTTCGAGGGAATCATCTCAACAGATGTCTACAGAAAACCTTTTGCAATAACAAACATAATCCCATTTTCATCCCACTGCTCACAAATTTGCCACCTTAAAAACTTATGTTGATTGTGCCAGGATTGTCTGCAACACTGAATCTTCCTTCAATGAAGAAATTGACACTATAAAGAAAATTGCTGAATCCCATCAGTTCCCATCTTCTACAATTGAGAAAATTCTCCAAAATTCCCATTTGAAAAATCTGTCTGCCCTCACACCAATACTAATGGAAAAAACACTATTCATTGGTTCCATCCCTTTCCATGGATCCTTCTCTTATAAGATGTGTAAACTCTTTAAAAACTATGGGCTACACTATCCCAGTGAAACTAAACCCTTCTGCAATAAAGTGCCTGCTTAAAGACAGGGATCCTGTCTCACCCCTGGAGTTTACGCTATTCCCATTTCAACTTCCTCTGGTCTCTCAGTGTATATTGGAAGCACATACCGAAACATCAGTACAAGACTTAATGAACACAAAAAATATGTTTCTAATGGTCTTCCAAAGACAGCATTATCTGCACTAACCCTTGAAGACACCTCTGCATTTCCCATTTGGAAAGGAACAAAAGAAGTTGCCCCATTCATCAACAAAGCATCTCTGCATTTCCAAGAAAGCATTGAAATTTTGTTCACAAAAAACTGCAATTCAGAGACCCATCATGAAATTCCATTTATTTCGATCTCTCTACTAAAATCTGGCAACAGTTCCAGCACCCCAATTTCAAATTGTAGTTCTGGCAACCAGCCCACCTAGTTGATCAAGGTCATAGGATGACTGAAAGCTACCGCAAAACAAACCTTTTTGCCATACGTGACTGTGTGTTTTCGCTCGCTTTCTATGTTTATCTTTAACATGCCAAGTAAAAGTATGTGAAAATAAATTACCAGTATACTGATTATCTGTTGATTGGTGTAAGGAGTTAAACATTTTTGTGAAGCTTTCACTCATCAGTGGATGGCTTTTTCATGACTGACAGCAGAGTACAAACTGAATACTGAAATGCTACATTTTAAATATGATCACATTTTCATATTTAAATAAACTCATATTTAAAACACATTTTAATATTCAGTTTGTACTGTTGTGTTAGCCTTGAAAAAGGTGTTTGTTTATGGGTGAAAGATTTGAAAAATATAATTCCTTACACCATTATAAACAGATAGTGTAGTCACCATAGATTATTTTCAAATATTTGGTGTATCAATTGTTCTGTTATTTAAAAATATGTGATATGAGATGGTGTAAACATCACATGCAGGCGGCACAATATAAGTCTATGGAGTAGGTTACACTTTTACCTTTCGTTACTGATAGTAGAGCGGAAAAAATATTCTGGTATTATGGGACATACTGAGGGCACAAATGATGAAGTCTCCTCTCTCAGATAATTTATTCAGCCCATGTGACTGGAAAGAAAATTAAAGGAAGTCTAAAGAAATTATTTAAGATAAGATCCAGGAATTTCTGAAAAACATGATTATGAAGTTAAAAAGTTGCGTGTAAGGCATGAGGTGGATATATCTGATACCGAATTGCGCACCAAGATCACTATAAATGGAGATGTCTGAAACATCAGCAATATAATTTAAATTTATCATTAGAAGTAATTATAATTCAGCAGCCTTTCTTTCTTTGAGAAGCTAACCTCTGAATATCACAGGACAATTTAGTGCATGTGATACATGTCTGCTTGTTTAAACCATCAGAAAATAATATGACTTTCTACAAAAATAAAGTATGTTCCATAGTTTCTGTTGGTCTTATTTGCTTTCACTCTGTCTGCTTTGTACCACAATAAACATTTACCATGAATTCCACAGGAAATTTGTTCATACAACCTCTTTCTCTCAAAGCTTAAAATGAATACCAGTGTCTTAGAAGTGAATAATTTCACTGTCAGTAAGAAGGCAGGGGGGGGGGGGGGGGGGGGTTCTTGACAAAATGATGTGGTCATAAATATATTTAAAAATTTCACCTTTATTTTGTAACTGGAAGTCAGAATAAAATATTTTGTGCAGATATTACTGAAACTAAAGTGTGTTGTGGTGAGGCTTGATTATACATTTTTCTAGTAAATGGCCTTAAAAAATGTATAAATGTAAAAAAAAAATCTATAGGAGGGATTTCGAAGTGTTAAATACTATTATAAAATTTTGAATGCTTCCAAAAAGGAAAAAAGAATTGCATAATTTTAGATTACATGAATTTATAATATGTAAGACACATACATGCATGAATATTTTGTGTGCTACCATAAGCCTATGTCTATTTTGACTTCTGTTTTAATTTTTTTTTCTAATGTTGTTCGATTTCATATTCTTAATATAAGAAAAAGAAAAACTTAACCTTTTTTTTTTTTTTTTTGAGGTTTAACGACCACCGTGAGCAACTCAATGGGCTATAAGCAGTCGTCCATCCCTAATTTAGGGTCACTGGTTCCAGGGAAGGGAGAGAGCCAGTGCCGTAAGACAAACACAACATCCATGCCTCACCGGGATTCGAACCCGGACCCCTTCCGACGAATGATCAGAGGCCAACGCCTTAGACCACTGCGCCACCGGGGCGGCAACTTAACCTTTGAAGCCTGTGTAGTAAATCCGAATTTGTTTTATGTTCAATATGTTTATTACATATTCTTTACTTATAAGCATAGCTCTTTTTAAATTAGTTTGCCCACTAGTTGATTTAGCATTTGTACCAAGTAAAGTATTCCCCAATCTTTGTTTGTATTCAGATAAAAAAAAAAAAGAATTGTGAATATGATTTAGTAAAATTCTAGTTGTATCACCTATTTCATGGCTGAAAACAAAAATGCTGTATCAATTCTCTCAAAGCTGTAACATACTCAGTTATGTATAAAAGAATCAAAGAACCATGTTTTTTTGATAATCTGAAATTCAAAATTTATTGTGTGATAGCAAGCAGCATGTAAATAAATTATGTATAACCAAACAAAAAAATGGTAGAAACTACAGTAAAATATCAGGATTAGCACAGAATTACTTACAAAGATAAAAAACGTACAACTGAGGTTCCACTGTATTAAGATATATGGAAAAAATCTGTCTTACTTATAATGTATATTTTTATTTTCAGGTTGCACATATGTTTTGCATTCCAGTGGACAGCTGTATTCTCACAAGAGAAAACATGAACGGCGTGACACTGAACTGGCCTATAGGAAATTCAAACTTGCTCAGAGTATGATGAAGACCCTATCTGAAACTGGCAGTCTTCCACATACTTATCTTCCAGATCCTGTAAGTTGAATTTATTTTTGATATTTCTGCTTCACAGATGAGTACACATTTTTTTTTTTATGAAAGACTTTCAAAATACAGTAGGCTCATACTTATTCAGATGAACTTTTCTGAGTAATAAGAAATTGTACATAATCACCAAACGGAAGAATGTGTAACTACTAGCTTGTGAACTGAGATTTATGAAACACACACACAGGGTGATCCATTTGGGTAGGGGTAATTTAAAAATGCTGTGGTATGGCTTGTAACAGATATAATAAGTCAGTATTTGACAGAAATTACCTTTATGGACAGGAGCATGTCTAGGCCTCTACATGACACCCCCTTTGAGGACTCGGCAGAGTTTATACCGGGTGCTCAATTCTTGCCTCATGTTTGCTAATACCTTTGGAGTAATTTGGGCGAATGCACCAGAAATTTTCACCTTCAAGTCATCCAGGCTTTGAGGTCATTGTGCTTAAACGATGTTCTTTACAAACCCCTCACAAAAGTTTGGGCCTGCAAACTGCCCATATCCCCACCACCAAGTTCTTTATGTGAGCCTGGCATAACACAACTGGCCTCAATCGATTCTTAATCGTGCGGCTAGACCAGTTGTCACATGATGACGATGGGCAATAACATGTAACCAAGATGACTCATTGGTGTGATGAAGATCTAAGACAAGGTTGAAAGCTCCCAACTTTTGAATTGAAAAAAAATCTAATCTCCTTACATAACAAAGGGTGATCCATTTTTCTTAATTTAGTTACCAGTTGTCACATTAAATATATATATATCCATTTTCCTTGATCTCTGAAGTTAACAGAAAACTAACCAAAGCTCTTATGGAAACAGGAACAAGTTGCATATGAACAAATTATCAGGGAAAACCAAAATTCTGATGCAAAACAGAAGAGAGATGAGGACAACTAAAAGAGATGTGACTTCCAAAGTGGAATATATAGAGCTATGCAAGACAGTACAAAAAAGTATCACTGAAGACGTAAGGAAATTAAACTGTGAACTAGCAAGGAAAGCAATTCAAAACAACCAAAGCCTGAAGAGAACAAAGGGACATCTCAGTAAGGGAAGAAAACAGATTGTAGCACTGAGAAAAGAAGATGGTTCTGTAACAAGAAATAGAGGCGAAATTTTGACAAGATTGAAAGATTTCTACTCAAAACTGTATGAAAGGGATGATACATGTACTCCAAACATTACGGAAGGTACCAGTACTAATGTTCTTCCAGTCCTCCCAGTAGAAGTTACGTAACCATGCAATCAAGAACATGAAATGGGGAAAAGCTCCAGGAGAAGATGAAATTACCATAGACATCATACAAGAAGCAAGTGGAGAAATTGAAACAGTACTCACCCAAGTTTTCACTAGATGCCTTAATGAAGGGAAGATTCCTGAGGATTGGAACAATGCTACAATGATCCTACTACATAAAAAGGGTGACATTGAGGATCTCAGGAACTACAGACCTATCAGCCACCTATTAGTGATTTATAAAATCTTCACTTAAGTTATAATACACCACTTGAAGGTAACACTGGACATGGCTCAACCGAGAGAGCAAGCTGTATTCAGGAGTGGCTACAGCACTATAGATCATATCCATGTACTGAGAGAAATAATTGAAAGAGCGAGGGAATATGAACTCCTATTCTGCATGGCTTTCATCGATTATGAAAGGGCCTTTGATTCTGTGAAACCATCAGCAGTTACAAAGGCTCT